>CM021104.1:217092766-217131585 GCA_007115665.2 Sequoiadendron giganteum
GTAACTGTACATTCTGATTTTGAGCCACCCTTCTTATTTCATCTAGTTCAGGAATATCCAAATCTTCCTGAAGAACAAACTTGTAAACTGGTAACAAGTTTTGCAAAGGCATCCTAGCCTGTGCTCCATACACTAGCTCGAATGGGGACTTCCCAATTGCCTTCTTTACCGTAATTCTATCAGCCCATACAACCAGTCTTAATTTTGAATCCCAAGCCTTCTTATTATGACCTAGCATCCTTTTTATAATCTTCAGGAGACTCTTATTACTAGATTCTGCTTGTCCATTAGCCTGTGGATGATAAGGAGCTGCATAAGAGATAACAATACCATATGTGTTACAGAAACCTCTGAATTCATCTGATCTAAAACACATTCCATTGTTAGTGATCAACCTTATTGGTGTACCGAATCTAGTAATGATATTATCCATCAGGAATTGTGTCACCACCTTACTTGTATCTTGTTTGGTTGGAATGGCCTCTAACCGCTTGGTAAAATAATTTGTGGCCACCAATATCCATTTATGCCCACCACTTGATTTTTCTTGTATTTCCCCAATGAAATCAATTCCCCATTGATGAAAAGGGGCATCAACCTGCATGGGTCATAGTGGTAAAGCCCCCTGATACTTTAATTTTCTAGAGAATTTCTGGCAAGCTTCACATTTTCTCACATGCGCAAAGGAGTCATTAAAAACTTTTGGCCAATAATATCCTGCCCTAAGAATTTTTTGAGCAGTCGTTTTTGCTGAGTAATGTCCTCCACAAACCCCTTCATGCATTTCACTCAAAACATGTTTAGATTGAAATTCATCCAGACATAACAATAATATACCATCCCTATTTTTCCAAAACAAATCTCCATCCATAAAAACATATTTAGACGCCTGTAACTTCAATGTTCTTCTCTGGTTGTCATTCATTTGCTCTGGACATTTCATGTATTTAAGATAATACATGATATTTGTATACCAGTGAGTATGTTCAATGCTTGCAATTACATTCTCCTCTTCTATATTGCAAATCTGATTTGCTTCAATATTTGCTTTTGCCATTAGTTTAGCCAAACCCTGACCTCTGACTAGCTTAGTAATTTGTACCTCTATGTCAAATTCTTGGATTTTGTTGATCCATTTGCACCTTTTACCTGTTACTTCAGATTGTGTTAGAATATCTTTGACTGCTGCATGAGGAACATAAGCAACTACCTTAGCTCCAACAAGATATGGTCTGAAACCTTTTACAACTTTCACTAGTGCAAATGCTTGCTTCTCCATTATATCATATTTCAATTCAGATCCCTATAACGACTTACTGAAGAAAGATACAGGTTGTTCATGACCATCTTCATTTTTTTGTAGCATAATAGCTGCAACAATGTGCATTGAGGCAAATGAAAAAATCTGAAAAGGTTTTGAAAAGTCAGGAGACTTAAGAACAGGTGCCTCCTTGATGGCTCGTTTAATAGCTACAAAAGCGTCCAAAGCTTCTGCAGTCCATTCTATTTTCTGTCCTTTTCTCAGCATTCTCGCTATGGGTTTAACAATCTCAGCAAAGTTAGAGACAAATCTCCTAATAAAATTTATTTGTCCAAAGAATGATTGTATTGCTTTAACATTTTTAGGGATAGGTATTTTATCAATGGCCTCAACCCTCTCAGGGTCTATCCTAACCCCTTCCTTTGAAACAATATGTCCTAAAATTTTACCCTCTGTGACTGCAAAATTACACTTCTTGGGGTTTAAACTAATACCATATTCAAGAGCTTTTATAAATACCTTTTCCAAATGATGAACATGATCTTCAGCCTTCTTGGAGTAAGCAATGAGGTCATCCTGATACACCACCATGAGAATATTGATCAAATCAGCAAACGCCACATCCATGGCTCTTTGAAAAGTCGCCCCTGCATTAGTAAGACCAAATGGCATTCTTAAATAGACATATGTTCCCCAAGGAGTTGTGAATGTTGTCTTGTATTGTTCAGATTCTTTAACCTTAACCTGATTATACCCTGAAAATCCATCCATCATGGATAACAATTCACAACCTGTCACTTTATGCAGTACAGCCTCCATATTTGGCAGAGGATAATTGTCTTTAAGGGATGCTATGTTTATATTCGTAAAATCTACACACAATCTGATATCTCCATTCTTCTTTCTGACAGGGACAAAATTTGAGACCCATGTTGAATGTCTGATAGGCTTAATAATTCCACCATCTCTGAGCTTTACTAATTCCTCCTGCATTTTAGGCTCTAAAATTGGATTTATAGGTTTATCCTTTTGTCTGAATGGTTTAGCATCTATTTTCAATGGTATTGCATGCTGAAACAAGTCTTCTCTATATGCTTTCAGATCCTCATAAGACCAAGCAAATACATGTTTATACTTTTTCAACAAATCAATCAACATTTTCCTAATTGTAGGACTTATCTTTTTACCAATGTACACCTTTTTTGGCGCCATCTCAGTTCCCAAATTAATTTCTTCAATATCATCCTTTCCAACTGGTGTTTGCTTCACAAAAGACCGATCATTTCCATCATATACCCTCTCAAGCGCCACCAGCCCTTTAGGAAGTTTATTGGTTTTAAGCTGCAAAATCTCTTTCCCAAATACTATTTCTTTTCCATCAACCTCTTCAACAAAGGCATTAAAGTCAATCTCCTGGGCTTCATACCAGTCTATGCAGTGAAGGAATTTTAAAAGATTAGTGTCATCATTAAAAACTTGCCAATTATATACATTATCAGGCACAGCAGGCCTAGTCTTGAGTTCAATTTGTGATACTCCAGCCAATGTAATATCATCCTTCTTCAACGCTACATTAGCTAGAAAATCGGCCATTATATTCTTTGACCTATCTACCCACTCAATTGAAAAGGCGTCAAGCAACTCAATTGTATCCCATACAGGATTTCTATATTGCCTTAGTCTTTTGTTTTTTGTTGTATACTTTGACCTGACTTGTGAGACAACTAACTCTGATTCTCCTAGGACAGCCAGCAACTTTATTTTATGTTTCACCGCTATATTTAATCCAGTTAATAGAGCTTCATATTCCACCACATTATTTGTACATTCAAAATTTAACAGGAATGAATACTTAAATGTAATACCTTCAGGCGAAACAAATACTATCCCAGCTCCATTACCTTCTTGGTTGCAGGCTCCATCAAAATACATTTTTCGTACACCATTGTGGTTTTGTGCAGCATGCTTCTCGATAGGATCACTGTTAGTCAATTCTGGTTGTGCTGGCTCTATATTGAAACTTCCAAGATCCACATCAAAAAAATAGTTGATTTGATCTTGTGGCACGTAATCAATAATTTGACTCATCCTTGGTTCCCTGTACAACTTCACCTCTTGGCCATTTACTGGAATTGTTGCATAAGACAGATCGAATTGGACATTTCCACCAATAGCTACTATCCATTGTCTTGATAGAAGCATACCGAATTGAGGAGGGATGTCAATCACTGTTAAATCAATATTGTAAGCTACTCGAGGATAAGTAGCTAGCTTGACTTCTACATCTTTCATTATACCCACCACAGGAATAGGTCGATTATCCATCACATAACATTTTCCTTCATATGTATCCACCCACATACCTAGTTGTTTCATCACTCCTACTGGCATAATATTCATGGCAGCACCAAAATCTATCATGCAATTCCTCACTAATTTGTTATTTATGAGTAATGTAGTAAAGAAAGGATCAACTTGTGGCGGACTTGTCAAGACATTACTCAAACAAATTTCTGGAATGTTCACTTTATCCTGCTTATTTTTAGCAGTCACTTTATTCTCAGAAGCTACATGTTTTTCACTTTCACTTGTTATCAGTTGTATTGCACTATCCCTGTATTCTTTAATTTTCATCAATTCAAGAAGTGGGACGGACATCTTTACCTGAGATAAAACTTGAGTGAAATCAAAAGAACCTTCTGTTTTAATCACTTTCTTTTGTTCTAATGTTTCTCCTTTGTTCTCCTCCTTTTCCCTCCTACCTGATAGATCTATCTTTTGAATTTCTTTGTGTAATTCTTTTACTACCTCCTTTTGGATAGGATTTTGTTTGCTTTCTACATGTTGTTTGTTTTTAGTCTTTTTTGACACTCCTTGTACAGCTTTTTGATCTTTCATAAAGATACCTCTAGGGACACCTTCCTTCTCATTTACTGTCCTATTTCTCAACCAGTATTTACTCTTTGCTTCTTCAACTGCAGCAACAGTTAATTCCTCTATTTCCTCATTAGTAAGTCTCCTCACATTACTATGAGCGGGAACCTCAACAGGTTGTGGTTCCACACAATCATCCTCAAAATCAGAAAAGACCTGCTACTCCACCATATGGATCTTGTACCTTTGTTCTGCAACATCATATTCATAACCACCTTCTTCTGAAGATGAATATCTCTCCTCAACATGGTGAAGAGCATTTGAAGTTAAGTAGACCTTGTGATCTTCTCCACCATCTCCCATTAAAACTCCTTCCTCTTGCATCCTTTGGGCTACAACACAATACTCAGGGGAATGTGGTTTATCACAAACTTCACAAAAATAATTGTTATTCACCATATACATTCCCTTCTTTCTCAATGGATCAGGAGTATCCTTATCTCTAGGTCTGTCTGTCATAGGTTTTCCATCTTTCCAATTTGTGTTGTAAGGCATATCATGCAACCTAGGCCTATCCTTCCTATATGTGTTCTCCTGCTTATATTGGTAATTATTGTTCTGTTGAATAGCCCTAGGGTTGTCTCTTTTATTCATTATCCCAATAGCCTTTCTGTTGTTCTCAATTGTTAATGCTGTCTTTTGTGCTTCAGCTAAGTTCCTTGGGAACCTATTTCTCAATTCATACCCTATTTTAGGGTCAAATGCATTCAGGTATACACTTAATGCTATTGAGTCTGGTAATTTTGATCCGGGAGGTACTCTATTCTGCAATTTATTGAATCTTCTGTTGAAATCAAAGATTGAATCATTCTGACCCTTCTGAATACGCATTAGTTCATGGAGAGCAGTGTCTAGTGCACTTAGGTTCCCAAACTGTTCAAGAAATTGATCTTGAAATATCTGGAAGGAATAAATAGAAGCTGTTGCCAAACTATTAAACCAATCCCTAGCTTCCTCAATAAGGGACATCATGAATAACCTCATATGCAAATCCTCATAAGGTACATCCAAATCCTGAATAAAAGCATTGAAACTCCTCAAATGATCCTCGATAGTGATTGCATTACTTCCTGTGAATTTAGGCACCAAACTTCTCCAAGAACCATCCATAGGATAAGGGCACAACTGAAACCCTACCAAATCAAACTGTCTGATCATAGTAGTATATTGATACTGGTACATAGGGTTATTATATTGTAAATTTTGCTATGGCACATGATGTTGACCAGGAGGTGGATAATTATTTATATGTTGTGTGGGAACATGGGGTGGATGATTTAGTTGTCTATATTGATTCCCAAATTGATGGTGAGGGATCTTTGGTGGTTGAAAATTCCCAACACCATGATTATTATGTTTATGGGGTGGTATATACTTTGGGGGAGAGCCAGTTCCATGAGGAATGTTCTGAGCTTTCTGCAACTTGAACTCCCTTATTGCTTGAATCATTTGGGCCTTTTCTTGCTCTTCCCTCTCCCTTTTTCTGAGACTCAAACTGTGATTTAATTTCATCATAAGCTAAAGATTCATAATCATTTTTATGAACTTCCTGATTAGTAAGTTCATTCTGATTACCCAGCATTTTTTGGTCATATTCATGTTGAATTCTGAGTCGTTCAGCTTCGAGTCCAGCTTCAAATTTGGCTTGTTTCTGAGGATTGTAAAAGGGATTCCTCTGATCTTCCAAGGTACAAGGCTCTTTAGTCAAACTATCTTTCCATTTTTCAAAAAAAATCTCACCAAAAGGTATTGATGGTTTGTTTTTGTTTTTTAATAACATGTCCTCACTTTTCCCTTTACCCTTATCAACCTTATTATCTTTATGCATCCACCTACCATCGCTAGGAGGAGCTCTGGAATGACCCCCCCTAAATTGACATCTTCTTCCATTCATACTTCAATATTCAAATCAGAGTCCCCACTCACTTTTTGAAAGTGAGAAAAGAATGTTACTTATTTATTCCCAGCGGAGTCTGTATATAGGACTTTTGAATCTATGATTAAGGCACAAATTCTTTATTTCCCCAGCAGAGTTGCCAATTTGTTAGCTCTCAAAAATGCAAGTTTGAACCATGAAAGGTTTCCAAGCTTCCACGACATTTTAGGGTAATAGAACAAGGTTTTGAAATAATTAAACCTTCTACTCTTTAGATGCTGCTAGACCTAGGCGGGTATACCTATTTGAATTAAGCCGATTTGACTTTTGAACTTCTCCTATTGCCCTAATTTATCCAAGATGGAAATTTGAAATGGATAAAATAAAACAATTTTGGTACAACTAGCACAATAATATTTAAAACTAAAACCTCAAATGCTCAAAAATGACAGATAAAAGATTGTGAGTGAAACTAGAGGATGAAAATGAAAAGACCAGTGCCTTATAGGGTTTACGGAGTAAAGAAAATCTAAAACAAGTTTACTTGTTCTGCCAGACATTCAAGTTGTCTAGCATTTTATTTGGTTTATAACTTGTATAAACATGCAATATTGTGATTATTGAGTTCTTCTTAATAATCCAATTGATATTCCCTAATTACTATGATCAATTCAGAGAATTTAATCTTTACTGGAAATAGACAATTAATTGATCATACAAGTATAGCAAATGTGCATTGATGAACTATGTAAAAGCTTGTTTACACTAATTCAAATAACCAGGAAACACCATTATGGAGACAACTTCAATAATACCCTTCAACGAATATCATAAACAACTGATACCAAAAAAATCGCACCATCATATTAAATTTTCATTGATATATCCATGATTTACATATGCTACCAGTCTCATCCTTTTTCAAAAATTATTTTTGTGTCTTCTCTATCCTCTACCTAATTCTACTTCGCTCCTTTACATTGCTTTCAAAGTGGACATTTATACATTGAGAATATGAAAGGACGCGTCCCTTTGGAAATAGGAGAAAACAAAACAAATGTATAAAGCAAAGATAGAGGATAATTAAGCTCTAGTTAACCATAAGTGAGTCGTAGCAAGGTAATCCAAATAGTTTTGGTAGTTAAAAGTATTTGCATCTTCAACGGCATTCTTGATAGTGGTTTCCATCTTGATCATTTCCTCAATTTGTTCGCTCACTTCCTCTAATGCCATATCCTCTGCAGAAGTTGTCTTCATGATTTCCTTCAGCACTTTATCACATTCATTTTTCCACCTAGTGGCATCTTTCAATTCCCCTTTATTATCAAAGAATGAAATCACAGTTGTCTTGGAAGCTTCAACCAATCCCTGTTTATCCCCGAGCAATTTCTCATAGAATTTTTGATGGTGACTGATAATACTATTTGCAGCTTCAATTGCAGTACTGCCAGCCTCATCACGTGTGGTCAATTCATGAAATTTATCCATAACCCGCTCATTCATCCTCTCATGCTCCTTCACTGCATCTAGAGTAGAAGAATACTTCACCCATAATTGATTTAACCAGGATGTTAAATTGACCTGTCTTTTCTTAACAATGGCTACAATGGCATCATACTTCCCCTGATTATAAGCACTTGTCCCAACCCAATGATCTTTTGTCTGAGAGCTTTCTCCCTGAGTGAGCATTTTGGTTGAAACTACTGGAACACCAACCAAGTCTTTCAATCTATTGTTTTCTCTTAACAGTCTCTCATTGTTTTCCTTATACATTTCTCTTTCCCTTATCAATGCCTGGATCTGTGCTTTATTCAATTTTCCAATATCTATACCAATCTTTGCAGTTACCACAGGATTAGCTTCTAAAACTTTTAAGGTCATAACATGACCAAATTCCTTTTTTGTATCAATCACTATTGACTTCCTATGGGGTGGGTACAAAGCCCATATCATCAATAATCCTTCATCAGTGTTAAACTTAGAGCCTGCATACACCTCTGTCACCTTATCCTTATCCAGTTTGTGTGCAGTATTACTATCTTTCAAGAAGCTATCGAACACCAATGCAGAATTCAAATCAAGTCCAGGAAATATCATTACACTAGCATTCTCCAACATTTTTCTCCCCTTTTCAGGAGTCATAGTTGTCATTTCGTCATCCACACACCTTCTTAATTCATCCAATAGTTGCCCTTCATTCCCAAAAGTGATGGCACCAACACCCTCTCTTATTTCTTTCCCCTTCTATTTGAACAAGAATGCTTTGAACACTAGAGAATTTATAAATTCATCATCTGAGACAAATGATCTATATTCCATATGTCTTGCATCAACATCACCACTTTCAAGACTCTGTTCTCTAATCGGGCAATCATACCTCTGAGTCCTCAGCCTAGTTACTTTCTATGTTCTGCTCTGTGGCACCTTATTCATTGGAGTTTCCTCACTCCCAGAAGACAAATTTCCTGTATCCTGCAACCCCTAGTTATAGCTTTCAACCACTACCTCTGCTTCCTCTTCATCAAAATTTTTGATCATATCATCAAAAGGATAAGGTACATGTTGGTACCTTCCAAAGTTAATCCTTTATTTGGCTGTGTTAATGTATCCTTCAAGGTCAAAAAATTTCCTGGGTGGCCCCCTTTTCATATTGTAATGCAACAATTTATCCAAAATTGAGTTATATCCCTCTTTAGCTAACACGGTGAAATCACCAAAACATAATGTACTAGGCATAAAAGCCTGCTTCCCATAAGAACTGAAAAGCATCACACTATTGAAATCCATTTGTCTAACAATCTCTAAATAAGCAATTCTATTTGGAACTGTCCTTGGCAGAATGAAAGGTGCATCTTCAAACCCATATACCCTGATCATTGTGGCTCCTTCCAAATAGTACTAGTCACCCCAGTTATGATCAATTGGCCCATTGAAATCCTTTGGCTGAAGAAACCTCTTAATCTCATCACTTAATGAATAATTACACAGATACTTATATAGTTTGTAAAATGCTTTCACAAGATACTCTTCAAAAAGTATGAAACTAGAATTAGCAAACCTGCTATCCCAAATGGCACTCCATAACTGAACAGGCAATGCTTCACCCTCTTTATCAACTTGAGAAATTCTCAATTCTGAAGGCCACACTCCCAACTCTTGTTCGTAATATAGCACCAAGTGCATCAACAATGAATAATGCCTGAGATGGATAATAGAAGCTCCACTCTTTATAGCCATCAGTCCTAAATCAAGTTGCTTAGCAATATATGAAGCATAATCAAATGGCCTGGAGTTGTGATGTTGAATATCAGCTATGATAATCATTGGTACAATTGACATGAGCTTCGGGGCATCCATCCCCAACACTTGACACACTGAGAAGTATGTGTACTTCATATAAGGCTCAAATAGATCCACATGATAAGGAGGTCGTTTGCCATCTTGCAAAGGTTCTGACTTGTTACCCTATTTAATCCTATGGATAGGCAACCTCCAACCCTTATAGATTGATTCCATTCTTGAAAATTCTTTCTCTAACTCCTCACAATTGATCTCCTCATTGCAAAACCCTTCTAATTTGAAGACCTTGCCTATTGCTTCTTTGGACACATATATCTGTGGCTTTCCAGATGGGTCACATATAGCCTTATGCTTTGGATCATAATTATCAGCAAGCAGTTTTATTAATTCTACATTTACAAAGATATTAGGGCACACGAGTTTCCCTACATTCAATTTCCATGGGTTGCAGACTGGTTCAAAATAGTTTCTTCTGTGGTAGTGGAAATTAAAAAGCTCATAACCCCTTATTACAGTCCAAACATCACCTATGAATTTACACTTGTCATCTAACTTATCAACCTATACCCTAAGCTGTGCAGACCTTCTTGCTTTAGGACCCGATCCAAGTAACTGATCAATAAGGTCCTTATTTAACCTCCTTTTAGTGCCCTCTTGCTTTATATCAACCTTCTGTTTCTTTCCCTTTGGCAAACTACTCACAGCAAGCTTTCTACCCTTACCTTTTCCAGAACGAGAGGACTCCATTCTCAAGCTTTATAGAATAAAATGCAAAAGCCAAGGAATAGTCACTTACAATTTTTTGCTCAAGCTCTTCAGACTGAAAATCGTCCCGTTTCTCTATTCAGTACACCAATTCACCTACAATCAATTCGGAAATGAAGAATTGATTCAATCTTTACTGTGATATCCCGTCGCGCCATTAATGAAACATGAATGAATATCAATTTGAAACTGGCACTGTCGCATCAAGTGTCCTTTCGATAAGAGATTTTCAGATCTTGGGGCGAAATCCCTTTTCAACATCTATTACACCTTTCGCCAAGACAAAATATGGTCTTATCGACACCTGGGATCCAAAAAAAATGATGACTATTGCTCACGTTTTCTAAGTTGCTGTAACTTTTGGAGTCGGGGAGATGTCACATAGACCTTATTGTGTCACATCGATATGCATTTCTTTCAAGTTATAGTCGCTGAGACAAAATTACCCTTTCACCGATGAATTATCACTTTGGCATGTCCGTCAAGTTGTCTCGCCGAAAAATCTACAAATGAAGTTACACTCTTGGCAAGACAGTAAATCTTCAGGAAGACTCATACCGATACCAAAATGTCTTACCGAAAACATCTCTATAGATTACTCCCATTCGGTGAGACTCGCCCCGAACTATTTGTCGGTATAACACTCGAACTTTGGTGAGTCTTATGTCAAAAGATTCATCTCCTGGTGATATATATCTCTGTCGGCATAACTTCTGAATCGGCAAGACCCCAACACTTTCTCCAACATTCTTTTGAATCCCCTTGCATTAAGTTCGGCAAGACAAAAGTAACCTCCCCAAGACCTTCCCCGAAGACATAAGTCTTACCGAAACACTTCGCTTACAAGTCAATCGGTAAGACACAATGATGTCGCTATGACTTCATGCCGATACCCATTAATTTTTCCGAAATGACCCCTCCACATTACTAGTCGGCAAGACCAACTGAATTCGCTATGACATTATGATGACACCCCAGCATATGCCGATATGAATCTTCTTAGTCGCCGAAACAAAAGCAAAAGTCCTGCCGACTATCTGCAACCAATACATGTTAGTGAAAATATATCTCGGGGAGACTTTTACCATGTCTTGCCGATATGGTTTTTTAATGGAATAAGAAGAGGTAAATGGATCCAAAATGGGTCATATGACATAGAATATGCAAGAAAATACAAAGAGGAGACTTTATGTTTAAGGCAAGGACTTAATGCTGGAAACTCATGAATGAAATAGATTGTAAAAATTCAAAATTTAACAGTTCTAACAGGGAGTGCTCTCTTTGGTTGTGGGTTTTCTCTCTGCCTCTGGTGCTTTGCTTTCATTGTTTCCTTGCCTAGCTTTGGGTTGCGTGTGCCTCTGGAGGTTGTTCTTCAAAAAATAATTCTATTTTTGGGGCTACTGTGGAGTGGTGTTTGTCCCTCCCTGTTGTTGTTGGAAGAGCGTGTCTAGAAGGCATTGAAAGGTCCATTTTAGTTTGGTTGATTTGGCTCCCCTTTTGGGTTTTTTGGAGGGGGTGTGTGTCTTTCTTGAAAGACATTTTCTGTGAGTTGGCTCTATTGGCTAGGTGGTTTCCTTTATTTTATCTTTTAATCCAGTTTTTCTTGAAGATTATGGATGTATATGCAAAGTTTATGGTTAAGCTCATGTTTACTGAGATTATGTTGGTTCAGCTATGTTTGATGGAGTTCTTGTTGTTGAAGTTGTTCTTGGTGCCTTTGGAGGCACTGTGGATTAAGTGGTTCTCAAAGTTTATTTCGTCGATCCAGATGTTGTTGTATGTTATGTTCATCCTTTCTTCTACAGTCTTTGCATTCTCTCTGGATGTTGGGTCTTCTTTTGAGGTGGAGACCTCTCCTATGGAGGTGGAGTCCTCTCCTTTTATGGTTGAGGTGTATTATGTTCTTGAAGGCTAGTTCCTACATATCCCATTGAGGTAGAGACCATTCCTATTTAGGTGGAGTGTTATTTGGCAGGAGTTTCAAGGTTGTTGTGGTAAGGATGAGTGTTTTCTTTTCTCTTATAGAGGTAGAGAGAACAATTAGTTTTTATGGAATATTGATGGAGCCTCTAGTGTTTGTGATGAATTCTCCTATAGAGGTGGAGAGGAAGTGTTATTGGGCTTTATTTTTTCTACTCTTGTGGTTTTCTGTGATTTGGTTGTTTCAACCAATGGTATGGATGGTCTGATATACTTGAGTGACTAGTTTGTTGTTGCCTAGCAGTTACAGGTGGTATCTTTAGGTTTAAGGCCCTTGCCAAAACCTGTTTGTATAGGGTTGGGTCCCTTCAAAACCCATGGGTTTGAGATCCTTGTAAAATATTTGTTTGTGGTTAGCGGCTGGGTTTTGCTACTGGTTTTGGGTGAGGTTTTGTCTATGTTACGCTGCTGGTTGTTCTTGACTAATTCTTTTGGCAGCATGATTGTCCTGGTTTGGGTTTTGAGTCCCTTCCAAACCTAGCTTTATTTGGTTTTAGGTCCATTCAAAACTTGTTTGTAAATGGTTTTGGGTCCATTCAAAACCTGTTTTTCTCTCTAATCAAAACTTCTTAAAATGAATTTAAAAAATAGTTTTATTTTTATGAAAGCTGTCAGTTTTGTTCAAGATTCTATTTTTTTATTTTTTAAATATTTTCAATAAAACTTAAATATATTTTAATATAATTTTTGGGAAGATAAATATGAAGTGGTAATCTGAAAGAAAAAAAAATGGTTACAATTTAAAATAGCATTCAATTAGGGTTAGGATTATAGTTCTGATTAGAGAAAAAAATGATGAAAATAGACGTCTCTAGAAGGATAACTCTCAACGTATTTTATATATATTAATATTTAATATATGTATGTTAGTATAATAAAGAAATCATATGATAGATAGAACAAATACAAAAATATATGAGACAAACCAAACAACCCATCTAGTATGTTAATATTATCAACTTAAATTAAATATATTGTACATGAATTCAATTCAATTTTATTTCTAACTGTAAGTGGTGAATTAGGTGTAAAGCACAAAACACTCTTCTTAATAAGACATTATATCAAAGACAAAGTTGAATGAATCAAATCAAAGCAATAATCAATTGAAAGTGTCATATTATTCTCTATCCTCAAAGATTTATTAAATCACTATTGCTCTCATATCGTGAGTGCACTAGGATTGTTAAAATGAAAATTCAAAGAACGAGATGGATGCTAATGCAATGATATGGAGCTAAATGTGATAATACTAGATGATAAATGAATTAAACTAGCATGAATCAACATGAAACAGATAATTGCAACTACAGGAGGTATCCATGGTATGAAAGTTTGATTGCTGGATATTGGATGCTTGATGTGCTTGATGCTTGAATTCCTGCAGAGTAAGAGTGCATAAGTTAGATTATCTGGATCCTTTTCTTGGTTCAATGAGGTTGTATTTATAGATTTCCTGGCTGTAGAAATGCATAGGGAAGGCATTGAGAGGCTTGGATTGAATCTAGAGGATTGAATGGTGAGATATGGAGGAGATTGAGAGAATTTTGGTGATTGTCTCTACCCATGAAAACACCAGGCAAGAGAAGAGGAAGGATTGATGGAGGAGGATTGAGAGAAGAATTTGGAATTTGTCTCCAATTTGTCTCCAAAACTTCTCGTGAAGTTTCAAAGTATTAATTTTGACATAATTTAGACATAAATTAGACATAGGATATCTAATTCATTTTTGAGAGAATATAGATGGAATATTCCTTATGCTTTAATTCAAATATTTTTTATTAATTTAAATTAGTAAAAGAAGGATGAATAATTTAATAAAACGGACTATTGGATAGCTATTTATTAAATTAGATAGAAGAATATGGCAATTAATAAATAAAGTGTTTGATCTTTATTTAATTAATTTAGGATTGATGTGATAGAATAAAGTAGGGATTTTATAATTAAATAAAACAAAGTATTTAATTAAGATGAATTTAAATGTGAACTATATAAATAAATATTTCTATTTATTCAATAGTAGAGGAAATTAGGATAATTAATCAAATAATTTGTATTTAATTAATTAGAATTCTCCGGACCAATTTTAGGTGTATACATTTTTCCCCTCTTCAAAGTGATGTGTTTACGTGTTGCTTTGAAGAAAATTTTGTTGCTACTGCCAGGATTGATGATAAAGAAAAATAATTCCATATGCCCCAGACATTCTCCAGACATTGATTTTCAGATAATTGATGATAATATGCCCCCTCGGGAGATAAATTAATGATTTGATGATTTTTAGAATTTTTCAAAAAGTTTAATGATTTTCTGATGATTTGATAAAGATACGATGATGAAATAATTTATCTCCCGATAAATGATGAAGAAAAATAGCCCTCAAATGAATTCCAATTAATTTTACGAATAAAATTAATTAAAAGATAATAAAACCCACCAAAAATACCTTTCCAAAAATTATATATAGTCCAAAAGGTCATTTTCCAAGTCATTTGCACTATTTGAGTTTTAAAAACCTTTGTGATAAAGACATTTCAGCCAGCTGGAGTAGGATGCCAATCCCTTACCACACTCACCGTTTTGAGCACGTTCAACGTCATCGACTGCCGACCAAGTATCGACCTCTGGTATGTACCCCTTAACCTCCTCGTACTTCATGAAATTCTATTTTTTTATGCATTTTATAGCTTTCCACATTTTTTGTCTGTTTTAGCGCTTTCAAGCCGCGTTGTAGTGCTTTCACTCCGGTGTAGCACTTCTAGTAGATAGATTAGCACTTGCGTTAAAAACTCTAGAGCTTCCATAGGATAATGTAGCGCTTTCATTGATATAGCGCTTAGGATTTGAATTTTAACGCTATGATGCCGAATTGTAGCACTTTGAGAGTTCTAGCACTTCGGTTTGGTTGATTAGCGCTTTCATGGTCTGTTCTAGCACTTTTGGTAAAGTGGCGCTTTGGTGGGCTGTTATAGCGCTTAGATGTGGTAAAGCAATGCTTAGGGTGAACTAGTGCTTCGGATGCTTGTTATAGCGCATCAGAGTGTTGAAGTAGCACTTTCGAGATTCAACGCTTTGGGTGTCTGATTTAGCGCTTTTAACTGATAAAGTAGCACTTTTGGGATTTAGTGCTTTGGGTGCCTGTTTTAGCGCTTTCATGTCAGATTTGAAGATTTTGACTTAGTGAACCCTGATTTTGTCACTTTTGATCATGTCCATTCTTTGGATTGGTATGATTGATAATCCAAATTCTTGATGTTGGATTGTGATGATTTAAATAAGACTACCTTCTCATGATAGGCGAGAAGAAATCCTATTGATGATGATCCTCATGATAGGTGAGGAGATGATTCAATATCTAATAAATCTCATGATAGGCGAGATTAGATAATGTTTGATGAACCTCATGATAGGTGAGGTTTGTTGATGTTCACCCATGAATTTTGGTCAAAAATTCATACCAGAGATTTTTTTTTTTTTGCAATAAACTTGATAGTAGAATGATATTTTATTTCTTGACATAGTTTCCTAATTGTGGATTTTTCATTGTGATGATAGGAGCATCTGGGTACTCTCCAAATGCGAGAGTGGTTTCCATGGACCACATAATTGATACCTCATCTGACACCAGATGAGCTTCAGGTGATAGGCCGATGCGGGTTGACCTGTTTGCTCGATATGCCCCAGATTAGGATTAATTGGGGTCTGTTGACTGCTTTGGCTGAGAGGTGGCATAGTGACCACAACACCTTTCACCTACCCACTAGCGAGATGACGGTCACACCTGAGGATGTGGCATATTCTATGCATTTCGTTCATGTGAGAGATCGTAGTATATGATTCCCATGGGACTGGCAGTAGACCCTACGTGTTTAGATATAGAGGTCGGCTTACACAAGCCCGGATGGGCAAGTTAGAGCACTGGAGGTAGGTTTTTGATGACACCGAGACAGTTACCTGGTGCTCATACCTCCACTGTGAGCAGTGGGACAAGGATGATGCAGTGTTGGGATTTCTCTGTGATTCCATGTATATCATCGGTCGGACACCTTTCGTTTTAGAGAGATTTTTGTTGCGCCATGTATACAGACATTATGGCATCGTGCAGTGTATGCCACAGGGGGTAGCCCATTATGCTAGGCGACCGATGGATATTCTTGATTGGGGGCCCTGTCTATCATATGATGTTGTAGTAGAGGGATACAGGGCATTGCAACCATCACCCTCGGACATGCGGAGAGACATTGTAGAGGCACCCATAATCGAGGAGTATGCCGCATTCCTGGCCATGGTTCCACATGCTCGCATTACTATCCCAGATGAGCCAGCACCACTACCAGTAGAGGAGTATGTGGCAGAGGGGTCTGCAGAGAGCGAGGGTGATACTCTAGCAGGTAGTAGCATAGAGAATGGTAGTGATGACAGTGATGGTGGCAGTGGAGGAGATAGAGGGGTAGGGCCAGCTATCAGTGGTCCATCATCCAGTAGGCCTCACAAGAGGCAAGCAGTGAAAGTGCCACCTATGGACCAGCAGAGATAGATTTTAGGCCTGCAGACACATATTCAGATACTACAGGGGCAGTTGGTAGAGGCTTGGGGTTTTCTCATTCAGACCCAGACTCAGATGCTGGCCCAGGCACAGGCTCATGCTCAGGCTTTAGCGCAGGTTTAGGGATAGTTGGTAGTTGTACAGGCGTAGGTGGCCACTTTGACAGCTGAGCAAGACAGTGCTCTATGAATTTCTGAGAGGGCACAAGAGATAGTGAAGACCCTCTAGAGAGTGGTTGATGGTACCTCAGTGGGGGACTACATGAGAGAGGTTTTGTGGGCTGGCCGAGAGGTTGAGTTTTACAGAGGCATATATCATGATGTAGTGCCTGCTGAGCGTAGAGTTAGTTATGCCCCGTCAAGATCTGGATGAACACACACATGGATAGTGAGTGAGGGGGTGACACAGCCTCCATGCAGAGATCCCAGAGATCCTGGTTCTTCCAGGGGTGGTGGTGGTACTGGTCCTATTGGGCCTACACACTCTGGCAGTAGTAGATCGTAGATGCTATTGTGATTCTCCTTTTTGAGACATGATGTATATTATGATTGTAGCTCATTGATGATGTATTTTTATGCTTAGAATTCATTGTATACTTGACACTTGATGATATATATATGAGATGTTGTTGATGTGATTTTATGATGGTGTATGATTTCCATGTGATGGATGTATTTATTATGTGATGTTTAATGCAATATGTGATGAATTTATTTCAAATGTGCTGATGTAATGATGAATTCTTTTTATTTTATGTAATTATTCGATGATAAATGTATTTGTAGAATATATGATATATGGATATATGATGTGATGTATGAATGATAAAAATGATGATTCTATGATGGAATGGTAATGTGATCAAAATGTATGGATGGATGGATATGGATGCATATGGTGTTGGATGGATGATAATGTAATGAATGTTTTTATGGTAAAAATGAACATGATGTACTTATAAGTACAATTTAATTCATAATTTATTCGATGCATGAATGATGAAATGATGAATTTAAATGATGAGATGATGACTCCTACATGTTTTTGATGATTTTTGCAATTATGTCAAGTACACTCAGTCTTATTTGTAGATTAGATAATCATTTATTAGAATCCTTTATGCAACAAGTACTCTGCAGATAATGAATATGATGAATGCAATCTAATTTTAGCATGCAACTATATGCAAAACAATTGTCATTTTAACAGTACTTTTGTGCTTTTTGTCATCATAGAGCTTTATTGGATGTTGAAAGTGAATACAAGCGTCAATGGTATGTGTAAGACCAATGACGACCTAAGTATTTCTTTCATGATTTTTGATATTGCAAGTGAACAAAAGTATCTAGGTATGATTTAACTGAGATGACCTGAGCATTCATTGCGTAAACAGGAAGTGGTTAATCATTTTAATGTGTGAATTTTGAATGTCATTGGTGATATATTTGCATAGCACATCCCCCGACAATTCATACATTTATATGATTAACTTACAGACAGCAGATATTAAAAACATCATTCTTCTTCCTTGCTCCTCTAGTTAAATACATCGTTGAGTTACTCCAAAGAAATGATAATCAAAAATACAATTTATCCATTGTTGACTTAGAGTGTTTCATTCATTATTCAGATTTTAGATCATCCATCTTGATTTTGACATGTTTTTGGATTTTTGAGATTTTTGACTAAAGACCTAACCTACTAACCTATCCTAGGGGTCTCGGGGGTTGATCAAAGATTATCCTTGCCTATGTTACACATGCAGAGACCACGTAATTTGACTGACATAGACCTATGTTTTTGTATTTTTCTTTTCAGACTAACTTTCTGACATTTTTTTTTGGATTTTCGAAAATGATACGGATGGTTGATGCCCTTCTGATGATGATTGATGTTGTGCTTTGATACTTGTTTTAGGTTTTCTGCTATACTGTTTTTTTCCCTTTGATGGTGAAATCGATGCTTTTGTTGCCCCTAGTGATATCCAGATGTTGCCCCCAAGCTTTGGACTGAGATTTGACTATTTGAAAATGATTTTGATATGGATGCGAAAATGGTAAGACTACTGACATGATATGAAATGGTACTGACTGCCAGACTAAAGATCTTGATATATATCAAAATATATGGGAAATCTAATCTTAGAATCACATATGATGCCTGTTTTCAGGTTTTCACCATATGCTTTGATTACACTCTATGTGTTTTAGTATTTTTCATTTTTCTCTTTTTCTTTCTTTTTTTGTATTTCTATTTTTTTTATTTATTTTTTTGTATTTCTGCATTGCCAAGATGCTTGTTTTCCAAGTTTTCATCAAGGAAACCATTTTCAGAGGTTGACTCGTGCACTAGGAGATTCAAGCATATAATTTTTTGAGATGGATATTGTTGATAGGTTCATCAAAAAAATCCCCTTCTGACGTTGATAGTTGATATGCTCCTTATCCATACACTGATATGTCGACAAAGGGACCAAGCTAGTTAGGCTCAAATTTTCCTTTCTTCTCCCTGTCCTGCTGATTCCTAGGGTTTTCTTTTAGTACCAAGTCACCAACCCAAAAGACCCTCAGTTTTACCCTGTGGTTGTAACTTCTTGACATTCTCTGTTGATAAGTCGTTAGATGATTAATAACTTGTTGACGACGCTCATCCAACAACTCTAGTTCCTGCAGTCAAGACACCCTATAGTCTTCATCTGAAATGATACCTCTGAGTGATACACGAAGGGATGTTATCTCAACTTCAATGGGCAATATGGCTTCTGATCCATATACCAAGGAATATGGTGTAGCTCCCGTTGGTGTTATGATACTTGTTTTGTAGGCCCACAGTGCAGGATTGAGTTGAACATGCCAAT
Organism: Sequoiadendron giganteum; assembly: GCA_007115665.2. NCBI lineage: Eukaryota > Viridiplantae > Streptophyta > Pinopsida > Cupressales > Cupressaceae > Sequoiadendron > Sequoiadendron giganteum. Next base: position 217,112,289 of record CM021104.1, read on the forward strand.
CACATCCAACATTGTAACCATCTTTTTGAGAATTTTGAGTTTTTTTTTTTAGGCCTCTGCTTGGTCATTCCCTTGAGGATAGTACGGTGTTGAAAACTGATGTTGGATATGAAACTTATCACATAGTTCTTGGACATCTTGATTCTTGAAAGGTCATCCATTATCAGTGATAATGGATTGAGGTATTCCATACCGACATATTATGTTGTTCAAGATGAAAGAGAAGATCTGCTTCCCAGTGATGGTTGTAAGAGGTACTGCTTCAATCCATTTTGTGAAATATTTTGTAGCTATTATAATGAACTTGTGTCCATTAGATGAAGATGGATTTATTTTTCCTACCAGATCTAGGCCCCATTGACAAAAAGGCCATGTTGTTGTGAAGGGATGCAGTTCTTGTGCTGGAGCATGAATCAGATTGTTGTGACTCTAACACTTTTGACATTTCTTAACAAACTGATAGGATTCTTTCTCCATGCATGGCCAATAGTATCCCAAATGGAGGAGTTTCTTAGCTAGAGGTATCCCACTCGAGTGAGTGCCACAAATACCCTCATGAACCTCTCATAGGGCCGTTTCAAATTCATTGTGTTCTAGACATCAGAGTAAAGTACCATCAAGACCTCGATGATAAAGTATGTCGACGATTAAAGTATGTCGTGCAGATTGGCGGATGAAGTTTCATTTTTTATTCCTAGATAGATCAGGAGGAAGAATATCATTTTTCAGGTAAGCATAGGTCGTTTCATAGATGGAGGTTTCAGTGGTTTCTATATGGCAGATGGTAGCGGATTCTGGATTATTATGGGAAGGACATGACACTTGTTCTACCATAAACTCATAACAAACACACTTCTCAGGCAATTGGAGTAATGAAGCAATTGTAGCCATAGCGTTTGCAACTTTGTTCTCTGCCCTTGGAATTTGATCAAACTTGATACTGGCAAAGGACTATTTCAGATTATCTATTTGTTGTTTTTAGGGCATCAAATTTTCATATTTTGTTTGATATTCGTCATTTACTTGATAAATAACTAGTTGAGAGTCCCCATATACCTGTAAGTTCGTGATCTTCCACTAAATTGCTATTCTGACCCCAATGATTAATGCTTCATATTCTGCCACATTATTTGTACACTAAAACATCAATCTATATGATTTTGGAATGGTGTGTCCTTGTGGAGAGATGAACAAAATTCTTGCTCCTAATCCTCGTTGTGTATATGATCCATCAAAATATAGTACCCATTGTTGGGGCATCACTGTCAAAATGTTTGCATCTAGAAACTCCATGGTCATTGGTTGATCATCTGGTAAAGGAGCCTCTGCTAGTTTTTCAGCGATTGCCTTTCTCTCTACATACTGAATATCAAATTCTCTTAATAGCATGACCCACTTTTCCAGTCTACCTGTTAAGGCAGCCTTACTGAGCAAATATTTTAAAGGATCAATCTTTGCTATTAGCTTGATTGTATGGGTTAGCATGTAGTGTCTCAGTTGTTGAGTATCGAATACCACCGTCAAGCAAGATTTCTCTATGAAAGTGTAATTGATTTCATATCCATTTAAAGTCCAGTTGATATAGTAGATAGTATGTTCTTTTCCTTCATAATCCACTTGCACTAATAGTGCCCCCAAAGAGATATTTGTTGTGGCAATGTACAATATGAGAGGCCTTCCTTCTGTTGGTGGCATGAGAATGGGTGGTGACATTAGATACTGCTTGATTTTATTGAATGTTGTTTCATACCCCTTATCCCACTTGAAAACTATATTCTTATGTAATAGATGATTAAAAGGATGACTTTTGTCCGTCAACTGGGAGATGAATCTTCTGATCGATTGGAGCCTTCCCTATAGTGACTTGAGTTGACTTATATTCTTAGGAGGTGGCATCTCCATAATTTCTTTGACTTTTGTTGGATCCACCTCAATGCCTTTCTCTGAGACAATGTACCCTAATAGTTTTTCTGATGTGGCCTCGAAGACACACTTCTTGGGGTTTAACCTGATATTGAATTTCTCCATCTGTGTGAATATTTTGTCTAGGATATGCAGATGTCCTTCCCTAATAGTAGATTTTTCCAAGATTTCATCCACGTAATCCTCCATGAAGGTGTGCATCATATCATGGAAGATTGTTGTCATTTCTCTTTGATAAGTGGCTCTTGCATTCATTAGACCAAATGGCATGATGTTCCAGCAGAAGGTTCCCCATGGACATGTGAAAGCCACCTTTTCCTAATCTTTTGGAGCTATTTTTATTTTATTGTATCTAGAGAAACCATCCATGATTGACAACATGGCATGCCCAGTCGTTAAGTCCACAATGATGTCAACATTTGCTAGTGAAAAATCATCCTTCGGGTATGCTTTATTTAGGTCCCTGAAATCTATACATATTCTGATGCTATTTTCCAATTTTGAAACAGGTATAAGGTTTGATATCCATTCGACATAGTCTATGGACTGTATGAATCCAGCATCCAAAAATTTCTTTAGCTCTATCTTTACCATCAATGCGATATGGGGATGCATTTTTCTTAATTTTTGCTTGACAGACTTGATTCCTGTGGGAAAATACAAGTGATGCATGAGCAGATTTGAGTCTAAGCCTAGCATATCGGAATATGACCAAGTGAAGTTGATGCTTCTTTCTTTAAATAATTTGATGAATTTCAGTCTTTCTTGTTCTGTCATGGATTCTGCCAAATGTAGAATTTTTGCCTTATCTTCAATGCCAATATTCACAGACTGTGTTGGTTCTACCAAGACTGATGATCACTCATGATAGTGTTTTGGAAGAGTGTCAAATCTTCCATCCTTCAGTGCCTCAGAAAGGGTTTCACCATTAGATGCATTCTTTATTTTTACTTTTTCCAAATCTAATGCTGCCATAGAATGGTTTTCACCATTAGATCTATTTCCCTATTTTTATTTTGCAACTGGAAGATTTGACACCCTCCTGCCAAGTCATGTTTTTATGAGTATTACAGACAGAATTTGTATCAGGTTCAGTATGACATAGGAATTTTACGATGGCATCATCATTTGTAAATATTGGTATATGCAAAGGTTCTACAGGTTCCCAGTCAATGACTTTAGGATGGATTAATGGCATGAGGTATCAAATTCATTCAAGGTGATGGAGGTAAGGGTTTGGACAGCCATTTCATCATAGTTATTTATTGGAATATTGAGGTCCATGATGGTACTTTCTTCAAGATCGTCTAGTCCACTCGAAGTCTTCTCGTCCCCACTTGAATCATCGATATCTAGTGACCCTGCCACGAGTGGTCTAGACCCAAAAACTTGGCCCCCTTCATGCGTAGGTGCATATTGCTAAATTACATTGACTTGAATATCAATGAAAGATAGATCGAAATACAACACCCACTCATATTCATTTGAGTATGTTTCACAGCTATCTCTAAACTAAAGGATATTTTCTACAGCCATCCTTGTTAGCTCCTGCTTCTATTCTTCAGAGTATCCTAGTCCTGGCTTCTCTTTTGTGTGGAGAGTGAGGGGTTGAATAGGCTCTGTGATTCCATCATTTCTTAATCCAATGGGTCCTTGTCCTTCATACCCCATTTTTTCTAAAATAGCTTTTCCTTTTCCATATTTATCGATGTTGATGTTAACATTTTTTATACTGATATCTGATGTAGAGGGTTCCTCATCTTTATATAGCCAATCCAGGATTGCTTTATTGTTTGTTTCATCTTCTATTGTACCTATTTTGACAAACCTTTCATCAATATCTATGACTGGTAATGATGTTTGAGATTTGATCATAGATGGTTGACCATATGTCCTAGGAGATGGCATTAACTATGATAGGTTAAGTGATTTCTCCATAGAATATGTTCCCATTCCTTTATCCGTCAGTTGAACTTGCTCTTGGAAATTGTGTGATAAAGAATTTTATTGATCTGAATTATCTGTTGATTGAATTTCAACAGGACTTGTCTCTTTTTCTTTACCCTTCTTCTCTACCATTTAGTAGTGATACTTGGACATTGTTCTTCTTTGGATGGTTGTAAACATGATGCTTCCCTGTTGTGTGGTATAAAGGTAACTTGAAAGATCCTAAGGGTGTCACAATGTTGAGGATGATTGTAATCATCACATATAGTCACCTCTTGTCCATTTATTGGGAACTTCAAACATTGATGATATGTCGAAGGTATAGCCTGCATTTCATGGATCCATGGTCGTCCTAAGAGAATTTTGTATGTTAACTCTTTCTCCAACACTTGACATGCTATATGTTTCATCATGGGACCCACTTGAATGGGTAGCACAATCAAGAATTTAGACGATCTTTCTTCCTCATCATATGCTTTGATAGTCATTTTTATGCGAGAATCAATAGCATCATCTGAATATCCTAGTGCACGAATTAACTTGAGAGTGAAAATGTTCAGACCAGCTCCCCCATCTATTAAGACTCTCTTGAGGCAGTGATTGTGGATTAAGACTTCAATATGGAGTGCAGTATTATGGGGATGGTTTAACGAGATATCATCCTGTTTGGAGAATGATAGAAAATGTGGGGTAGTCAAATGTCCCACCATAGCTTGAAACTAACAAACATCTAGATTCTTTGGTACCGTAGTGGTAACTAAAGCTTGTTCAAGAACCTCCTTATGTGATTGTGATATTTTAAGGAGTTCTAGTATCGATATCTGAGCAGGAATGTTTTGCAGTTGATCGACGATGTTATAGTGAGATGGGGGTGGAACTGCGTGTGTAGATCCAACTCCTTTTAACATGATCTTGGCTTGCCCCCTAGTCATAAAATTTGTTGGTTGATGTTCTTGACAGTCACTAATTTTTAGAACATTGATTTGATTGTCAGAGTTTCGTATGATTGGGAAGAAATCCAAAGGGGCAGTTTTTATGGGTTTGCTAATGTCATGATCAATTGTATGATTAGTCTCTACTTTAGATAAACAAAGGATTGTTTTTTCATAGACATGATTGATGTTCTTACCTTTGTATTTTGAGGATGATGATGCTCCTTTGTCATAGTTTGGCAAAGGATCTTTGAAGTCTGAGTGATCATTATTATTTTGGGGTGTTTCCACATATGCTTTGTTGTTGTCAATTAAGTCCTGTATTGCGTGTTTCAACTCCATACAATCGTTAGTTTTGTGACCTTTTTTATTATGGAAGTTGCAATAATCTGCATCATTCCACCATGCTGGTTTGACATTTGGATCCCAGAATCGGGCTTCCTGTGCAGTGATGAGGCCACTAGTGACCAATTCTTTCATTGTTGATTATATCGTTTGGCCTAAAGGCGTGAACCTTCGCTGATTTGAAGGTTTCTGATATGATTGTGTTTTCACGATCTCGTTACTTTACACAACATTTGACTTGATAGTTTGGTCATTGCTTTGATTCCTTGATGTATATGTTGTTAAGTTAAAAACTGGTTTGACATTTTGGGAATCATTCGTTGTTTCAGTGGTAGTTGTGTTTCGATTCTTTTGCCAAAATTTTGGCTTGTCATTGTTTGAGTATTGATTGGAGGAGTTATTTGTGTTATTTGTTTTATCATTGAAATGTTTGATAACTCCTCTTTTGACTAATGTTTCCTCAATTTTAAGACCATTTTCTATTACTTTCTCTAACGTGGGAGGACATTGTAACTCCAGTTTATAACTCATTTCCTCTATTAAGTTTTCAATAAACAACTCCATCTTTTCTTCCTCGGGAATGGATCTAGGATATCTGGCAAACAGTCATTGCCATCTTTGCAAAAAGGATAAGAAAATTTCCCCTTTGTTTTGTTTTAAGTTGTAAAGATCCTTTATCATAACATCATGTTGGATGTTAAATGAGTATTGGGAGATGAACTTGTTGAAAAGTTCTTCAAAAGTCTTGATCCCTGGTTGTAGTTTTGAGAACCACTCCATACATGTACCCCCCAAACTTCTCAGAAATAACCTCATTAAGTAAGTTTCCTCTTGGGAAAACTCAAGGCTCATTGTTTTGAATTCCTAAATATGATCTACTGAATATGTTCTTCCATTGTACTTGTCATACTTTGGGAATTTGCAGTGTCTTGGAAAAGGTATTAGGCCAACTATTGCGTGGAAAGGATAAGGACAAATGTCCTGTATCGCATATCTTTTAGTACTTCATTTCATCATGCCATGTATCTGTTGTTGTAATAGTTGCGTTTGGGATGTCAAAGCAAAAACTGGATCTGTTGTTTGTGTGGGTTGCAATATTTCAGTCTCACTTGTTCCAGGTGCTTCTTTCAGATGATTCACATCGAAGTCCTTGGGAAGTTTGGCACCTGATTCAGCCAACGTCAAAAGATACTTCTCCATATCTTGTTCTAAAATATTTTCCATAAATATATGGAACTTGGGGTCTTGTTGAACTGCTTGAATATCCTCTGGAGTTATTTCATTTTTATTGTTTCGATTCAAATTTTTCCAAGGATTTTCCTCTGCCATTGCTTGGGATTTTAAAATTTCTTGCTTTAAGAGTCTCTGTTTTTGGGACCTAGTGAAGATTGGCATACAGATTCTTACCCTTTCTTCTGAAATTTTGATCTTATATGCTCAAAAAATGTCAATTGAACTTTTAACAAAGTCGAATAAGATGATTGATCTTATTGATGAGACTATGTTAAAAATTTGATTACTATACTTTGTTTCGTGATGAAGGATAATAGTATCCTGATGATGAAACTTCAGTGTAGAAATTGATTGTGTATTTGATTTTGACACTTGTGATTTACAAGATCTTGTTTCAATTGATAAGATTGAAATTTTGTCTAATCCTATCTGTTTTCGATCTCTAGACAGGGATTCTGATAAAAAGAAACTTGATTCTGATGAAAATTGTGGGTAAAATGACAGACTAATTGATTGGTAAAAAATTTGAACTCTTTGTTTTGAAAGCGCTAAAATAGAGGACAGAGGCGCTTTTTCTTAGATGTGCTAGAATAGAGTATTGAAGCACTGAAACAGGCGACAGAAGCGCTATCTTGATAGAAGCACTAAAACAGTTCTTGAAAGCGTTGCAAAAAGTGATGGAAGTGCTACTTTACAGAAGCGCTAAAACAGTGCATGAAAGTGCAGTAGGTTTTGATGGAAGTGCTATCTTGATAGAAGTGTTGAAACAGTGCATGAAAGTGTTGCAGAATTTGATGGAAGCGTTGTTTTAATGAAAGCGCTAAAATATAGACTATAAGCACTGAAACAGTGCCCGAAAGTGTTATTTCATGGAAGTTTTAAAACAGTGACCTAAAGTGCTGAAATAGGATTCCAGAGCGCTAAAAATATGACTTTAAGACTCTCTATTGTAAAATTTGATCTAGCCTTGTGGCATACTGTATTATGGATTATGGAAGATAAGAAGGATGTATGCACTGACTATGGTTCTGATACTGAGTGAGAGCTCTTCTTTGGAAGAAGGCTCGTGAATAGAGTGGTTCTACTGCGTAATCTAAAGTGTGACCCCTAGGAAAATCGTGATATATGTGGATGAATGTTCTATGTTGTAAAAAGAGTTTCTGATTTTGATATAAAAAACATTGTCTTCTCAATTTATCTCGATAACCAAAAGGTTTCTTGGGTTTTGTGATTTTGATTTTTCTCTTGGCAAACATGGTGGACTTCCACTTTCGCAGCATGGATTTTCTCATCTAACTTGACTTTTTTGTTTTCAGGATGATCTTAAATCTGATTTTAATGAATTTGTGAAAACACGGCAAGCAATTGTGAATAATTGTTTTAACTGAATAGATCGTGTATGTTCAAGAATCACGAATGATTCTTATTGATTTTGACAGATTGCTTTGACAATTGTACACAAATCAAACAGACTCACACTTAAGGACAAGTAGGTCATCATTATACTCACAACCCACATCTTGAATTGTGTTGACGCACACAGCCTTGTCACCTCCTAGAGGGCGCCTGTGTTTTTGTTATTTCTAGGTGCGTACTCAGAGTTGGATTTCTCGTCCCCTGAGCAAAAAGTCCATGGAAATTATATGGTGAGTGTCTTGGGGGCAGATTCTTCCCTCCCCTTGCATTGTGAGTATGACAATGTATGGATACTGACTCGGTGAGATACTACTCTATGGTTCATAGATAGGGCTTCTATGCGGTGCGATAATTGATAAACTCCCTTAGGAGACCTTTCAATCTTTAGAAAAAAGATTTTGGGGATGGTTATCTTGCTCACTACCGTCAAGTTGGACTTTCATCAAGAACTTGCATTTTTATTATAGTGGGTTGGAATCCTTGGCTTTAGGTGTTCCCACTTAGGTCATTCTCGTAGGGTGAGTACTTTTTCCCACTACGACAGGCCTTCTAAAGAATTTAATAAAGCGTAAATAACATGAAGTAAAAGTGAATCTAGCACTTTGGTCACCCAGTTAAGGGGAGAGCATAAGCCTAATCACCACAAGCACAGCATATAAGTTGTTTTGTTTTAAGCCCAAAAAGAAATTTTCTAATCTATGTGAAAGTGTTGCTTCACAGAAATCATGTTGTTCTTTTTAACTTGTACTAAAAAAATGTGGTGACTATCCTAGGATTGATAAATATGCTTTTAAGAAAACAAAAAGTGGCTACCCTAGGATTGATATATTTTAGAAAACCAGAAGTGACTATCCTAGGAATTATAAATTTTAGAAAACCAGAAGTGACTATCCTAGGATTGATAAATTTTAGTCCAACTGTGAAAAAAATTAAAAACTGGCCGCGGCTACATCGGATCCAGACTGAAATTAAAAAAGTGTTGGAATAGTCCACCGAAGCACTATAACTCTTACCTGATGCGCTAAAACATAGAAGCACCGAAACAGGACACCAAAGCGCCGAAATTGACCATGGAAGGACCAAATCATGGATGCGCTGAAATAGTTGATGGAAGCGCTAATGTTGAAAACGCTGAATTTTTTTACGGAAGCATTGTAGTAACATGGAAGAATCGAAATAGAGCACGGAAGCATTGTAGTTTGCCACAAAAGCGCTATAGTATTTGATGAAAGTGGTAAAGAAAACACGCCGTGAACCTGTAGACACTTTCCAGAAAAATTGTAAAATTGGGGTTAAGGCCCCATGGTGGGCACCAAATTGTAAGTGGTGAATTAGGTGTAAAGCACAAAACACTCTTCTTAATAAGACATTATATCAAAGACAAAGCTGAATGAATCAAATCAAAGCAATAATGAATTGAAAGCGTCATATTGTTCTCTATCCTCAAAGATTTATTAAATCACTATTGCTCTCAGATCGTGAGTGCACTAGGATTGTTAAAATGACAATTCAAAGAATGAGATGGATGCTAATGCAATGATATGGAGCTAAATGTGATAATACTAGATGATAAATGAATTAAACTAGCATGAATTGACATGAAATAGATAATTGCAGCTACAGGAGGCAGCCATGGTATGAAAGCTTGATTGCTGGATATTGGATGCTTGATGCTTGATGTGCTTGATGCTTGAATTCCTACAGAGTAAGAGTGCATAAGTTAGATTATCTGGATCCTTTTCTTGGTTCAATGAGGTTGTATTTATAGATTTCCTAGTTGTAGAAATGCACAGGGAAGGCATTGAGAGGCTTGGATTGAATCTAGAGGATTGAATGGTGAGATATGGAGAAGATTGAGAGAATTTTGGTGATTGTCTCTACCCATGAAAACACCAAGCAAGAGACGAGGAAGGATTGATGGAGGAGGATTGAGAGAAGAATTTGGAATTTGTCTCCAATTTGTCTCCAAAACTTCCCGTGAAGTTTCAAAGTATTAATTGTGACATAGTTTGGACATAAATTAGACATAGGATATCTAATTCATTTTTGAGAGAATATAGATGGAATATTCCTTATGCTTTAATTCAAATATTTTTTATTTATTTAAGTTAGCAAAAGAAGGATAAATAATTTAATAAAATGAACTATAGGATAGTTGTTTATTAAATTAGATAGAAGAATATGGCAATTAATAAATAAAGCATTTGATCTTTATTTAATTAATTTAGGATTGATGTGATAGAATAAAGTAGGGACTTGATAATTAATTAAAACAAAGTCTTTAATAAAGATGAATTTAAATGTGAACTGTATAAATAAATATTTCTATTTATTCAATAGTAGAGGAAATTAGGATAATTAATCAAATAATTTGTATTTAATCAATCAGAATTCTCCAGACCAGTTTTAGGTGTATACACTAACAACATACTCTTTATAACTATTTTCATCTTATTTTTTAAATTAATATAAAAATAGTTTTATACTATTATTTATTTATTTATTTTAATTTTTAAATTAATATAATACAGTATTTATTAAGCTGAAAGGCCTCCTACAGTCACATAAGAATCAAAAAATCTGAGTATATTTTTATTCTCTACATTTATTTTGATGGCCTTTCTGAAGTTTTTTACTGTTTTGCTTTTTTTTAAAGTTGTTATTTTTAGTTTTAAAATTGTTTTAAAGCTGTTATTTTTACTATATTGCCAACATTTCATTTCGTACATAAACTTATGTGAACACTGCACCCTTCAAACTTATATGGAGTCACTACGGTGTGCATTGCTATATAATGCACAAAACAGAAAGAGAGAGAAGATAATAAATTGTGAGTTTGGAATGCGTTCAATAGAGCTTAGAGTGCATGTACACTGTCTAGCATTCAAATTTTTCAAGAGTGTATGTTATCTGTATTTTACGAAGCTTCACTTGGTAATGCAAGCTTTAGTCATGGTTTACTTTATGCATATTGGATTGATGATTTACTTGGTTGCATATTATTGCAAATAAGATCTAGATCGAGGCCCAAGCATCTTCAAGAAGATAGGTTACCTTTAATCCTAGGTATGATTTGATGTCGAAAACATAGATCAATGCATGTATGTGTGCCAATTCAAATCCATTTGTATGTCGAATACTTTATGTTTTGAAATGAATTATTTTGAAAACATGCATCATTACTTTCTTACCTTTGTGAGCATTAATTATTTGGGACTGGTTAGATATTTATAAGCATTTAGAAGGAAAATACAGTAAGTGTGATGCAACCATTGGCCATGTTGTCACCTGCGTGAACCATATTGTCCCTATCCTGATCACCCATCACGTCAAAATAGATTATCATGAAGGAGTCTTCTTGCACTCCAATAACTAATATTTTGTCCTTGAATATGATTCAAGATTGGGGAAATGAATTGGTCAGTAATATTTTCAACATCTAGATTGTATCCCAAGCCTTAAAATTTTTGAACATGGGTTTAGGCTTCTCTATCATTCTAGTCTCTATTCCTCCGATTGACAAGTTTTGCTTGAAATTGAAAACGTTTTGAGATCACAACTTGGACAACAATTATCTGCAACATTGACATCAATAGCATCGACAACAACCAAGGAATTGCTTTGGATTTGAATTTGGCGTCAATACTCACCCTCTCCTCTCACAACACTCAAATCCTTCTCAAATACTTTAGCATCAAAGCCTTTATTCTTTCATAGCATGAGCCATAGACAATCCCTCAATTCGCCCATTATGAGCATTATTTTGTATCTTGAAGAGCACAAAAATTAAATTTGTATGGTTTCAAATGGTTCATTTGCCTTGTCTATGTGTCTATTTTTTACATGCATGTTTATCTGGGCTTTCACATCCTTTAAGCTTTTGATGGATGTGCACGTCCTGTTCGAATGCTCTCATTTTGGCATAGGCAAATACAATACTCAAAATGGCTGTAGAATATGACTTTACACCTACCAATTGCATTTGCATTGAAAGTTTCTAAAGTTTTTGTTGTTTGGGCAAAAACAAGTTCTCTTGAGTACCTAATCTGTTCTTCTTTGTATATAGTTCTCAAAAAATGAGTTAACATCTAGATGCATTGCATACTTGACTCATAACATGAACAATAAATACTTGTAACTCTAGATTCGAGCCATGATGAGATTTCCATCATAGTTTTAATTTTTTTATTAAATATTTTATTTTATTTTATTTTAGATCTGAAGTTTTTTACTGTTTTTTTTAATTTTTAAAGTTGTTTTAAAGTTGTTTTAAAACTATTATTTTTACTGTATTGATACTCTCAGACGTTTTATATATATATATATATATTTAATATATCTATGCTAATAATAATATATTTAAATTCAAAAAGAAAATTCAAAGATTCAATTGAACGGAGAGCACAAGGGTTTATTGTTTTAAAAAATAGCTTTTCCATTATTTTCTCCCTGCCCAACATTCATCAAGTCAACCAATCTCAATGAATCTTCCACTCACTTCGCGAAAAAGTTCTACAACTTCTATAATAAGTGAAAATTTGTGTATAAATCCTCATATTCTTGCCAAGCAACCTGTGATTGTTTCTCAAAACTTGGTACTATTTTGTTGTGTGAATTAAGGGGAAATAAGAACAAAAATGGCATTATTTGCAGTGACTTTGGTGAAGACTACAATGACTGGTATTATGGCAGTGGGAGGTTACTGTCGCCTCCTTCAAAATGTAACATCAAAATCCTTATTATTATTCAAAGTTATTGTTGTTTTATGATTTTTTTTTATGATTATTTACATGTTTTTAACAGAATTGTGCTTCTGATTTCCAGAGATTGGAAATGTTGCGTTCAGTTGTCCTTGATGCTTCAGATCAGGTGCTTGTTTGATTTGCTTGGCATTATATGAGCATCATTGTTTCTTTTCAAACTATTCCTATTCTTTTTGGTTGTCAAATTTGTGGAAGCGGGTACTTCATTTTCTTTATATGATTGCCACATGTTTATATTAACTTGACGTGGTTTGTGAGTTGGCAGCAGTAAAACATTCCTTGGCATATTCGATTGCCTCATTATGATGTCGAATTAGAAGGCATTAATAGTATTTGATAACCACGGATTTGAAGGCATTATTAGTTTTTGATAATGAATTTTTTGGTTGACCTAAACTGCATGCGGATTTCAATCATTAAGTTTTTGTGATTATCATTTTTGGCAAACAACCAAACCCTAGTTGCATTGATGTAAGGAAAGTGTTTTCAGTTGCTTTGTTCCTTCAGCTTCATGTTTCCGATTCAAGTTTCCGTTGGGGGTTTGCTTGCTTTGATGGACACTTCAAAAATGGAAAGGTGGATGAGTTATATTGTTGGAAAAGCATTACATTTTTAGGTGCTTTTTGACTAGCCGCCATGACAGGTATTTCATTTTTCAGTTTTGCAAGCTGGTATATTCTTCCCTGTTGTTCTGAGCAGTTGCAAAATATGTTATCTCAGTTTGGTTTAACCTGAGTTTAAAAAACTTTAGGGTTCTTTTTGTTTTTAATATTGTTTTCTCTCTATTTGGTGTAGCATTCTTTTCATGAGAAAACAGGAACAAACTCTATATGGGTGATCGATTTATTTTTTGAAGGGTTTCATTTGCTTCTGATACAAACCCTGGTTAATTGATTCAAGTTATTTTAGGAATGATATAATTGTTTTTTGTTATCTCCAACAATGGGTTGTAAGCCATTTAAAAAGAGAACTGTAAAAATGAAAGAGAAAAGATATATACGTGAGAAAAACAAAAAGACAGAGGTATTATGTTTAAAGATTCATTTGCTGACTCTGGTTTTCAAAACAGAGATGCAGTTTGGTTTAAGTTTTGTGAAAAATGAGTTGATTTTATACACTGTATTTTTTATCATTGCATGATTTGTTTTGTATAGTGGATAATTTAAGATTGCACATACAGTGTAGTTATAAGGTCCTTACTTTGCAAAAGAACACTACATGTAAGAGATATTGGAAAAAGGTTTTGATACCCCTATTGAAATTGGTGCTCAGAATATTGTTGTAATCCATTTTTGAGATAAAGCCTACAAGGAAATTTGGAGTGGTTTTTCTACCCCTGGAGGGTTTTCTACTCGGCATCTTTGTGCATGTCTGTTATGTCTTTTTCTCAATCTGTTCTTCTTTTTTTATATATATACTGAAAAAGTTTTAGGTAGTCAATGCTTTGATATGTATCCTTGCTCAATACATTGTCTTCTAATGTTATTTTTTCAACTGTTCTTCATGGTGGAACTATAAATCTATTGACTCCTAAAAAATGAAAGCTTTTATTTTGTCTCGTAGTTCACCTATCTTGTTTGAACAATAATGTTATGTTATAATCTGATGATTTTATCCATTTAAGTTTGTCATGTTTTTGTTGGTCAAGATCTGTATGTTTTTCAGACAGCATCATATGTCATAGGATGCTTCATAAGGTGATGTTTTGGTTTGTCTTGTAAGAAATTTTTACAACCCTGATTCAACCCCCCCCTCGCAGTGTCGTTCCACTTCCAACAAGTGGTATCAAAGCATAGGGTCCTTTGTCAAGTTTCCCAACCTAGGATTGTTTCTGGTCTTGGAAGTTTGTTTAAAATGTCTCAATCTCATGAAGGCACTTCTATGACAAGAGATCCATTATTTGATGGAACAGATTATGTGTTCTGAAAGATCAGAATGGAAACATATTTGACTTCTATCGATCTTGATGTATGGAGTATAGTGTTAATTGGATACACTGTACCAACTACACTGCCCACATCTGCTGATGAAAATAAAAAATATGAAACCAATGCTAGAGAAAAACATGCTCTCCTGCGTGCATTGACTAAAGATGTTTTTATTAAGGTTATGCATTGCATTTTTGCTAGGGAAATTTGCATTAAACTAGAAACCATCTATCAAGGAAACAAAAAAGTTAAATAGTCAAAAAACCTCACTCTAAAACATCGGTTTGAAGAAATAAAAATGAAGGATGATGAAAAGGTAGCTGATTATCTCTTAAGAGTTGATGAAATTGTCAATGCTATGAAAGGGTTAGGAGAAGAGGTAAAGGAGTTTGATGTTGTCACTAAGGTTATCAAAACTTTACCAAATAAATTTGAAGCTAAAATAGCCACTCTTGAAGAAAAGAAACACTTTGACCAGCTCACCTTAGATAGTTTACAAGGTACTTTAACTGCCTATGAAATGTGAATCAATAAAAATACTTCCACTGGAAAAGAAACTTCCTTTAAGGTAGAAAATGAAACTTTTTCAGATGATAGTGATTCCGATCTGTCTGATTCCAAAGAAGCTCTTCTTGTTAAGAAACTGAAAAAGAAGTATAAGAGTAATATGCCTTTTAAATGTTTTACTTGTGGCAAACTTGGAAATTTTGCTGCAAAATGTCCTTATGCTGATCAGTCTTATGAAGATGAAAAACTAGAAAGACAGCTTAGGAAAAAGACTTATTATCTTAAAAAGAAGTTTAACTTTCAACTGAAAAAATAGTCTTTTTTCAAAAGAAGATTCAGATTTTGAGTCCAATGGCTCACTGGATGATGTAGACTTGACTTTATTTATGGCTAAAGTAGAACCTCAAAAGATCTCAAACAAAGAGTCAGAGGAAAAACCAAACAAAGAATCTGAAAAATAGTTTGATGTAGAAAACTGTGAAATTGAATTACTATGTGCTCTTCAAGAAATAAAAAGATTAAAGAAACAAATTGTTTTTCAAGAACATAATCCAGATAGAGAAGATAGTCTAGATAGTTTGGTCACCAGTTTAAAAATTGAACTTGGTGATTCTAAAAGAATGGTGGATACTCTCCAATTAGTTCTTATTGATAAAGATAAAGAGATTCAAACTCTTGAACAATAGATTGTAAATCTTAAAAAACAAGTTGAAGGTTATGAGAGTACTATTCACTTGAATGAGATACTTGGAAAACAAAAACAACATACAGATATGACTAGGATTGGGTTCAATACTGGTGAATGCTCAAAACCTTTACATCAGAACTTTAAGGCAGCTGAGAAGAAGCAGCCATTTGAGCATCAACGAACCAATTTCAGGTTTAATGCTTTCTTTCATGGTTATTGTTTCTTTTGTAATAAGTTTGGACACAAAATAAGCAACTGCAGAATAATGATGTCTAGAACACCTAGATTTGGTCACAAATAGTTCTTTGGTTTTTCTAATACTATTAGGTGTTTCACTTGCAATTCTATTGGTCACACATCCAAGCAATGCAAACAAGGTAAACATATCTCTGGCAAAGTTTGGAGACCCAAATTTGTTCAAAACATAGAACAATCAATGCTTGTCCAAACTGCTCTTCTTTCAAAAAGGAAGACTTTATGGGTTTTGGACAGTGGCTGTTCCAATCACATGACAAGTGATAGAAACATGTTTATCAAGCTTGAAGATTATTTAGGAGGTTTTGTGAAATTTGGTGATAATACAGGAATTGAGATTAAAGGTAAAGGTTCTTTGCTTTTAAATGATGATACTCCTATCTATGATGTGTATTACGTTGATGGTCTTAAACACAATCTTTTAAGTGTTAGTCAGATTTGTGACAATGGTTATAATGTTATATTCCACTCACAAGGTTGTGCTATAAAGAACAAATCAGGAAAAACAGTTGCAACTGGATTATAGACAACAAGGTAATGTTTATAATCTTCTTGACTCTTCCAATCATGAATGTAGTGAAGGAATATGTCTCATGGGTCAAGTTGAAGAAAATTGGTTGTGGCATAAATGGTTAGGACATGTTAACTTTGATAATCTGGTTAGGATCAGCAAAAACCAGAATGTTAGAGGATTGCCTATTCTACACAAACCTGAAAATGTTGTTTGTAAGGAATGTCTAAGAGGTAAACAAACAAAGGTTAGTTTTAAATCCAAAGAACATGTTCAACTAAACCTTTGCAGCTTGTACACACTGATTTGTGTGGTCCCACTAGAACAAGATCTATAAATGGTGAACAATATTTCATGTTGTTTGTAGATGACTATACAAGAATGGTTTGGGTAACATTTCTCAAAAATAAGTCAGAAGCTTTTGACATATTTAAAATTTTTCGAAAGATGGTTGAGAAAGAAGCTGACACAAAGCTTAAATGCTTAAGGTTAGACAAGGGAGGTGAGTTTACTTCTCAAGAATTTATAGATTATTGTGAGAAACATGGCATAAAACGTCAATATGCTGCTGCAAGAACACCTCAACAAAATGGAGTTGTTGAGAGGAAAAATAGAACAGTAAAAGAGATGGCAAGGACAATGTTAGATGAAGCAAAACTACCAGAAAAATACTGGAAAGAAGTTGTTCATATAGTTGTTTATACTCTAAACAGGGTACAAATTAGAGTGAAATCTAATTTCACTCCTTATGAACTTTGGCATGGTAAATCAACTTCAATTAAATACTTCAGAATTTTTGGTTGTAAATGTTTTATCAAACGTGATGATGAAAACTTAGGCAGCTTTCAATCTAGATCGGATGAAGGTATATTTCTAGGATACTCTACTCATAGTAAAGCTTACAGGTGCTACAATAAAAGGCTGAATAGAATTGTTGAATCTGTTAATGTCAAATTTGATGAAAAACTGCTTCTTGATGATGAGCTTGTGCAGGATGGTGATGAGGAACCTATGTTAGGTCTTGACATTACTCCTAAATCTGATGAAATAGATAATGTTCCACAGGAGGATGCTTCAAGTTCTAAGGTAGTAACACCTCCAAAGCCACCCTACAGGATTGTTTTTAAAAATCATCCTCAAGATCTAATCATTGGGGACGGTAATGTTGGGATTTTAACAAGAAGAAGAGCAAAATTTGATGAGCAAGCACAGATTGCTGAACATTTCTATTTGATAACTGATTTTGAGCCTAAAGTTGTATCTGATGCTTTAAATGATGATTGTTGGTTGAAAGCTATGCAGGAAGAGATCAGTCAAATTGAAAAGAATAAGACTTGGGAGCTGTCCCAAGACCTGATGATAAGAATGTTATTGGTGGAAAATGGGTGTTTCATAACAAGTTGGATGAATGTGGCAAAGTAATAAGGAACAAAGCACGTTTTGTGTGCAAAGGATATGCACAACAGGAAGGTATAGACTTTGGTGAAACTTATGCACCTGTTGCTCATATTGAATCTATTAGAATATTCTTAGCATACTCTTGTTTCAAGAATTTTAAGGTTTATCAAATGGATGTAAAAACGCATTCTTGAATGGTTATCTTGATGAAGAAGTGTATATGGAACAACCAGAAGGATTTGTTGCAAAAGACAAAACTGATCATGTTTACAATTAAAAAAGGCTTTGTATGGTCTTAAACAAGCTCCTAGAGCTTTGTATTCAAGGTTGGATGCACATTTAACAACAAATGGATTCAAAAGAGGTGGTGTTGATAGTAATCTCTATGTTAGAGTTGAAAGTGATGATATTCTAGTTGTTGAGGTCTATGTAGATGATATAATCTTTGGCTGCAATAACGATGCTTTGTCAAAAATGTTTTCAAAGATTATGGAAGCTAAATTTGAAATGTCAATGTTAGGTGAACTAACATTTTTTCTTGGTCTCCAAGTTTTACAGCTTGAACAAGGAATATTTTTGTCACAAACAAAATATGCCAAAGAGATGTTAATAAAGTTTCAAATGGATGATTGTCATTCTGTAAGCACACCTATGGTAACTGGCTGTAAGTTGTCTAAAAATGATGATTC
Organism: Sequoiadendron giganteum; assembly: GCA_007115665.2. Taxonomy (NCBI): domain Eukaryota; kingdom Viridiplantae; phylum Streptophyta; class Pinopsida; order Cupressales; family Cupressaceae; genus Sequoiadendron; species Sequoiadendron giganteum. Next base: position 217,130,824 of record CM021104.1, read on the forward strand.
TCCCGATGTTGATCAAACAGAGTATCGGTCAATGATTGTTATTTTACTATATTTAACTGCTTCTAGACCAAACTTAATGCATGTTGTTTGTATGGTTTCTAGATTTCAATCTGCACCCAAACAATCTCATCTCATGGTTGTAAGAAGGATATTCAAGTATATTCAGGGTACTCTTGATTTTGGTTTATGGTATCCATGAAATAATGACTTTACTTTGATAGCGTTTACTGATGCTGATTGGGCTGGTTGTATAGATGACAGGAAAAGCACTAGTGGTGCAACATTTTTTCTTGGTGATTGTCTTGTTGCTTGGCATAGTAAAAAACAAGATTCGGTTTCTTTATCAACTGTCGAAGCTGAATATATTGCAGCTACTTCTTGTTGTACTCTGCTTCTTTGGATGACACAAACATTATCAGACATGGGTATTGAGGTTGCTAAACCAATTTCTATTTTTTGTGATAATACAAGTGCAATTAACTTGTCTAAAAATCCTATTATGCACTCACAAACTAAGGATATTGCCATTAAATTTCATTTTCTGAGGGAAAAGGTTTTGGCTAATGAAATAACAATGCAGTATGTTTCCACTCAAGCGCAAGTGGCAGATATCTTTACAAATCCTTTGGCTAAAGAAGTCTTTGAAGGGCTTCATTCTCGGTTGAGAGTTGTCTCTCAATCATTGCTCTCTTAAAATCCATCCTTTGTTGAGGGGGAGCTTTTTAGCTCTTTGAGCAGTCTCTTGTTGCTTTCCATGGCTTT
>CM021104.1:217131685-217238847 GCA_007115665.2 Sequoiadendron giganteum
ACAGACTCTGCATAGCCTTTTGAAAATATAGGAATGCGGATGTCACTGCTCTTGATCGCTCTTTCCAAGCTCGGCCAAATCGGATCTCCCTTTTCCAATTTGTTGTCGTCCTTATACACATGCAGTCCTACAGCAGTGAGAGCTTCAAAGACATGATCGACCAGAGTATTTCTCACATCTTTTCCCCTGAAACTCAGAAACACATGATATTCCTTATCGTTTCAGAAAGGAATTTTGGTTGTGAGAGGCATGTATTCTTCCATCTTTAGAATTGTAACTGAAAAGAATGGCAGAGAGGATTGAACCCAAACAACTATCAAGAACTCGAAACAAAGATGAACTATGAAGAACTCGAACTCCTATCGCACATACTGGTGCTAGGCAATTCTGTTCTTATAAAGCCAAGTCAAGCTGTAGGTGTATACAAGAGATTCCCCACGCTGTTTCCAATCCAATCATACCTACTTCTAAATTGTTTTATTAAATAATTTTGTCCCCATGTCAGATCAAGTTATTCAATGACAGCTAAGTGTTTTTCATCCCACCAGTCATGTCAACTTCTTATCTTCAATGAGCGCGAGTACAGTCAGTCAAGTATTGATTTAGTGGCCGGCGATATCTTTAAAAAAAAATCTATTCACACATTAAATGAGTACCTACCAACATTAAGAGAGAGTCACTGCAAATGGGACCACTTTTAGGATGAGATTACAAATCACAAAACGTAGACGACAAGCAATGCGCAAGAAAACAAGAGCAGTCATTGTCGTATGATATTCAAACGGTGGTGACTTTTTGTATATTTTTTTCTTACCCTTCTCTTTTACATTGGATTTTATTGGTTTTAGTAGATATTATTGTAATATAACGAGAATTGTATGTTTATTTATTATTTCTTATTTTATTATATTAATAAATAAAAAAATTATTTAATTTTTATTAATATTAAAAATAAAAATATATTATTATTTAATAAAAAATTAAAATATCATTTATTTTGAATATCATTATTTTAATGTTTTGAATTTTATTTTAGACTCTATATAAACTAAAAAAGTAATAATTTTGAATATGAATTTTGATAAATACGGATATAGAAATTAAAAGAACATATAATAAATTTGTAATTTTACATACTAAATATAAATACTATAGTGTACAATAGATGACAAGATTTATTATTTTTTAAATTGTGGATCCAATATGGATTATGGAAACCTATTACTCTTAACCATTTTTAGTGTTAATCTATGTTTAACAATGATTACAAAGCTCTCCCCTACATTTTAGTAGTCTCATGAAGAAATTTGTTGATTTTTTACTATTTTAAAGTTGAATTTGATGGCACAATTCAAAGGCGTAGCCTTTTTTATTTTATTTATTTCTTCTTTTTGTTAAGGTTAATTCCAAAGCCCTTAAGAATAGAAAAATATTGATTCGTCTAGAAGTTTTGGTCACAGTTTTTAGAACATAAACTATCATGCAACAAAAGCCCTCTTTTTCTCATTATTGGTGTTGACTATTTGCAAACTGAAGTGGTTCCTCTTCTAATTAGATTCAATCATAGGGTTGTTAGAATTGCCTACTTCTACTTGTTATGTATTTTCACGTTCTAGGTTAAAATGGTCATATCTTACATTTTACAAGGCCTCCATGTGAAAATATTTATTGATGGGAAAAAGAGATATTAAATCTTTGCTTTTACCAAGTTTGAAGGCATATTTTAGAGAAAATATTTTTTCAAATATTATCATATTTCAAATGATAATATTAAAAAATTCATTCAAGTCAAAGGAGTAGTCATTTTATGACAAAACACTGGAAAAGTATGTTAATTATATTATCAAAATTCTTTTTATGATATTCACATGAAAATAGGCAAAAAGATTAATTTTCATCTCTAATTTTTTAGTTTGGAGAGAAATTCCACATGAATTTCCATATTGGCAAGATGTTTCCTTCATTTTTGGCCAAAAAAGGAAGAAGGCTTGAGTTGTGAAGGTAAATGAAGTCTTGCAAAGGGAAAGAGCTTGATTTTTAGGCAACATGACAAGTTTGCAACATCTCACAAGCTCACATTGGGACAATCATATCTCGAAAACCATGTACTGGGTTTTTTGTGATTTTTGGACAGAAATTAGGAAACAATTAAATGAAAAAATCCATTAAATTTCATTAAAACTCAATTTGTCATTTGAGAGAAATATTCACCAATCCAAAGCCAAGTTCAAATGCAAAAAGGAAACATTTCAATCATCTTCATCTATAAAGAAAGTGTTGCGTTTGTTTGTCCTTGATGACATGTGCTTCTTGTTGGCTCTATTCGTGTTTCATGATGTTCTCCGCCTCATTTTGACTCAGACATTATTTTTAAACAATGATATGGCATCGGTCTTATTTGTGTTGACTTGACGTGGATATAATTTGTTTTCTTCACTCACGTGGTTTGTGAGTTGGCAGCAGTAAGTCGTTCCTTGGCATATTCGATTGCCTCATTATGATGTCAGATTTGAAGGCATTATTAGTCTTTGATAACCACGGATTTGAAGGCATTATTGTTTTTTGATAATGAAGTTTTTGGTTGACATAAAACTGCATGCGGATTTCAATCATTATGTTTTTGTGATTATCTTTTTTGGCAAACAACCAAACCCTAGTCACGATGTTGTAAGGAAATTGTTTTCAATTGCTTTGTTTCTCCAGCTTTAGGTTTCCGATTCAGGTTTTCATTGGGGGTTTGCTTGCTTTGATGGACACTTCACAAATGGAAAGGTGGATGAGTTATATTGTTGGACAAGCGTTACATTTTCAGGTGCTTTTTGACTTGCCGCCATGACAGGTATTTCATTTTTTTTCAGTTTAAGCAAGTTGGTATATTCTTCCCTGTTGTTCTAAGCAGTTGCAAAATATGTTATTCAGTTTGGTTTAACATGAGTTTAAAAACTCTAGGGTTCTTTGTGTTGTTAATATTGTTTTCTTCGTATTTTGTGTAGCATTCTTTTCATGAGAAAACAAGAACAAACTCTATATGGTTGATTGATTTATTTTTTGAAGGGTTTCATTTGCTTCTGATACAAACCCTGCTTAATTGATTCAAGTTGTTTTAGGAGTGATATGACTATTTTTGTTATCTCCAACAACAGGTTGTAAGCCATTTAAAAAGAGAACTGTAAAAGTGAAACAGTATAGATATATATGTGAAAAAAAAAGAGAGGTATTCTATTGAAAGAGTTTTAAAAAGAAAAGAAAAGGCACATTTGATGACTCTGGTTTTCAAAATAGAGATGCAGTTTGGTTTAATTTTTGTGAAAAATGAGTTGAGTTTATACATTGTATTTGTTATCATTGCATGATTTATTTTGTACAGTGGAGATTTTAGGATTGCACATACAGTGCAGTTATAAGGTCCTTACTTTGCAAAAGAACACTACATGTAAGAGATATTGAAAAGGAGTTGGTACTCCTATTGAAGTGGGTGCTTCAGATTGTTTCAGTGACTAAGTTGGTGCTCAAAACAATATTGTAATAAGGTTTTTTTGAGATTAAGCCTGCAAGGCATTTTAGAGGGTTTTCCACTCGACATCTTTTTGTGTCTCTATTATTTCGTGTGCACAATCTTTCCTTCTGTCATTTATGCTGAAATGTTTTAGTTTCTCAAAATGCTCTGATATGCATCTTTGTTCAGCTCTATTTTCCAATGCTCTTGGTTCAGTTATTCTTTACGTATTATGTACTGTTGTCTGAAAATCTATTTACCCCTGCAAAAGAAAGCATTTTGAAAACTTGTTCATTTTGCCTTATATGAACAATAAGATTATGCTTGATCAAGAAATGTGTTATAAGTTGGTTGTGTTATCCATTTAATCTTTCAAAAGTTTCTCTTATGCTTATGCTGGTGAAGTTATAAATGTTTCAAGTCAACATTGTATGTCATAGTGTTTGTCATAAGATGGCTTTGTTGTTTGTCTTGTAAGAAATTTACTACTCTGATTCACCCCCCCCCCCTTCTTAGAGTAGTTTCACTTACAACAAGTGGTATTAGAGCATAGGGTCCTTTGTCAGGTTTCCCAACCTAGGATTGTTTCTGGTCTTGTAAGTTTGTTTAAAATGTCTCAAGCTCATGAAGGCACTTCTATGACAAGAGCTCCATTGTTTGATGGAACGAATTGTGTGTTCTGGAAGATCAGAATGGAAACATATCTGACTTCTATCGATCTTGATGTATGGAGTATAGTGTTAACTAGATACACTGTACCAACTACACTTCCCGCATCTGCTGATGAAAAGAAAAAATATGAAACCAATGCTAGAACAAAACATGCTCTCTTGTGTGCCTTGACTAAAGATTTTTTTATCAAGGTTATGCATTGTAGTTCTGCTAAGGAAATTTGGATTAAACTGGAAACTATCTATCAAGGAAATGAAAAAGTAAAACAGTCAAAATTCCTCACTCTCAAACATCGGTTTGAAGAAATTAAAATGAAGGATGATGAAAAAGTAGCTGATTATTTCTTAAGAGTTGATGAAGTTGTCAATGTTATGAAAGGGTTAGGTGAAGAAGTAAAAGAGTTTGATGTTGTAACTAAGGTTATCCGAACTTGACCAAATAAATTTGAAGCTAAAATAGATACTCTTGAAGAAAAGAAACACTTTGACCAGCTCACCTTAGATAGTTTACAAGGTACTTTAACTGCCTATGAAATGTGAATCAATTAAAATACTTCCACTAGAAAAGAAACTGCCTTTAAGGCAGAAAAGAAAACTTTATCGGATCATAGTGATTCTAATTTGTCAGATTCCAAAGAAGCTCTTCTTGTTAATAAACTGAAAAAGAAGTATAAGGGTAAGATGCCCTTTAAATGTTTTACTTGTGGAAAACTTGGACATTTTGCTGCGAAATGTCCTTATGTTGATCAATCTTATGAAGATGAAAAACCAGAAAAACAACTTAGGAAAAAGACTTACTATCCTAAAAAGAAGTTTAACTTTCAACTGAAAAAAAAGTCTTTTTTCAAAAGAAGATTCATATTTTGAGTCTGATGGCTCACTGGATGATGAAGACTTGACTTTATTTATGGCTAAAGTTGAAACTCAAAAGGTCTCAAAAAAAGAATCAGAGGAAACACCAAACAAAGAATCTGAAAAACAGTCTGAGGTAGAAAACTGTGAAATTGAATTACTTTGTGCTCTTCAAGAAATAAAAAGATTAAAGAAACATATTGTTTCTCAAGAACATAATTCAGATAGAGAACATACTCCAGATAGTTTGGTCACTATTTTACAAATTGAACTTGATGATTCTAAAAGAATGGTGGATACTCTTCAATATGTTCTTATTGATAAAGATAAAGAGATTCAAACTCTTGAACAACAGGTTGTCAATCTAAAAAAATAAGTGGAAGGTTATGAGAGTATTATTCACTTGAATGAGATACTTGGAAAACAAAAACAACATAGAGATATGACTGGGATTGGGTTTAATACTGGTGAATGTTCAAAACCTTTACATCAGAACTTTAAGGCAGCTAAGAAGAAGCAACCATTTGAGCATCAACAAACCAATTTCAGGTTTAATGCTTTCTTTCATGGTTATTGTTTCTTTTGTAATAAGTTTGGACACAAAGTAAGCAACTGCAGAATAATGATGTCTAGAACAACTAGATTTGGTCACAAACAGTTCTTTGTCTTTCCTAATACTATTAGGTGTTTCACTTGCAATTCTATTGGTCACACATCAAAGCAATGCAAACAAGGTAAACATATTTATGGAAAAGTTTGGAGACCCAAATTTGATCAAAACATAGAACAATCAATGCTTGTACAAACCACTCTTCTTTCAAAAAAGGGCATTATGGGTTTTGGACAGTGGTTGTTCCAATCACATGACAGGTGATAGAAACATGTTTATCAAGCTTGAAGATTATTCAGGAGGTTTTGTGAAATTTGGTGATAATACAGGAATTGAGATTAAAGGTAAAGGTTCTTTGCTTTTAAATGATGACACTCCTATCTATGATGTGTATTACATTAATGGTCTTAAACACAATCTTTTAAGTATTAGTCAAATTTGTGACAATGGTTATAATGTTATATTCCACTCACAAGGTTGTGCTATAAAGAACAAATCAGGAAAAACAGTTGCAACTGGATTATGGACACAAGGTAATGTTTATAATCTTCTTGACTCTTCCAATCATGAATGTAGTGAAGGAATATGTCTCATGGGTCAAGTTGAAGAAAATTGCTTGTGGCATAAATGGTTAGGACATGTTAACTTTGATAACCTGGTTAGGATCAGCAAAAACCAGAATGTTAGAGGATTGCCTATTCTACACAGACCTGAAAATGTTGTTTGTAAGGAATGTCTAAGAGGTAAACAAACAAAGGTTAGTTTTAAATCCAAAGAACATGCTTCAACTAAACCTTTGTAGCTTGTACACACTAATTTGTGTGGTCCCACTAGAATAAGATCTATAAATGGTGAGCAGTATTTCATGTTGTTTGTAGATGACTATACAAGAATGGTTTGGGTAACATTTCTCAAAAATAAGTCAGAATCTTTTGATAGATTTAAAAAAAATTGAAAGATGGTTGAGAAAGAAGCTGACACAAAGCTTAAATGCTTACGATCAGACAAGGGTGGTGAGTTTAATTCTCAAGAATTTAGAGATTATTGTGAGAAACATGGCATAAAATGGCAATATGCTGCCACAAGAACACCTCAACAAAATGGAGTTGTTGAGTGGAAAAACATAATAGTAAAAGAGATGGCAAGGACAATGTTAGATGAAGCAAAACTGCTAGACAAATACTAGAAAGAAGTTGTTTATACTCTAAACAGGGTACAAATCAGAGTGAAATCTAATTTCACTCCTTATGAACTTTGGCATGGTAAATCAGCTTGAGTTAAATACTTCAGAATTTTTGGTTGTAAATGTTTTATCAAACGTGATGATGAAAACTTAGGCAACTTTCAATCTAGATCGGATGAAGATATATTTCTAAGATACTCTACTCATAGTAAATCTTGCAAGTGCTACGATAAAAGGTTGAATAGAATTGCTGAATCTGTTAATGTCAAATTTGATGAAAAATTGCTCCTTGATGATGAGCTCGTGCAGGATGGTGATGAGGAACCTATGTTAGGTCTTGACATTACTCCTAAATATGATGAAATAGATAATGTTCCACAGGAGGATGCTTCAAGTTCTAAGGTAGTAACACCTCCAAAGCCACCCTACAAGATTTTTTTTAAGAATCATCCTCAAGATCTAATCATTGGGGATGGTAATGTTGGGATTTTAACAAGAAGAAGAGCAAAATTTGATGAGCAAGCACAGATTGTTGAACATTTTTGTTTGATAACTGATTTTGAGCCTAAAGTTGTATCTGATGCTTTAAATGATGATTGTTGGTTGAAAGCTATGCAGGAAGAGATCAGCCAGATTGAAAAGAATAAGGCTTGGGAACTAGTCCCAAGACCTGATGAAAAAAATGTTACTGGTGGCAAATGGGTTTTTAGGAACAAATTGGATGAATGTGGCAAAGTAGTGAGAAAAAAAGCATGTTTTGTGTGCAAAAGGTATGCACAATAGGAAGGTATAGACTTTGGTGAAACTTATGCACCTATTGCTCGTATTGAATCTATTAGAATATTCTTAGCATACTCATGTTTCAAGAATTTTAAGGTTTACCAAATGGATGTGAAAACTGCATTCTTGAATGGTTATCTTGATGAAGAAGTGTATATGGAGCAACTAGAAGAATTTGTTGCAAAAGATAAATCTGATCATGTATACAGATTGAAAAAGGCCATGTATGGTCTTAAACAAGCTCCTAGAGCTTGGTATTCAAGGTTGGATGCACATTTAACAACGAATGGATTCAAAAGAGGTTGTGTTGATAGTGATCTCTATGTTAGAGTTGAACGTGATGATATTTTAGTTGTTGAGGTCTATGTAGATGATATAATCTTTGGCTGCAATAATGATGCTTTGTCTAAAATGTTTTCAAAGATTATGGAAGTTGAATTCGAAATGTCAATGTTAGGTGAACTAACATTTTTTCTTGGTCTCCAAGTTTTACAACTTGAACAAGGAATATTTATGTCACAAATAAAATATGCCAAAGAGATGTTAATAAAGTTTCAAATGGATGATTGTCATCCTGTAAGCACACATATGGTAATTGGTTGTAAGTTGTCTAAAACTGATGATTCTCCTAATGTTGATCAAACATAGTATCGGTCAATGATTGGTAGTTTACTATATTTAACTACTTCCAGACTGGACTTAATGCATGTTGTATGTATGGTGTCTATATTTCAATCTGCACCAAAATAGTCTCATCTCATGGTTGTGAGAAGGATATTCAAGTATATCCAGGGTACTCTTGATTTTGGTTTATGGTATCCACGAAATAATGACTTTACTTTGACATCGTTTACTGATGTTGATTGGGCTGGTTCTTTAGATGATAGGAAAAGCACTAGTGGTGTAGCATTATATCTTGGTGATTGTCTTGTTGCTTGGCATAGTAAAAAACAAGATTCAGTTTCTTTATCAACTGTCGAAGCTAAACATATTGCAGCTACTTCTTGTTGTACTCAGCTTCTTTGGATGGCTCAAACATTATCAGACATGGGTACTGATGTTGCTAAACCGGTTTCTATTCTTTGTGATAACACAAGTGCAATTAACTTGTCTAAAAATCATGTTATGCATTCAAGAACTAAACATATTGCCATTAAATTTCATTTTCTGAGGGAAAATGTTTTGGCTAATGAGGTAACATTGCAATATGTTTCCACACAAGCACAAGTGGCAGATATCTTTATAAAGCCTTTGGCTAAAGAAGTCTTTGAGGGGCTTCATTCTCGGTTGGGAGTGGTCTCTCAATAATTGCTTGCATAAGATTTATCTATTGTTGAGGGGGAGTTGTTCAGCTCTCTAAGCAGCTTCTTATTGCTTTCCATGAATTTGTTGCTTCCTGGTATATTTGTCGCTATTTCTTACGGGTTGTTGTTACTTTTTCCATTTCTGTTGGTTTTTGGTGGCTTGGTGGCTTGGTGGCTATTTTTTCCATCAAGGACAAAGGGGGAGTTTGTTGTGTTTGTTTGTCCTTGATAACATGTGCTTCTTGCTAGCTCTATTCATGTTTCATGATGTTCTCCGCCTTAGTTTGACTCAAACTTATTATTTTTAAATAATGCTATGGCATCGGTCTTATTTGCGTTGACTTGAAGTGGATATTTGTTTTCTTCACTCACGTGGTTTGTGAGTTGGCAGCAGTAAGTCGTTCCTTGGCATATTCGATTGCCTCATTATGATGTCAGATTTGAAGGCATTATTAGTCTTTGATAACCACAGACTTGAAGGCACTATTATTTTTTGATAATGAAGTTTTTGGTTGACCTAAAACTGCATGCACATTTCAATCATTATGTTTTTGTGATTATCATTTTTGGCAAACAACCGAACCCTAGCCATGTTGTAAGGGAATTTTTTTCAATTGCTCTGTTTCTCCAACTTTAGGTTTACAATTCAGGTTTTTGTTGGGGGTTTTCTTGCTTTGATGGACACTTCACAAACGGAAAGGTGAATGAGTTATATTGTTGGACAAGCGTTACATTTTTAGGTGCTTTTTGACTGGCCACCATGACAGGTATTTCATTTTTTTCAGTTTAAGCAAGCTGGTATATTCTTCCCTGTTGTTATGAGCAATTGCAAAATATGTTATTCAGTTTGGTTTAATCCAAGTTTAAAAACTTTAGGGTTCTTTGTGTTGTTAATATTGTTTTCTCCATATTTTGTATAGCATTCTTTTCATGAGAAAACAAGAACAAACTCTATATGGTTGATCGATTTATTTTTTGAAGGGTTTCATTTGCTTCTGATACAAACCCTGCTTAATTGATTCAAGTTGTTTTAGGAGTGATATAACAATTTTTTGTTATCTCCAACAATGGGTTGTAAGCCATTTAAAAAGAGAACTGTAAAAGTGAAAGAGAAAGATATATACGTGAAAAAAAAAGAGGTATTCTATTGAAAGAGTTTTAAAAGAAAAGAAAAGGCACATTTGCTGACTCTGGTTTTCAAAACAGAGATGCAGTTTGGTTTAAGTTTTGTGAAAAATGAGTTGATTTATACACTGTATTTGTTATCATTGCATGATTTGTTTTGTATAGTGGAGATTTTAGGATTGCACATATAGTGCAGTTATAAGGTCCTTACTTTGCAAAAGAACACTACATGTAAGAGATATTGGAAAAGGAGTTTGATACCCCTATTGAAATTGGTGCTGAGAATATTATTTGTAATCCATTTTTGAGATAAAGCCTACAAGGAAATTTGGAGTGGTTTTTCTACCCCTGGAGGTTTTCTACTCGGCATCTTTGTGCATCTCTGTTATGTCTTTTTCTCAATCTGTTCTTCTTTTTTTATATATATCTTGAAAAAGTTTTAGGTAGTCAATGCTTTGATATGTATCCTTGCTCAATACATTGTCTTCTAATGTTATTTTTTTTCAACTGTTCTTCATGGTGGAACTATAAATCTATTGACTCCTAAAAAAATGAAAGCTTTATTTTGTCTCGTAGTTCACCTATCTTGTTTGAACAATAATGTTATGTTATAATCTGATGATTTTATCCATTTAAGTTTGTCATGTTTTTTGTTGGTCAAGATCTGTATGTTTTTCAGACAACATCATATATCATAGGATGCTTCATAAGGTGATGTTTTGGTTTGTCTTGTAAGAAATTTTTACAACCTTGATTCACCCCCCCCTTCTCAGTGTTGTTCCACTTCCAACAAGTGGTATTAGAGCATAGGGTCCTTTGTCAGGTTTCCCAACCTAGGATTGTTTCTGTTCTTGGAAGTTTGTTTAAAATGTCTCAAGCTCATGAAGGTACTTCTATGACAAGAGCTCCATTGTTTGATGGAATGAATTATGTGTTCTGGAATATCAGAATGGAAACATATCTGAATTCTATCTATCTTGATGTAGGGAGTATAGTGTTAATTGGATACACTGTACCAACTACACTTCCCACATCTCTTGATGAAAAGAATAAATATGAAACCAATGCTAGAGAAAAACATGTTCTCTTGTGTGCCTTGACTAAAGATGTTTTTATCAAGGTTATGCATTGTAGTTCTGCTAGGGAAATTTGGATTAAACTGGAAACTATCTATCAAGGAAATGAAAAAGTAAAATAGTCAAAAGTCCTCACTCTCAAACATCAGTTTGAAGAAATTAAAATGAAGGATGATGAAAAAGTAGTTGATTATTTCTTAAGAGTTGATGAATTTGGCAATGCTATGAAAGGGTTAGGTGAAGAAGTAAAAGAGTTTGATGTTGTACTAAGGTTATCCGAACTTTACCAAATAAATTTGAAGCTAAAATAGCTACTCTTGAAGAAAAGAAACACTTTGACCAGCTCACCTTAGATAGTTTACAAGGTACTTTAACTACCTATGAAATGTGAATCAATCAAAATACTTCCACTAGAAAAGAAACTGCCTTTAAGGCAGCAAAGAAAACTTTATCGGATGATAGTGATTCTGATTTGTCAGATTCCAAAGAAGCTCTTCTTGTTAAGAAACTGAAAAAGAAGTATAAGGGTAAGATGCCCTTTAAATGTTTTACTTGTGGAAAACCTAGACATTTTGCTACAAAATTTCCTTATGTTGATCAGTCTTATGAAGATGAAAAACTAGAAAAACAGCTTAGAAAAAAAACTTACTATCCTAAAAAGAAATTTAACTTTCAACTAAAAAAAAGTCTTTTTTCAAAAGAAGATTCAGATTTTGAGTCTGATGGCTCACTAGATGATGAAGACTTGACTTTATTTATGGCTAAAGTTGAAACCCAAAAGAGATCAAACAATGAATCAGAGGAAACACAAAAAAAAGAGTCTGAAAAACAGTCTGAGGTAGAAAACTGTGAAATTGAATTACTTTGTGCTCTTCAAGAAAAAAAATGATTAAAGAAACATATTGTTTCTCAAGAGCATAATCTAGATAGAGAATATAGTCCAAATAGTTTCATCACCAGTTTACAAATTGAACTTGATGGTTCTAAAATAATGGTGGATACTCTTCAATCTGTTCTTATTGATAAAGATAAAGAGATTCAAACTCTTAAACAACAGGTTGTCAATCTTTAAAAACAAGTGGAAGGTTATGAGATTACAATTCATTTGAATGAGATACTTGGAAAACAAAACAGCATAAAGATATGACTGGGATTGGATTTAATACTGATGAATGTTCAAAATCTTTACATCAGAACTTTAAGATAGATGAGAAGAAGCAACCATTTGAGCATCAACAAACCAATCTCAGGTTTAATGCTTTCTTTCATGGTTATTGTTTCTTTTGTAATAAGTTTGGACACAAAGTAAGCAACTGCAAAATAATAATGTCTAGAACAACTAGATTTGGTCACAAATAGTTCTTTGGCTTTCCTAATACTATTAGGTGTTTCACTTGCAATTCTATTGGTCACACATCAAAGCAATGCAAACAAGGTAAACATATTTCTAGAAAATTTTGGAGACCCAAATTTGTTCAAAACATAGAACAATCAATGCTTGTCCAAACTGCTCTTCTTTCCAAAAAGAAGGCATTATGGGTTTTGGACAGTGGTTGTTCCAATCACATGATAGGTGATAGAAACATGTTAACCAAGCTTGAAGATTATTCAGGAGGTTTTGTGAAATTTGGTGATAATACAGGAATTGAGATTAAAGGTAAAGGTTCTTTGCTTTTAAATGATGATACTCCTATCTATGATGTGTATTGCGTTGATGGTCTTAAACACAATCTTTTAAGTGTTAGTCAGATTTGTGACAATGGTTATAATATTATATTCCACTCACAAGGTTGTGCTATAAAGAACAAATCAGGAAAAATAGTTGCAACTGGATTACGGACACAAGGTAATGTTTATAATCTTCTTGACTCTTCCAATCATGAATGTAGTGAAGGAATATGTCTCATGGGTAAAGTTGAAGAAAATTGGTTGTGGCATAAACGGTTAGGACATGTTAACTTTGATAATATGGTTAGGATCAGCAAAAACCAGAATGTTAGAGGATTTCCTATTCTACACAAACCTAAAAATGTTGTTTGTAAGGAATGTCTAAGAGGTAAACAAACAAAGGTTAGTTTTAAATCCAAAGAATGTGCTTCAACTAAATATTTGCAGCTTGTACACACTGATTTGTGTGGTCCCACTAGAGCAAGATCTATAAATGGTGAACAATATTTCATGTTTTTTGTAGATGACTATACAAGAATGGTTTGGGTAACATTTCTCAAAAATAATTCAGAAGCTTTTGACAGATTTAAAATCTTTCGAAAGATGGTTGAGAAAGAAGTTGACACAAAGCTTAAATGCTTAAGGTCTGACAAGGGAGGTGAGTTTACTTCTCAACAATTTATAGATTATTGTGAGAAGCATGGCATAAAACATCAATATGTTGTTGTAAGAACACCTCAACAAAATGGAGTTGTTGAGAGGAAAAATAGAACAGTAAAAGAGATGGCAAGGACAATGTTAGATGAAGCAAAACTGCTAGACAAACACTGGAAAGAAGTTGTTCATATAGCTGTTTATACTCTAAATAGGGTACAAATTAGAGTGAAATCTAATTTCACTCTTTATGAACTTTGGCATGGTAAATCAGCTTCAACTAAATACTTCAAAAATTTTGGTTGTAAGTATTTTATCAAACATGATGATGAAAATTTAGGCAGCTTTCAGTCTAGATCGGATGAAGGTATATTTCTAGGATATTCTACTCATAGTAAAGCTTACAGGTGCTACAGTAAAAGGCTGAATAGAATTGTTGAATCTATTAATGTCAAATTTGATGAAAAACTACTTCTTGATGATGATCTTGTGTAGGATGGTGATGAGGAACATATGTTAGGACTTGACATTACTCCTAAATCTGATGAAATAGATAATGTTCCATAGGAGGATGTTTCAAGCTCTAAGGTAGTAGCACCTCCAAATCCACCTTACAGGATTGTATTTAAAAATCATCCTCAAGATCTAATCATTGGGGACGGTAATGCTAGGATTTAACAAGAAGAAGAGCAAAATTTGATGAGCAAGCACAGATTGCTGAACATTTCTATTTGATAACTGATTTTGAGCCTAAAGTTGTATCTGATGCTTTAAATGATAATTTTTGGTTGAAAGCTATGCAAGAAGAGATCAGTCAAATTGAGAAGAATAATACTTGGGAGCTCGTCCCAAGACCTGATGATAAGAATGTTATTGGAGGCAAATGGGTGTTTCATAACAAGCTAAATGAATGTGGAAAAGTAATAAGGAACAAAGAACATTTTGTGTGCAAAGGATATGCACAACAGGAAGGTATAGACTTTGGTGAAACTTATGCACCTGTTGCTCGTATTGAATCTATTAGAATATTCTTAGCATACTCTTGTTTCAAAAAATTTAATGTTTATCAAATGGATGTGAAAACCGCATTCTTGAATGGTTATCTTAATAAAGAAGTGTATATGGAACAACCAGAAGGATTTGTTGCAATAGACAAAATTGATCATGTTTACAGATTAAAAAAGGCTTTGTATGGTCTTAAACAAGCTCCTAGAGCTTGGTATTCTAGCTTGGATGCACATTTAACAACAAATGGATTAAAAAGAGGTGTTGTTGATAGTAATCTCTATGTTAGAGTTGAAAGTGATGATATTCTAGTTGTTGAGGTGTATGTAGATGATATAATCTTTGGCTGCAATAACGATGCTTTGTCAAAAAAAAATTCAAATATTATGGAAGCTGAATTCGAAATGTCAATGTTAGGTGAACTAACATTTTTTCTTGGCCTCCAAGTTTTACAGCTTCAACAAGGAATATTTTTGTCACAAACAAAATATGCCAAAGATATGTTAATAAAGTTTCAAATGGATGATTGTCATCGTGTAAGCACACCTATGGTAATTGGCTGTAAGTTGTCTAAAACTGATGATTCTCCTGATGTTGATCAAACAAACTATCGGTCAATGATTGGTAGTTTATTATACTTAACTGCTTCGAGACCGGACTTAATGCATGTTGTATGTATGGTGTCTAGATTTCAATCTGCACCAAAACAGTCTCATCTCATGGTTGTAAGAAGGATATTCAAGTATATCCAGGGTACTCTTGATTTTGGTTTGCGGTATCCATGAAATAATGACTTTACTTTGACAACGTTTACTAATGCTGATTGGGCTAGTTGTTTAGATGACAGGAAAAGCACTAGTGGTGCAGCATTTTATCTTGGTGATTGTCTTGTTTATTGGCATAGTAAAAAACAAGATTCGGTTTCTTTATCAACTGCCAAAGTTGAATATATTGCAACTACTTCTTGTTGTACTCAGCTTCTTTAGATGGCACAAACATTATCAAACATGGGTATTGAGGTTGCTAAATCAAATTCTATTTTTTGTGATAACACAAGTGCAATTAACTTGTCTAGAAATCCTATTATGCACTCCATAACTAAACATATTGCCATTAAATTTCATTTTCTAAGGGAAAAGGTTTTGGCTAATGAAATAACAATGCAGCATGTTTCCACTCAAGCACAAGTGGCAGATATCTTTAAAAAGCCTTTGGCTAAAGAATTCTTTGAAGGGCTTCGTTCTCGATTGGGAGTTGTCTCTCAATCATTGCTCTCTTAAGATCCATCCTTTGTTGAGGGGGAGCTTTTCAGCTCTCTAAGCAGTCTCTTGTTGCTTCCCATGGCTTTGCTGCTTCATGTTATATTTGCAGCTATCTCATTCTGTTTATTTTTACCCTTTGTCCTTGTGACAAAAAGGGGGAGAAATGGCTCTATGGTTTCTCATTTCTCATGTCTCATGGCTCTACTATGGTTTCTCATGGCTCTATGGTTTCTCATGGCTCTATGGTTTCAGATTATTTTGGTTTATATGGTTTTTGGTTTATGGCTCAGGCTCACTATGGTTTCAGATTGCTCATGCTCACTATGGTTTTAGATTGCTCATGCTCACTATGGTTTCAGGTTGCTCCTATGCTTCTGATGGCTCCAATGATGGCTTGGGGCTTTGAGCTTTGACTTTTATTTGTTTGTTTTTCCATCAAGGACAAAGGGGGAGTTTGTTGCGTTCAATTGTCCTTGATGCTTCAAATCAGGTGCTTGATTGATTTGCTTGGCATTATATGAGCATCATTGTTTCTTTTCAAACTGTTCCTATTCTTTTCGATCGTCAACTTTGTGGAAGCCGGTACTTTATTTTCTTTATATGATTGCCACATGTTTATGTTGACTTGACGTGGTTTGTGAGTTGGCAGCAGTAAAACATTCCTTGGCATATTCGATTGCCTAATTATGATGTCAGATTTGAAGGCATTATTAGTGTTTGATAACCAAGGATTTGAAGGCATTATTAGTTTTTGATAAAGAAGTTTTTGGTTGACCTAAACTGCATGCAGATTTAAATCATTATGTTTTTGTGATCATCATTTTTGGCAAACAACCAAACCCTAGCCATGTTGTTGTAATTAAAGTGTTTTCAGTTGCTTTGTTCCTCCAGCTTCAAGTTTTTGATTCAGGTTTCCGTTGGGGGTTTGCTTGCTTTGATGGAAACTTCACAAATGGAAAGGTGCGTGAGTTATATTTTTGGAAAAGCGTTACATTTTCAGGTGCTTTTTGACTGGCCGCCATGACAGGTATTTCATTTTTCAATTTTGCAAGCTGGTATATTCTTCCCTGTTGTTCTAAGAAGTGGAAAAATATGTTATCTCATTTTGGTTTAACCCGAGTTTAAAAAACTCTAGGGTTCTTTGTGTTGTTAATATCATTTTCTCCATATTTGGTGTAGCATTCTTTTCGTGAGAAAACATGAACAAACTCTATATGGGTGATCGATTTATTTTTTGAAGGGTTTCATTTGCTTCTGATACAAACCCTGGTTAATTGATTCAAGTTGTTTTAGGAATGATATAACTATTTTTTGTTATCTCCAACAACGGGCTATAAGCCATTTAAAAAGAGAACTGTAAAAGTGAAAGAGAAAAGATATATACGTGAGAAAAACAAAAAGAGAGGTATTTTGTTTAAAGATTCATTTGCTGACTCTGGTTTTTAAAACAGAGATGCGGTTTGGTTTAATTTTTGTGAAAAACGAGTTGATTTTATACACTGTATTTGTTATCATTGCATGATTTGTTTTGTACAGTGGAGATTTTAAGATTGCACATACAGTGCAGTTATAAGGTCCTTACTTTGTAAAAGAACACCAAATGTAAGAGATAGTGGAAAAAGGTTTTGATACCCTATTGAAGTTGGTGCTCAGAATATTGTTGTAATCCATTTTTGAGATAAAGCCTGCAAGGCAATTCGGAGTGGTTTTTCTACCGCTGGAGGGTTTTCCACTTGGCATCTTTGTGTGTCTCTGTTATGTCTTTTTCTCAATTTTTTCTTCTTTTTTTATATATATACTGAAATTATTTTAGGTAGTCAATGCTCTGATATGTATCCTTGCTCAATACATTGTCTTCTAATGTTATTTGTTCAACTATTCTTCATGGTGGAATTATAAATCTGTTGACTCCTGAAAAATGAAAGCATTTGTTTTGTTTGGTAGTTCACCTATCTTGTATGAACAATAATTTTATGTTATAATCTGATGATTTTATCCATTTAAGTTTTTCATGTTTTTGCTGGTCAAGATCTGTATGTTTTATAGACAACATCATATGTCATAGGATACTTCATAAGGTGATGTTTTGGTTTGTCTTGTAAGAAATTCTTACAACCCTGATTCACCCCCCCCCCCCCTCTCAGTGTTGTTCCACTTCCAACAGGAAATTCCTAGGCATTATAATGGAAAAGTAGAGGAATTGGGCAGAGATGACAAGAGAGTGTCAAGAAAGAGAAATAGAGGACTAATGTTTGCTCCTGAATTTGATAGTTTACATTATTATGAAAATTTAGTTTCTAGTTGAAAATTTTGAATTATTCTCAGTGAGAAGGCCTTCAATTGATTGATTCATTATTTTTTTCTTCCCCTTCCCCCACAGACGAGTCTTCCAAATCAATTTTACTGAATCATTGAATTGTGACTATTGTATACAAATCAATTTTTATTTGATTATTTGATTTATTTCATTATGCTCCCCTGTTTCTTACTTTTCTTTTCCTGAATTATAATTTAAACTTTAATCTACAATTGGATGGAAAATTAATGAAAATAAAATAGGAATCCACTATTTCATAGTGGACTTGCAATAAGTCATAGTAATCATGTTATGAAAATGTGGTTTCTAATTGATATTTTTGAATTCTTTTCAATGATGAAGCCTTCAAACTGATTGAATCATTAATCTTTATTTTTACCCCAAACAAGTCTTCCAAATTAATTTTACTAAACCATTGAACTATGACTATTATATAAAAATCAAATTTTAATTGATTATTTGGTTTACTTTGTTATGCTCCCCTGTTTCTTATTGTTCTGTTTCCAAATTATAATTCAAACAGTACTCTACCATTGCATGGCATATTAACAAAACTAAAAACAAAAATTCTCTTTTGTATGGTGGACACACAATAAGGCATAGTAATTAGGTTTATTTGTTTTTCCCCCTCTAGGCTGTACAAGATTCAAACTCAGTTCTACTCTTTTGGACTGCATGGGACGATGTTAATTGTACCCTTACTTGGAAGGATATGTATGGAGGGTTATTTTAGGTTTATATCACTATTATTTATCTTCAAGAAATATGTAAAACATTTGAGAATGTAAGAATGTTGGTTAATGATGATAAATTTTTTATACTTATGAGTAAGAAAAGTCAAACAAAATATTAAAAAAATATGATTATAATTTAAATAAAGAGGAAAGTTTAATAAATTTAAATATTACAAATAAATTTTGTATTGATAAAATTAACATATAGACTATTATTTAACATTGTTTATTAATTCTTTTGTTTATTATAAATAATTTAGTTAAGGTATTTATAGATAAGATAGATAATTTAGTTAGAGTATTTATAAATTCATAAAATCTTCAATAGTGTATACATAATTAAAAAAATTAAAAATACAAAAGATAAGAGTTGTAATAATCTTTTAAATATATTATTTTATTATTTTATGGACAAAATAAACATAAATTTTATCATCGTATTTTAGTTACAAAACATTCAACCAAATATGATACTACATGAATCCAAAACACATGCTCACTTGTGCATACATGGAGAACCAAACTCTTCTCTTTCTACAACCTCCTCCATTTGCAACTAGTGTTGTGTTCACTTGTCTCCTCTTGTGGTTTGGGTACCATCCCATCTTGTATTGGGAAATGAATCTTAAGGAGCCCTTGCTTCCTTAACTATGCTTTCTTGTATAAAGTATATAAAAAAATGGGATAGTGAATTCACTTGAAACCTCTATATAACTATTTGTGTGCATATAACTATTTTTCTCTCCGACATTTTTCCTACATCATTACAGTAATCTCTAAGAAGGCTTAACTTCCTTCATACATAGTTCTCCATTCCATAGTTTAATTTTCTTTTTCTATTAACCCTATCTCTTCAAACTCCCTTTCAAGAATTTTTTTATCCTTCTTTGCACCCTCCAACTCTTCCATAGTTGGCAATACCATGATTGTAAAATCCTCCTAAAAACAAAAAAATCTACATCCACAACTTTTCACGTGATGATGCTTTTGCCAATTTGGATGTAAAATCCATGTGGATTATTGTCTCTTTTCATGCCTAGGGTGTATATACCAAGCACTATTGTTATAAATCCTAACAATGCTTGGTTAGAGTAGAAGAATAATGCTTCTAGACACTACCCTTTTTTCGTTTAGGATCTCTAATAGGGACATGTTTTTTTCTAAACCATTTGAATGAGGATAAGGATTGAGAACAACCCAATTCCCACATTAGTACCATTACTTAACCAAATTAAATAGAGCTACAACAAGTAAAACACAACTAATACACTTTAGATAGGGCAATTAATCACATTAAATCGTACACACAAAGCCTATAAACACATGTATGGATTCTTCATTCCATATATAGTTTTTGATCAATATGTGATCACTTCCCACATATTAACCAATATTAATATTAAAAGAAAACATCCAATATTCCCATTAAACTACCTTCACCTATATAATAATTTAAATATTATAGTTGCATTAAAAGAGGCTTACAATTTAAATGTTGACCCAAATTTCTCAAGGGTTTAGGAGATTGTTGTAAATAGTTGTAATAGGTGCTTGATTAACTCCATAATTTTCCAAGAAATTTACACTACATTTCAAAGTTTTCTTGTAATGTTGATAGCTCACCTTTTCTATATTTTTTATGATACCCAATGCATCTTATGTACAATGACTTAGTTTTTAATTTTGGCTCTTTCCCTTTTAGAGAGTGTTAATGAATACCATGAAATCACAACCTTCAATCCTACAACCACTACTTCCCATCCAAATTTATTATTTGTTTTAATTCCTAAAACTAATAAGCCTCCATACACTAAGCTCCCTTTTGAGTATCTAAGAGGAAACCCCCCTCTTGCAATTTTAGGTTTACCTTGAAACATTATCAAAATTTAACTTTACAAAATTATCTAGCAGGGGAACCCATTTCTTACTAGACTCTTGATTATTAAAATACTTGGGCTTCTCATTTTCCATCTTACTATCTTTCAACCATTCTTCAAAATTATTAAATAAATTTAATGCATTATACTATAATTATTATAAAATAAGTCTTTATTAACCAAAATTAATATATTTTTAATTGTATTTTACATATATATGTGCAATGAATTATTTAACTATAATGGTAAAATTAAAATACTTTTGTCAAACTCATTTAGTTTTGGGTCCATTTGGATGGAATTAATTAATACAATTATGTATCAAGTAGCACACATATATCTATTGTTATTTAGTTTGAGGCCCATTTCAAAGGAATGGCTTAGTACATTTACATATCAACAATTGGAAAACTCTTGTGTTAATCTTGGCACAAACCTTGATACCTTTCTCTACTCACTCCATCCTTACTTGCATGTATTTGAACTTATGCCATCCCTATTTACACTCACTTCCACATTTGTCATTCTTAGACATGTGTTGCACACATATTGGCACCTATTTTCATACATTTGATGCATGCCTCAAAACTATCAATTCCTTATTCTAGGTCAATCCCAAGTGTTTTAGGATTGACGCTAAAATTAGAATGTTCAAATAAATTATAGCATTTCCACCACTTTTTACTAGCCATTGTGAGCTTACTTGCTACACTTTTATGCAACTAATGATTATGTTTTGGTATTTTTGGAGATTCAATTTATAATTATCTCATATGGTCAAATAATGAGCATTCCTAGGATTTTTTTTTTGAGTTTCTTATATTCTACTATTAATATCTAAAAAATTACATAAAAATATTTTAGTTCTTGCCTGGACAATTAAAATATTGGTTTATACATAAGCATACTTGTGCTTTATGGATTGGTGGAATAGCTACAGTCTAACATATACAAAATTATATATTGTTTTACATCTTTTAAAAAAATTACTTGGAACCTTTTAGCGATTGACACTTTCACTATATCCATCCATATCATGCTAGTCAATTTGTGGTTTGATTCTTGACATTTCTTCATTAGATCTCACCACTTCAAGTAAATAGTCTTCTCCCTCATTCATGAAGAATCTTGGTCCTCCTAGGAATCCCAATTATTTTTCTAAAGTTTCTTATTTTTTACTTCTTGTTGTGTTTATTTTGAAACTCCAGGTAGCTTCTTAGGAATGGTATATCATCTTCTTTTTTAAACGGCCATTGTCTTGTGTATTTGATGTCTTCTTTGCTAATCGTTGCTTTCCCCTTTTTCAGTAGCTTGAAAAAGGTGTCCATTGTTATAGTAACCTACATTGAAATATTGAAATGTATGAGTCTTTTATTAGACTTAGTAAGTGCCCTTTATTTTCCTTGGAACCATTCTTCATTTTTTTCTTTCCATAGAAATCACAAAATTTTAAAAGATAGTAATAACCAGAAATAGTTTAATGTTTTATCTAATCCTTCTATATAACCATAAAGTATTTCTCACCATTTATTATTACTTTTCTCCCCCAACTCAAAAATATTTCATTTCTCTTTAGCAAATAAACGATCATAGAAAATATGATTAGTATTTTTCAAGTTTTCTACAAAATTCACATATTATCATGATATGTACAGAGGTGGTACTTGGTAATTTATCCAATAAAAGTAACCATTTGAAATAAAAATTTCTAGGTTCTAGAGTTTTATTTCACAACCATTTGAAGGTATTTACCCGGTTTTTGTCTTTTATTTCAATATTCCATTATTTTTTTATGTGTTTAAGAATTTATTGGGAACTTACTAATGCTTTATATATACTTTTGGGTTTTATTTTGCCTTGAAACCCCATACAAGAAAAGGAAGTTGCTAAAGAAAAAAACACATAAGCACCAACAGCCCAAAAAAGTAAAAAATGTTGACAAAAGATAGCACTAGAAAAATCGTCAACAAACCAACAACAAAACATCAGCACAGAAGGTTGATCAACCAGCACCTACAACAAATTATCAAGAACCTTATTTGAGTCCACATTACTAGAGATGACTCTAACATGCATCTCTACCAATTCCTCAAGATCTTGGAATGAAATAGCCACCCTTTTCTTAGTCTTTCTCCTCGTATGCAATCAAGGGCCAACATCCACATTTTTCTCCATGCACAGGTCAGCATCCACATCCTTCTCTACCAGGTTCATAGGATTGATCTCAGTTATAGCCTCCTCATGTTTTCCTAGGTCCAAGCTCTTACCAGTCCAATTAATAGCTTTCTCGTTCAATATAGACAAGCCCTATGCACTAGACTTCAAGGACCGATTGCTAATTTTAACAACTTGCAGGTCATTAGAAATATTTTTCATTCTATCCTCCATAGCCACTACCCGCTCTTCATTCACCCTGAGAACAACCTTTTCCAAATAATAAAACCTCTCCTCATGGTTTTTTCCAAGTCTATCTGCATCCACAACAATCTTTTCAAGGATCAAAATTCATGGTTTTGACCTTGTCTCTCACCGAACATTCCATTTGATTATAATTCACCAAAAAAACATAGACATTATGCCAATCTTTAACCTTGGTATTAAGGTCCTTAACCTCTAAAAAGTGCCATTTCACAAGAGAGGATATTTTTGGTCTCGTCTTCTATCATTCTACAAAAAAGATCCATATTAATCTCCTCCCAATTAATCTGCTCAATAGTATGAACTTCAGCATTCTCATGGAGGTCCTTCTAATCCACACCATTTGCCTCCAAATCCCCCTCCACAGGAGAGTCATCAACATTAATTACCTCAACTTTCACCCTATGTTTCTTAGAGAGCTCAGTCGACTTTGCTAACAATGCAAGCTGCCCATCCTTGTCATCCACCAACTTAACTTGCTCATCACTTTTACAAACAGGGCTCTTCAAATCACCATGGCTAGGAAGAACCATACCAGATTTTACAAAGCCCTCACTTCCCAGAACATTATCCATGAAATCATTCTCATTTCCCTCCTTACTAATGTTCACCATAGACTGCCCATTTCCCTCCTGTGCATTCCCCTAAAGCCCCTTGACACTAGGAAGAGGAGACTCCTCCATTCCTTCGAGCCCAACTTCCCCCAAATTAAGAGCACCCTTCTCCTTCTTATGACCCCCTTTTTCCCCCTTCATATTATTTTTACCGGAAGGAGCAACAACCTCCTTCATTTCAATATTTTTCTCATAGCCCTTTGACCAAGATGAAGAGGCCTCCAAATCATCATTTGAATTCCCCTCAGCCTTTGAAAAATCCTCATCTTCAGAATGTTCCTCCTCATAGTCCTCATCCCACTCCTCCGCTGACCCACCAGTATCATAACCATAATTTATGCCCTCTTTTTACCAGTAGAAGAGAGCTTAAGAATCTTAGGAAGCACTTTCAATTTAATGTGGTCAATTATAAGGTTCATAAGGCCTTCATGAAGAATAGCCTTCCTTGGGTTTTTTCTATGAGCATCAATATTGGTTTCCATAGAAACAAGCAAGTAATAGGGAAACTAAACTAGATTGTTGTGATGGAAATGATTAAGCAACATAAAATGATAGGCATAAAGCACAAAGTACCTTCCCTCCAGCATGAAGAATTTCATAATCGTGAGGGCTCAATAGCATTTTGATTAATTTTTTATCATACCCTCAAGTACCAATGCACCTAAGATTCTACTACTCCTTTCCTTTGAAAAAATTAGCTAAGGCAGTATTAGACGCAACCCTATCCCTATAAAAATTATTTCCCTTTGTAGATAAACCAATAATTTCACCAATAAATTCCTCGGTGATATTGACCTCCACAGCTTGGTAGTGTAGAACTCTATTATTCCAACAATTCACAAAGGCCTTCATCACCTCTGAATCAGAACCATGAAGAATAAGCATATAAGTGCAAACACCACCCTTCTCTAGATATTCCAAAATAATCTCATCCCCACTGAATTCTTCGCACGAAGGTAGATCAACTCTACAGTGATCCCCTCCCATTGCAACCTGAAACAATCTACACATAGCCTTCAACTTGTTCCTCTATATAGAAATATTTAAATGAACAAACCAAAAGCATGGCCAAATAAAACCCACAATCCATGTAAGCCTAACATTTTGATTACAACCATCCATTACATCCCAACTCATGATCTTGTAATCAAAGGATATGCAATAATTAAATAAGCACTGAACTCAAATTTTGAAACCCAAAGGAATAGGAAATAAAATAACTTATCTCCCCATGTATCTACTACCATGAAATGACATTTTCTCATTATTAGAAAAACTATGAAGATTAAATGGAATGGCCTCATAAGTGTTCCAATAATTATGATCCACAACACCCAAAATGGTGAACTCGTTAGCAAGAGAGTTAGCTTCCCGAAAGACATGAGTAATTTTAACCTAAACACAAGAATCAATAATTGAAAGGGAATCTTCAATTAAATGAGAAATGTACCAAGATGGTGGACTTATCTTAAGGAGACAATTTCTAATGTTGAGGGAGTTCCCTTCTAACTAAAGCCTATTCACTCTAGTTGCTTTAGCGAGTAAAAGGTCATGATAGGTTGTTGCTAGCTCTGATCTAACACATCTTTTTTAGTCTCAATTTCAACTAGGAATTGAAACTTTAAACATGTTTCTTTGAGGACAAAATATGTTCTCCATTGGGAGGAAGATATATCAAATTATTCACTAGGATAGGCCTAGGTTTCTAGGTGGTCATTATATATAATAGCTTTAAATAATTTGATGTATTTCTTGCACTAATTTTTAGCTAAGCAGAAAATGCAAGGGGTTTATCTTTATGGTGTATATTCCACCAAATTGAATTGTTAGGACATACTTTATTATTGTTTCTTTCCATTTTGTTTCTATCTTTGATTAAGTGTCTAACTTGTTCCCCAGCCTTCCAAAGGCTTTTGAAGACATTAGACCCAGTAGGGGTAATAGAGAAGTTTCCAAATACCAAGTCATAAAAGGTAGATGTTTTCATGATTTTTCTTGTTTTGGGCATGCTAATTGAATATTATTTCTTATATAGATTTTCAAGGCTCATTACCTTTTAGGTCTTTAAAGATCCATTTGATAGCAAGGTAAATGCCTTTCTTTTTTAGATCTTTCAATCCTAAACCTCCATCATCCTTGTCAAGACATCACCAATCCCACTTTACTGCACATTTCCTTTTGTTTCTTTTTCCATCAAACCACGAGAAGTTCCTAATTTTTAAAAACAAATTGTTTGGTAACTTCCCAATAGCCAAATTGAGGAATAATATAGGTTATAGGAAGAAATTATTTTTTCAAAGACTTGTATCCTTCTTTCCAAGGATAGGTAATATTTATTCCATCTATCTATTTTTTTAATCTTCTCCTTTACCTAGTTTCACATTTCTTTTAAACATGGGTTAACTAAAAATGGGATGCCCAAGTATCTAACCTACTTGCCTAGTCCTCCCCATTGGAAACTATAGTTGGTGAACCATTTAGGGGGGTTTCTTGACCAAATTGACATTATATATTTTTCATTGGATATTTTTTCCCTACAAGTTGCACAAAATATGTTTAGTTTATGCATATTAAGTTTTCAAAGTTTTTTTTCCAAGTTGGACGAATATGACAATATCATCTACAAATTGTATATTTAGTAGGTTTTCTTCATTAGGTAGGTTTATCCCTCTAACCATGGGCCTATCAATTGAATCTCTTAATAGATAATAGATTTCATTTGAGGCAATCACAAAAAGGGACGGGGCGAGAGAAAACCCTTGCATAACTGATATTTGTAGATAAAATTGGTTTGAGAATGCCCCATTTACATCTCTTTGAGCAACTATATCTTACATTAATGTGATAACCAATTGAAAAAACTCATTAGGGAATCTAAAGGCTTCTGGAGCCATCAACAAAAAAGGTCATTCAACCCTATCATATGCCTTCTCAAATTCTAGGAGCATGCCTATATTTTCGTTGGAATTCCTTGCACAATCCATATCCACCCAACTTGTTAAAAATTTATCAATGATGTATCTTCTTTTGATGAATCCCATTTGAGTTTTGTTGATAAATATAGGGAGGAAATCAACTAGCCTCAAAGATGATAAAACATAGAGAGCAATCGAGCAAATAGATTAAGATGAAGGCATGATTATATACAATAAAAGGTTGGTGAATAACCAACCTGATTGGGCATATATGATCAACCAAAGCATAATTATAAGTAGTTGTGTATTATTCTATTAATGATGTAATAAAACTATTGTAACACCCCCCATTATTACATCATATTCCCAAGAGACCAAAGCATGAAAGTTCAGAAAGCCTCAAACTTTACAGCTGCAAATGATTTGGTAAACATGTTTGCATGTTGCTCTTGAGTCAAACAAAACTAGAGTTGTATATTTTGTTGTTGAACATGCTCATGAATGTAACATGGCACTAAACCTCAATATGCTTGGTACGCTCATGAAAGACCAGATTTTGAACAATATTTAGCACACTCTACTTGTTGTAGAACAAAGTGGTAGGACCTGTACTAGGAACACCCATTCCTTTCAAAATGCAACATACCCATATCACCTCATAGATAGCCCCCCTACGACATGATATTCTGCCTCAATGGAAGAGTGAGCAATAGTGGTTTGCTTCTTTCTCCCCCGTGAAATCAGACTAGATGCTAGAAAGAAAATTAATCCTGAAGTAGACTTTATATCATCCACTAAACCTGCATTGTCTGCATCCATGTATCCATACAATGAAAAATCTACATTCTACTTATATTCTAGGCCATATGCCACTGTACCATAGATGTATCTCAAAACCCTCTTTGTTGCATTCCAATGAACAACCTTAGGTTCCTACATAAACCTAAAAAGATAACTGATACAAAAAGCGATATCTGACCCGATATAGGTCAGGTAGATGAGACTCCCAATCAACTAGCAATAAAGAGTAGAATTCACCTGAGCAAATGGATTGTGGTGGGAAAGTTGCAAATTTGTCTCCATGAGGGTTGACATAGGTTTGAAATCTTCCATGTGGAATCTCTCAAGCATTTTCTTGGCATACTTCACTTGAGAAACATATATCTTATTCTTCTTTTACCACACTTAGAGTCTAAGACAATAATGTAGGAACCTGATATCTCTCATTTCAAATGATCTTTTCAGATCATTCTTTGTTGTATCAATCATCTGTGGATAACTCCCCGTGATGACTGGATCATCGACATAAACAACCAGAATGACAATCTCCCATATTGCTCTTTGAGGTAGAGATTGGGATCATATGGATTCCTAATGAATCTATGGTTAAGGAGATGCTCATCGATCTTTACATACTAGGCCCGAGGAGCCTATTTAAAACTGTAGAGGGATTTGATGAGTTTGCATACTTTGTGTTGCTACCCAAGTGCAATGTATCCCTTTTATTGATTAATATAGACATCCTCCATGAGATCTCCATTAAGGAAGGCACTCTTGACATCCATCTGGTGAAGCTTCCACCCAAACTGTGTTGCCATTTCCAACACCATACGGATAGTCTTGATCTTTTCTATAGGGGAAAAAGTTTCATCACAGTCAATACCTTCCTTCTATACATAGCCCTTAGCTACAAGTTGGGCCTCATACTTTTCAATGCTATAGTATGCCTTGTACTTGATTCGAAAAACCCACAGTCAATAGCTTTCTTCCCTGGTGGAAGATTAAAAAGCTCCCATATATTGTTCCTCATAAGTGTCTAATATTTAGCATCCATAAGATCTTTCCAAGGTGGTGACTCAAGACCTTGATGCACTGATTCAAGTTTGGAAATCTGAAAAAATGTATGCATAAGGGCCATATTTACTTCTTCACAAGACTTGCTATGATTATCAGGCCCATGAAAAGATGTATCAACAACTGCATCATATTTTGCATCCTTGATGGTAGTATAATGCCACTTGGGAATCTTCTTGTGTATAGAAGATGAGGATGGAGGAGTGAGAGGAGGAAACTCTTCCAATGGAAACAAAATTCCATCAGAAGTGTCTATTACAAGAATGAAAAAAATTAAAGTGTTGTCATTAATTTCAATTGGTCAATTGGTTATCAATTTGTTGCTATTTTAATTAATGTCATGGTTATAGGTTATTGTTTGCTCATGTCGAGGATATTGAGAAAATTGAATTGTAGAAAGGTTGTAGGTGTTCAGTGGTTGCTCTAGGTTTTTCTCTAGGATTTTCTCCTATGTTTGTGTGGTTTAGATATGTTGATCATGGTTGTTGATTCATTGTACAATGTGAGTTATGTTCACCAATTATGAACTATGGTTTTCTGTGTTTCTAACTGAGGTCCGAGAGGAATGTTGTTGGTTTGGATTTCTCTTTGGTAAAGTCTCATGACTTGTGGTTCTAGATTTAAGTTGATTTGATTGTGTTGAAGATAATTTTAGTATTTGGAAGGTTCCTACTTAATAATTTTGTGTTTTACACTAGTTTGGTCGACCTTGTGTTGAACACTATCTTTGAAGTTGATTTAGTGTGTTAGATCTATTTAGGTCCTTATCAAGCATGTGTTTGGGTTGTCCTCATTCTAATTCAACCCTAGGATGTTTTGGTGTCAACAAAATTTGAATTTAATGTTGGATGCTTGATTTTGGATATGTTTCAAAGTTGAAGATGGTATAAATGCAAGATGAGTTAGTGGTGAAATGGTGTACAAAAAGAGATAAGTGAAAATAAATATAGAAGATATATGCAAGATTGTTCTGAATTAGTGAGTGTGTGTGATTTGAGTGTGGCATATTAGTGTGAATTCTAAATGTTGAGTTTTCGGATGTAATGAGTTGAAGGTGTACTCTATCATTCATGCATGTTTGCAAGTGGTTGAGAAAATTGTGGTGGATTTCTCTGTTGCATTGATATTTTCTTTTCTCTATAACATATATCTTATATCTTCTTTGTATCTCTATGGCAATGAGCCCTCTGATTAGTTAGCCCTATTGGACAATGAGTCTTGATCTAGACAATGAGTCCTTATTTTGACAATGAGCCTTTGTAATCGGTTTTGATATTATCTATAGTGTGAGTTAATCCTCATTGTGGTTTTTCCCTCATTGGGTTTTCCACATAAATATAGTGTTGTTGTGTTTGTGTGATCATTTTTCAGTTTCTACACTTTCATTTAATGTTTTAATCATTTAAGAAGTGTTAAGGATTAGTTCTAGTGAATGATTTAAAGGTTTTTTTTTTAAGACCGATTCATCCCCCTCTCAGTTTTCTTATTCAACAATTGGTATTAGAGCTTAAATACTTAAGGAAAGTTTGGGATGGATGGAAAAGTTACTTATAATTATTTGAGGTTTGATCGAACTAATTATGCTATCTAGAAAATATTGATGGAATAATATCTGGAGTATTGTGGATATGTTGTGGAGAAATCTTATAAGAATCCTTACACTCCTCTTGCTAATGGTCTGAGTACAACTGATGAGATCAAAGCACATGAAGTGAACAATAAGGCAAAGTACATTTTGAAGAATAGTCTTGTACATTCCAAGTTGATTAAGGTACAAAATCTAAATATTGCTAAGGAGGTCGTTGATTCTTTGGAAAGGGTACATGAAGGTGATGAAAGGATCAAAGAGGAAAAATTGGAGAATTCAGAAACATAGTTTAGCTCCTACATATGTCTGAAGATGAGAATGTTAAAGCTTATGTGCAAAGATTGGATGAGATAGTAGCTGGAATGTGAGGACTTGGTGCTACTATAGATGAAATTAGGATTGTAAAGAATATTCTTAAAACTCTCACTAATTCTTACAACAAAAAGGTGTGTGCTATTGAAAAAAGTATATATTATAAAATTTACACTAAAGATCTGCTATTGGGATCTCTGACATCTTATGAGATGAGGAAGCCGAATTTGAGAAATGGATTCAAATCAAAGACTACTTTTAAGGCTACAAAAGTTGAAGACCTGGATGAAGAAAATCTTGATGAAGTAGAAGCTAACTTTGTGAGAAGGATGAGGAAAGTCTCTAGAAAGTATGAAGGTAAGTTACCCTTTAAATTATTTATTTGTGGAGAAATAGGTCATTATGTTGCAAGATGTACAGAAAGAGCTAAGAGGAATAAATAAAAATATGAGAAAGAAAAGAAAGGTAAGAAGATCAACAAAGCATACTATGTGAATGAGACTGCTAGTATATCTAATGAGGATTCTGATTATGAAGATCCTAATGACAATGAATACTTGTTCTTGGCTATAAAAGATGGACCTACTTCTGCTAATTTTGAAAAATAGGTGAAGGAAAGCCCTACGGAGAAGGAGAAAAATGAAGGTACTGTAATATCTTCCCTACATTCTAAATAGGAAAATAACTATTGGTTTGTTGAAAAAGGTTGTTCACATCACATGATTGGTGATAAGAGTAAGTTTGTTAAACTTGAAAAAATGTGATGGAGGCTTGGTTATTTTTGGAGATGATACTAGTGCTAAAATTTTTGGGATAGGTTCAGTAAGTTTTGATAGCAAGAATAATACTGATGATGTCTACTATGTTAAGCGTATAAGGCATAATCTCTTGAGTGTTGGATAGATGTGTAGTAAAGGATATAATATTGTATTTGAGGATGAGATATGTGAGATCAAGAAAGTATCCAGAATAGTAATTGTTGTAGGAAAGAAATCTGAAGGAAATATCTATCAACTTAAAGGTGTTGATGGATGATGCTTTATGACCCAGATTAATTACAATTGGTTGTGGCATCGAAGAATGTGTCACATGAATTTTGATAACTTGGCAAGGATTAGTGTAGTTCAGGCCATGAGAGATTTATCAAGGATTACAAAACAGGTTAATGTTATTTATAGGAATTGTCAGTTTGGAAAGAAAGCTAGAAGCCATTACAAAACAAAGCAACAATATACTACTAGACTACTAGATTTAATTCATACAAATCTTTGTGGTCTTACAAGAGTGAGAAGTATACAAGGTGAAAGGTACTTTATGATTTTGATTGATGATTATTATAGATACACATGGTTACATTTCTTAGAGAGAAATAAAATGCATTAGATAGATTCAAGACTTTCAAAGCTATGGTTGAAAATGAAGTGAATTTGAGGATAACATGCTTAAGGTCTGACAGAGGTGGATAATTCACCTCCCATGAGTTTAATACATTTTGTGAAGTGCATGGAATGAAAAGACAATTATCTTCTCTGAGAACTCCTCAACATAATGGAGTTGTTGAAAGAAAGAACATAACAGTTCAAGAGGCCGCTAGATCAATGATTACTGAGGTTGGTTTACTAGAAGTTTACTGGACAAGAGATATTCATACTATTTTTTATCTATTCAATCGAGTTCAAGTAAGAGAAAACAATACAAATACCCCCTGTGAGCTATGGTATGGAAGAATTCCTACTATTAAGTATTTCAAGGTATTTTGAAGCAAATTTTATATCAGAAGAGATGAAGAAACTTTAGGAAAGTTTGATACAAGAAGTGATGAAGGAATTATTCTTGGATATTCTATAAAATCAAAGCTTATGGGTGTTTCAATAAAAATTTTAGAAAGATTGTAGAAAGTGCAAATTTCAAGGTTGATGAAACAATGAAGAATTCAATTGATATTGATGGATATGTATCTGATGAACCTGATTGTGTAAGGATTGAAGAAATTGTGAAAAAACAAGAAAAGGATGAGCAAGAGAAATAGAATGAATCAAATGAAAGAGAAGATGAAGCTCCAGTGGTGTCCCCTAAGACACCTAGATATGTGCAAAAGAATCATTCAAAAAGTTAGATCATTGGAGATAAGACAAAAGGAGTGTTGACAAGAAGCAGAGCTATTGTTGTTGGTGAAGTAAATCTATGTTTATTTTTTGAGATTGAACTAAAGACTATAAATGAAGCATGTAAATATGAACATTGGATGGAAGCTATGAAAGAATAACTTGTGTATATTGAGAAGAATCAAACTTGGGAATCGGTCCCAAGATCGAAAAATAAATAAATTGAATGAGAATGGAGAAATGGTTAGAAACAAAGAAAGGATTGTGTGTAAAGGTTACTCACAAGTAGAAGGCATGGATTTTTAGGAGACTTTTGCTCTGGTGACAAGAATGAAAGCTATAAGGATGTTATTAGCATTTGTTTCTCATAAATATTTCAAGGTCTATCAGATGGATGTCAAGTCTACATTTTTTAATGGTGAGCTAGAAGAAAACGTCTACATGGAACAATCAGAAGGATTTTAGTTGTCAGATCAACTGAAAATGGTGTAAAGATTGAAGAAATATTTATATGGATTGAAGCAATCTCCTAGAGCTTGGTATGCAAGGTTAGACATTTTTTTTATTCAACAAGGTTTCAACAAAGGTATGCCAGATAGTAATCTTTATTTTAAAATTGAAAATGAAAAAATCTTTAATTGTAGTTGTATATGTTGGTGAAATTATTTTTGGAGGAAATTAAAATATGTGTAAGATGTTTGTGGAAGAGATGCAAAAATAATTTGAAATGTCTATGTTTGGAGATATGAACTTCTTTCTTGGGCTACAAATTAATCAAACAAGGTAAAGAATTTTCATTTCACAGTCTAAGTATGTGAAAGATATGTTGAAGAAGTTTGGGATGGATGGTTCCAAACTGGTATGTACTCATATGGTGACTAGTTGTAAATTAGGTAAAGATGATGATTCACCTAAGGCTGATCAGAGAAAGTATAGATCTATGATTGGTGGACTATTGTATTTGATTGATACTAGACTGAATGTTATGCATGGTGTTTGTCTTGTGGCTATATTTCAAGAAGATCCTAAGGAAACACATGTTGTTAAAAGAATATTCAAATATTTTAATGGCACTCCAAATTATGGGTTATGGTATACTAGGGATATTGAATTTACACTAAGTGCCTACAAATATGCAAATTGGTATGGATGTGTAGATGACAAAAATATTACAAGTGGTGGTGCATTTTTTCTTGGTTGCAGATTGGTGGCATGGCTTAGTAAAAAGCAAGATTCAATTTCCTTGTCTACTACTGAAGTTGAGTATATTGTTGTTGCATCTTGTTGTACAAAAGATCTATGGATGAAACAAAAATTGAGAGATATCACAGTGGTATATGATGGTCCTATTTTTATCTTTTGTGATAACACAAGTGCAATTAAGATTTCAAAGAATCTGGTGATGTACTCAAGGACAAAGCATATATCTATTAGACCTATCTTTTCTTGAGAGAGAAGGTTGTGGAAAATGAAGTAAAGCTTGAGTATTTTCCGATGAAGGATCAAATTGCTAATATATTTATGAAGGCTCTTCCTAAAGATACTTTTGAGTATCTCTGAGAGAAGTTAGGGGTCATTTCCCCTCATTTCTTGAACTAGATGTATATGGAAATGCATCAATCTAGTGGATCTATGGATCTATCTTTCTTCTGGACTGATATTTTGGTGGCTACCTCTCAAAGGGAGCAAGTAGTGTTAATTTTTTTCATTGTATGAGTATTTTGTTTTTAATGTCAAAGGGGAAATCAATGTAAAATATCTTTTTCCTTTGCCATTCATGTCAAAGGGGGAGAGGAAGAATGTGAAAAAGAAGAGAGGAAGAATGTGAAAAAGAGAAGAGGAAGAATGTGAAAAAAAAAATCAACTAAGGGGGAGAAATAGAAAGAAAAATCTTGAGAAGTGTATTCTCAACTAGTATGTTGTCTTTGATGGTTTTTCACATCATGTGTTGTCATCAATGACAAAGGGGGAGATTGTTGCAAGAATGAAAATAATGAAGGTGTTATCATTTATTTCAACTAGTAAATTGGTTATCAATTGGTTGTTGTTGTCATTAATTTCATGGTTGCAGGTTATTGGTTGTTCATGTTGAGGATATTGAGAAAATTGTATTGAAGAAAGGTTACATGTGTTTAGTGGTTGCTCTAGGTTTTGCTCCAAGACTTGTTCCTATGTTTGTGTGGTTCAGATATTTTGATCATGGTTGTTGGAAGCTGCTATATCCAGATTTTTGGCTATTGATTCATTGTACAATGTGAGTTATGTTCACTAGTTGTGAACTGTGGTTTTTTGTGTTTCTAGTTGAGATCCAGGAGAAATGTTGTTGGTCTGAATTTCTCTTTGGTAAAGTCTTATGACTTGTGGTTCTATATTTAAGTTGATTTGATTGTGTCGAAGATAATTTCAATATCTAGAAGGTTTGTGCCTAATTGCTATATGTGTTTTACACTAGTTTGGCCAGCCTTGTGTTGAACACTATCTTCAGAGTTTATGAAGCATGTTGGATCTATTTGGATCCTTATCAAGCATGTGGTTGGGTCACCCTCATTCTAATTCCACCCTAAGATGTTTTGGCACTAACCTAATTTGAATT
This sequence comes from Sequoiadendron giganteum, assembly GCA_007115665.2. Taxonomy (NCBI): domain Eukaryota; kingdom Viridiplantae; phylum Streptophyta; class Pinopsida; order Cupressales; family Cupressaceae; genus Sequoiadendron; species Sequoiadendron giganteum. Next base: position 217,166,699 of record CM021104.1, read on the forward strand.
TAATGTTGGATGGCCAATTTTTGATATGTTTCAAAGTTGAAGATGGTATAAATGCAAGATGAGTTAGTGGTGAAATGGTGTACAAAGAGAAATAAGTGCAAATAAATAGAGAAGATAGATGTCATATTTATGTGAATCAGTGAGTGTGTGTGATGCGAGTGTGGCAGATTAGTGCAAAGTCTAAATTTTGAGTTTTTAGTGTTAGAGTAAAGGTTTTAACTTAATTATGTTTATTAAGTTACCTTTATTCCCTTCTTAAGATTTCACGTTAATTTGCATAAAGTGACATTTAATAATTATATTAATTATTAAATATTTTCCTATTAGGGCTTCTATTAGGGTTTTTCCTATTAGGGTTTTATTAGGGTTTGCATGATCTCCTTTTTATAAGGATTGATCCCATTGTATTTCATATCAATTCATTCTCTCATTCTCTCTGATATATACATTTTCAATTTTCAGAGAACTCTTGCTTGTTTGTCTCCATCTCTTCTTTTGTGACAAGTTATTTGCATGCAGGTGATCTTCGGGGTTTGTGAAGTTGTATTTTCTCAACTCCTACATATAATCCAAATTATGCATTTACGGTGATGGCCATTTGGCCATCAATTTTACACCAAATTTTCATTGCGACAGCCGTATGATCATCAAATTTAACCCAGCACTGGCTTTTTCCCTCTTTGGAGATGTTTTCTTCCAGAGGTCGTAACTTGGGCATACGATATCTTTTTTTGGCAAACGAGATATCGTCAGAAAGCTGGTTTTCTCATCTTTTCAATGGTGTGGGTTTCATCACATTTTTCTTCTGTTGGTGCATTCTACAGTCATTTTTTGGGCTGTCCTTCATGTATTTCCAGCTTTGTCCTTTCTAGACATTTTGAGCATCATTTTGTAAGCAATTTCTTTTATGTAAATGCACTGAGATAAAGTGCCACACTATTGTACATGCATCTTTGGGGATTTTTCACATAAGGTTGTGCCATATTTTGTACTCGCACTGTTATTATAAAGTGCCATGAGGGGTTGTGTAGTTTGCCTTTGTTTTGCCATCACATCTTTGTCCGGTGAGTGTCCCTCCACGACGACAGTGAATCCATACCATGGGGGGTTGTGTAGTTTGCCTTTGTTTTCCATCACACCTTTGTATGGTGAGTGTCCCTCCATGATGACAATGGATCCATATGATTCCAGCCTCATGCATGTGTGCTTTGTTTTGCACACCACTTTTTTAGTTGCAGGTGCTATCTTCCGCACTTTCAGATGTTTCTTCTCCTTCATGCACTACAGGGTGTTTCACATCATTTTAGTGGATCTTTCAGGCTCTCCTAGTTCAGCATTATGGGGGGGTTATTATATTTTTCATGCTAGTTCTTCCATTCTCAATTGATCGGTGTTTCAGAATATTGGTTCTTGTGCCATCTGTATCTTTGTTCCAAGTGTTTGCCTTTGTTTTCCATCTGATTCGAGTAGTGTCATATGGGCCACTCATGCAGATTGTTGTCTTCTTGTTCTTGATCATCTTATCTTTAGTGGAGGTTCTTCAACACCATATCAGTCATTTTTTGATAGTTGTTTGTAGCTTCTTCTGCTTCAGTGATGTTTCTTCTTGGCTTTATGCATCTCTTTTTGGAGTAGGGATTTTTCCCATGAGGCTTTCTCTATTTCTCCTCTTTACAAAGATTTGGTTGTATTTGGGTACCTGATTTGTCCTAGTTGTCGGGACCCATGTTTTCCTTCTTGCATTGTAGTTACCTTTGCTTTCTTGCATTTGTTTGTAGCTACACTGTTGCTCATCTTAAGGGGGGGTGTTAGAGTAAAAGTTTTAACTTAATTATGTTTATTAATTTACCCTTATTCCCTTCTTAAGATTTCACATTAGTTTGCATAAAGTGACATTTAATAATTATATTATTAAATGTTTTCCTATTAGGGTTTTATTAGGGTTTGCATGATCTCCTTTTTATAAGGATTGATCCCATTGTATTTCATATCAATTCATTCTCTCATTCTCTTTGATATATACATTTTCAGTTTTCAGAGAACCCTTGCTTGTTTGTCTCCATCTCTTCTTTTGTGATAGGTTATTTGCATGCAGGTGATCTTCGGGATTTGTGAAGTTGTATTTTCTCAGCTCCTAAATTTAGATGTAGTGAGCTGAAGGTGTACTCTATCATCAATGCATGTATGCAAGTGGTTGAGAAAATTGTGGTGGATTTCTCTATTGCATTGAGATTATCTTCTCTCTATAGCAAATCTCTTCTAGCTTCTTTGTATCTCTATGGTAGTGAGCCCTCCAAATTGTTAGTCATGTTGGATAGTGAGTTCTAATCTAGACTATGAGTTCTTGTTTTGGCAATAAGCCTTGTTTCTTGGGAAATGAGCCTTTGTAATCAGGTTTGATATTCTATATAGTGTGAGTTAATCCTCACCATTTTTTTTCCCTCATTGGGTTTTCCACATAAATTTGGTGTTGTTGTGTTTGTGTGATGGTTTTTTAGTTTCTACACTTGCACTTAATGTTTGAATCATTTAAGCAATGTTAAGGATTTATTTTGGTGAATGATTTAAAGGTTTGATTTTGTTACAAAATATTCACCCCCTGTAAATTTTCTTATTCAAAAATTCCATCAACTTCCTTCTCTTCAGTAACCTCCTACTCTTCTATAATTTCTTCATTAGCAGGTTCAAGTAATTGTGGTGCTTGGGAACATACAAGTGATGGAGAGGAAGAGGTTTTGCTGCCAAATTCCTCATCAAAGACTACATCCTTGATAATGTACACCTTTTTTTTGCAGTATCCATAAGCCAATATCCCTTTGATTCTAAACTATATCCAAGAAAGATGCACTTGACAAACTTATCATCCAATTTTTCTCTCTGAACCTTGGGGACATGCATGAAGGTTGTACATCCAAACGCCTTGAAATGTGAAATAAAGGGATTTATTCTAGTCCAATCTTCTTCTGATGTGATATTATTGAGAACTTTGGTGGGTTCTCAATTCAAAAAATACATTGTTGTGTCAACTGCTTCAGCCTACAATACAAGAGCAAGATCTACATCCTTCAACATGCATCACACCATTTCAACAATAGTATGACTACGCCTCTCAACAACACCATTTTGTTGCATATGTACAATTGTCCATTGTCTTTGTATGCCATGTTTCTATAAGTAAGCTCCAAAATCTTTACTTGTGAACTCCCCCCCTCGATCTAAGCGAAGATCTTTGAGAGACTGACACAAATGACTATTTTGCAAGAGCTCTAAACTCCTTAAATTTCTCCAATGACTCATGCTTGTGAGCCAAAAAATTGACCCACATTTTCCTTGTATAATCATCCACAAAGAGAAGAAAATATCAGGCATTCTAGTAACTACAAGGTATAGGTCTGCAGAGAATAGTGTGAACCAATTCTAAGGGACTGGAGACTTGGTTATCTATAGCAGGAAAAGAATCCATGTGTTGCTTCCCTGCAAGACAATGTGAGTAGATGACTTCAAATTTTTGAATGGTAGTAATTCCTCTTACCATATTTCTCTTACTCAATGCAAGAAGATAACCAATACTGAGGTGGTCAAACCTTCTATGCTAGAGAGTTGTGGATGTGTCGGTTTTGAATATAAGGGCTTGATCTTTATGTGCAACATCAATCAACTAAAACATCTTTCCTTCCCATGAAGCATGATCTACAACTACCCCATTGCAAGTTTTGTCTTTGATAAATCAAATTTTCTCACCATTGAGTTGATCAAATTCAACTTGCAAATTGTGCTCAAGTAATTGACTTATTGAAAGTAGGTTCTTAGTGAGCCCAGGAACATATAGAACCTTTGCAAGTCACCATGTGTGGGTTCTCAATGGAAGTGAAATATCACCAATTCCCCCAATGAAACATGCCCATAGGAGGTGGATGGAGTTAAGGCACAAAACCTTTTTTGTTCCCCTATCATATGCTTGGATGCATCAGAATCAATATACTAGAATAAATTATTAGATGTGGTAGCCTTAGTTTCTACTGCATACAGAAAATCTACTTCATCTGAATGACAAGTGGATGCAACATTCCATTGTTGTTTGTTGGGATTTTTCTACCATTGTGGATTTTTCTTCTTATCCCCTTGGAAATATTTTGTGGCTTTTTTTTATTGGATTCACTATTGGCATAGGAGTTATACTAGCATTCTTTGAGTTCATGACCCTTTTTACCACAAATGAGGCATTTCTTTTTCTTGTTGGAAGAGTTTTCTTGGCTTTGATTTGATTGTCTTGATGGACCACTTCAACAATCAGGTTGTTTTCCCTTTTGTTTTGCTACAAGGGCCTAATTGTCTTGAGTATCGGTTTCACCAAACATTGCTTCTTCCTATTGAAGCAATCTAACCAGTTCTTCAAATGAGGGGGTTTTATGTGCCACATTAAACATGTTACAAACACTCCAAATGAAGGGGGTGATGCTCTCAAGAAAATTGGTAAAAGAGATCCATATGTGACTTCTTCCCCTAACGCTTGAGGTGCAATTCTCAGTTCAGCAACTCTTCTAAAGAAAGATTCCACCTTTTCACCATTTTTCATTTGGAGACAATATAACTGGTGTTGCAAATGAAGGATTTGGTTTTTGTTTTTAGCCTCATACATATTTTTGAGGTGATCTCAAGAATATTTTACAAAGGCTGTAGTGCAAATGTGAGATTGAACCTCATCTGACACACTAAAAAAAATGATTAATTTGGATTTTTGGTTGGCCTTATCAAACTTAAATGCTCATCACCAGTTGTTGTTGGTATATTTTAATTTACCAATACATTTTCCAAAAGGTCTTCAAATTCTAGGTGCACTTGGACTTTGGTTTTCCAGGTAGCATAATCTTCACCCTTGAGGAGTTGGGAATCACGCAGGAGGAATTTAGGTGCACTAGAAGCCATTCTGGTTTTAACCTTATAACCCCTATCAAACTCTAAACTTCTATTTTTGTCTTTACAAAATAACAAAATATTTGAATTTTGAATGCAAAACTACAAAAGCTCTAAAAAAATTTTAATGACACAAAACTATTTTTTTTCTTTTAGAAAATATAAACCAGATGCTCCAAGTTTCAAAATTTAAGCATAATAATTATATTCCTTTTTGTTACAAGAAATAATGTGAAGAAAAAGGAATGTGCACCTTTCAGTTGAATTTTGTCTCTCTCACTTGAATTTCTCTAGGCGCCTATACAACAACAGAAAACTTGGTTTTAATCTTTTGACACCTATTCAATAATATATTCAATAAGCCTTGGCATTTATGAATACCTCTCGTTAATGATTAATCTTTGCATACCTCTCATGATGCACACCTTTCTCAAAATATACTCAATAACACTTGTTCCGATGAAAGAAGGTCTCACGACAAGGCATAAATTCATCAATGCTTTTTTTAGATGGAAGGACTCCCAAAAAGGACATATGTCAATGTTCTATCCAAATGGAATGATTCCCATCAATAGAAGCCTCTCGTTCTTTCAAAAAAAAATGGAACAAGACTTTACTCCACAATCAGGTGGGCCTTCAATTACAATGTCGGAACATGAAGATTTTGTTTCGTGCAATCTCTTTCAGTGACCTTCAGAAATGATACTGACACTGGAAGAAATATATTTTATGATCATCATCAACAAATACAAGCGTTACTCCAAGCAAACCAATCTTTAACCAACCCAATTCAATCACACAGGCTCAAAAACTAGTATTGCTTTGATACCATGATAAAACATAGAGAGCAATCGAGCAAATAGATTAAAGTGAAGGCATGATTATATATAATGAAAGGTTGGTGAATAACCAACCTGATCGAGCATACCTGATCAAATGAAACATAACTATAAGTAGTTATATATTATTTTATTAATGATGTAATAAAACTATTCTACCAAAATATAGGACCTTAGCTAAAATCTTATATGGCACATTCATTAGGGTGATTGGTCTCCAGTTTTTAACTAAGGATCTATCCCCTTCTTTAGGAAAAATATTGATTGTGACTTTATTATTTTTTTCTCCTAGGGATCCCCTTTTTAATGCTTCCTTGTAAACCTGCGTTAGGCCTTCTCTCACCCAATTAATATGTTTCATAAACAATTCTACTGGGAATCCATCAACCCCTAGAAATATATCATTTCTGAGGGTTTTGTAGGATTTTATGGTGAACTCCTCGACACCCCTAGATCACCTAAAAGATAAAATAATCTTCCATAAGAGAGAAATGGTAGAAATATCATGCTATGCTTAAGGATGCAAGAATGCCAAAATAGAATCCATTGAATATGACAAGCATTGAATATGTGGCATCCACTAAATATGTGACAACCATTGAATATGGTAATGTACATATGAAGCCTTGTTTATATAGGCAAGGGTGATGATGTACCTACATTAAATGATTGTTGACATAAGCCAACATTAAATGACCTAGGACACAAGAACTAAATAAAATACAACTAGATATAATAAGTGACAACTGATTCTTAACTAGAAATATTCCCCCCTAATTAATGCTAACTAGAAAGATACCCTCCTAGGACCTAAGTGGACTTAATAATGTAAATAAGACCTAGATAAGGCTAGATAGGAAAATACCTATTTATAGCAACACCCCCCCTTAAGTACAACTCAGGGAGTCAATTATTATGTAAATGACACAAATATGGGTCCCAACTACAAGGCCATGTTAGGTACCCATGTACAAATGCAAATATAATCTCTATCAAACAGAGAGAAGGAGAAACTCCAATGGGACAAAAATATTCTACAAAAGAGAGATAAATACAATAATGCTATCCATCACAAATCCAATAAATCTCCATCACACAAAGGATGAAAAGAGAGATCATACAACCCCCATAATGAGATAACCTGCTAAAAAGAATCACTAGAAGCACACTTGTGGAGTAACACTGGAATCCTTAACCCAGAAAGAAAGAAAAGATAATTCTGGTTGCTAGAAACCATATTAGAGTCACTCAAGGACTCAGGTCAGAATCATGATATGCAACAGCAGACCCAATGCCAAGGAACATTGGAAAACTCACAAATTAACATAACTCTAGAATCTATGAAGCAATAGTCGATTAAAACTGGATCTAGAATTGAAATGAAGTGTAAAGATCAAAGTTGTACCCTCCCAACTATCAAAAAAACTAAGTAATCTCCAAAAAAATCTTTGGGGAAAAACTAAAATAGTGATCAACCTAGGATAGATACAAAAAAACTACATGGATGGCAATGTAGAACTCCTCAATACCTTTCCAAAATTACCAAAATCACAAAAATCAAAGATAGTGGAAAAAACTTATGATCTCAGGAGCCATAAAACAAGATTTGACTTCAACCAATAATAAATGCTACCAAACAACAAAAAATATGAAAATAACCTACACCCTTATAAAATTCACAGTGTCATCTTTCTGATAATATCTTGTTTGCAAAATTTTGCCTCTTGGATTGCAAGTTATGAAAAAATGAAAAAAAAATCCCTAGAAAGAGGGCTTTCAAAGACTAACTAGGATAGAAAAAATATCTCGATGACCACAGTCCATAGAGTTCATAAAAATCCTATCGCCTTAGCGATGGCATTGCTACTGGTGGAGGTTGTTGGGGGGCGATGGGTTAGAGGTCATGCCACCCAAGGGCTTCATCCCCCCATGACCATGACTTTTTGCACTTATAAAAAAAATTCAGCACAAATCATTTTAAAACCATACTTTTTAATATTAAAGAACCTTGCAATAAATACAAATCGTACCACCTGATCAAAGAAGACCAATCAAAGTGACAACGAACCTAATTCGTTGAAGAATATGCTAGTAGGGTATGATGATGCAGGAGAAAATTTTGAAAGTACTAAGGAATATGCCAAATTTTTGCCAACTACCTGTGCAGACTTGACGTGATCCATAAATGTTACAATTGTGCGGCCATGTACGAATTCATACGATTGTACGACCTAAGAAATTTTCCTCAACCCCCAACTAAAACTGTCCAATTTTGATGATTTGGTAGTCAATTTAAGGGTTCTCAGGCATTCTGAATGCGATGGCAAGGTCTATTTTCACCCAAATTGCTTTGAAAAATCAGCTACCCTCCAAATTTGGCAACTAAAACACTTCCTTCAAACCCTTGTAGATTTGAAAAAATATGTTGGATTTTGACAAAACGAAAGCCAAATTTGACTTTATCTTATGCCTTGGATTCAATGGAGAGATTCTCAATAACCCAACTTGCACCCAAAAAAAACATCATGCCAACATTGATGCTTTTCTACCATGTACGAGCTTATATATAGCTTTGATAACATGTAGGATTTTATGGTGAAATCCTCAACACCCCAAGATCACTTGTAAGACAAAATAATCTTCCATAAGAGAGAAATGGTAGAAATATCATGTTGTGATTAAGGATTAAAGAATACCAAAATGGAATCCATTGAATATGAGAACCATTGAATATGTGACAACCATTGAATATGACAACCACTGAATATGTGACAACCATTGAATATGGCAATGTACATATGAAGTCTTTCTTATATAGGAAATGGTGATGATGTACCTACATTAAATTATTATTGAGATGAGCCAACATTAAATGACCTAGGATACAAGCATTAAATAAAAGCCAACTAGATAAGATAAGTGACAACTAATGCTTAACTAGAAATATTCCCCCTTAATAAATGCCAACTAGAAAGATACCCTCCTAGGACCTAAGTGGACTTAAAAATGTAAATAGGACCTAGATAAGACTAGATAGGAAAAATACCTATTTACACCAACATGTTTGAATGGATTTAACAATTTTTTCCTTTCTTATCTCTTTTCTGAAACCTTTTGCACTCTCTACTGAGATTTTTTTGGAATTACTAATTTTCAAAGATTTCTAACATTGTTATTTTATTTGCTATCTCTTCCAAAGTAATAGAGCTTCATAGAAAAGGCAGAATTGAATTTTATTTCCTTTGGATCATTTGTCTTTTTTTTGTCTATCCACATTAAACCTACTTTTTCATAATTATTCCTTTCTTTAATACATCTAACTAATTTAACTTGGTACCTTTGTCACCATTGTCTTTAACCAATTCAATTTTTCCCTTAATTTTTTACCCTGAATCTTATTGGTTTGTAATTTTCTCAACTTGTTCTTATTGATTATCAATTCTCTATTTAGTTCTTCACTTATTGGGTCTCTCTATAGTTTAGATTCCATGTTAAATAAATTATCTTGGAGGGTATTATACCATTTTCTTTTCATAGATTTTTTTCATTCATATAGTCTTGTATATGGTTTTCCATCCTAATATTTTTTTATTCCATCTCTCAATTGTTTTTGAATCTTTAAAAATCCACTTGTTTATTTATCTTAAGGTAAAGATCTAGCATCACTACAATCTTCACCCTTTAGTATATTAGTATTTAATAATAGCTTTCCTTCTTTTCTACTTTGTTATTTTATTTTGAAACTATGATCTTCACAATAATAGGGTGGTGGTGTAACAATGTTCAAGGATATACTCTAACCTTGTCACCCCCTTTCGTTGTATCAAAACTGAAGAATTATTTGTTAGCATAAAATTTAGCAAGTCTAGAATAGATCCTTTTATTACCTTTTTGGTAGTTACACCATGTAAAACATATTTTTTTGCATTCCCTTTTCATTCCTTCCATAGGGTCAAAGATTTTGAATTTTCTTTTCATTTTGTACCAAAAATGCCTCTCATCCCCTTCCCACCCCATTTCAATACCTCCATACTTGTATTCACTATTTTTAATCATATTAAAGTCTCACTCCTATAATCCATGGGATGTATTGTAGGTTGTACATCCATTTTCATAATGCTTTCCTCTCACTATATTCATTTGGACCATAAAATAAACATATCCAAAAAAAATTATTATCTTTTTCAATAGTTATCCACACTACCCTATTGCATGAGGAGGTTCCAAGTTCAATCACATATTATATTCATCTGTTAGATAATAGGATGGTAGAACCCCCTTTGAATCTATCATGTTTAGTATAAAAATGGGTTGATTCTTTCTAGATAAACTTTAGATTAGTCTCAAGGGTGAAGCTTATTGCTTTAACCTCTTGTAATAGGACCGCATCCTTGGATTTGTCTAAATTCAATTATCTCCTAATCGAATATTTTCTATCTAGGGACTCTAGTCCCCTTACATTCCAACTAGTACAATTCAATATCATCGAAGTCCATTATTTGTGGTTCCTCCTTGTTTTTCCTAAAGTTTCCAAAGAATTTAGGGAGCTTTTTATCTTGTTCTCTCTTTTTTAGGTATGGCTCACCTCTTTCTTTCCTATTTTTCCTTCTTCTCCTCATTTTTGTTTTAATCAACTCATTTCCTCAAGTGGGATACCTTTCATCATTTGGTGTGTTGATCTCACTATTTGATGTTAGAGATTCTAAATTAGGAAGCATATCCCTCTCTTTGTCTTCTTTGATTCTTACACCTTCATTTATCTTTGTTGGATCTTCCTTTTTATACCAACTCATATTTTCATTGTGCAATCAATCATTTTCTATTATTTTGTCTAAATCCAATCCTCTGAAAATTGTTTCTTGCCCAGGATTGGATTTAGGCAAGCAAAATATTAGGGCTTGTTTCCACCATTAATCTTTGTAATTTTTTCTATATTGTGCCCTAATTCATTCTCTATTTATTTTCCTATATTTATTCCTCTACCAATTTCTTTGTTTGCCCCATTAAATTTTTTACTTTTTTCTATACTATACTACCATCTTTATTTTTAGAAAATTCCTTCCTTGTTCCATATTAATTCCTTTCTCTACATCCTGGACCTCTATTTGTCTAGCACTAGATTTGATTAATATGATTGAGATGGGTGAATTTAACTCATCAATTTTCCCCACTTTTCTATATTGATCCAAATTTTAATGTCTTTTACTTTTGTCTTTCCCAACTCATTATTATTTAAGGCTAATTCCTGATGGAGTTGATAGTGAACCCCACAGCTCCTAGAAATCCTTGCAACCAAAATTATTCCTATCACATCCAAGAGATCAAAGCAATTTATTTTCTATGCAACCAATAGAGATAAGATTGAATCCACAAAAGAATTTGATATGACTTATGTATTGAACGAATACATGTGAATTTTAATGGATTAATGATTAAAATGAATGTGCATGCTTATAAAAGAAAAATAAAGAAAACCCTAGATGAGGATTGCATTAGATTGTGACAAGTTTCTTAATCTCATGCAATGAGACAAGTAGACATATAATTAGCCCAATATAATAATAAAAAAGTACTCATAAGTTTAGCTTAAGTGAATTTAAAGTAATAAAGGACTTAATAATAAATTAATGAATAATTAATTATCAAGTGATTATCTTAATTACTCCAACACCCCCCTTATGATCAACTTAGGGAGAAGCTATAAAACCTTGATGTAGAATGAAATGATGGATGTGATAGGCTGTCGTTAGGTCCTACTAATTTAGAATATTGAATGTCAATTAGTCGACTGGGCAGTGTCCAGGGTAGTTTACAAAAGGAGATTATTTGGATAACTCATTTTATATTTTCTGATTTACCTTAAACTATTGGAATTAAATTTAACCTAAAGCCATTTACTGTCTAACTAGGAAAATAATCTTACTCTAAGAAAAACCAGAAATACTAAGTTAAAAAGCATAAGACAAATAATTTAGAAAGCATCATAATTAAACTAGAAAGCATTGAGATAAGAAATTAAATAATTGATATACTACAAAAGAGAAAAATAGGTAAACAGACAATGAAACATCTTTAAAACAATAAAAGTTCTTATCAACCACGAAAGATAACTCATACGAATTAAAAAAATGGTGCTCCGGAACTTCAACCTCAATTTTGAAAAACTTAACTACTTCCTACTGAACAGATATCTAACTTTTAAGAAAATAAACAACAGAATAGTAAAATACTTATCTATCTAACTAACTTCCCTTGAGTGGCCAGCTCGTAGGTTTAAACTTCTTCTCTAAATCACATGAGCTATGATTTCAGGAGTCTCTCCACTACGGACAATCATAATCATTCATAATGTGACAGAGTATTAAAAGACAGAAATCAGATAACTCATTTAGTAGAGCTTTTTAAAACCATCTAAACAGCATAACAATACTTCCTTAGTCTCCTTTATTACTTTTGAAAATTACATCTTTATAGATAACTCGTAACTAAATCCTAAATTTAAGATGGCATGGATAGCCATTGAAAAAGTCTTCCATAACTTAAAACTAACTCATGTGTCTTTAAAGCTTATAAAACATGAAGAAGGCTTGAGAAGAGCCATAAAGTTTTAATAACAGAATTTAAAGAACATGACTAAATTATTGGTGCATCATCCTAGCATTTAGGAGTGGGTTCGCAGCATTACTCTTGAGCCACGTGCTGGTTCAACTTCTGCAACAACCGCTTAATGACCTGTTATTCCCTACAAAAATTCTCAAGTCAACCCATTAAACTTGCATTGGAAAATTTCTTCAATTGATCAAAAGAAAGAAACTTTGCATAATTTTCCTTTAAAATAAGAAATTATTTCTCCTAAAGTTTAATAAATTGGCACAGGCTTAGGATTGAGCTAGTAAAAGTAAGCTTCCCAGATTTTATTATGATGAGGTTATTTTTACCTCATCAGAATGCATGGATGGGTCTTGGATACAAGTCCCAATGAGGTAGCCATGTACAAATAAATGAATCTCTCATAACTAGAGAAAAGGAGAAAACCACATGGGAAAAAATCTTCTCTAAAAGAGAGATAAAGAAATTAGTACACTAGTGAAAGAAGGATAGGACTCAATGTGACCCCCCACTTGGGTTTCCTCTATCATACAAGTACAATAGATTTCTCCCTAATATGAGAGAGAAAATGAGGATATGAATCCCCCCACAAAGAAATAACTCCTTTGCCAATGATGGATGCCTGAAAAAAAAATATGATCCACTGCCTACAAACAACATTTCTCCCCTTAGGAAGAAATAGATCCATTGGTGATTGGAGAAGCCAATCCAAAATAATGGGTGAATCAAGAATCCAAATCCAAATGATGTGTGCCTCTTAAAAGTTCAAATGTGTCCACATGTCAGAAAGCAATGATGTCAATCCAGAATCCTATAAAGATTGATGTAGAACAAGCTGCAAAGGCAATGAAGATGATGGGCCAACATCGATTATGTGGTTGTCAACAAAGAGGAGATGAATGTCCTAAAATTAATCCTCCAAATCTATAATTTGAGACTCTACAAACAAGGATGATATTTCTATATGATATGAATCCCAAGTAGCTATGTCTAGAAGATGGTGGATTTCCTACTAAACTAAACCAATAGGGATGAAAGATGTGGCAATGAAAAAATGATCAGGAACAATAGAAGATGATGAATTCTTGATCTAAAGAGTGGGAACATGAAGACAAGTCTTTGAACCATAAGAACATGCAAGACCTATGATAGACTCAAGCTCCTCTAAAGTATCATCATCAAAGGGTATGGAGTCTACATTTGAAAGAGGATGAGACAATATATAGTAGGATCTTGTGGGTATGGAGAGATATGAGGGTCTCCACAGATCTCCCAAAGTTGTGTCTAGAGTGTGTGGGGACAATCAATGTCTAATACAACACACATAATTTCAAAATAAATAGTAGAACATATAACCCCTACAATATGATCTTGTATGATACCCCATGCTGATAAACTCCTTGGTGTGTCTAGTGTAATTATGAGTCAATACAAATAGGGAAAATATCAAGCCACCTGAGATGTGTCAGGATGTCATTCCGCAAAGACTCATAATTATCCTTGTCGAATTTGATCACATAAAGGTGAACACAAAAACCCATGATACTCACTCAAATGAGAAAATAAGAGACTAATAACCTCAGTACTTATAAGTAGATCAAATGATTTCATCTTCCACAAATAGATCATTTCTAGGTGTCAATATTTCTAAGTAATCAAGCATAATGTGAAATAATAAAATATAAATAAATGTACCTATGGAAGATTCTAGAAAAAATGGATGGATAGATCTAAAGAGCTTTGAAATACCTTTCCAACACCACTTGAATTGCAAAAATTGGAGATACATACAAAAATTTGTGAGGTCTGATCTGACTAAGGGAACCTATACCTATACCACTATAAAGTACTTAGAACTAGCTTTCCAATAATATAGATTATTTTCTCGATTTGGACACTGTATGCTCGAGTTATGCTGAAAAGAAAAAAATTGCTCCTTTAGGGAAAAAGAGGGCTTGGAGGGATCAGTCATACAATGTTGACATCATGTTGATGGCATCAACATATACCAAGGAATATAACCTATTGATTAAAAAAAATTCAAGGCCTGAAAATTTTGATGACAACAGAATATACCTTGGAACTATCAAAATATTCTTTGAAGATGCTGGTGACATGGTGGAATATTATTTAGGATATGTTGTCCACTACATTGCAAGGTCCCATTGATTATTGCACTAGATTTTTCTTTGATAGGCTATAGATTCCATGAAATCTTAAGGATTCTAGTTGCTTTTTAATAGCCTTCTATATAGGAGCAAATTTGCACCCCTTATGCAAATTCCCCTTTTGTACATTCTCTCTTTAGAAAACCAAATCCAAAGGCAAAATTCCACATAAGCCTGCTACCTTCATTCCACTTGGTATCTGTTTTATGTGTCAGAAGAGGAATAACTGTTGGGGATTCCCACACAATGTGCAGATGTCCACATGACGCGCTTACACCCCTAACATATTCCCATGTCTAGAGCCTGCAGAGGCATTATAGTTCTTATTGGAAGTTGACTTGTAATGCCCTCTTCGTCTGACCGACTCGAATATGGTTGTTTTCTTCACTCTTTCCTTCAAACTCACTCACTCTCATTCCATTTCATATCTCTCAGTAATCACACTCTCTTGAAAAACTCTTCCACAATCTCTAAGCCTTCGATTCATCTCACTTGGCTCTTCACATGCTCTAAGAATTCAATCCATTGCTCTCAAGCAACGCTTTACACTCCATAGCAGCAATATCAACACTCTATCAACTCAGTAGAGCAAGTGTGGAATAAACACCATTGCAGTAGAGGCTTGAGTCCACTCATTTTCTCCCCCATTAGCCTTGAGCGCTCTTGGTGGAGGTTGTAAGCTTTCACTCCTCTCCTCTATTATTTGGTTGAGTAGCATAACATTGTTTTGTAGTGCTTTTGTGTTTACTTCATTTCCTACTTTTCTCTCTATCTATCTAGCTGTCCATGGAGGTGGGAACACCAAAATGGGGTTTTGACTACTTGGAAAACCCCTATACATCCCCAACAATTTCTCTATCTCTTGTGTGTATTTATTGAAGACATTCACATGTTGGAGGCTTCATCACTTGCAAGGTTGTAAGCATTTCCTTTCCACTTCTTATTCTCTTTATCTATTTCACTGTATCTCAGCTTTATCACTTTCTATCATTTTCTTACATTCTAGAAGTTCTCAGTAATCAAAGTAAAAGTAATCATATAGCCATTTCTATGATAAATGTGTTCTCTGGTCTGTACTAGATGTCAGGGCACCTTTGGGACGTCGACACGCTGCATTGTCATTTTTATTTCGGGTGAAGCCACAATAGTGGTTTACAATTCGAATGAGGAAGGAAAACTTCCAAAAGACTTACCCATACAAAAAAAAAATATTTTGAGGGGTTCAAGAAAAATCAAGGTTCGAACAAACCCCAAAGGGGTTCACTCAGACCAAGGTTCAAGTGAACCCCTTTACATGTGGAACCCGTGTTTCCACATTGTGGAAAGGGGGTTCGCTCAAACCTTTTCCCACCCTCCGACACAAAAAGACTCCATATTTTTTCACTTTGAAGCTCGTTTTGGACATGAAAATGGTGGAATCTTCACAAACCCAACTAGAATTAGGTAGCCCTTAGAATGAGCTATCCAACATATATATTTTTTATATGTTTTGGTTTTATTATGTATTTATTTTTTTAGTTATATTAAACATAGGTTTTTCACCGAAAATGAAGATCTCTATTCTACACATGTGAAAAAATAGCAGATTATCAAAAAACATTGAAAAATATGAGTGCACCAAATATTGAAGTCCTTGATCCAAAAAAATAAAATTGAATTTCAATATATACAAAAAAAATTACGTGTTATACGGTCGCACTATGTCTGGATTGTAATTGGTTTGACTTTGAAACTTGATTAAAGAAAAAACATTCAATAAAAAACTATCTAACTAAGTGGAAGCACTAGATATTGGAGTTTCAAATCTAAATTCGAAAGAATTAGAATTTTATCCTACATGGAAAAAGATTTATGCGTTATACAGTGTGTGTCACTTTTTAAAAATGTTGTTTTCTTAAAAAAACCAGTTTTCGTGGGAGACGGAAAAATAAGTGTAATCTGATTCCAAAAAAAATTTTAAAAATATTTTTAGAATCTGTAGACAAAATGTGACGAGACTCTAGTTTGCATCTTCTTCAAATTCCTCATGGTTTAGTCGCTATTGGTGCTCAAATGTGAATATTTAGTTAAAAATAATAATTTTAGTGTCTAGTTTGGCCAGAAATTGTAAACCACTATTGTGGGATCACCCTTTCGCGTTGTCATCCTTTGGCTGATAGCTTGATAGTTGGTCCAGAAAATATTTGTGACCTACTCTTTTAGATTCTAGAACTCTCATCATTGTTTCTTGAGGAATTTTAGGGAAGTTCCCCCGTGAGGCTCTCTAAGTGAAGAGAACTTGTGAGTAGTGAATCCCCCTTCTCTACACCTTCGCTTTTTTTGTCATTGTGACCACAGAAATTATACTACCTTCTTGGAGATAGTACAATCCTGGGTCTAATTTTGACCTATCTTGGGCACCCTTGCATTAATTATCCTTTAAATCATCATTTATAGGCCCCTAGGACCCATTATTTTGGATCTCGAGGCCCATTTCACTCAAAAATCCTATAAAATCAATCAAATCCCTGAAAAATCCAAAAAGTCCACCTCAAAAACCTAAGGTGCGACTCACTCACCACCTTGGGCGAATGAGTCCCATATGGGGTCTTTTTCAAATTTGAGCAGGAATTCATTAATTTAATTCAATTTTTTTATGAATGTTAGCCTTTGGGGTCTAAATAACAGTCAATTAGGTGTTGATGCCTATTAAAACAAGCTTTTAAGTCATTTTTATCAATCTCTAAGCATTTTTGAACAAGCATCTTCAAGAGTCAAGTGTTGAGAATATTTTACAAGAGCAAGTAAAGTTGAAGCTTTGGAGCAGCATTAAAGTGTTATTGCAGGTCTTCAAGCTCACTTTCATTCAAGATCTAGCATTTTCAAGGGTTGATCATGGTTGTCTACGGTGGATCATGATGGATTCTAGGTTGGGGAGATGTAACTAGCCTTCAAGCCAAGCCTAAAGACTTGTTTCCTAAGTGATTCCATCCTCTATTATCACTCTGCATTCAGCCTATGGAAGGTATAAGCATCATTGGGATTAATTTGGGGTGATTAAAGATCATCACAAGTGAATCATTCATCTCTACATTTCCATTCTTGCATCATATTCTTACATATTAGAATAGGATTGCATCATGTTTCAGATTTCCTAGTCTTAGACACACTTGAGGCTAGAGTTTTCATGCATATTTCATTACTTTTATCAAGGTTTAACTACCAAAGTAGGGGTTTGACCAAGGCAAATCCCCCATCACCAAATCAAGTTGAATTATGTTTTACAAGTATTTTTCATAGATTTGGATCCAGAACTCAAGTTGGAAGGAAAGGGTAGGTGTTGAAGTGTAGATCAGAGTTTTCAATTCTTGAAAAAGTTGAATGAGACTAATTTGCCAAGAGTGGAGAATGAGTCCCACTATAGTTGTATACCAAATCAGTTTGTAGATTCTGATACCCTTTTTCCTGAAATAGACTCCCATGCAAAAATCTAGGTCTGGGACTGATTCGCTCAGGTTGGCAAATGAGTCCCAATTGGTCAAAAAGTTAACATTTCTAGAATTTCAAAGCTACTTCCAGTCTCTTCAAGGTTTTCAAGTGCACACTACTTATATTTTTCTTTCCTAGTCTATTTTATTTGCATTTCTAAGGCATTTTCTAGGTCATTCTGCATATCACACTGTGTTTTTCAACTCATTGTCTTTTCCAAGCTTACACTTGGTGGTGAACCCTTTATTGCATATCATTGAACCTCTATGAAAACCCCATTGCAAGATCTCAATCTCCTTTGCATTGATATCTCTAGGGTTACCCTTGAGTGGAATCTCCTTGGTTGGTGATTGGGTGCGAATACATATCATTCCCCCAAAAACCTCTACCCATTTAAGAGGTTCCATTTTGGTGAACCTGCATTTAGGACATCATTATTCTGATTTGAAATGCATTTACACCCTAGATTTAGATTGCATTAACATTGCATTAGATTTTGCATTAGTTAATTTGCATTCTAGAGTTTCAAATTTTGCATTAGTGAAAGCTCATTTAGCTTGCATTTTTTAAATTAATTTCACTAAAAGTTATTGAAAAACTACATTTGCATCCTAGATCTAGGTCATACAACATAGAAAACATAAAAATCAACCAAAAAATTTTGAAAATTTTGAAAATTCTGAAAAAAATCTCTACTGGGACTCATTTGCCACCTTGGGTGAATCAATCCCAATGCAAAATTTGTACTACTGTTTACAAAGTTAAATTTCTAGTTTTTAAGCATTTTGTTGGTGTAATTAAATGTTTTGTATCTTGTCCTAGGTCATAATTACACCTTAGTTAAGTTCACTTAGGACCACATAAGAGTTGTTGGAAAATTTCCACCTTTGGTAGACTTATCTTCTTATTACTTTATCACCTCCACCTTTCATGGGCATATCATGTGATTAGGTTTCCACCTTTTGTGGGAGATCCACTATTTGTGGTGGTTATCATATTATCACTTTCCACTTTAGGTGGAGAGATAGCTTTTCATTATTGTTTCATGTCATAAGATTACGAAACTTGTAATAATCTTATGCACTCCTATGTTCTCACCTTGGCTATATAACTAAGGGGTCTCTACTATATTTACACACACACATTGATATCATATCATTGACATTGAATACAGTTTATTCTTGTCATATTATTTTCTCTCTTCTTTGTGTTTTCCATTTGGTCCATAGATCTTGGTATCCATAGCCAATTCTAATATGGTATCAAAGCATGTTTGATTCTAACATGGTATCAAAGTGGGTTGGGTGCCATTGGAGAGTCTTTTTCTGAAGAGAGGTACCAGATTTGGGAAGGTTCCATTTTTGGTTTTTTTATTGCAGGTTCATATTGGAGCTTGCTGGAGAAAATTTGAGTTCACCATTGCGTCCAGAAGGCTTGAGAAAGTCAAATTTGGCTTTTAGTTCACTCAGTTTGATCACCATTTGCATTTTTGACAAACAAAGGTTTGTTGATCATTTTTTATTAGAGTCGTCATTATTTTTGTTTCAAAAATCCAGTTTTTGCTCATTTGCAGGAAAAAAGATTTCTGGGTTTTGTAGTCAGCATTGAAATTTGAACTGGGTATCTTTTAGATTTTGCATATCTTGCACAGATCTGGAGAAAATTGTAGTCCAAAAAGCAGCGAGTGTCATTTTTCTCTTGGCTGAAGGTTAAAAAAAAATCAAATTTTCATCTTCTGCTTGTTGGATCAAAAAATGATTTCTGGGTTTTGTTTCTGTTAGAGTAATAAGTTATTATGCTTAATTAATTATATCATACTAGTTAATTAATTAAGTCACTTATTCCTTTAGTTGCTTAAGCTAAACTTAGGCATATTAATAATTATTTATTAATTATTAAGTGTGCACACTAGGGTTTCCTTTAGGGTTTCCCTTTTAGGGTTTCTTGATCTCCTTCATAAGGATTGATCTCTTTGTAATAATTTGAGATTCTAATAATGCATTTTACACTTTGAGGTTTACAGAACTTCTTGTTTGTTCTAAATGTCTTTTGCATGTGACAGGTATCCATTTGCATGCAGGTGATCTTGGTTTCTAACAATTTCTAGCATCAAAATATTTATGGATTTTTATTTTTGTCTACAAACAGTGAGTAGATTTTCCAAAAATCAAATTAGAAATAAACATTTTTGCTAGAAAACCCATTTCCTGCAGGCTAAATTCAGTTTTATTGAAAAATTCATAACTTTTGGCCACAAAGTCCGTTTTTGGAAAACAAGATATTGATGGAAAGTTAGTTTCGAGCACTTCATAATGGTGTAGGCCATTTTTTTCAGATTTGGTCATCTACACAAATTTGAGGTTATTTTTCATCATGGAGGCAGATGTGAACATTCATTAGTGCATGCACTATTTCCTTTTTTGTATGCATTAGGTTTGTATTTTCTCTTTGTTTTATGCATGTTTTGCATGTTCTCCTTTTACAATCATAGGGTATTGTAATAAATGAACTTACATAAAGTTCCATCAGGGGGGCTTCTTGCATTATAATCTGATTAGAGTGTAGTTGCACTTTGATCTCATCTTCATATTGATGACAACTCGCATGAGTTGTATTTGGATTATGTTGTTTCTTTTGGCCACATCTTGCTCATAGCTTGACACATTTTGGTTCGCATCGATTCACATCTCAGATTGAGAGCCTATGGTGAATGATCCTGAATCACATCAAATTCATATTGGGTCACATCTCAGTTTCAGAGCCATTCATTTTAGAGTTAATGTTCCAGAATCTTCATGGTACTTGCTCCTATGGATCAATTTTAGTCACAGTTTAGCATTGGCATCAAGATACACATAGCTTCCAGATTCTTTCATCATATCATTCCCTCTTATGGGGGGCATCATTTATTCATCTACTGTTGCTTCATGGATTCCAGAGTTGTTCTATTTTGTGAGTTTTCCAGTGTTCCTTGGCATCAGGTCTGTTGTTGCTTTATCATGATTCCACCTTGAGTCAATCAGTGACTCGCGTATGGTTTCAGTAGCAAACAAAAGTATCTTTCTTTGCTTGCCAGATTGAGGATTCCAATGTTACTCCACAGTGTACTTCCAGTGCTTCTCTTGTAGCAGGTTATCTCATTGAGGGGGGCTACCTTGTCTCTCTTCTACTTCTCTCTTATGGGGGGGTCTTTTTCCTCACATGGGGTTTTTACCTTCTCATGCATCATTGAGAGCATTTCATTATTGTATTTCATCTCTCTTTTGGGGAGGAGTTTTTTCCCACTGGGTTTTCTCCTTTTCTCCATTTTTGAGACATTGCATTGCATTTGTACATGGGTACCTAACATGGCCTAGTTGTCGGGACCCATCTTGCATTGTTTTCATTTGTGTACATTCTCCCTAAGTTGCACTTAAGGGGGGTGTTGGTGTAATTAAATGTTTTGTACCTTGTCCTAGGTCATAATTACACCTTAGTTAAGTTCACTTAGGGACCACATAGGAGTTGTTGGAGAATTTCCACCTTTGGTGGACTTATCTTCTTATTACTTTATCACCTCCACCTTTCATGGACATATCATGTGATTAGGTTTCCACCTTTTGTGGTAGATCCACTATTTGTGATGGTTATCACATTATCACTTTCCACTTTAGGTGGAGTGATATTTTTTCATTTTTGTCTCATGTCATAAGATTACGACACTTGTCATAATCTTATGCACTCATATGTTCTCACCTTGGCTATATAACCAAGGGGTCTCTACTACATTTACACACACACATTGATATCATATCATTGGCATTGAATATAGTTTATTCTTGTCATATTATTTTCTCTCTTCTTTGTGCTTTCCATTTGGTCCATAGATCTTGGCATCCATAGCCAATTCTAACATGGTATCAGAGCATGTTTGATTCTAACACATTTGTTTGCCTCTGTTACTTTTTTGTTTCAGTTCAATTGCTTTCTATTACTTAAGTCTTTAGAAATAGCATTATTTACATTCATGGCAATTATGGATAGCATTAGATTTTTTCAATTTTCATTTTTAGCATTAGTTCCTAGTTCACTTAGATCAGATTCATTAGAAAAGGAAAACTAAAAACTAAAAACATCAAAAGAAATAATTCAAAATATGCTTAAATTTAGAAAAATCATATCATCCAAGCCCTTTATTAGTGATTACTTAGACATGTTAGATGAAGCCCTTGAGGATTTCCTCTCACTAGGATCATCCACTAAGGCTTGTTATGAAGAACACAAACCAAGCGAAGTTAACTTAGCCCTCAATTCTTTTAGTAGTGGTGACATTGATATGTTAAATGAAGCCCTTGAGGACTTCATCTCACAAAACCCATCCACTAAGGCTTGTTATGAGAAACCAAAAACAAGAGAAGTTAACATGATTTAACCTCAACTCATCCTTTACCCACCTTCTCACAAACCATAATCTAAAAATGAACTAGATCTTATACTTTATCCACCTAAGAATAATGTCTTGCAACAGCTAAGTCATAATATTGTTGCTCATACATATAACACTAGGAATAACCCTCAACCTCAAAAACCAACACTGACAACCTTACCTTTGCCTAATACCATATTGCCTAGTGCCCTTTGTTTACCTTTTCATAGTGGGAAGGAGTACGATCTTGCTGAACAACCTAAGAATACTCCTACAAAGATATCCCTATGGGACCTCATTCAAAATTCACCTAATTATCACACTATGCTTCAAACCATTTTACAACAAGTAGTGGTCCCTCCTAGTACAAATGCAAAGTATGTGACAACTCTAATACAATGAATGAATATAGTTAATCTAGACATTAATTTCCACCAATATGAGCTCCCTCCTTTGGAGATCAGAAAGAAAAATGAGGCTTTTATGATAATAGCCCAATTTAATAGAATAGGCATTAAGAGGACCCTTGTTGATAATGGCTCAACCCTTAACGTGTGTAGTGAGAAAATCTTAGATAGGTTTCATGTAGACAAATCAAACATCGAACCTGACTTCGTATCAATTAGAGCATTTGACAATATAGGAAAGCATCTACTTGTTGTAATTACTTTACCTATTACAGTAGGAAAGGCTACCTTACAAACTCCTATTCATGTCATGCCTCATGAACTTTCATACAATCTTCTTTTGGGAATACCATGGATTCATGAGATGCATGTGGTGCCTTCAACCCTTCATCTTATCATGAAATATGTCTATAACAACAAGGTATACCAGGTTGAAATAGACCTCGAGCCTAAAAGTTGCTTACAAGTTGAAAATGGAACTACAAGTCCTCTAAGCGCATTGATTCCAACTTCCAAAATAGAACCTATAGAGGTTGACAAGAAAGAAGTGGAAAAAGCGTCAAAGTTATTATATGATGATTGGGGTTCCTTGGACTTCACACCTCATTTATGGGATAATACATAATCACAAGAAAAGAAGATGAAAAACAAAACAACCAATGTTGATGTCAACTCAAAATTTGGAAAAAAAATCACAACCGACTACCTCATTCACACCTAAAGATGATAAAATTTATACAAGAAACTTTGATGAGATAGACTATCAATAGCCACCAAACCCATAAGAAATGGAAAAAATTTATGGGAGAGGTTATGAACATATGAAGCAATTGGGTTACAATGGAAAGGGATGTGGAAAGAAAGAACAAGGAATTTTTGTCCTTGTAGAACCGAACACACAAGAAATAAAAAATGGTTTGGTGTATCACCCTGCTACAGCAACAAAATAAAATGAAAGACCATCATTAAACATCAACACTATCATGTGCAAACCAAAAATTAATCTCACTATGAAGCATCCTAAATTGCTTGATATGGATTTACCACCATCATGGGAGTACGTTGAAAGTGATGAGACCTTGAAGAAAATGTTAGGAGTTTATGACAAGTCACCTTCTACTCCTCAAAATAAAAAGGTTACATGTGCCATTATCAGCACCAGGCAACAAGATGCAGAAGATGAAAATAATGAGAAAGAAGAATACAACCCTGAATTTCCAAAGCCAAATGCACTCCCTCTAGGAGATATAATCAATATACCAATGGACATCAATGATAAGGAGAAAGTCATTAAGATAGGGAAGTGACTTGATGATGAAGAAAAATATCACACAATGTTACTCTATGACTTTCTAGACCTTTTTGCTTGGAAATATTCAGTTATGCCAGGAATCAACCCAAAGATAGTGACACACAACATTGTCCTTGTTGAAAATGCCAAGCCTGTTCAACAAAAGATACGAAAGATGAATCCTAAGATAGCCTTGCTTGTTAAAGGAGAAATTGAAAAACTTCTTGAGGCTGGTTTCATAAGACCTATAGATTATTCTTCATGGATCTCAAACATTGTTGCAGTTGCAAAAGTTGACAATCGTAGTAGGATGTGCACAGATTTTTGTGATCTGAATAGAGCATCTTTAAAAGATGGCTTTCCCCTTCCTAATATTGAAAGCATAGTAGACTCAACTATAGGACATGTTTTCTTATCATTCAAGGATGGATTTTCTAGATACAACCAAATCTTCATCAACCCTCAAGATCAGTACAAAACAAAATTTACAACAATTTGGGGCACATTTTACACATCTCCTCAAAAAGGATGTGAAATTTTATTGGAGTGAGGATTGTAAATAGGATTTTGAGAATTTGAAGGAATATCTTGCAAGTCCACCTGTTTTACAACCTGCTATACAAAACAAACCATTCATCCTCTACACCACCACATCAGCCCATGCTCTCGTAGCATTGTTGGCTCAACACGATGAAAATGGTCAAGAACATCTTGTTTATTAAATCAACCGAACTTTAATTGATTATGATAAATGATATGCAACAACTGAAAAACAATTTTTGGCTCTTGTATTCGCTACCAATAAGTTGAGACATTACTTATTGAGTGTTGAAATACATGTGATGACAAAATATGACCCTCTCAAACACCTTTTCAATAAAACAAACCTATCAAGATGTCTAGCTAAATGGGTTATGTTGTTGACTAAGTTTGACCTTAAGTTTATTTCACACAAA
Organism: Sequoiadendron giganteum; assembly: GCA_007115665.2. Classification (NCBI taxonomy): domain Eukaryota; kingdom Viridiplantae; phylum Streptophyta; class Pinopsida; order Cupressales; family Cupressaceae; genus Sequoiadendron; species Sequoiadendron giganteum. The sequence goes on from CM021104.1 coordinate 217,191,756, forward strand.
GCAATTAAAGGTCAAGCCTTGACCGACCAATTGGTTTGTGCCCCTTCTCCTCTAGCATTGCCTAGTGAAGACACTTTCCCTGATGATAGTGTGTTGACAATTGAATCTAATACATGGGAATTATACTTTGATGGATCTAAGTGTAGAACGGGCTCCGACACTGGGGTTATAATAACTCCATCTGCAAGAAAGCCTATTCCCTTGTCATATTGGTTAAATTTCCTATGTACAAACAACACTGTTGAGTATGAAGCATTGCTTGTTGGATTACACGCCACTTTAATCATGGGAACAAAAAACATTAAGATATTTGGTGATTCACAATTAGTAATCAAGAAAATAAATGGGACATATGAAGAAAAACATGAAAAATTATCCAAATACAAGGATCTCACAATTAATTTGTTAGAGAAGTTTGCATCATTTACCATTGACATCCCATGAAAAGATAATTGACATGCAGATGCAATGGCAAGTGCAACCTCTCTTATGTTGCCTCAAGATCCTTCACAGGACTTTACCTTTACTATTAACCCGATCATGAAATCATCAATTGACGATAAAGCAAAGGAAATATTAGCAACAACCAAGGAAGACTCGAGTGAATGATACGATACAAAATTTAACTATTTGAAAGATGATACCTTTCCTGAGCCAACAACAAATAACATTCAAGCTTGCTTACGAAAACTCGCATCTAAGTACATAATTCTCGTTAATGTGTTGTATCAGAGATCATTCAATGGTCTCTTACTTAGATGCCTTAAAAAATCCAAAATCCCCACAGTACTTGAACAAGCTCATGCAAGTGCTTGTAGCAATCATTTTCGAGGAAAAATATTAGTTCAAAAACTCATCCATATTGGATACTATTGGAGATGCATGGAACAAGATTATTTTGATTATATAAGAAAATGCCACAAATGTCAAGAGCATAGCAATCTACTCCACGGTCCTTGCGAATTCCAAGCTCAAGTCCCAATATGGCCCTTTGGGGTTTGGGGTTTGGACATTATAGGAAAAATATCCCCCTCTTCCACTAGACATACATTCATTATAACCGTGACAGATTACTTCACAAAATGGGTAGAAGTCATTCCCCTTAGATCAACAATAATTGATGTGATATGTCGTTTCATATTGGAGTACATTATTGCCCGCTTTGGACTTCCTTCCACATTAGTCTCTGATAATGGTACAACATTTTAAAATAATGACGTGAAGAATTTCTTAGAAACATTTTAACATACAACATCACTTCTCAACACCCTATTACCCACAATCTAATGGTCTAGTTAAATCAACTAATAATATCATCGAACAAATTCTAAAGAAAACCATTAACAAGCATCATAAGGATTGGCACGCGTAATTACAATATGCACTATGGGCCTATCACATAAGTGTTAAATCATCTATAGTAACTACACCTTATAATATTGTCTATCGGAGTGAGGCAATAATGCCCTTGGAGTTAGAGATTCCTACATAAATAATTTCTCTTCAAGTGCTTATTGATGACAAAAACTATAAAGAACAGTGATTGCATCAGCTTGAAATGGTCGATGAACAGAACATTAACACTCTTGAACATCTTCAGGATTATCATAAAAGAGGACAACGTATTTATAATGAAAATTTTATCCCTCACATGTTCAATAAAGGTGACCCGGTCTTATCCGAAAATCAGCATAACGTCAATGCCGACTCAATAGAAAAAGGGAAGTTTAGTCCTAATTGGTTAGGACCTTACATAATCGATAAAAAATTTGAATCTGATGCATGCACATTAACTGAATTAGATGGCACACCCCTCAAAGAACCTACCAATTTCATGCATCTGCACTGGTATTATGTCTAATCTCTTTGAATAGTATGAATGATAAAGAAATGATGTTAGAGTTAGAGGATGATATTCTGAATACTCTCGCATTGCTTCATTCTGGAGAAATAGTTATTTGGGTGTCTTGAATGCTAAAGTTATTATTTAATTCATTTTTAAATGATTACTTTAGGTTCTTCATATTACTCAAGCTCATCTTGTATGTTGTGTTAGATTAGATCCAATTTATATGCATTTACTGTTCTTCAATTAGATCATAGGTGCATTTAATTTAGCATAACATACTTAATCACAATAGTGCATCTAAAATAAATTGAAATAAGTTTTATTAGATCACAGAGAGCATGTTAAATCATGAAGACATTCATTAAATAATCTTACAAAGTTTGTTTAATTAATCACATTGCCATTTAACATCCAATACATAAACACAAGTAATAAAACAATAGATGCTCATATATATATCAATGTTTTATGTACATGTCATCAATATATACAATACTATTGAGGCCTATGACTACTAGATCCCTTGGGATCTAATGCTCGCATCTATTTGGTAGCGTTCCATTGGGAGATGGTGGAGTGTGATCATGATCACGATCCACTAAGTGTACCAAGAGAAAAATATAAGCCTTGTATCTGTCCAAGGGCCTCCCGATGTACTCTTGCTATCTGGTCTCTCTCCACCTGTAACATGGATACCTCTGCCTCCATTCTCTCATAGTTTTTTGGGGTCTAGGATGATTGTGCCTCTAGGGCATCATCATCTTAGTGGACATACCTCATCAAACTCTCATACGCTTCCCATAGTCTGGCATATGGCCTAAATGACCCTGGGTCTCGATCCATAATGGTTGGGGGAACATAGTCTGAGTCTGTGGCCTCCTCATTGACTGATGGGGGTAGTATTTCTATAGCCTCCTGTCGATAGAGATCCCAAAAATCTCTCATAGATCCTACAAGATAGAAACAATCAATAATCAGTACACATCATGATATACATATAATACATAAGCATAAGCATAATGTATAACAATAAATAAAGAATCATCACCTATATATCTGGTAGGTTATGGGAAATTAGCCTCATCCTTTTCAAGGGGCATGGAGGATGTGCTAGCCTCACCATGACTATGGGTACTGGTGGTTTCTGCAGTTGTTGCTTGTGATCTAATCATACGAATGGGAGAGGGCTCTCCCCACTCCTGCCTTGTTGGATCCTCATTTTTTGCCTCACCACCCTCGGTCATTAAATGCTCCTCCTCTTTGTCCTCCTCATCATCCTCCTCATCTCCTTTATCCTGGCCATCATAGTTAGGATCTTCATCCTCATTTTAATCCTCATCTATGAAATTTTTTAATATGTTTTTAACCCTATAGCATGTCTCCACAGCCCTATCCTCTACAAAATCTCCCTCATCTGGGAGTGGTCCTACATCACCTATCAGCTCCTCCATCAAAAACATGGGATTTTGTCGTGATACTATCGACCACTCCTCATAGTCATCTTTGGAACCAACATCATCTACGTCAAATACCAGAGGCATATCATGATCCGAGTACTTGGATTCACTATGGACAACATCCTCTACAGTGAACCATACAGAATTACCAGGTCTCCAAGCACTCTGCACTGATCTCCTAAAGAAGGGTCATGCCCTAGGTGCTATCTACATATGTCCAAACTATCGCATGACGCGATCGTAGTTAAAAGGATGCACTACATAATCGTTTATGCCAATAAAAAATTTGGAAATCTATAATCTCCTCATCTGTCAAGTGTGATCTGGCCACTGAAGCACAAGCCAATAAGGTCTCCAAAGGATCTCATCCTCCTCCAATCAGTCAAATCACACTCTCCAAAAGTGTAAATAACCATACTACCAAAACTGTCATAGAGGATAGTTGAAGGCCTGAGAATACCCCAAGTTTGTTGGACATGGGAAGTCGGTAGGTCTGGTACAAGTGATATTCTCAAGGCACCAAACCTATAGAAGCGTACAGTGTACCATACTGTCCACCTCTTGAAATAAAAACTGTCCAAGATCATAATACAAGTGTGTTAGGATACAATATCCTTGGACATATACTGTCTGGTACTCTTCCATACCTCGTATCAGGTGAACTAATCCTCCCTCTAGGTGTTCTCTCCACTCATTAGGGATGAGTACTAGTGCTACTATAAGCATCATAATCAATCTAACCAAGGGGGCTGTGAATATAGTAGCATCACCAAATAAATTTGTGGCCTCACTCTCTCATCATGTACTGGCCAATATAAGCAGTACTGCATGTCATATTTCATCTCGTTTAAGGTATGGTATGTTTCGAAGCATACCCACTCACCCCAAATAGGAACTCAGAGTATGCAATGCATGTCCTCCAGTGTGATTGTCATCTCACCAATCGGTAGGTGAAATGTGCATGTATTGGCATCACAGCACTCTGCTAGAGCCATCAGCATCACATCATGGTACCTCATGGGGGGCATGAGGTATGCCCAGTATAATCCTATAGTATGTAATAACTCGGTGTCCTCCACTAAGAGATTGGGGGCTAAATCTCTCAAAAGATTGATCTGCCTACCACCCAGACGCTACAGCGAATGGGTGGGGACCTAACAAACAAAAAAACATAGAAACATGTCTTATAAGTAGTCTAAACTCTCAAAGTTTTACATCAACAATCATAAAATTGTACTAAATTTGTTATAATGTGCTTTCCTAGAAGCCATAGACACTTTAGACCCCTTTTGGGACACTTCACGAAGAAACGGGACACTTTGCGAACAAAAGGGACACTTTGCAAAAAAAGGGGACACTTTGCGAAGAAATGGGATGCTTTGTAAAATTTTATTCCAAGGCCCTAAATTAGCCTAGATATGCATAAAAATCATAAAATCACTACATAAGAAGAAAGCAAAGGCAGAAAATTCAACTCAATCTTCTAGGCCTGTAATCTCATCTACTCGACATCTTGCACTATTCCTTAATCATTTTCAAGCTACAACAAGGTAAATGATAAAGTAAGTTGCAATTTACTTCACTTTTTTTCTCTTATGTAAGTTGAAATTAGGGTTTTTACTACATTAGGGGTAAAAAGTGCATTTCAATCAAATCAATGTAAAAGGTGCTAGTGAACTCCATTTTTTATGTTGTTTGTTGCATTGGAATTATAATTTCACTCCCAACATCATAAACTATCTATCATTATGTGGTATGGTGCTTGGAAATTACCTGTGATATGACTTATCTTATTCGATGTGGCTAGATTGCTACCTTGATTCCACCTTCGTAAAGCAAGCAAAATCAAGGGGGGCATACATCTACCCTCAAATTTGATTTCTAGAAGAATGTAGCTAAGAGTATTTTGGGACAACTAACGAATTTGTGTTGCAGGATGTCATTCCTAATGTTGTGGTTTTGTAGATAACTACATTGGGGGCTTCATTCTCCCACATCAAGAATGAGAATATATGAGTATCCTCTCATAAGATAGAGTGTACTATTTAGAGTCCTTTAGCTTACATATGCACATCGAGTCATATGGGTGCTAAAGTGGGGCCTAAATGTGACCACCAAAATTTTACTCCCTTCTTGGAGATAGTACAATCCTTGGTCTAATTTAGACCTATCTTTGGCACCCTTGCATTAATTATCCTGTAAATTATCATTTATAGGCCCCTATGACCCATTATTTCAGATCTCAAGGCCCATTTCACTCAAAAATCCTATAAAATCAGTCAAATCCCTGAAAAATCCAAAAACCCACCTCAAAAACCTAAGGTGGGACTCATTTTCCACCTTGGGCGAATGAGTCCCCTTAGGTGGGACCCATTTTCCAAGGGTGGCAAATGAGTCCCATTTGGGGTATTTTTCAAATTTGAGCGGGAATTAATCAATTTAATTCAATTTTTTTATGAATGTCGACCTTTGGGGTCTAAATAACAATCAATTAGGTGTTGATGCCTATAAAAGAAAGCTTCTAAGTCATTTTTATCAATCTCTAAGCATTTTTGAACAAGCATCTTCAAGAGTCAAGTGTTGAGAATCTTTTACAAGAGCATTCAAGTTTCAAGAGAAAGTAAGGTTGAAGCTTTGGAGAGCATTAAAGTGTTTTTGCAGGTCTTCAAGCTCACTTTCATTCAATATCTAGCATTTTCAAGGGTTGATCATGGTTGTCTATGGTGGATCATGATGGATTCTAGGTTGGGGAGATGCAACAAGCCATCAATCCAAGCCTAAAGACTTGTTTCCTAAGTGATTCCATCCTCCATTATCACTCTACATTCAGCATAAGGAAGGTACACACATCATTGGTATTCATTTGGGGTGATTAGAGATCATCACAAGTGAATCATTCATCTCTACATTTCCATTCTTGCATCATATTCTTACATATTAGAATAGGATTGCATCATGTTTCAAATTTCCTAGTCTTAGACACACTTGAGGCTAGGGTTTTCATGCATATTTCATTACTTTTATCAAGGTTCAATTACCAAAGTAGGGGTTTGACCAAGGCAAACCCCCCATTACCAAATCAAGTTGAATTATGTTTTGCAGGTTTTTTTCGCAAATTCAGATCTAAAATTCAAGTTGGAAGGAAAGGGTAGGTGTTGAAGTGCAGATCAGAGTTTTCAATTCTCAAAAAAGTAGAACGGGACTAATTCACCAAGAGTGGAGAATGATTCCCACTGTAGATTTTTACCAGATTAGTTTACAGATTCCAATACCCTTTTTCTTGAAATAGACTCTCGTGCATAAATCTAGGTCTAGGACTGATTCACCTAGGTTGGTGAATGAGTCCCAGTTGGTCAAAAATTCAAAATTTCTAGAATTTCAGAGCTACTTCTAGTCTCTTCAAGGTTTCTAGGTGCACACTACTAATAATTTTCTTTCATATTCTATTTTACTTGCATTTCTAGGGCATTTTCTAGGTTGTTTTGCATATCACATTGTGTTTTGCAACTCATTGTCTTTTCCAAGTTTACACTTGGTGGTGAACCCTTCATTGCATATCATTCAACCTCTAGGATAACCCTATTGCAAGATCTCAATCTCCTTTGCATTGAGATATATAGGGTTACCCTTTAGTGGAATCTCCTTGGTTGGTGATTGGGTGCGAATACATATCATTCCCCCAAAAACCTCTACCCTTTTAAGAGGTTATAGTCGCTGAGGTAGAAATGTGAATGACGACTAGCAAGGGGCCGCCGAAATTTGGTAAAAGTTGTCACACAAGTCCCACTTGATGGGACTGCAGGTTTTGGGAGGGTACAATTAGTACCCTTGCAGCTATTAAAGCTTCTTCTTTTTTTGAAATTTCTTTTTGCTTTTTTCAAAGAAATTCTTTTGTTATTTTTTTTTGGAAAATTTATTAAAAACTAGAATAGAAAAACTTGTAAGTACCTGGCACATAGTTCAATGCAACAGGGTTTTACAAATCCTTATGGTCATACGGATTCCATATAGATGTATGTGCTATAAAAAAAAATTTGTGCTACAAAAAAATCCTTTTTTTTCAACTACTCCAAATTTGATCAAACGACAGGTGTTCCTTAGGTTTTCAATCATTCTGGATACAATGGTGATGTCTATTTCACCCTAGGATGAGCCAATTTTTATCTCAAGGTTGGATGTCTCAAAATTTGGATAGGAAGTCATAGATCTGGTGCTCTGATACCATGGAGTTGATAGTGAATCCCATAGCTCCCAGAAATCCCTGCAACCAAAACGCCTATCACATCAAAGAGATCAAAGCAACTTATTTTCTATGAAACCAAGAGAGAAAATATTGAATCCAAAAAATAATTTGGTATGCCTTTTTGTATTTTATGAATACATGTGAATTATAATGGATTAATGATTACAATGAATGTGCATGCTTATAAAATTAAATTAAATCAAACCCTTGATGAGGATTGCATTAGATTGTGACAAGTTCCTTAATCTCTTTCAATGAGACAACTAGACCTATAATTATCCCAATCTAATAATAAAAAAGCACTCGTAAGTTTAGCTTAAGTGAATAAAGTAATAAGGGATTTAATAATTACTTATGATTAATTAATTATCAAGTGATTATCCTAATTACTCTAACAATTCTTGGTCATCAATTTGTTCAATAGTAGTCTTAAGCAATAGAGCTAAGATAGAATTATTTAGGATTTACTCTTTATTTCAAAATGGAAGGATATGTTTTTGCATAATCACACACAACTATTTCTTCATCCTTAGTTCTCTTTCTTCCTCCTTTTTATTACTTTTACTGAACTAGAGTTCTAGATTAGACCTCAAATATTTGGGTTTTGAATGGCTTTTTGAACATTTTTATGATGTCCATTCAATTTTCTTTATTTAGACTATTATTTTGAGCTATCTTCTATTTTAATGTTTCAAACACTAGTTCTTAGGTTCTTGTGTCCCCAATTATTTCTAAAACCATTAACCTTCTTGGGTATATGCATTTCTAGAGGAAAAAAATTTACAACCATGGGTTTTTATACCCATTATCAAATTTGATTTCCTCTATATTTTTAATTACATTCTTAGATTTACCACATGAGGCCTCATTTTAAAATATATTAGTGTTGCTGTATTTTACTTTTCCTAGCTCTCTTTTGAGTGTGTCAAATTTATTACCTGAGTCTATATCATTTTCTTTACTGTTTTCTTCTTGCCCCTCTAAAATGTCTTTTGGCCTTGGTATCTTAATTGAATCTACAATTTCATCGTTTATCTCAATTATTTTCTCTCATCCCCTTGGTTTAACCCTAACGTTAGGGATTGCTAAAGACTATTTAGTTTTTAGGTCATCAAATTTACTCTTTAATTTAGGGTAATTCCTTCTTACATGCCCTTCCATTTTGCACAAAAAACATGCATTGAGGCCACCCATAATTTATATTCTATAAGAAAACTTGTTTCTAAGAGCTTCAATTTCAATATCTTTAAAGATATCTACCCTCAATGTAAGGCACAACTAATGCTCAGTAAACTTGGTGATAGACACACAATTCAAAGGCGATTCCTAATTAAACAGTCTATTAAACCCTTTTAAAGACTCCATTTAATTATCAACTAGGGCTAACATAAGCTTGTGATGATGTTGGCACTATATATGCATCCAGAGATTCTATACTGCCTATATAATCTAGTATAGGTGGTTGACAGATGTGAAAAACGAAATAAAGCATAAATTATAAAATAATCTAGAACTATTGCTATAGGTACTTACACCTTAAGACTATGACTAGTTCACTGTTAAAATTGAACTATGTAACTAACTAATCCTACTAACTTGAATCACTTTGGAGGATAATTCATTGAGACAAGCAAAACATTAAGTATAAGACAAGATCTCATTCATGATTTCATTCACATACAAGAAATGAATAATCTGATTAAGATGAATACAATAAATGAAGGCATCTAATGCAACAATAGAAATTAATGGTGAACAGTTACCTTGAGTGGCCCTTGCTCAAGTTACTGTATCCATAGAATAAGCTCAAATCTAAACTCCTTAAGTCAAGTGAACATAATGATAAATTAAAACCTCTTCATTGCATATAACAAGATTTCACAATCTAACAAGAATCTTTAGACATATCTTATTTATAACGGCATAACTGGAAAACAAAGTGGTATCTATGTAATGGAAAAACTATATCTATTTGAACATATCCGCATACTATATCTACTCCTCGATCATTGACCCAACTATATAGGTTTGGGGGAGGTTTATTGAAACAAGGACTCAAAACAAAAAACTAAATGCAAATTACCATTCCCCTATGAAATAGAGAGTGATAAAGTCTATGTATTTGAAATTATAACTAAAAATATGGAAGAAGATGATTAGTATTGGAGCTTTGCTTCAACGACATAGCAGAAACGTGTATTGTGAAAAAGCCATGTTAGATTTCCAATCATAGTAGACTGCTCTCTTCAATGGTCTTATTAAATTTCTCGGTCATTCACAGTCATTCTCATTAATGAATGCTTACAATTTTGTGACTATTATGTTCCTATCATTCTGGAATCTCCCTTGCATATATGTTTGAAATCATTTGGTTGTGGGTTGCACTTCCTAGTTGCTACGAGCTACAATCTGCTTACTCTAGCTTCTCAGTTGCAAGGAGTTAATTCATTCAACATATACACAATACTAATAACCATAAATTAAACATAGATCCATACTACATTCCATTCACATTCACACAAATAACCATGCAATTAACAACATATCATGATCATATTTCCATACATCAAAACCTGGTTGAAGTTGCAGGAAGGACATAAAAAGATAGATAAATTTAGGAATGTATATGAAATGATCATCTAGAAATGTCTAAAATTATGCACTAGAACAAGAGAAAAATAGCTAATACTTGATCTCATGATTCCCCCAACTAATATATTTTCTTGTCATCAAGCAACAAGTTAATATCGGAGGTTGTATTGCAAGGTCATTTTATTGAAATATGTAACCACTTTCAATCATGTTCCTCATTTTAAGTAGTAGCCCTCATAACATGAAAGTCTTTCCCACTTGACATTTTTTGCCTCTTCTTATTCTACATATTGTTCTCATGTCCAATGTGGCACTGGATAAAGAAGCATAGGTGGATGAAAGATAAGATGTACCCATTTGACTCCACTATCTCTGGAAATCTATATGCACCTACGAGATATTTCAGGCATGGCTACAAAATTATATAAATAGTGTGGTTCCTTATTTTATAATTCAAGATTCAATTCTTCCCATCTTCCTTGCACAAAATTAAAAGCATGATGAATGAGGCCTACAACTAGTTGTTGCATCCTAGAATAATCAGTCTCTCTAATATTTATGATTTTTCTACCCACACCTTTATTCTTCATGAGATTTTTCCATTCCTCTATGACTATACTAGGGTCTTTTGATTCTTTCCTAATATGGAGAGGAACAGGTTTCTCTCTCTCAACATAGTCCTACATTATCTCACCCCTTTGTTATTAATTCCTGAAGTAAGAATTTAGTGCTCTAACTTGTAATTCCCCCACAAATATTAAAGGATTCCATTTTGTATCATCTGATAAAGCAAGATTATGCAAGTAGAATTCACATATTTGATTTTTCATATCTAATGTAGAATTAATAAAAATATTTAAAAACTCAAATTTCTTGCTTAGAGAAATTGGTAAATTTTTAATCAGCTAGTTGAATTTAAAACACAATTTTTTCTCTTGTAAAAACAAATCACACACCCTAGTGAGTGGCCTACATTTGAGGATTTGCACAACCTTATTTACAATTTCCTCAATTCTTATTTTCATCTTCTTCAATTCAATTTTATTTTTCTCAAGAGTCCTAACATGGTTAGCTGTCATTTTTTCTCTTTCCTTCTCCCATGCTTCCTTCTATTGAGAGAATTCATTAGTTATTTTCCACAATTCATTTCCTAGGGAAATAATAGTGGGGCTAGTTGTTGTTCTAATTAGATGAGGTCTACCTTTAGCTATAGTTTATTTATTCCTTGATTCCACAAGAGCAATTTGTGCAACATCTAGCTTGGACCTATGTTCAAATTTGTGTAATTTTTCCTCTAATTCTTTCATTTTCATGTCCCTCTCATTGTCCATTGACTGATAACTCTTCAAAAAATCCTCCAATTTATTTATTCTATCAAGTTCCTCATGTAATTGTTTCTTAACATTCCTCTCCTCTATAGAAAAATCTTCATCTTTCTCCAAAAATTGACCATCATCACCCATGGAATAATCACAACCCTCACTATCATGGATTTTTGGGGTTTTTCTTCTCATCTTTCTAACAAAAAATATATCCTTTGAATATTATTTAGAGGTGTTTGTGACATACCATTATTGTTTAACTACTATATGTACATTTCTAGGAGCATCTTCATTCAATTTTGAATTTGTTTCCACTGTCACAACATCTTCTTTTTATTGCTTCTTATTTGATCCCCTCATAACACCTTTCTTATTCAGGTGGTGTGAATGCCTAGGCTATTTGGATTTCTTCTTCCGAATTGTAGGTATAGAAGAAGATTCACATTTTCTTTTTCTGGTTTTTGGTTTTTTAGCAAAAGTAGGGGTTTCTTAGGTATCTCATGTTATGGGTTGATCAAAGGTTGTAGGTTGTGAGTCTTGTAGACTCCAATCCTCTGGCTCTCCTCTATTGTGGGTAGGTGAAGCAGCAGGGGATCCAAAGGGCATTTCCCGTCCAGATACAATAGGTGATTCCACATTTTCTAGAACAGGTTCCTCAAGAATATTATTGATGTAACTACAATTCAGGAAACTCTCCCATGAAACATGTGGAAACTAAACCCTCAAAATTCTCTTTATCAACATGGTGATTAAGATATAATGTGAAAATATTGTATTATTCTTCTTTTTATATTCAAAACCCATTCTTTTCAACAAACTGTAAAGAAATTTGGGAACACTACCCCTCCTATCATGGCAAAGATGGCTTAAAATATTAAAATGGATTGTGTATAATAGATATTATCTATCATCACATGTAAGAATCATATATTAAGCAAAAAAATCACAAACCCATGGCAAGGATAATATTTTAGTACAATGGGAGGATGAGTCCAAGTTCTCTCCATGTTCTTTGAATTCGTTCCTGACAACAACAACTTTTTCCCTAATTGGAAACTCTTCCCCTTCTCCTAGAAATCCTAAAACTTTAGTAATGGCAGCCTCTAAAGCATCCACTTTCAAACCTCTTACAGTCGCCTCGTCATTTTATAAAGTAGTAGCAAATAGTTGGGTCATAACTTTATTGAACCATGTGAGTTTCAAGTAGTCCATCCAACCAACATGTTAAAAATAAGTAATACCAATTCGTCTTCCAACAGCTGATTATGTATAGATGGTTCCCTTCGGATTATATCACCACCCATGATGACAATCTACCTTTTTGTGCTCAAATTTTCCCTTTCTATCTATGTACTTGTGTTTTCCAAATGTATTTTTTCTACCCTTCTTTCCTTTTGAGTTTGAATTGTAGTCGATTTGTATAAATAATGGGGAAAAATAGAATGGAAAAGGATTTGCAAAAAGTGTTTAGGTTTTTGAAAATAACAAAAATCAAAATCAAAAGTACTACTTCCCCCCAACTAAAGGTATTAAGTGACTCACTTAATTGCAGTGGTTTTTCATCGATGGTGAAATGAAGTAATAGAAATAATAAAAATGATACAAAGAATGCAAAATTTATTATGTAAACTTGTAAGAAAAATAATTTTCATCTATGATAATTATGAGAAATTAATATGTGTACTTGTAGAAGTGAAGTTAACTAAAACTTAGCTCATGTAAAATTTATTTAAACTAGCTATAGTGAGATATGATGTGATTGTTCTTAATTGCAATTGGTGATGTATGATATAACTGCATGGTGTGTGGTTTAATGATGGTTTTCAAAGGGTATTGGATGTATAGTGATGTGATGTGAAATAAACTATATAGCATGGAAATTGAGGAAGTTGATATGAGTGTTTCATGGGATGAGGTGGATGAAGCTGTATGTATTGAAATGATGGCTATGTAGCTACATGTATAGAAAAATAAAATGTATGTGGATGGTCATGCAAGTAATTCAATTAAAATCTTAAAATTTCTTACAGGAAAGTGTTATGGGTGCCTTCAACAATAGGCCCCTTCCTAAAAAATTTTGCATGTAGGTGTGAAGCTACAGGTCCCTACTGTAACATGGACTACGCTTGAAACTGATTGTTGATTCTTGTCACCTATGTTGTGTGTGCAAGTGATATGTGGTAGGAAATTATACTTGAGTGACCTCAATAGGTGAATTGTGTAACTCATTTGTTGAGTCAATTAGAGAACTTGTAGTATCTATTGTTGAATCCTCATTGTCTCTAGTACAATTTATTTGTCAGAGTCACTTTTTGGTCCATATTTGTGCATTAAGGAAATAATAAAGTCATCTTTCTGCACTGGCTTCTTATGAAGTTTCAATCTATGGCCATCAACTAGTAATGAAAATATGACTGCATCAATTGTCTGCAACTATACTGCCCCATTTGGAAATACTTTTTGTATTTAATATGGACCTAACTATCTTTTTTGTAACTTCCCTTTATAGTCTTTATACCTTGATTTATAAAGAAAATCCCATTCACCCACACTAAACTCCTTTGTTTTGATGAACTGATCATGCCATCTAATTCTATGTTTTATAACAACCTCAATGTGGTGTATAGATTCCATCCTAGTTTCAACTAATGCATTCAAATTGTGTAATCTCTCCTTTTGTGTTGTGGTCAAGTCCATATCTAGTGAAACTATTTTCCTTAATATTTTGTACTCAAATTCAATAGGAATTAATGTTGTTTTTCCATACACCAACTCATATGGTGTAAACCCTATTGTAGTCTTCCAAGTTGTCCTATAGGCCCATACTACCTTAGGAATGCTAGCTACCCAATCCTTCTTGTGAATCTGCATTGTTTTGGTCATAGTGTTTTCAATCTCCCTATTTGTTACTTCCACCTGCCCATTGGCTTGAGGTGGTAACTTCATATGCCTAATCTTAGTATTATTTAACCAACTAGTTGATCAGTTCTAATGTAAATTGGGGACCTCCATCTATGACAATTTATCTAGGCACTCCATACCTTGTAAATATATCTTCATACAAAAAATTTGCCACATTTTCATCTCTTGCAAATTGCAATGCTTTAACTTCTACCCACTTTGTTAGATAATCTATGTAGACTAATATATACTTCTTGTTATTTGATGTTGGTGATATTGGGCCAATAAATTCTAGCCCCCATTTATAAAATGGTTCTAGTGCTAACTATGGTTGCAAAGGCATCTCATATGTTTTAGTTGGTCTTCCCATTCTTTGACACTTATCAAAACTCCTAGTATATTTTACTGCATCCTTATAGAGAGTAGGCTCGTAATATCTAGTGTTGAGAATCTTGAGTGCAGTCCTCTTTGCTACAAAGTGTCCCCCACATGGTTCATCATGGAAGGCTTTGAGGATATCATAGACCTCATCTTCTTTGATACATCTTCTCATAATGTTATTTGGGCATGTGTACAGTAAATAACCAGCTATCTAAGAGTAGGGAAAACTTTTGTGTACAAATTGTCTCTTTTCTCTAGGGGAGAAATGAGGTGGTATTTGTCCTACTACTAGATAATTGACAATATTATCAAACCAAGGTGTGTGCAAAGATAGATAAAATAAATGCTCATCTAGAAAAGAATCATCAACAAAATCTTCTGCTAGTTGAGTTGGCAGTCTAGACAAAAATATGCCACTACTTTTTCTTTACATGGCTTACCCACTATGGTGATGCCAAATTCTTGAAGTAAAAAAAAACCATCTGACAAGCCTACCACCAACCACAGGTTTATTCATTAGATACCTTATTACTTTGTGATCAATGTGGATGAATACTGGATACCCTGTGATGTAGTGTTTAAACTTTTTGATTGCATAGACAACTGCCAACATCTCTTTTTTTGTTACTATGCAATTGAGTTATGTCCCTTGTAGGTTCTTGTTAATGTAATAAATGGCATTCTCTTCATTACCTTCCTTTTGTCCAATCACTTCTCCTATAAAAAAAAATCAAAAGCATTTGTGTGTATGTGGAAAGGCAAGGTTCAATTTGGTCCTCTCAAGATAGGTGCTTTGATTAATGTTTTCTTTAGTGCTTCAAAATATTATTGACATTTAGTTGTCCACTCATATTCTACATATTTTGTGAGTAAAACAAATAAAGGGCTGCAAGTTTGTTAAAGTCCTGTATAAATCCTCTATAGTACCCAACATGTCCTAGAAAACTTATGATATCTCTTTGTTTTTGTGGCATAGGGAGTGTGGAAATTACTTCAATTTTATTAGGATCCACTTGAATTTCATCCTTTGACACAAAATTTCCTAGCACAATTCCTTGGGTCGTCATCATGAAGCATTTCTCATCACTCAAGGATAGATTCTATTCTTGACACCTTTTTAAGACTTTATCTAGGTCATCAAGTACTTCATTGTATGTGTCCCCATAAGTTATGAAATCATACATGCAGATTCATGTGCAAAATCATAGAATATACTCAGCACTGCCCTTTGGAAAGTGGTTGGAGTATTACATAGCCTAAAGGTAAGGACATAATAAGCATTCCCTAAGGGCATGTGAAGGTTGTTTTATCTTGGTCCTCTAGAGCTATTCTAATTTGGTTATAGGCACTGAATCCATCTGAAAATAAGAAGTACATTTTACTTGCTAGGGAGTCAAGTACTTGATCAATAAATGGTAGTGTAAAGTTGTCTTTTCTAGTGGCTGCATTTAATTCTTTATAATCCACACACACACTCCACTTTCCTCCTTTTTTTGGAACAACTTCTAGAGGTGATACCCATTGACTGTCAGAAATAGGATAAATTAAACCTACATTAAGTAATTTTGGTACCTTAGTTTTGATTATGTCTCTTAGTGTAGGTTTTATCTTCCTTTGGTGTTGTTTGATTGGTTTGAAACTATCATTAATGTATATCCTGTGCATACACAATTCTACTTCAATCCCCTTCAAGTCATGGAAATCTCATTTAAAGGTTGCTACATGTTCCTTCAGCACAATGGTTAGGGAAGTTTGTTGTGCAGTAGTTAATGTAGGAGTTGAGAAAATACAACTTCACAAACCCCGAAGATCACCTACATGCAAATAACCTGTCACAAAAGAAGAGATGGAGACAAACAAGAAAGGGTTCTCTAAAAACTGAAAATGTATATATCAGAGAGAATGAGAGAATGAATTGATATGAAATACAATGGGATCAATCTTTATAAAAAGGAGATCATGCAAACCCTAATAAAACCCTAATAGGAAAAACCCTAATCGAAGCCCTAATAGGATAACATTTAATAATTAATATAATTATTAAATATCACGTTATGCAAACTAACGTGAAATCTTAAGAAGGGAATAAAGGTAACTTAATCAACATAATTAAGTTAAGACCTTTACTCTAACACCCCCCCTTAAGATGAGCAACAGTGCAGCTACAAACAAATGCAGGAAAGCAAACATAGGTCTCGGCAACTAGGCCAGATCAGGTACCCAAATACAACCAAATCTCTATAAAATGGAGAAATAGAGAAAACCTCATGGGAAAAAGCTCTACTCCAAAAAGAGAAGAAGAACATCACTGAAGCAGAAGAAGCTGCAAACAACTGTCGAAAGATGACTGCTATGGTGCTGAAGAACCTCCGCTGAAGATAGGATGATCAGGATCAAAAAGACAACAATCTATATGAGTGCCCCATATGACACTACTCGAATTAGATGGAAAACAAAGGCAAACACCTGGAACGAAGATACAGAATCTGCATGAGTGCCCCAAACGACACTACTCGAATCAGATGGAAAACAAAGGAAAACACCTGGAACGAAGATACAAATGGAATAAGTACCAATAGTTTGTCAAGAAGACAACAATCTGCATGAGTGCCCCAAACAACACTACTCGAATCAGATGGCAAACAAAGGCAAACACCTGGAACGAAGATACAAATGGTACAAGAACCAATAGTCTGAAATACTGATCAACTGAGAATGGAAGATTCCTTCCAAGGCGAAACCAAGGAAGCATTAGCACGAACAGTATAATACCCCCCCATAATGGTGAACTGGGAACCTGACAGATCAACTGAAATGGTGTGCAACACCCTGTAGTGCATGAAGAAGATACAACATCTGAAAGTGCACAAGAAAGCACCTGTAACTGAAAAAGTGGTGTGCAAAACAAAGCACACATGCATGAGGCTGGAATAATATGGATTCACTGTTGTCGTGGAGGGACACTCACTAGACAAAGATGTGATGGAAAAACAAAGGAAAACTACACAACCCCTCATGGCACTTTATAATATCAGTGCGAGTACAAAATATGGCACAACCTTATGTGCAAAATCCTCAAAAGATGCATGTACAATAGTGTGGCACTTTATCTCAGTGTGTTTACATAAAAGATAGCTTACAAATGATGCTCAAAATGTCCAAAAAGGACAAGATGCTGGAAATACATGAAGAATAGTCAAAACGAAGCATCCCATGCAAACAAAATGTTTCCAAGAGAAAATATGTCCAAGTAATCCACCAGAGTGTGAAAACACAAATAACTGAATAAAAGATACCTGGAGTGAAATCTAGAAAAATAGCATGGATGAAACTGAAGAGCCCTGAAATACGGTTCCAACGCCGCTGAGATTGCGAAAAATGGAGAAACTAATCAAAAGTTATGAGCTTGAGACTGAAAGGAGCCCCATTGTCTTCAACTGGCTGTAGAATGCACCTACTAAAAAAAGAAGTGATGAGACCCACACCACTGGAAAGATGAGAAAACCACCTTTCCGACGATATCTCATTTGCCAAAAAACAATATCGTATGCCCAAGTTACAACCTCCGGAATAAATCAGCTCCAAAGAGGGAAAAAACCAGTGCTAGGTTAAATTTAACGGGCATACGGCCGTTGCAGCAAAAACACTGGATTAAATTTGACGGCCAAATGGACATCACCGTAAATGCGCAATTGGGCTATTACAGAAAAAAAATTGTTTTTTGAAAAATAAAAAACAATAAAAAAAAATGTGTTTTTTTTTAAGGTTAATTTTTTTTTTTGTAAAAAAAAATTTTGGTAGGCGGCTTGGCAGGTACCATCGTCGACAGACTGTCAGACCGTCGGTCGGTAGTACACCGATTGGCGTACCGCAGGGCCCATAGGCCTACAGATGTAGGTACCTGCGGGTACCCTCGTCCCTGGCCAGCAAGCCCTTAAATTGCTTTTTATTTTTTTATTTTTTTTCTTGATTTTTTTTTTAAAAAATCTAAAACATTACAAAAAATTTCGCAGAATATTTGATTTTTTGACGAATTTTTTTCCGAACCAAATGCAGAAAAAAAATCCAAAAGAAAAAAAAATAAAATAAAAAATTACCAGGCAAGGGACGGCCGTACAGCTGTATTGCAAAAAAAAATTTGCCTCAGATTTCGACTTTGTCCAAAATGGATGAATGGACAGTCAATTTAGGGGTTTTGGACCGCTGCGGACGCAATGGCAATGTCCATTTGAGCTGAAAATGCTTCAAAATTGCAGGTGTGCCCTAGATCAAGAAAACAAACCCCAAACCCTTGAAGCTCCAAAAATCTTCAAAACAAGAACAAGAAGCAGCAGGTGTGGAGCTCTGATACCATGTAGGAGTTGAGAAAATACAACTTCACAAACCTCGAAGATCACCTGCATGCAAATAACCTGTCACAAAAGAAGAGATGGAGACAAACAAGCAAGGGTTCTCTGAAAACTGAAAATATATATATCAGAAAGAATGAGAGAATGAATTGATATGAAATACAATGGGATCAATCCTTATAAAAAGGAGATCATGCAAACCCTAATAAAACCCTAATAGGAAAAACCCTAATAGAAGCCCTAATAGGATAACATTTAATAATTAATATAATTATTAAATGTCACATTATGCAAACTAACGTGAAATCTTAAGAAGGGAATAAAGGTAACTTAATCAACATAATTAATTTAAGACCTTTACTCTAATAGTTAATTCACTGCTAGGATTTAACATTTTACCTAGCATGATTTCCAAAGTCTTGGATTTTGTTTGTATAGATAAAAGGTCAAGTCCTACTATGTCTAGGACACATTTTTGTGGTAGCAAGGAATAGAAAAGTTAGGATATTGACTCTAATGAACTAGCACAGATAATATTCTACAGAGGATCTCGCAAACATGTCAGATATTCTTGTCGTCGTGGGTCCCTACTTCAGTTATTTTGTATGACGTTTGTTATTACATCATTCTCATCTTATTTGGTTAACAAAGGGTTGCATTCAATATTCATTAGGGTTTGTAAAGAGTATTGGTCTTCCTCATCTAGGGTAGGCCAAATGGTTTTCTCTAAGTCTGCATGAGGCTGGGCTAGTGGATAAAGGACTAATATCTTAGTCACATTTCCATTTGAGATAATCATATTTCCAGACCTCCAGCCTATAAATGCATCTAATTTTGCTAGCCATGGTCTTCCTAAAATGAGGGGATAGCCTGCAAGGTTAGCCTTTGGCTGTAATACCATGAAATTTCTAGGGTACTCACATAAATCCAATGCTATGACCAAGTCCTCAATGAAACCCTTAGGCATAACTGTTGACCTATCTTCCAATTGTAGGACAATGGGTGTAGGTCTGAGGTCTATTAACTATAACAACTCTATTATTTCCTTGGTCATCACATTTATAGCTACTCCCAAGTCAATCAAGGTATTTTTGATGAGAGTTTCATTTATCTTAACATCCATTATAGGACTCCTAGGATCTACATACTTAGGGATAGTTATGTTTCCCAACATAATGTCTGCAAGTTGCCTAAGACATGTACAGTCTGAGGGTCATTTATCTTCATTCTTAGCTTTTTAAGGTAAATTTATCTCACTATTTTAGTGTAGATGGGAGTCTCCTTGATGGCTTGGATGAGGGGTATCTTTATGCACACATCTTTAAGTTGTCTCAATAGGTCAATTTTAACTTGTGTTTAATGTCTTTAAACAACTCATCATTCAAGGAATGGAGGCTCTAGACTTTAATTGGTTTGGTTAACCTGATTTGACTCAGGTTCCATAGGTGGGTTGTCCAAGGTCTCTATTGAGTGTTCTTCATCTACCAACTCAGTGTTTTGAGAGGATGAAGTCCCAACCAATTTTTTCCCTAATATGAGGTGGACATCACTCAGCTCTACCCCATTAGGGTATTTAATAGCCGCATTAGTATAGGCTTGTTGATTAGGCTTGTTATTTGGGTTAGGTGCAGGTTGGATTGGAAATTGAGGTTCTCTAGGTGGTTGAGGTGATGTATTTGTTGGATTTGGAATAATAGCTTGCTTTTGTGGCTGCAAAGGTTGTTGTGCCTATTGATAATTCATGTTTTAGTTTTTCCATTGTTTCCCTTTTTTCCATTGAGGTTGTCATTTATTTTTTGTAGTGGCCATTGGGGGTTGTAGTTGGATCCTTAATAGTCTTTTTGTGGCCATATATTTTGTTGTTGTTGATTCTAGTTTAGTTGAGGATTTTTCCATTAGTTTTGTGTATTTTTCCATTGCTAAGGGTTCCAACTAGAGAAATTTTGGTTGCTAACTGGAAATGGAATATTATAATTCAAAGGATCTTGAGGCATACCTTGTCTTAGCTTCCATGGTTTCCTTTGAGAAATGTAGAACACTTGTCCATATTCACCCTTTGGTGCTTGAAAATTTGTTTTCCCTGGTTTGTCCTCGAAAATACTTGCCACTCTTTTACACATGCAATTAGCTTTTCTCTATCTACAATTAGGGTAGTATTTAGTGAGGATTGTCCCTACCTCTTCTTCCTTCTTCACATGTAGAGTGTTCAATTGTGTAGTCAAATGGCTTATGATGTCTTCTTTCATGTTTGACAGTAGGTTACTTAGTTCCAGTCTAGAGACTCCATTAGATGTCTTGTTGATGGAAGATGTTTTATTTCCTTTGACTTTCTTTGTGAAAGACCATGAATAGTTCCTACATGCCTTGAAAATATCCTCAAATGGTTCTTGACAAATATCTCCTACCCCAATGAGCTTAAGTGCATCCCTATAGTCCTCATTAATCCCTCTTAAGAATATTAGCTTTAGAGAATCATTAAAGAGCCTATTTTGGTGGGATTTCTTAAGGAACATCTCTTCCCAAACCCACAAACCATCTTAAAGAAACATCCTTCAAGGTTGTTGGAAACATTTTGAGCCTATGTGCATTTGTTCTATAATCATAGCTTCTACACAACACAACAAACTTTAAAAAGAAGGTATCTGGATCCTTAATAACCAAACCATAAAAGACAGGAAATGTTGAAGGAGGTATGTTCTTCAAGGTAGTTTCCCTCTCCTGGTTGGCAATGGGGAACTCAAAAGTTACATGTTCTTGTGGGTCACACACCGCTATATCAGCCATGGTTTGGAAGGTCTCCTCTAAGTTTGTAGTGGATGTTGGTGAAAGGGAATGTTCTTCAAGAATACCATGGTCGTGTTCACTTTAATCATCAATATCCTCTTTAGCTTCGTGTGTTGAGGGGAGAAATATTCTCAAAGAATCTTGCTACCTTTGCATACAAAAGTGATGACTTTTTGTGTCACTAGTTCTTGCACAATGCTACTAAAATATTCTAGTGTTGGTGAATTAAAACCTAATTATCCTAATGCTATAAATAAAACTCTAAACTAAGAAATCTTGAAATAACATAGGAGAATCTTGAATGTAGCACCATCCCTGACAATGACACAGAAAATGTAAGGCCCAACCAATGCTCAGTAAACTTGATGATCGACACACAATTTAGAGGTCGTTCCTAACTGAATAGTCTACTAAACCCTCGTAAAGGCTCCATTTAATTATCAACCAGGGTAATGTAAGCTTGTGATGGTGCATGCACTATATGTACATCCAAAGATTCTATACTGCCTATATCGTCTAGTATCTAGGTGGTTGAAAATTGTGAAAAAGGAAGTAAATCATAAACTACAAAACAAGGAAACATGATTAAATCTAGAACTATTGTTACGGGTACTTACAGAATAAGACTGTGACTAGTTCACTATTAAAATTGAACTCTATAACTAACCAATATTGTTAACCTAACTCACTCTAAAGGATAATACATTGAGGCAAACAAAACATGAATTATAAGACAAGATCTTTCATGATTTCATTCATGTATACAAAAAATGAAGAATTTAATTAAGATGAATGCAATAAATGAAAGAATCTACTATAACAACAAAAAATAATGGTGGAGAACAGCTACCTTGAGTGGTCCTTGCTCAAGCTATTGTCTCCATCTAGAATAAGCTCAAATCTAAACTCCTTAAATCAATTGAACATAATGATAAATTGAAACCTCTTCATTGCATATAACACGATTTCACAATCTGACAAGAATCTTCAGAGATATCTTATTCATAATTGCATAACTAGAAAACAAAGTATTGTTTGTGTAATAGAAAAAATATATCTATTTGAGCATATCCACACGTTATATCTACTCCTTGACCATCGAGCCGACTATATAGGTTTGGGGGAGGTTTATTGAATTAAGGACTCAAAACAAAAAACTAAATGTAAATTACCAGTCACCTATGAAATAGTGAGTGAAAAAAATTGTATAACTGAAAAGATGGAAGAAGATGATTGGGACTGGAACTCTACTTCAATAGAATAGCAGAGATGTGTAGTATGAAAACAGTCACATTATTTTCCCAATCATAGAAGACTCCTCTCTTCAATGGTCTTATTAAATGGCTTGGTGATTCACAATCATCCTCATTAATGAATGCTTCCATTTCTGCAACTGTCACATTCCTATCATTCTAGAATCTCCCCTGCATCTCTATCTAAAATCTTTTGGTTGTGGGCTACACTTCTTATTTGTTTTGGGCTACTATTTGCTTACTTTGGCTTCATGAAACAAGGAGTTAATTCATCTCACATATACACAATACTAATAACCATACATTAAACATAGATCCATGTTGCATTCCATACACATTCACACAATTAACCATGAAATTAACAACATATCATGATCATATTTCTATACATCAAAACCTGGTTCAATTTGCATGAAATAAATAAATAGATAGATAAGTTTAGGAATGCATATGAAATGAGTATCTAGAAACGTCTAAAAGTATGCACTAAAACAAGAGAGAACTAGCTAATACTTTGTCTCATCACTTGGCGCAATAGAAACCAAAAGCCTTGCATCCATGTATAATAAAGTTGCTTTGGATTTTTATATTCTTCACATTTCCTAATGGAGAAAGTAATTGAAGCAAAAACACCCAAATTTGGGGCAAAACATCTTTTATTGTGACCCATCTAAGGTATGATATCGCCAAAAAAAATTGTTTAATATTTTAGGAGACCATATTATTGCCCAAAATAGAGAGTTTCCTATGTTCCATAATTCTTTTAAGGATACTTTTTCCTGCATTGCATGATTTTCAAAAAAATCAAGAATAGCCCCTTTTGAATCATTTTACAAAACAAAAATTTGATCCCTAATTTTTTATACCAAACAATTTTTTAATCCATTCATCAAGGTATTTCCTTATAGGTATTTTCTTGTTGGTATTTTATTACTATCGAGAGCGACGAGAAAAATAGAAATATCCTTTAACCTATACTCCTCCCTATTCATAGCAACTTCCATTTGAGGGTTTGGAATTACAACTAATTTTTTAGGTTCTACTAGAGGGCACTTACTGTTTCCATCACCTTGTTGTCGTCCTCCTTTGCACCCATCATCCTCCATCAATAAAAAAAATTGACTTTGAAACCCTAGGTAAAACCTTTCTTCACCCACCACAATGTCTCTAAATGACTTATCTCTCCCTTCATTAATGTCATTAACTCTTTCTCCCGCACCATCAAGGGGGCCTTTGAATGCCAAGTCACCAACCATAATTAAGTGTGGATCTCAAAAATCCTTCCACCTCAATGTATTAAATGCATGGTAAATAGGTGCCACACAAAGATTGAAGGTAGGAAGATTTATTTAGATGAGACAAAAAAATTAAGAATAAAGAATTACTTAGTAAGAAATTGAACTTTTTGAATTTAAAAAGATTTTAAAGGAAACAATAGAACAAAGGAAATGAAAGGACAAACAACATAAAACATTAGAAGCATCCAAGGTAAAAACAAAGGGTGATCAAGGAAGAAAATCAAACCCTAATGTCCTATGGCCATTGAATCACATATTGCAAGCTTGGTGTCTCCCATTAGCCTCTCCCTCCTATTTGAAACACCAGTGTCAAGGGTTTTTTTCTACCAACCCTTTGTGACTCATGTTATGTCTTTGGTTTTCTCTCCCACTCACCAATTTTCCATGGTTATGAGGAAAAAATTTCATAAAAGGGGCTTTGATCGCAAATGGCTTCCTTCTCCCGCTCACCAATTGTGACGGAGCAACACGACCATCAACCATGGCAGCCTTGCTTTCCCTTCGTAGATGGCTTCCCTTTGCTTCTTCGCAATCCTCTAATTAATGACAATCAAAAAAAATTCTAGTTCAAGTGATTCTCCACCCACATTCAAATCCTCATGGTTTTTAATCCATACAATGGACAATTCGTTCCCCTGGGGCTTCCAAATCACCAACAAAAATTTATTTCGATTGGTTCTTAGTTTTCCAATAGGGATTTTTTCTCCATGGAGAGGACCAATCCTCTCTAGCTTGCCAACAAAATTCCTTTGCATTTCCCACCCATCGAACCAAATGATTTCGCCAACATAATCTAGGAACATTTCAATTTAAATCTTATAAAAATAAGCTATCTTCATCAAAATCATATAGGTCATCTATAAGTGTGCATGTTGTCTTCAATTATTTGCTCAATGTTGTTAATCCAATCCAACATAAAGTTCATTTAGGAGAACTTGAATCTAATCACATGTCCCCATGTGACTGCTTCATTCCATTTTTTTGCTTAAATTTAAGTAGCTAGAGTGTTCCCATGGAAATTTAAAATTGTAAGAAAAGAATAATTTCAAATATTTTCCTATTTCAGTGGAGAAGCTAGTGGTCCCATGGAAATTTAAAATTGTAAGAAAAGAATAATTTAGAATATTTTCTTATTTTAGTGGAGAAGCTAGTGTTTGGGAATTAAAAGTAAACTGTGAAAAAATAGAGGGGGCTGAAAATAAGTAGCAACTGCTTATTGTGAAAAATGTCAAGTTGCTTCATAAATTTTCTTCCTCCTTTTCATTTGCCTCCAATTTTTCCCTCCAAATTTTCTCTACATAAATTATTATTAATAATGTTCATTCATGCTAATAAACATACAACAAATAGCAAAAAATAAAATTTAAGATGGCTAAAATAAGCAACAACAAAAAAAAATCATGGGGCCACCAACTCCACAAATTACTCCTAAAAGAATTGAGGAGCGACTGCTAAGGAAAATAAGCTAAACAACAACATAGAGACCTTGATCTAATAATTTTTCTCCAAATTCTTTTATTAGCATCACCTTAACAAAATGAGATAGAAAAAGATTAAGACACATATTATTGCTTCTACTTTTTATCAAATTATTCTCAAGGGCCATTGTTATTTTTTGGTTCTACATAGCTGACTATTTCCATGGCATTTAGCTTGTGTCCCAAGGGGCTTGGATCTAATCCACAAAGATTTCACAAAATAATTAATATTCAAAACATTGACAAATTTAGAACATCTATTGTTATATTTGAACAACTAAAATTAATATGACATTAGCATTAATTTCTACCATTATTTTCAAAACTAAATAACCATCTATTAATTATTTGTTTTTATGACATTTAAATTTATCAATTTAATTGATTAGAGTTTTTTTCCATTAAAATAACCATTGAAACTTGCTACTTACCCTACCCTTTCGTCAAACATGGGAACCAAGGGTTATTATGTTTTATTTCCAAAGTCCATAGATTACGATTATATTTTGTGTTTTTGTTGTTCTTTCACACCAATTCTTGGATAATACTCACATTAATTTTCAATATAACTAGCACTTGCACCGGAAAGAGATGCAATGATTATGTCGATTGATTTTATATTTGTATCATTCAAATTAAAATACATTTTTTGAGTTTTTGTTAGCTCTTAATTTAACCTTTAAACATTCTATTACGTTATTATAAATAAAATTAATTGAGTTAAATTTAAGTATGTTTACTAAACTAATCTTGGGAAAAAAAATCAGCATTGAGAAATGAATGACATTCAACATTATAGTTAACTTGATTATTGGGTCCATCTACCCAGAAAGTGTGAAGCCTATTTTAAGACTACTCTCTCGTGGACTTTGAGACTTACAAAAGTAAAAGTAAGATCAACACGAGATGAGGGAATATCACAGATGTGTAGGATTTTTATTTGATTTTACTTGACAGTGATAATTTAAAAATTGTTGGTGAGGACATGTTCTAAATCTCTCACACATATTAATAAAATTGGCCTCCAAACCAATTCAAAATGGTGTGACTTTGTAGTTATTTTCATTGATTTTTTCCATATTTTTGCTGATAAGGTCTTCGGATGAAATGGGTTTTCATGAAATAAAACTATTACAATCCATCATCATGTGAAGGCGATGATTAGAGTGTGGGTATTTTGGTGGACTAATGCAGTCTCTAGTGGGTGTCAGGGGACCATCTAGTGGATTATATGGGGCCATTTCTTAAGCCCACTATGGATATTCAATCCTAGTTTGAACACGAAGCTTTATAGTTGATACACAACCATGTTCGTCATAGCCCGAATGACCTTCAAAACTATGATAATCAATTCCACAATTTTCGGTAACCCATCTTAACTTTGTTGGTTGTTAGGCTGCAATTATTTGTATAGGTCATAGTCATCTAATCTGATGATTCAGCATGCATGCAAGTGCATTTATAGCCCAAGATAAGGAAATAGTAAATTCTTAAGTTGTGTTGTTCCTTCAAAGCTGTGTTTTTTGTATTGGCATTTTGAAATCTTATTCTACATGGGTTCTAGATTTTAGAGCTCATCTAGGGCCAACAATGTGTCAAAGCAAAGTTTCATTAGTTTTAAAAGTACTTTGAGCTTAGGGAGCTCCAAAAGCCTATCTAATGTAGATAGCCCATATGTTGGGTACCACTACCTTAGGCTGGCTCATTCCCTTCATATGTCTGGAAAGAAGAATGATGTTAAAGCCATGGACTATGCACTAAAAGCAATTGATTTCTTTGAAAAAAGGAGCAATGCAAAAGAAAAATGCTTGAGCTTGTAATGGGACTTCATCTTTTGGCTTTTGTTAAGTGTAAACTTGGGCACTATGAAGAAGTCATTCAAATATTGAAGAGGTCCTTAGCCATGTACAACCCTGAGATGGGATTTGAGCATGCTTTTGGAGCATTTGCAGGGCATATGCAACTTGGAGATACATATTCTATGTTGGGTCAATATGAGAATGCAACACAATCTTGTCATGCAAGGCTTGAAATTCAAAAGAAATTTCTAGGAGCTATGGACTACAGAGTTGCCCATCCATGCCTATACATTACAGAGTCTCACTTGCAAGTAAGTTTTTTCCTTAACAAACATATAAATACAAGTACTTGTTAATCACAATTTTTCTTAGTTAGAAAAAAAAATTATATTATGAGTTGTTCGGTCCTTAAAACTCGGCATTGTTGTTGGATTTGGGGATGGTAATGTCAATTAACCAAAAGACCGATGTATATCACATGGTCTTTGTTGGAAATGAAGAGGGTGCAAATGTAGTCTTTGAAGAGAACTATTCTGATATTAACCAAGACATTGTATCCATGGTTTGATCTCAAGTAAAGTTGATTAAAGGTTGCAAATTTCCTGGACAAGGCCATCCTTAACTTTTTCTTTAGATCCTTAGCATCCACTATTTATCCTTCAGGTTGATTGTAATTTAATCTTTTAATGGTTTTACTGACTATAAAATTGTTTGCTCTAGTAGATGCACTAACCATATATTTTATAATCTCACTAAGAAGTTAGAGCTTTTTTTCTTTGACATATATTTTGCACATTGCTTGTTCAATTTACAAGTTCTCATTTTTATTATTTGATGGTAAATCTGAGGCTTAAGTGACATTAAAAAATAAAATAATAAAATGCATTTATCAAGAAGAATAGTACATCATGAGTTTCCTCTTTCTATCTAAGGAAACATAGCCTACTTACATCACCAACATAATGAACAATAGTGAAGCCAAGAAATTTTTGGTCTTCTGAAACAGGCAATCATCCAAAACAAAACAAATACATTGGAACAAACTATAATTTCTTGAAATGGTATCAACTTACATTGCAATGCAATCTAAGGCTTCCCCACAACATTCATAAGAATTATTTTTTTAGAGAGTGTCGGAAGGAGGCCCATTTGTTGTCTACAATAAGGCTTAAAAACAATGTAATTACAGAGAATATTCCTTCTATTGGGAATAGACCTTCAAATTTACATGGAGTCAATCAATAAAAGTAAACGGATGGAGATTGAAAGTGAAACATTAAGTTTGAGCAATCTAGGAATGCCATACATTGGCTCTCTCAAATCCGTTTATGTCCAAATGATAATCTTGAATTGTTTGCACTATCTCTTGTCTTGTGTTCATGACAAAGGGTCCACGGTGGACCATCAACTCATTGAGCGGTTGCCCTCCAATTACTACAAACCTCTAGGTTTTTTTTATCAATATTGTTATTCCACAAACTCACCCCATCACCACTGCTCAATAAAAGTGTATGATGGCCATAGTCATCTAATTTGATGATTCAACATGCATGCAAGGGCATTTACAGCACAAGCTAAGGCAATAGTAAATTCCTAGGTTGTGTTGTTCCTTCAAAGCTATGTTTTTTGTATTAGCATTTTGAAATCTTATTCTACATGGGTTCTAGTTTTTAGAGCTCATCCAAGGCCAATAATGTGTCAAAGTGAAGTTTCATTAGTTCTAAAACTACTTTGAGCTTAGGGAGCTTCAAAAGCCTATCTAATGCAGATAGTCCATATGCTAGGTACCAATACCTTAAGTTGGTTCATTCCCTTCATATGTTTGGAAAAACGATGTTAAAGCCATGGACTATGCACTAAAAGCAATTAATTTCTTTGAAAAAAGGAGCAATGCAAAAGAAATGCATTAGCTTGTAATGGTACTTCATCTTTTAGCTTCCATTAAGTATAGACTTGGGCACTATGAAGAATTCATTCAAATATTGAAGAGGCCCTTAGCCATGTACAACCTTGAGATGGGCTTTGAGCATGTTTTCAGAGCATTTGCAAGGTATATGTAGCTTGGAGAAACATATTCTGTGTTGGGTCAATACGAGAACGCAACACAATCTTATCATGCAAGGCTTGGAATTCAAAAGCAATTTCTAGGAGCTATGGACTACAAAGTTGCCCATTCATGCCTATACATTACTGAGTCTCACTTGCAAGTAAGTTTTTTCCTTAACAAACATATAAATACATTACTTATTAATCACAACTTTTCGTAGTTAGAAAAAAAATATATTATTTAGGGTTTCTCTAGCTACATATAGCATGTGTTGCCTCTTGTTCATGATGGATTGATTCTTGTTAAATATGTTTCCATTTGTTTACTTTATTTTGAGCATTTTGGTTCATTGTGTATGTTCATATATGTTGGTGTATCATTACATGCAATGTTGTGTATATGTTTGTATTGAAAGGAGCTTATAGAATCCATTTTTTATGTGAGGTTGAGATAGAGCTTCAACTCTTTACATATCTAGTGATATCAAAGCTTAAAGATCAATGGAAAAAGGATTGTTGACATGGTATGATATGTGAGTACCAAATAAGTATGTTTTCACTTATTGAATCTAAGCATCTAATGTCTAGGCAAGTGCCACATAGAAGGGAAAAAATACAAAGAAGAGATTGTAAATACAAGATAAATAACAAAATTGTAGGTCCAAGCTTAACCTAGGTCACATCTATAGTGACAAATTTAAATTCTAAAAAAAATCACATACTCCCTATTATTCTTAAGTGTTTCAAAGGATGAGAAAAAAACTTACTCTAATGAAAATCTAATCAATTTCAAATATTAATCTCTATATATAAACTTCACAAATATCCTCTTAATAAAAATTATATCTCTATATATCAATAAATTTAATAGGCGCTCAAGATTACATCCTTCATTTTCCTAGATTCCAAAAAATTACTACAAACATGGAGGAAATTTATGTATTGACACGATACTAGTGAATAGTTGTGAGAAACAAATCTCATAACATCATTTTGTTTGTGTGAACCATTATCATTGCACTCACTTTGAATATATTTTCAAACATAAATTAGGTATCTACCCTAAAATATAAATTTTCAGCTCTTGGCAATCAACCCAACAATGATAACCATGATCTCTCAAGAGAAACCCAATTAAAATAGGGAAAAGTAATGAATATAATCACATAGGCTCCATATCTTCTAATGATCCACCATCTGCCATGATCCACCATTTGCCAGTACTTTAGTTTCTCTATCAATGACCAAATCTTATTTAAGATCCTATTAGTCTTCCAATTTCATGCCTATTTTATCTTATTATGAAGCTTTCTCCACATATTTAAAATAGACAATGAATCAGAAAATTCCAAGAAGCATATTACCAAAAAAAACACATTGTATGCTCCATAGATCCACGAGTTTAAGCAGTGAATTTCCAACTATAGTAATAAAAGGAACACAATGTCACCTCAACTTATCAAATCAAAGATGGAGAAGGATCTCCAATTTGGTAGATAAAATAAAAGTGCAGGTGCCTTGGTTCTTAAGTTGGAGGAGGCTTGTCATGATTCTCAGACAACCAAACATTCAGAGAAAGGATACTCCATGCACACAGATTCTGACATGATAACTTATAACAGAGCTGCATCTTCCAGTTCTCTCACAAGTTAATGAGATTATAAATTCCTACTAATATAAGGCCATTCCATCAATGCAGTGAATGTATGTCCCATCAGGAGACCATGAAGAAGTGAGGAAGTTAATTAATCGATTCAAGGAAATTGAGAAAAAGCAGCAGAATATGATAAGCTCTATTAATTTCCATGACAATGATGGCTTTTTTGGTTTCATTTTCCTGGATCAATTCATCCACTTTCTCCCCTGTCCATGACATCCCCACGAGGCCAAATTCTGATTACCACAGTAATCTTCAAACTCGATATTTTTGAAGAAGATTGAAATACATTGAGAAAATGGATGGATTCTGAAAGGACCATGGAATTTTAGTTACCTATTACACATTATAAATTATAAATTAAATCAATCAAATTTTAAAATAAACTCTTATGACCTTAATAAATAAAGTCTATATTTGTGTAACACATGCCTGATATGCAAGCTATACTCTACATGAACTCAAAAGAAAACTTTAGAAGCCAGTAGGGATACGAAACAAATTCTTCAATCGAGTTTATAAGCCAGCAGGGATACGAAACGATAGAGATGAGGAGGTAGCTGAGGGTCTGCCATGGCAACAAGAGGCTCTTCCTTGGGCGTAGAAAGGCCATGATGCAGATTAACAGGACCCAGAAATTATTTTCTCAAATTAACAGGACCCACAGGGAGCAAACACCTAATAGCTGCATGACTCCCACGTATGCTTCGGTAGTATGCTCCACGTTGCCTATTATTCCCTTGTTCTCATCGCCATTCAGTATTTGGGTGGAAGGCTCCAGATATCTTTTGTTCTATTGTTTGTTAATTATGAATAGATTGAAGCAGCAACTATAGGGAGACTTATGGGGGGCGTTTAGGAGGTTGAACCCATGACTACTCTGAATCTCTAAATTTATACAATTTTTTCCAGAATCTCCATTGCTACTTATACAAATTTATCCGTTTAAGATGGGGAGGCTATATTTATACAATTTTTTCCAGAATCTCCATTGCTACTTATACCTCATTCGTGATTTCAATGACAAGAATATTACAATGACAAATATTTCAACTATGAACGAGAGAAACGAGGCGGATGGCATCCATGCCCATACATCCATGCTGGGTGCATTCCTGGGGCTGGTAGACGTTGCCAGTGCATTCCTGGGGCTGGGTAGCCACTGCCGCAATGTTGTAACTCCATAAAACACGTTTAAAATATTATTTTTATAAATCAAAATAAAATACATGTTTAAAATATTATTTTGTATAATATGTTCCAGATCTTTTATTTGGAAAAGAATTAATTTTAAAAACAATAAATGCCAAAACTCTACAAAAACCTATTTCATATTTTGTACTAAAATAAGACTCTACAAACATGGAGGAGAGAAAAATTTCACTGTGGCTGAAACACTCCAAGAAGCGCATAGCTCATACTTA
This sequence comes from Sequoiadendron giganteum, assembly GCA_007115665.2. NCBI lineage: Eukaryota > Viridiplantae > Streptophyta > Pinopsida > Cupressales > Cupressaceae > Sequoiadendron > Sequoiadendron giganteum. The sequence continues at coordinate 217,224,589 of CM021104.1, forward strand.
AAAGTTAAAACCACTCCTCAGACGACAGTGCAGCTCAAAAAGATGATCTATCTCTCCAATGCTCCCTCAAACGCAAAAATAATGAGTGTTCCAGCAGCAACAATGGCAAAAATAATAATAACTGCCCACCAATAGTAGCAGATAAGGGAGTTGTTATTCAACACTCCAGACAGCATGGTTACCATCAGTTTTAACTGAATTTTCAGGCACACTTGAACATATTTCTGCAGAGACAAGGCCATGGGAGGCTACTGGAGTAAGGAGCCACTTGATTTCGCTTTGCGAAGGGCATCCTGGATATGAATGGGACATTATAAATTCATGAAAGGTCCTTCGGAGCGAACTCAAGTGGCTCCTTACTCCAGTAACCTCCCATGGCCTTGTCTCTGCGGAAATATTTTCAAGTGTGCCTGGTAATTCATTTGAAACTGATGGTAACCATGTTGTCTGGAGGGTTGAATAACAACGCTCTTATCTGCCACTAATATCACAAGTTATGTCCCCTGTATCAGGATGCTATAACCAGTTACTGGGACAATATAAATTCAAGAAGGGTCCTTTGTACATCACATAATAAATTGTCTCAAGGTAGGAATGATACAAACAGCTTAGCATTATGCCTGAACAGCAAGGGTAAATGTAAGCACTACAACGAAGCAAGAAGCAGTCCATCACTCTTAGAGAAGCTACCCTCTGAGTTATATTTCAAGTGTGTAGCCAAGCTTTCAAAACCAAGATGCAAAACCCCTCAAACACCCTAAGTAAGTTTGTAAATGCTGATAGCATATACAGCACCAGATGCATTACCACCAACTATACAATTGAGCGATACCGCAAGCTTATTAGCATCATATTAGGACTGTCCTGAAGCTGAAATTTTATTTGGGAACGAATTTCCATTTCCAAGGAATAGGTGACAAAGTTTCAAATTTTCCACCAATTTCCAAAACCCGTGTAATGGAAAATGCTTTACAGTGCCTCATCTAGAACTGTAATAATTGAGATCCTGAAGAATTGGCAATCCAAAAGATGTATTCAGATTATTCAAGAACGAAACTGAGTAAAATAAACACACAAACCTTTATATTAAAGAGCAGCCCAAAGATTTTTCTGTATATTAATTTTGCAAAGTCAGTAAGGAGAGTAAAATAAACACACAAACCTTTGCTCTCTAATGACTAACTTGGCTTCTAAACTCAGGAAACACATGCTGCACTAGCATTTGTTCCAGCTGAAATTTGTATGGCTCAGTCTGCTTCAGCTTATCACATAAGGCCCCAATGACTAAAAGAGCACCATCTTTATGCCTACATGGTTTGTAGCCTGGAGCTACCTCATTACAGCTGCAGAGAGGGATTGAAACAGTACACTTTTAGGAACCCTAAAATCTGCTCTAATCATTTTGTGCAATAGCTGAAAAGCATTTTCGATATGTCCAATTCTAAGCATGGATTCCTCACCTGACAAATTATTCTAACAAAGGAAAGGAATCTCTGTAGGTTTTCTCTCCCACGTTTCCGCACCAGCTCTGCAATGAAATCAATGGATGCATTGCGGGGACTATGCATATCTTCAATAATATGATATATCTGCAACAACCATACATTGTAAGGAAGGAAAGATTCACCAAACAAACAATAAAGAAGACATGAATTTCTGCTTAGTTGTTAAGTTTTTCCAAGTTCACAGAGATTTTACAAAAACTTTTACAGTAACAGTTGCATTTTCTGGACAATTAAAAAATGATATCTGCATTGCGAGAAAAAAAGGCAGCAACCCACCATAACCTTTCCTAACATATTCATGAGGGTCTTCACATCAGAGAGTCTCATCATTATTATTAAAGCACGTAAGAGGGAAGATAATTTCAAAAAGCACTATCTCAAGCTCTGGCTTTTAAACTTGATATGTATTGGACTTGGAAATTCTGCAAACAAACAAGGGATAAAATAGGTACACATTTGCATTGTCCATAAGCAATCAGTTTTAAGTTCTTAACACATAATTATCAACTTTTCAAACTCTTTGAATGTATAATAATATTACTTTAATGATGAAAGCATTCTTTTTCTGGATTAAACTGCGTAATTTTTGTTTGCATCATAGTTGCCAGGAGACTGGTACTGGTATGGGAGATTGGCACTGGTACCGGTATGTCTATTTTTTCAAAGAGGAGACGGAGGAGGGGGGAGGGGGACATTGGAGATGCCATTTTCTTAAATATAAATTTATAATTTCAAGTTTAAACACACAAATGTTAAAAAGTCAAAAAGTTCATACTACATATTTGATATTACACATTGAAATTTAGAAATGTCAATTTGTTTTTTTTCTTTTCATATGGAAACTTGCCGACATGTAGGTTTTTGTTTTTTTCTTTTAAATGAAAAATTGAGGAGATGTATCCAATATGGGGAAACAGGTATGTGTATCCGAGACGCGTCCTAGGGGTCGGAGACATGACTCCATGCAACTATGGTTTGCATTAACGATACAAACAAAAATTACGCAGTTTAATCCAGAAAAAGAATGCTTTCACCAATATGGACTGGAAATCTAATGTCTTTGCTTTAATGATATTAATTCATGTTATAAAGAGGTACAAGACTAGCAGTTTCTCAGGCTAGATAGGTCACTTTTGAACTAAACATTACTAAAGCAGGGAAAAGATAATCAATTGGTAACTTCTTGTGAACAAAACATTTCCATGTCAACATTCACTATAAATGCTATACAATAAGAAAAATTGTTTTTCTCTTTGATTAACTGCTTTCATGAAATCCAATTAATTTAAAAACATATATTCCAGTTCACTTTAAGATTACTATTTTTTTTAAATGCACATTTTAATCACTTTCAGGTTGGTTGCATAGCCCAGAAATCCAGATCTCTAGCATGACTAACTGAGAAAAGGGTCACAGAGATATTCAAAACTTGTAACATATAAAAATATTCAAAGACCCTGCAAATCGGTCAAACAATAGCAGATTTCTGCTCATTATTTTGCTAGTTAGAGAAAAACAGTTTTGTTTGTAGTTTCACTATGCATGTTCCAATTTGTTGAACAATAATAATTCCACACTGGTCATAGAGATTAATCTTTCAATTGTTGTGCCATTGTCAGTATAATTAGTCCTGATTGATAAAATCGCCATCTCAGGTATCTTGCTCTTAATAGTTTTTAGAGCAATTCCACAATCCTCTATTGTGCACCATGGTCCATGATAACCCTAGCTAAGCAAAAGAGAACCTCTAAACTCTTGAATCTGTTCTAGGGAAGAACCGTTGAAAGCTATTAACAGAATACTTGAAAACATACATGCAGAAAATGAACGTTGTTAAGTGCATGAGGAATCAACACTATATTTTCAGCTATCACTCAAGAGATGATATCAGTTTCCAAATCTTCTTGAAACAATAACAGCTTTGCAACCCAGATAAGAATTAGCTATCAATTAACCCTAGATTAGACTGGTACAAAATGTTGGTCAATTAAATTTGTAAATGGGTGAAATATTCACAACACTGATCCCAGACTCTTTTCTTGTATACTGTTACTATTTTGAACTGTATGCCATGGTTTCAAGTCTGTCCTGGTATAATAAAGCCTTCCATTTTCTTCTACGGTAAATACCACAACACAGAGAAATGAGAAATGATAGAAAGACACCAATCACCCAACCTTTCTACTGACATGTTCTAATTGGAAAAAAGAAATTATATGCAATTTACTCTGCAAATATAACTCTCAAAAACTTGCTCAAACCACCAGAGCCACTTTTGAATTTGGTGAATATAGACCAAGAATAACACACTTTCAGTTTTCAGATGTTCTTTGATAAGCATATCTATGGTCTTCAGATGAAAACTAACTCACGAAATATAACTTCTAGAACTCAATGGCATAAATCAAAAATATAAGATATGAAGCTATATGTTAAAAGGAAACAAAGATCACATACAAGTATAATGCATAGCAACTTCACAGAACATGCGCTGTTTATAATTATATTTATATTTATATATCATTATATTTATAATTATGTATTCTGATTTTTAAATATTATCGTTGGACTTAAGGAATTATATATACAAATGTTACTTTATTTTTATAATAGAAATTAAAAAGTATATATATATAGAGAGAGAGAGAGAGATAAAAATAAATGTAATCTTTTCACCATAGATTAACGAATAGATATTTAAACTGTTAAATGTCAGTGATGAGCTATTTTGTAGTCATGTCATCGTTGAATACATTATCTATTTTATTAGAATAATTTTGGTGAAAATAATCTTTAACTCAAGGTTAAATGCGTTTTTGTGACTTGGGTTGTTAGGAATCATCTTTCTCCTGAATGAGCTTTTCTCCACACCCCACTCTCGGCTAATCTGGCGGCTACGAGGTTGCTCGTCTAGCATCGTTTTATGCATAGAGTTTAGTTGTTTTGTGCGTGCCTAGTTAATAATGAACAATGTTTATACATGTTTAAAAAACAAATTGTTAGTTGTGTTTTCACCCTACATGAAGAAACAGGGCATGACACTGTTTATGCAGAAACTTAGCAAAACCTACCCACTGCTCAAATACTAGAGGATAAGATTGGTTACCCTATCTGGAAGGTAACCACCCTGACGAATAACATTCAACAAGTTTAGATGGCACTCAAAAAAATTGCACTGAAAAATGCTTCTGAAATATTTGAGCGAATGGCTTGTTCTCTCACTTAAGAAGCTTTGGATATCCAAATCTGCAGAGCATAAGAAACTCATTACAATCTAATCACATTCTAGCATGACCATCAAGATAAATCCAAACTTGTATGTGCAGATAAGTTAATAGACTCTCATAAGAGACCAAAAGATTTGAATAATATCTTGTAAAAATTTCAGATTTTACATTTTAGACTTTTCTCTTATGACACATTCTCTGGAAAACAATTTCTACAATAAAGATTGTCAAAGACTAGGCAGTTGATTCTAGTGTCGCTAATTTTCACTTTCTCGGTTCCCCTGATTATAATGATTATACATCTTAAAAAACATTTGAATAAGGGCAATTTTTTACACAGCCCATGAATGTTAACTAACTTGCTTAAGCTCACCGTGTGTATAGTTGATTCATAATATGCACTGTCCACTTCTTTACTTCCCACCATTCCCAAGATTGTGTTGTTCTGAATCAGTTGATTGCCCTTCTGTAGGAACTGGTCTTTCCAGCATAGCTTAAAACAGGACCATCCATGCATTAAAGATGTTGGGATCAAAGAGTGGCTTGGGCACCTCTAACTGCATGGCCACATCACTACATAAATTCAACATCTAAAACTGCAGCAAGCACAAAAGTGCAGTCAAAAAATAAGTAATTAAGTGTACATTCTGAATGCAAAAACATACATATGTGTATCAATGACCAAAATATTTTAGAAATAAGCTTGATAAGCTCTGCTATCTCCACTGTAGAATTCACAACTTGAACAAGGCGGTTGAAAATATAAGTAGAGGAGGAAATGCCTCATCAATGATAAGATAAACAAGAGTCTGCTCATCCTCAGACTTGAACCTTGACATACACACATCAAATAAGTGAATCAAGTCACATGGACGACTAACAGATTAATTAGCAAGGTAAATCTTAGTCAAAGATTGACCTAAAGAAGAAGTCAGACAGCCAAAAACAAATACTTACTCATACTTCCTTGAAAGAATTCTTAGGGCATATAAAGCAGCATATACTTGCTGATCTTGCAAATTGTGTTTGACCCAAGGAAGAAGGCTAGGCTATTGCTCTGGACAATCTGCATTTATAATAGTTTTTAAGGCAGTCTGCAAACTGCACTTTGTACACGTAGACAAGATATGTAAATCAGTTGTATTACAGCCCTTAAAAATGACTAAAATAAGGTAATTTCATCCACAACTTGTAATGTTGATGAAAAGATGACAAATAAATAGAACGCCTAAAGGAAATTACAAGAAAACCCAAAAATTACATAGGCAATTTTAATGCAGATTAGAAAAGTAAATCCTGTGATTTTGACATCACTCAAAGCAAAAGGTAGTAAAATGTGCACAAAACAAAGTATATATTTACAAAATAGGCATGTCTGAAACAATAAGCAAATCAGATCAGAAAATTCAAAAACAGCACAAACGTTTTTAAGACAATTTAGAAAAAATCCAATGATTTTGGCATCACGAGGAGCAAAAAACTGTAATTAATGCACAAAATAAAGTAATATGTTTACAAAGTAGGTGTAAGTCAAACCAAGAGAATATAGATTAAGCAATCAGATTGGGAAAACCGGAAATTGTACAAATAATTTCAAGCCAAATTAGACCAAAAAAAAAATCACAATTTTGGTATCACTCAGAGCAATAGGCAGCTAACCATACACAAAATGACATAATATGTTAACAAAATAGGCATGTGCGCATTCACTGAAGTCGTGATTAAGTTATCAAATTAAGCATTACAAATTATATACCCTAATGCATAGAAAAATAAAGTCTGCCCAAATGAGATACAGCAGGCACAATCTGCATGTAAAAATCAAAATACTGAACAATTAAGAAAGGAATTTCTCTTAGTTAGATAAAGATAAAGAGTATGGATTTGAGCCAATTAGATAGCCAAATTCTACACAAAGAGAAGTAATAAACATATTTGTAGGAAAAATTAAATCAAGATAAATCAGTTATTGCAAGAATAATCCATAGCAAAAATCTCTTCACTTATAAAACATGTACCAACTATGTACCTCAACAAAGGAGTAACACGGGCTATGGATTGAAGCAAATTTTCTCTAACTGTTCCTTATCAGCTGGTGATATCTTACTATTCTGAAACTTAAGAGTGATTTGAAATGAGCAGTGTTACCCCAAGTTTCCAACACGGGGATGGTAGGGGATGGTGGGACGAGTCTCCAAGTTTCTGATTTTTCAGGTCAAATTTGGGGACGGCGAAGGGACGGATATATAAAATATAGAAAAATTTAAAATATATAGGAAAACTTTAAATATTTATATGAAAACATGGATAAAGCATGCATATATACATTATAGAAACTTAGCACATAACATTTATGTTGAGAATTCATTGTCAATACTCAATATGCATTCAAATTTCAGAATTCATTATGTGATATTAAACATAGTACAGTGTTGCCGTCCCTGGCCGTCCCCTGTCCCGGGACATTTCTGGGACTGGGACGGAGGGATTTAGACCTGGGGACGCGTCCCCAGGTAACATTGGAAATGAGGCTTAGAAGTTAGATGCTATTTATAAGTTTTTTTAAGTGTTTAAGGTTTGGGTCGAGCCCATAGACCATTAGGGTTAGGGTTTGTGGCATGCAAATTAAAAACACATTTTGATTTTTAAAAAATATTGAATTTTTTATTTTACTGCTATGGGGTACGCCTGGAAGTCCCTGGAATGGATGGGAGTCTCCTATGAATCCCTAGACATCTCCACAATGTCCCGAGGTCCCCAAGTCATCCCCAAACCAAGGAGCATCCCAGAAACATCCCCTCCTTGAGGAAGATGTCTCAGAAATGTCCCCGGTCTTGAGTAGCAGTGGCGGGAGGGGGGGCAACATCCCCTCATGTCCCCCTCACAGAAACATAGGGATTTTGGGTGGGCGAGGGGAGGACGCATCCCCGTGGAACAATGACACATAACCCTTGAACTAGTGAAATCTGTGAGATTCCGGCATGGGAAATTATAACACTAAATTAATAAAAATTCAATAGTATTATGTATGGCTGAATCTTAATTAACAATTATTTTTGTGAAAAATGAATCCCTGATGCTGAATAGCCAGTGGCAATTATCTACGCATTCTCTGAAACTATACAGAAACCTGTGCCAAATGCAAATGATATTCAAAGCAATTCATTTAAAATCTACTGTTTCAAATCTAACCTAAATACATGCCCAAAAACAAATGTCTGCATCCTAAAAGGTAAAGTCTATTCAAATATGAAAAAATCAGAAAGTCGGTAACAATACCCCACATTAATGCCCAAATAAGTTCCAATCTTAAACAAGTGAGAGCTTATCCATCACGCGACTGTAAGCCCGAAGGTAATTGTTCTTGACGGAATTAAAGGCCTCCGACATAGAATTTTGATCTTTGATGTCTTTTGCAGACCTCCATGCTGTTAAGATAGCCTCCATTGCGCAAAATGGTGTAGTAAAAGATTTTTAATGTCGATTTGCCCCAGCCAATGGATAAACAGAGTATATTTGCTAATATAGTCCAATTTTAGGGATAATGATAGAATAACACTGAACGAAACAAAACACATGGGAAAAGAGAGGTAGAGAAAAGGACTTTCCTTTCACCAGTTGAGGGCGAAAATGCTGAAGGAAATCTTGAAAATGTTTTTCGCAGTCCCCAAAACTAACACCGAAATCCCTTCCACCCATCAAATGATTGTCATTTCATTCCAAAACAAGAGGAGAAACAATGTCGAGAGCAATCATTCTAGACAGGCCAAATTCGCTGAGTTGCCTCTATCTCGTGACATACTGTGGACGGGTTTATGTTGTGTACCGAAATGAAGGATTGCTCGTTGTGCTATAACCCCATAACATCCTTCAGTAATTTGAGCTTTGGAAACAAGGACGTAGCTACAGAAAGAAATGAATTAAAGGGAGTGCTGCTTTGGAATTTTTTTTATCTGGCCATAAATACTTAAAAAAGAAAAATCCATTTAATATTTATTCACATATTTTTTAAATTTAATTATATAATTGTAAATTTAGCTGTTTTTAATTTTAAAAAATAATTATGACACTATTAATCTTATTGATAAGTTTGATTACTTTTTAAATTGAGTAGTTAAGTGTTTTTTATTTAGGAATTAAAAATATTTTTTTGTTAAAAAGGAGTTAGAAATAAATAACAAGTGTTGTTATAAATGTTATGTGATTCCACAAATTTATTTTCTTTTTAACATTTGCATTCAATTTTTTCTTTCGATTTTTATAAATTTAAAATAACTAAAATAAACAAAAATTAAATATTCATGAATCATTAAAAAGTTGAATAGTAATTGTTAGCCAAACTAAATTATAACCCATAAAACCCTACCTTATCTTCTTAAAACTTTGAAACTTAAACTTTTAAATGTACTAATTATTATAAAATATATAAAACCTACTATTTATAAAAATTAAAAAAACAATCTCTAACATTCTATAATTAAGAGAGGCAAGATTATCTGATATATTAGAAATTTGATAAAACATTAGAAAGGTAAAATCGGATATTCAAAATTGGATGCCCATATGACCTTATTTATGTCAGCCGTAAAATACGATCAAATTGTTACAAAGAATGTTCATACGAAAAGGACTTGTAAATTGAACACTTGGATATATACGAAATATAGTATATTCACCTGACACTACATTGTTGCAACCACCATCATATGTACTTGTTGAGTTTGACGGCTATTCTGGAATATTGTTTGATAATCGCCATCCTATATCGTACCAATTGCACCAATTCAAAGGGGAATTACAAAACATATACCATTACGATTAGCTTGGGCGCTGGCAATACACAAGTCACAAGGACTGACACTCCAAAAAGCTATAGTTGATATAGGACTCACTGAAAGACCCAGATTGACATTTGTAGCAATTTCATGTGTAAAGTCTTACAAAGGACTGTGAATTATGTGGCCCTTCACATATGATAGATATGAAAAAATGAAGAAAGGAAAACAACTAGCAAAGAGGAAAGCAGAACAAGAAAGTCTTAGAAATTAATGAATTTGACAAATATTGTTAAATTAATTATCTATTTACCATTTTAATCTTCAATGTAATGTGATCAATTCTTATTTCTATTTTCATAATTACTTCATTAAATTAAATAAACCTTTATTGTAATATGTAAATGCTCTATATTATAATTAATTACATTATATATTTAAATATATAACATTTTAAGATATATCATAAACATTATATTTTAGAAAACTATTAATATGATAATTATTATTTAATTATAATTATGTTGAAATTATAATATAGTATATAATCAAAATATAATTATAATAATTTAATCTAATAATATAATTATAATTGTATTAAAATTATAATATAGTACTAATACTATATTAATATTAATTATATATTCTATATTTATTTATTTTTTTGATTGGTAATTGTGGTAATTTTATTAATAATGAAAATAGATTACACAATAGTTCTCATTGCAAACTCAAATTAAAAATCCTTTCCAACACCTCTAAGCTCCTTTATAAGAACCCCTAGCCCTACTATCTATCCATACTACAATCAACTCCATGGGTTACAAACAATCAATCACTACATCAAATACAAAAGCTCCACAAACAATCCTAAAAAATAACCTAAAAACATCAGCCCCCTAAAACCTATTAACAGGTCAAAAGTTTGAGTCACTATTTGGTCTTCCCTTAGTCTGAGACTAGAAGACCATTGCAAAAGTTTCCTTCTTTACTTTCTTTGTTTTATCCCCCCTAACAATTTGCCACCTGTCCTCCACCCTCACAACCTCCTTCTACCATTCCAAAGATTTTTCATGGGGACTCTTCAAAACTCCATTCAAGTTGTCAATTGCTTGTTGACTCTATCCATTAGCTTTTTGTTTCCTAGCTTCTTTCTCTTGCAACCTCAACACGCCCCCAACACTCTAGCGTTGTTTCCCAACTTTTGACATTCAACTCCTTTTCACATTCGTTGGAAACAGCATTATTATTGGTCACAACCGGACTCCCTTCCTATGTTTGGACATCATTAGTTTGTTATTGATCCTCCCTTCTAACATCGATCCACAATGCCTTCCCTTCCTAATCCAAAACCCCTAGTAGGTCTAACCCTGACCCTTCTTGTCCATGCCTTTCAGCTGAGAATTCACTTGCTTCTCCTCCTCTTTCTCCACTGTATAGTGTCAGGGAGAAACATCTTTCCACCAAGAGGTAGATTTATTTGTTCTTTGTTTGGCACATTAAGCAGCCAAGTGCCAAGTTTGATAGCAGATTCTACACTTGAAGGGCAACCCTTCGTAATCCAAGGGTTGCACCCAACAACCTTTCGAGGTTTTTATCCAGAGATCTCTTCCGACATCTCCTTAGACACATCCATTTCCACCAAAATTTGAGCAAAATTTGAGTGCAACAAATTAAATGATCCCTCATCCACCATTAAAAAGTTTCCTAAAGAGTTCCCTACAACCTCCAAACAAGAATCAAACCAAAATTGTAATGGAAGGTTAGGAAGTCTCACCCAAAGAGGAACCTTCTCAAACACTTTAGCGGCTGGGTTAAAAGCCGGATGCCATGGCTTTAACATTAGTGTATATTTTTCTTCCCAATCCCAGTGATAGTCACAGAGGACCTTATTTCTATCCTGCTCCTTTTCAAAAACAACAATGAAAAAACCTTTAGCCATAGGATAGATTTGGACATACCCTTCCAGAACATGCTTCTAATGGTTTGAAATCCACTAGTGTAGGTCATTCAAGCTTTGCCAAAATCCTCTGAATCTCCCAATCAGGCCCAATCCCAAAAAAAAAAAAAAATCATTAAAATTCACTTCTTGATCTAACTCACCATCTAGATCCACTATGATTTTTCTTGAATAAGGAGGTAAAATAGAGTCCCCTCCTCCCCTTCCTATCAAAATTTTGGTTGAGTATTTCAATGTCTGATAGGGTCCAGTTTGGTTCCCTCCAATCTTAGACTCTTTGGACCCCTTAACGAATCCATCTTCCCCTGTGTTGAAAGCTCCAGATTTCCCACTCCTTTGGCCTCGTTGTGTAGACATGTCGCCACAGTCCACATCATATCCATCATCACAAAGGTGTTTCTTCTTTGCAACGTTCTCTGCATTGTTGCCCCGACCAATCTTCTCACAACTGCCATTGTACCGTAAGTCACCAATAAAAAATTATATATATGTTAATATGTTAGAGATTATGTGTTTGTGCAAGGATGTGTTGAAAATTCTAATTGCATGTGGTTAGATTAAACAATTAATAATAAGTGCTAAATAATGGAATGAAATAAACTTATATAAATCTAGATTTTTTTTAAGAAATTAAGTAATCATCTAATTATGAAATATTTACATACTAATGCAAAACATAAATAAATACAAATTGAAAAGGAAATTTGTCATCAAATTGATAAAAAACCATTGCAAATGGAAATAAAATGTTCCCATCCAGTTGTCAAATCAATATTTATTTGGCTTTTATGTGATAAGTGAGACTTTGGTGGCTTTTACCTGATGTTTTGGAGGCTTTTACCATTAAATAGTAGATAGATTACCATTAAAATTTAGCTAAAACTCATTTTTCAATGACTTAACAATGGTTTACAAGCGTGAGACTTGTTTTAGACTCAAATCTCACACTATATCTAGCCTATCAGTGAAATATTTTTAAAAATTAATTTGATATATATAAGATATTTTAAATAAATAATTGTCATCAAAATTTTATTTAATAAGTAAGGTCAATTGTTAAAGTTGAATCTTAATAACATTCCAATAATTGTGTGAGTTCAATATTAGTATTAGGTTGGCTTATTTTGCTTCAAGTGTTGTTTATTAGAATTTGTCTTTGGGATCTCAATTGGTCTATTTGGGAGTTTTAGTTCTCAAGTATTTAGTATGTGGATAGTTGGAGACCCTAAGACATATATTTTGGTTTTGTCTAAGAACCCAATCTATCAAGCTAAATTCATGATTTTTTAAAACCCTTTTGGTGTAAGTCTTTCCTAGCATAATATGGTCCTAAAGAATTGGCCCCTATTCCTTGCCAAGTTCACATAAATTTGAAACACTTTTTAGTGGAAATTTTGATCTCAATTTGTAAAGATAGAAATTCATCTCTTCTTTAATGTTTCTATTAATAAATATTTTTTGTGCATACCATGGGAATTGCCATTTCTAAAGTTTTAGTATAGGTTGAAGAACAAGACAAGAAGACAACATGAGAATTTGTACATTTATAGCTATTTCCTAATCATTAAGGTAATTCTCCTTATCTAATTTACTTTGATGTGATCACTTGTGGTCTCTCTCATAGGGCCATAGGAGAGGATGTAATGGTAGCACATCTTGCCACTTCCAAGTTAGCATTAAAGATCCCTAGCTCATCTTACATGTCTCATTAGTTGTTTCTCTCTCCTCCAAGTTATTCCTCATTAATGTGTTCTTAATGACATATGTGGGGGCCTACTCTAGGTAGTGATAATAAATGTTTTCATAAATATGGTATCTTTCTTCAACTTGAAAAAAATTGCCATAAATTCATGAAATAAAATTGGAATACATTAGTCGACTTCAACTAATTTCATAGTACATTGTAGAACATGTCTCAGTAATATAGTTTTATTAAAAAAAAAATTGATTATAAATCATAATAAGGACTACTATCTTGAAAGGTCATACTTCTGAAGTGGAGCGATGGCGAAAATCAGGGAGGTGGCGATAATCAGCGAGGTGGCGAAAACCAGCGAGGTAGTGCAGAAAGAAGACTACGAAGTGGAGAAGGGCGATGAGCAGAAACATGAAGGCCAAAAGTTGTGGTAAGGAAAGAAGCAAACACATGATACACCAGAGGTGGGCAGTGGCCAACAGTGGAAACTAGCACCAGAAGTGGAGAGAAGAAGTAAGGAAAAATGGAGCGAGAAGCTGGAGCAAACGGTTCCCTTCGAATAATTCAAGGAGAGAATCGACAAGGGTTGGACGACGTATGGAAAATTGGAATAGACCCCAGGATCAGAAATGCATAGGCCCCAATGGGTGATGGAGAATGGTATCTGGGTGGACAAGTGCCACCCTTACTATCAACCTTGGTACCAACCGAAAGTCAAACATAAGCGAAGGAGAAATCAGGCTAGGTAGGGATAGGGGCCTTCATTGGTGAGACCTAACTGCTTTATCAAGGAAAATGGAATATGGGGAGGAAATCAGGGTTCCAACAGAGGTGTCAAGCAAAACTTCAAAAACTCGAACAGGTGGTTTGGGGAAAAGTCAGGAGCGAAAAGAGACTTGACCAAAAATTGGCGCCAAAAGGATCACAAAAAGGCTCCAATAACCAAGTCGGACATGGACATTAGATTAGCAAACCAGGGTGAAGTGAATGAGGGTAATTATACACCAACTCCTATACCCTATCTCTGTGTTAATAATGAAACTTTCAAGAGTATTTGTGAATCACTGCAAAAGATTGGAATGTTCATCAAATGGGG
>CM021104.1:217248013-217356431 GCA_007115665.2 Sequoiadendron giganteum
ATACAAAATATACTCATCTCAACCAAATAAAATACACTATACAGAAAAATAAAATATATTAAAAAAAATACAAAACAAATAATAAATAAAAAGCAAAAGAAAGAAAAAAAAAAAATGAGACAGGGACCGGACAGTACATCATCCGACGGACAGTACCGTCGGTACCCCTGCTACCTGCGCCAACTGTATACACAGTACAATGGTTGGCGGTTCTTTGGGGAGGCCGCAATCCCCACGGGACAGTGCGTCCCCCCAAGTGGTGGGCGCACCGCCCCATGGGCACTATGTCACCCAAGGCAATCCGTGGGCGGTGGGGTCATGGCCATCGTCCATTGTAACATTACATTTTTTTTTATAAATAAGAAAAAAAACAACTTTATCATAAATTCTTTGTGTGGTTATTCGCACGGCGTATTTTTGAAACACGATAATATAACTTTGTCCAAAGACTTTTAGATATAAATATATTTATAATTATATATTATGTATATTTATATTCGAAAACATAATACATGTAATATATATTTATATATATATTTACATAGATAAATTTACTAGTAAAATCGAGAAAATAATTTAAAATAACCAGTTACAGAATTTGATAAAAAAAATTCAGAATATCTTCCTAAATTCAAGAGGTTTAAATTTAATTTCTTTAAACCCATTCCTTCACTTTTCAAATAATTAAAATAGGAAAATAAATAGATCTTGATTTATTTATTTTTTTCAAAGAAGGTTTTCTAAGAGGGTTTGTGTTTTTGAAGAACAGATCTAGATGTTTTCAAAAAGTTTAAATTCTTCATGTTACAACCTAAATGTTTGAAGCACAATTCTAAGGTTTAATTCAAACAATGAATTTCAACAATCAGATTCATAAACAAAATAAATTGCATTGAACAAAACCTGGAATCTGAAGCTACAGAAGAAGATGAATTTCTGATGCAAGCCTCCTCCAAGAATTTCCTAAATTTTCCTCAAACGTGCAACGAATCCAATCCAAAAAATTCAACAATTGCAACAAATTTTCCTCAAATCCAATCCAAAACCAAAAACTGTTTCAAACCCTTCTTTGTGCAAATTTTCCAAAAATCCTTCACTGCTCTGAAAAATCAATTCTCCCCCAAAACTTCTCTCCCTCCAAAATTGAAAACATGCATTCCACATAAATCAAAAATATCTAATACAACCCTAATTCACATTGCATGCAAAGTTGAGAATTAGATATTTATTTCATTTTCCATTTTCAAAAACCCAAATTGAATTTAAAATACAATTTCAATTTCCTTTCAATTTCTTATGATTTAATTTAATTTAATTTAATCCAATGAACTTAATTAATTAATTTTAATTATTTAATAACTAAATTCAACCCTTTTGAGATTAAAATTTAATTAAATAAATAAATTAAAATTTAACTAAATTAAATTTCATTATCAACTTTAAATATAACATCAAAGCATAATATTAATTTTTATATAACATAATCACTACTTTTTCCAATGCAATTATTCTAAACATTAATTTAACAATAATGCATCTAACAGAATCATATAACATTAAATAAGGTAAACATGACTCAACAAACAAGATAGACGACACACTAAGGCTAGGGCGTAGACCTGACACATGTTACCTAGTTACTATCTCCCGTTCAACTTAACCATTGGATCGACACGCTCAAACCTGTGAGACCAGGTGGATTCGATGTCATGTACCTGCAACCTGAAACCAAGTAAACATCATAATACAGTATATCCAGCATATAATACACACCGTGAAGAAGAAATCATGGATTCACAGGGTGCTCGCAAGCGAGTGATGCGAAACCGTCCTCTTCACCAATCCACTCATCAAAGACCGACATTACATCATAATCAATAATCACATAATAATATATCATGCTAACTCTACTAACATCATTAATCCATTATGCATGTGAAACAATAATCAGATAACCTCATCACATAATAATAGTTGTCACTCAATAGTAGCGATCAAAGCACAAATAACAAGGTGTGTCCAGTATCATAGTAGCTGCAACCCAAACATAGCATAAAGCAAAACGAACAAGAAGCAAAACGGAGGGGTATTACACAACCAGCCAGACATCATCTGATGCCTAAGTTGTCAAGGCTGCTGCAATGAAGGCATCTGCATCACTTTGAGAAGATTCATTGTTAGAGACATTCTTCTTCTTCTTCTCCTTGCAGTCCTTCTTGATATGACCAAGTTGCCCACAGTTCCAGCATCTCACTTTGAACTTTTTACCAAGAGACTTCGATCACCCTGCATATTTCGATTTTGACTTCTTGTATTTCTTCTTGCCTTTCTCCTTTGGTCTACCTCGAACAGCAAGAGCCTCTTTGGCCATCTCTGAAGACTTCCTCTGCATCTCTTCAGATAGCAATAAGGCAACAACGTCTTCCATCTTGAAAGAAGTGGTAGTGCTTCCAATGGCCATCACAAGATGATCCCAATTGTCAGGTAACGAACACAATAGGAACATGCAACGATCCTCCTCCTCTATCTTTACACCTACAGATGCCAGATGAGTAACACTCATACTAAACGAGTTCAGATGGTCTACAATAGATGCACCTTCATCCATCTTCAAGGAGTACAACTTCTTCCTCAAGAATAACTTATTTACTAGAGACTTTCCCTAATAAATATCACCAAGCTTCTTCAATAATGAAGCTGCAGACTGCTCCTCATGGACGTTCAGGAGTACAGAATTGGCTAGACTCGATCTTATCAAACCCCTTGCTTTTCTATCAACAAGATCCCAAGCATCTTGTGTCGTACTTTGTGGCTTAGTTCCAGACACTACAATCCAAAGGTCTTTATCCACAAGCAAGTCTTCTATCTTGAGTTTCCATAACTCAAAGTTGCTACCGTTAAAATTCTCAATATCTACTCTACCTGATGTACTCGCCATCTCAAATAGAAACAAGTTTTAACACAACAATACTCCCACTGAAACAGTATTAGCACAAAAAACTGGCTTTCCTAACAAGGATAACACAACTGGCCAAGCTCTGATACCACTTGAAGGGAAAAGCATGCAGGATCTAATGACCCAACAATGCAGAATACATTCCCTTAACACTAATACAACAGAGGAGGAGAGCTGAAAATAAGTTTCAATAGCAACTAAAAATTACTTGAGATGAATACAACATGTAAAATAAAGATTACACAAAATTGAGCATTCACAGATGACACAGGTATTTAACGTGGGAAAACCTTTTTAGGTAAAAAACCCATCACACCAAGAAAATAATATTTTGTATTACAGTAATAACAATATTACATACAAATCACAGTCTTGCTTTTGTTCAGCTCACAACAAATACTCACAGTTCACTCTCACTATTACAATGTTCATCCAACTTACAGTTAGAACAACCACACTTGCAATAACGTGCTCGACTTACTTAAGTCATATGTTGCAATCAATTCTACTCAATCAACCGCCGATCACAAGGTACATCAAACTCTAATCAAATCGCACCAATGATATACCCATGTCGATGTTCCTGCATCGAGCCACCCAAGCAATGACTTCTTTACCCAAATCGGGTCCTATTCGCCACCCTGAGTTGACCTACAATAACAGTTGCTACGACTTTGGCCTCTAGCCAATTATCGCTCTGACACTAAGCCACATGTCCTTCCTTCATTCGTCTATTGCTCTTGCCACTGAGTCCAACTCGGTCAACCCTGTTAATGAGCTCATTTGAGGTCTCCAAAGTCCTTACTGCACTACCGCAACCCTACCAAGTTTGACTCACGATATGGAAATGAGCTTGACCGAGCTCACCGAGCCCAAACAATCCTTCTTACCGTGCTATCGCAGTTGGCTTCAAGACTCACCATGGTATGGCAGTAGACGACCTGGTAGACCGCTGGCGGTCTTACTGCAACCACCACGATCAATCACTTGATTGTCCGTGGTATCGTGGTAATCGCCAGCCAGTTCGCTAGCAGTCTTACTGCGGCCACCACAATCAATCACTTGACTGTCTGTGATACTATGGTAACCGCCAGCCAGGCCGCTGGCGGTCTTACTGCGACCACCGCCGTGACGGCGGTAACTACCAAGGTCACCGTAGGTGGTCTCACCGCGGCCACTGCCATGAGAGGATCCACCGCCTATGGTATGGCGGTAACCGCCAATGGACAAGGACCGTGGTTTATCACGCTACCGTGGTCACAAAGGGTGACCATTGCGTTAGGGTGGTAAAAAACCAAGCCAGATGAAAAGACCGTTACCGCGGCCACCTCGGTGAGGAAGGATACCACACGTGGAAACAAGGTAACCACCAAACCCTTTACCGCGATACCGCCAAAGCATAAAGGAAGACCGTTGCGATATGGTGGTAAAGGCATAAAACTAAATTTTTTGCCAAGTCTGAAAAACAGAGGTCCAAGCTGGTAATTGAGGCATCGTTTCTCAACAAAGAATATTTTAAGGAAAAGGAATTGATAGGCACCCAATCTAAGACCCGGGCAAGAATGGAATGCTACTAGAAGCAGAAATCCAGGGAATTGTGGCTCCAAGAAGGTGATAGAAATACTAAATTCTTCCACAATTCAACCATGGTCAAAAGAAATTCGAGTAGGATTACAATGCTGGTAAGAGAAGATGGGTCTCTCGCTAGAACTATGTAGGAAATCAATCAAGAGGCTATCAAGTACTTTGAGTCCTTGTTAAAGAAAGAAGTCTAGATGGACGGAAGATCCAGGGAGGAGTTCATCAGTGTAATCCAAAATTTGATCTCAGAGGCAGAGAACGAAGAACTGACTAAATTCATCAGTACAAAAGAAGTCAGGAAAGTAACATTCCAGATTGGAGCAGACAAGTCCCCAGGACCATATGGCTTCCCAACCTCCTTTTACCAGGCATACTGGGAAATAATTAAGGATGACCTAGTGAAAGCAGTGGAAGAATCAAGAAGAAAAACTACAATGCTAAGCGCAATCAATCATACCTTCATTGCACTCATTCCTAAAAAGAAAGATGCAAATTGCATGGGGGATTTTAGGCCAATCTCCCTTTGTAATACAGTCTATAAAATAATAACCAAGGTTATCACCAATAGGATCAAGTTGGTAATTGACAAAACCATTTCAAAAGAGCAAAGTGGATTTATTCCGGGTAGGTCAATTGTTGAAGGTATAATAGTGGCGCACGAGACAATCTACTCGGTAAGAAAGTTAAGATTGCCAAGTATGATCCTTAAATTAGATATCCTATAAAGGCTTACGACCGGGTGGACAGACAATTTTTGCTAGATGTGCTAATAGGGTTTGGATTTGATAGGAAGCTAGTGGAATGGATAAAAAGTTGCATAATTGCTCCAAGATTCTCAATTTTAATAAATGGAGTAGCCCAAGGCTTCATAGACTCCTCCCGGGGGTTAAGGCAAGGGGATCCATTATCCCCATTTCTCTTTATCATAATGGCAAAATCCCTAGGCAGGAAAATTGAACAATGCGGGAGGGAGGGATCATGGAAGGGAATTGAGGCAGCCCCAGGGGTGGGAGCAAATACCCATCAACAATTCATGGATGATACCATCCTTTTTGGCTTAGCCTCAAGAGTGGAAGCAAGAAATATCAAGGAGGTTTTGAATAATTACAGTAGGGCTTCTGGCTAGGCCATCAATTGGAGAAAATTGAAAGTCTTCTTCCTCAATACCCAACCTAGTCTTCAGCGAGACCTTGCAAGGATACTAGGTATAAGACTAGCCTGCCTCCCCAGAAGATTCCTAGGGATGCCCCTATTCGCTGGGGCCAATTATATCACCTTCTAGGATAGATTAGTAGGGAACTGCAAAAAAAAGATGGAATTATGGAAAGGTAAATGGTTAAATTCAACAGGCAGGCTACTCTTGGTAAAAATTGTTCTGGCAGCTATTCCAATATACTTAATGTCATGTTTAAAAATTCCTGAGGGCATCGTGGATCAGCTCAATCAAATAATGAGGAAATTCTTTTGGAATGGACTGGAAGATTCAAACAGAATTCCCTTGCTGGCATGGGACAGAATATGCAAACCACGGGCCTCGGGTGGGGCAGGAATCAGACAGTTGAAGGAAATGAATCAGGCTATGGGTGTTAAACTAGTATGGAAAATGTACACCAACAATCAAAAATGGGTGAGAATCTTGAGAATGAAATACCTCGATTCTGATGACCTAGTGAGTATAGTCGGGGTATTCAATCCACCAAGAGGCTCAACAATCTAGAACTTCATCTATGAATGCAGGGATATCATTTGTAAGTATGTCACATGGTAAGTCCACAATGGTAGAAATGGATCGTTCTAGGAAGATTCATGGGATGGACACTCTAAGCTAAGTAATATGTTGGGTCTGGCAGCAATCAAGGAAGAAACAAGTAGGGTCTGAGGTCCGAAGGTAAGTGACTACAAAGACAATGTGTGGAATAATGGAGTTCAATGGTGGAGATGGAAAAATTTAGATGCACTTAATGCCCCTGAAGCGCAAAAGAAGGCCCTAAAGATGATCCTGAAGGCCAAGACCTTTCCCGTTGGTGAAGGGGAAGACATTCTGAGATGGAATGCCTCAGCAGATGGTGAGTATAAGGTAAAGATTGGATATAAGCTCAAGGAGAGGAGGGAGGAAGGAAAAATCTGGCTAAATACACTCCTATGGGGAAAAAATGTCCTATCGAAAGCCGAGGTTTATACATGGCTAGCCACCCAGGGAAAGATATTAACATAGGATAGGCTAATAAAGCTAGGGTTTAGGGGTCCTAGTAGATGTATAATGTGCAAATATCAAGAGGAAACAACATCACATCTTCTACTCACATATCCCTTTGCCAAGTATTGTTGGAAATTCATACTCAGACTTCTAAACTTCTCAACCCCGTTATCACCAAACCTCTGGGAATGGCTCTCCATGTGGACAAAGAAGCTTTGCAAGGGAGTCTTCAGTAGCATATGGCAGATAGTACCATCCATAGTCTGTTGGGAAATTTGGAAGGAAAGTAATAGGCGTATCTTCCAAGAGAAATCAATGGGGAGAGAAAAGTTAGTAGGACGTCTGGTTAAGGCGGTAGTGGAATTGGTAAACAATGCAACAAAAAAGATAACCTTTCCAAAAAATGTGTTCTCTAACAAAGATATCGAACTCACAAATAAATTTGATGGATTATACATTCCTCCCATTGTAGGTGTGTTGGATGTGACTCAAAAGGATGAAATCAGGTGACAAACAGTATGGAAGAAACCACTACTTGGATGGATTAAGGTAAACTTCGACGGTGCCTCTACTGGTAATCTTGGAGTAGCTGGCATAGGGTGTGTGGCAAAAGACTTTGAAGGAAGGGTGCTTGCTCAAAAGGTAGAAAGCATTGGACAGGCAACAAATAACATGGCAGAAATCAAGGCGGCCCTAAGCGAATTGGAAATGGGGAAGCATATCAAGGCAACAAAATTGCACCTAGAAGGGGACTCGCTAATCATAGTGAATGCCATCAGAAGTAACCTCACCCCGAACTAGCTATTGTGGCATTGGTTGAGACCGATTTGGACCCTTGTCACATCCTTTGAGGAATTCCAAGTCAGCCATGTATACCATGAAGGTAATACTATGGTAGACAACTTGGCAAAAGGTACGGTGACAAAGGTAGAGTACGACCTGGGTAGAGACAGCTAAGCCAGGACTGAGTGAAGGGTCGCATCAATATGAAGGCATAAAAAGTGGCGACATAAAATCTAGGAGGTGGAAGAATTAGCTAGCCCCATGTACACATTGTAACCTACAATTAGTAAGCTAGGTACACCTTGGAACTTGAGTAGTGTCACATTTGGCAGGTAACCATCTTTTCAAGATTTAGTCAATTGTCTCAAGGAAAATTGAAGTCACTTCGGGCTGGTGACCTCAAGAATGCTGGATCGGCATTAAGGAGTCACTTGTGTGGAAGGACAACAAAATTAAGTCGGATTAGAAAAGGAAATAGTTGGCTATAAGAATGAGTAGCGACGTAGTAAAAGCCATGGCTGGAAGAGTAGCAAAGAAGCATTTGGTGAAGTGTAGGTGGAGAAAATAGAACATGGATACACCTATGTGTCTAGAGACAACTACAACCATGGTGTCATTTCAAGGAGAAGTGGCGGACGTCAGGCTCTGTGGAATCCTCTCGGTGAAGGATAAGTTGGTCATTCACACAGTCTGGGAGGTGTTGGGCCAGGAGTTCATCTCGTCATACCATAAGCACCGGCTCAATACTGACATCCATGAGATGCTCTTAGCCCTCATACTCTACAGAGGTATGGTGAAGCCAAGGATAAAGAACCTCTATTAGTGGTTGTTCAAACATATGTACTTGGGGGAAATTGATGCAGTATTGGACAATATTGATGAGTTTGGGTGTATTCCTATGCCGCAACACTACTACTTGCTCAAGAGTCGTGGTGGGAGGCTAGTCCCCAATTTTTTTATTTTGTCAACAATAGAGCCAAAAGAATTGGAGGAGTGGTGCGGGGATATTGACAGAAACATCATCTTCCTTCTTCACGCAACAGGCCTTCTTCCGTCGATGACAAAGGAGGAATTGGGCAACTACATGGCTCAGGAGGGTTTCGAGGTGGACAATGACGATGAGGATAGCAATACTACAGTGACCCCGATACTACTAGATTCAAGAGAAGATTGGATAGAAGATGATGGACGGGATGTGGAGGAGATTGCAAATGGCCCAACACACAAGAGATGCAAACTAGAGTGCCCAGTTAAGTCTCGCACCACCCATGCAAAACAAATGCGCAAAGAAGAAAAGGATTGGGGTTCAGGACGAGAGGACTCAAGCCCCATCTTCACTGCTCTACGCAGCCCCTGGAAGCCAAAAGGAAGGAAGGTAAGGAAATCATGAAGCTGGTTAGCAGAAAAAGTAGAAGTTTTATTTTTTAAGATTATCGAGTAGGGTAGTTTCAGATAGATTGGTAGGCTGCTTTTTAAAATTTGCTTGATACTGGGCCAGTATGGCATTTCGAAGTTTGAACTCAACTGAAAGGAAATCGGCTGTATTATTTTTTGATTGATAATATATGGTGCTAGCCATACCAGCTATTAACTTACCAAAAAAAAAAAAGACTACTATCTTAACGTTTTGTAAATGAATATCGATATACAAAGATAATGAATTATTAAATTATCTTAATATCATGCAAACAAAATACCATCATTTTAGTGTATCATTTAAAATGATGATTACATGTGTGCCTAAATTAGTTAATTAATCACTAATTAAATACATTCTTAATAAATGATAAGATTTGGTTGTGACATCCTCCTCCACTAGGAAAAATTCATCACCTTGATCTAGTTTATTCAATTATGACAACACAAATTTTCTTTATTTTTTATGCGAAAAAATGAGGATAAACTTTATAAAACTCTTCATAGTCATCCCATGTGGCATTTTCCTCTAAATATTGGTCATACAAGACCTTGGACTAAGTTAAGTACTTATCTATTACACAAATGAAACTTGCTAACCTTAAGCACTTTGAGAGGTGTTTTTGTTACCACTTTTGGGTCCAAAATCTATAAAAAAATTCAATCAAGAACATAAGAATAATCTGTCACATGCTTTATCAAATAAGATATATGCAATATATTATACAAGCAAGCAAGAGAAGGTGTTAAAGTTATTATATATATGCAACTACGTTAATGAATTCCAACACTTCAAAAGGGCCCACAAATAGAGGAGCCAACTTTATTGATAATCCAAACTTAATCAAACTTTATGACGTTTAACTTTAAGAGAAATCTTATCTCCCACAACAAATTGTCTTGTAATTCTCTTTAAGTGGGCATGCAACTCTTCAACTTGCCAATGGATTTAATTGACCTCTTCTTGCAATTTAACTTGGTCTTCTATTTTTGCCAATGTTTGTGGCCTAGAATGCACATCCTATCTCCTAGTTTATCCCAATTGATGGGGGTTCTAGATTTTCTATCATACAATGCCTCGAATGGAGATATTTTCTAAGTAAAGTGGTATGATTTATTATATGCAAACTCAAACAGAGGTAGGTATTCCTACCATTTGTATTATTGGTCCATACAATATATTCACAACATATCCTCTAAGACTTAATTCTCTCTTGTAGTTCGACTATTAATCTTTGGGTGATAAGTTGCACTAATGTTCAATTGAGTTTCCAATATTAAAAATTAGGTTTACCAAAACTCTAAAATCATCTACACATCTCTATTTGAAATAATCCTTTTTTCAAACTCCATGAAACCTAAAGATCTCCTTAACAAATATTTTTACAAAGACTAAGGTAATATCGAACAAGCTCTATAATATAAAATGAGCAAATTTTATGAACTTGTGTACTACCACTAAGATAATGTCATGATAGTTCCTAAACATTGAAAAAAATCCATACTAATCACTTTTTCATTTATATTTTGATACATCATGAGAATCATGTAATCCTATAGAATGAATATGTTTAACCTTAACCCAATGACACTCTAAACATCTAACCACAAAATTAACCACATCTCACTCAATTCCTTTCCAAAAATATATAGTAGTTTTGGGCCATCCATCAACTTGGTTACAATGGATGTCTCAAATATGGTGCATGGTGAGCTTTCTTAATGCTAATGTCAAACCTCACTTATTTGGAACTTATATTTTACCTTGGTATAGTTTAAAAGACTACTCGGCTTGAATTGACACCCATCACATCAACAAGTCTTCTAAGGGGGCCTTCCTCAAGTTTCTCATAAAATTCATCTGTTGATGAGCATTTTCAAAACTTTTTCTGAAAAGTTGATTGAACAGTAGCCATCATGGTTTGTGTCATATGTGACTAAGACCATCAGCCACTTGTTTTTGACTCACGTTTGTTTGTAAGTGCTTATGTCGGCCATGGGAATATATCTAGTATCAAAGGCTTGAGTTTTTTAAAAACACACGACATTAGGGGAGAGGAGCCGATACGTAGGCGGGGGCCCGAACGTGCGATGGGACATGCGCTCATTGGGGCCCACACCTATACGCTGGTCCTCCACAACATAAGCTTAATTTCATCCATAGATAGGCTTGATCACATCAAACATAAATCAGATATAAAATGCACACAAGTTAGCATTAATTTAAAAACTTAACAAGTACACGGTGGCAGCCAAACATGATGAAGTGTATCTAACTTGTATCTGACATTGAAAAAGTACCATTCTGACATGGAATTAAAACAGACCAAACATTAAGACATGCACCCTTCCCCGTAAACTATTAAACCCAACTTTTGCACCAATGCAAGCATCACTTTCACATTAGTCACAACTACAGAAAATAAACAAGGTGCCAAGTCAACAACTTTGAAACCCATCCGACCCATCTTTGACTGACTGGTGAACCCATTACAAGATTGTTTCCCATTGTAGCATAACTAAACCAACACGCAAATGCATTCGCCTGTCCCATCTACCATGAGATCTACAACACTTATCAGCTTCAATATGTCCCATCTTGCCAAGTAGGGTGCGCACGTAGTGTATCCAAACACAAATATCCCACCTGCATCCATTTAACACTCCTGTAAGGCTGCCATTATTCAAAACAAAAACATGGAAACAATTTCAAAGAATCCACCAAACCAATCAAGTCAAGAATTAAAGGTTGAAATCAATCAAATCTCCAATTCATATGAAACAAAACTCAAATTCAAAAGAGGACAACAATTTATTTCACCACACCAAACAACCATCAATCAAATTCAAATAATTCCCAATTCAAATAGTCGTGAAAACCAACAAGTATTTAGTTATTCTGCAGTGAGCGACATAAGAAAAGGAGGAGTGACAAGCACATAATTGAATGAGTTAACATCAAGGGGAGGCAACAGCTTAGATTCCAGTGCACCAGCATCCATATTGTACCAGGTTTTCCTTTTCACACTTGTTCTTCATTACAACCATTCATAGCATCCATATTGATCTTCATTACACCCATTACAGTCATATTAGATGTTTCTTTATGTATCGGTAGGGTTTATATTGCAAATATTGCAGTCATAGGTTAGCATATGTGTTCCATAGGGTTTATAATGCATATATTACAATCATGGTTTACCATTTAAGGCTTTCCCTAGGGTTTATATTACAAATATTACAGTCATAGTTTACCATCTTTGTTTCCCTAGGGTTTATATTGAAAATGTTACAGTCATAGTTTAGCTTTTCTGTTTCAGTAGGGTTTATATTGCAAATATTACACTCATAGTTTAACATTTCTATTTTATAGGTTCTGCATTATCATTCACTCTACTTTTCATGTGTCTCAATGGTTCTGCATTATCATTCACTCTGCTTATCGTAGTCTCACATCGTAGTCTCATAGGTTCTGCATTATCGCTTATATGTTACATATTGGTCATGGTTTACCATTTTTGTTTCAATGGTCTTGCATTATCATTCACTCTGATTATCTTATTCTCATAGGTTTTGCATTATCATTCACTCTAGTTATATTATTCTCATAGGTTCTGCATTATCATTGACTCTGCTTAGCATAATCTTATAGGTTCTACATTATCATTCACTCTAGTTATCTTATTCTTCTTTCAGTTCTACATTTTCATTCACTTTGGATATCTTATTCTCATATCTTCTGCATTATCCTCTACTTCCTTATGTCGCTCACTCCAGAATAGATAACTCAAGATAACAAACTCCTATTACAAAAGATAATCTCAATTGAAAAGAAAGAAACTAAAAAGATAACACATACACAAACTAAATAATCTTCTGTTCAAGCATCACTCTCTTCATACATATAAAGATAACTGTTAAATCATTTGTGTTTCATAGTTTACCATTTATCTTTCCTAGGTTCTGCATTATCATTTACTCTGGTTATCATATTCTTATATGTTTTGCATCACAAACTAAAATATAACACATACACAAACTAAATAATCTTCTATTCAAGCATCTCTCTCTTCATACATATAAAGATAACTGTTAAAGCATTTGTGTTTCATAGTTTACTATTTATCTTTCCTAGGTTCTACATTATCATTTACTCTGGTTATCATATTCTCATATGTTCTACATCACAAACTAATTATTCTTCTGTTCAAGCATCACAACACTCTCTTCATACATATATAGATGTATTTCCTAGTTTACCATTTATGTTTCATAGGTTATGCATTATCATTGACTCTGCTCATCATATTCTCATATGTTCTACATTACAAAGTGATTGTTTTTATGTTCAAGCATCACTGCTTTGATTCTAATTATTATGTGTAGATGGCCAAGGGCAATGCAGTGGTGACCCGTACTGGGAACAAAAAAAAGAAAAGAGCCATGACAAGGTTGCCTATCGAGAAACGAGGATGCAGATTCCCCCCTGAAATAGATCATGTTGCACAAGTAGATGAGATTTCTACTCCTCAAATACTGCAGATTTAGGTTACTACACCTCAAATACCGCAAAAGGTAAAATAAATACAGAAGCTATGGTATGAGGATGACATGAAAAAGGCACTCTATGATGTTGAAGAGAATGACATGTCGATAAGGGGGGCTTCCAAAAAGTGGTCAATCCCAACAACCACACTGTCCAAATGGCTAGGGGGTATAACAACAACTTCCAAGAAAGGTCCGCCAACAGTCCTCACAGAAGAGGAAGAAAATCGCATTATGGAATGGTGCGAGAAAATGGCTTATATTGGTCATGGTTTTGAGATAGTCAATCTTAAGTCTGAGGTTGCTCAAATATGTCAAAATAGGCCAAACCCTTTCACCAATGGCTTCCCAGGGAAGTCTTGGTGGACAAGCTTCAAGCACAGACATCCTCAACTCGCATTACGAACTACTGAAGGCCTAAACAAAGATAGGGCATTCAATCTTAGACCTGATGTTGTAGATGCATTCTACAAAACACTGTCTACAACATACAAAGCCATGCCATATGGTCCTGATCGCATATGGAATTGCGATGAAACTGACATCCAAGCAGGCAAAAATGGGTCCATGAAGGTGCTCGCAAGAAAAGGTAGCAAGAATGTCTCTTACATTACCCCAAAGAGCCGTGAATGGATAACCATTCTATGTTGTGTCAATGCTACCAGGCAGAGCATTCCAAGATTCTACTTGTTCAAGGGGAGTGCGAACATAGATAATTACATCATAGATTGTGAACCAAGTGCTTGCATTGCAGCCCAGCCACATGCATGGATGACCAAAGAATTGTTCATAGATTGGTTGACCCACTTCAAAACCTCGATTCCAGGCGATTTCTCACCCACGAACAGGGTCTTGCTGATATTTGACGGCCATGGAAGCCACGTAGCACTCGAAACCATCCAGGAATTAAGAGATATCGGTATAGATTTGTTAACATTGCCATCACACACATCACATAAGCTACAACCATTGGATGTGAGTGTGTTTGCACCTTTCAAAGCTTACTTCAAATTAGAACGTGTAGAATTTTTGTCAAGGTTTCCAAACATTGAAGTGAGGAGGAGAGAACTTGCAATGTTAGGTAGCAAAGCAATGAAAAGAGCTTTGACAGTTGACAACATCAAGGCTGGGTTTAAAAGGACTGGTAGATGGCCACTGAATCCCGATGCACTTGTCAACGACATGCATCCCAGTGAGACATTTGTGGTCAGCGAGGATGCTGACGCAGTTGAAAAAATTCTCAACCTTTCTGGACTTGGTGTGTCAAGTGATGATGTCACAGTATTGTAGTCCACTCTTCCAGATGGACACATGCAACCTGCAACAGAAACACAACACTCACCTGATACATTTGCTGCTGAATCATTTGCACAAGTGGTGGTTAATGAACACACCCCTCCCATGCTGGACAGGGTCGTTGATCAATTCAGTGAAAGTTTAGATCTTCCATCACAATGAAGCCAACCATCCTGGTTGGTTGAGGGAGCTATGAACTTGGGCATTAATTTGGAAATTCGAGAACAACAGGATACCTATACTTTTCCATCACCACCACCACAAATTGACCTTTCTCAAGTTGTCCATTATTATGCTCCTTCTTGCAATTCAGATTTACAAGCCAATGAAGATGTATGACAGGGCTCACAGGTAGTCAAGGAGGTCATTGGAAAATAGTCAGATGGGACACAAGAAACACAAACAACTCCACACATCAGCAAGTTCCTCAAGTTTCCTATGCACACTGTCCGTCAAATGAAATCCAAAGCAAGTGCAATTCGGATTAGTAGACAGTCTCAATTGTTGACAACAGATGACTACATGAGGCTGTTAATGGAGCAAGAGCAAAGGAAGAAAGAGGTGGAGGAGATAAAAGCAAGAAAGAGACAACAGAATGCAGAGAAAAGGGAAGCAAGAATTGTGGCAGTGGAGTTGAAGGAGAATGCCAGAATTGAGAAGGACATACTGCAAAAAGAGAAAGAGCAGTAAAAATTACAACAAAAAAAGGATAGAGATGCAAAAAAGGAGCAAGAGAGGCTTCACAAGGAACAAGACCGAAAGGAAAAAGAGATTGAAGAGGCACAGAGGGCTTTACAAAGAGAGAGGCGGTTAAGGAACACTTCTAATCCATTGTCTCAAAGTAATGGAGTCTTCCGTGATATTCTCAACATTAATATCCCTCAGTTCTCCATAGCAATGAATTATTCAAGCCTCTCCCAATTTGACTTCAGGGGCAGTCAATATCCATATCAATTTGGCACTCGGGATGTACAAATGTCTTAACCACCACCCCCAACACATGTCACTTGCACCCAATTTACCACTCCAAGTCCCACTCATGTATGCAGCAATCCTCGTCGACTGGAAGCTGACGAGAACATGGCAATTGGCACCCCAACCAGCCAAGATCCTTTTCACAATAACAATAACTAGATTACAAGTGCTAGTTTCATAGACTTTAGAAGTATTGATATTTACAAATGCACCGAAATTGTGGACAGTTGTAATTTTTTGATAAGTACAGATTGACCGTTATTATTTTGTTTTGTGAAGTAATCTGATCAAATTCGAAAAAGTGTTGTATGTAATTTGCAATGTATGCTTCTTCGTTGACATTTCAAATATATGAGAATTACAAATGTATCATTTTTGTTTTGATTTGCAATGTATTAGGATCATATTGCAATGTGTGTTCTATGTAATTTTCAATGTGTCACTATTTTTGTTTCAAATGTTTGCTTCTTCATTGACATTTTGTCATTTTCTATTCCTTTTTCCAAATATTTTTCCACGTGGAAGGTCCAACTTTGTCCACACGTGAAAAAAAATGGAAAAAAGACCCATCGACCGATACAGATGCACCTCGGGTACCACTACCTGTGTGGCTCGACGTCCGAAGGTGACAGCCTTCCCACGCCAACTCCTCCCAGTCCGCCACCATAACAATCCACTGCTAAGCACTTATCACTTGTCGCCACTTCCTATTCCTATCGACTGTCTAAATTAAATGTTGTCACCTCTCCTAAGCTCCACGCCACCCCACAATTTTATTCCAACCAACCTATACATATACATATCCATATGCGTATGTATATGCATACATATACATATGCATATGTATATGCATATACATATGTATATGCATATACATATGCATATGCATATACATATGCATATCATATACATATCCATATGCATATGTATATGCATACATATACATAGACATATGCATATGCATATGCATATGTATATGCATATACATATCCATATGCATAGACATATGCATATGTATATGCATACATATACATATGCATATGTATATGCATACATATACATATGTATATGTATATGTATATGTATGTAGATATGTATATGCATATACATATGTATATGTATATAGATATATGTATATGCATATACATATCTATATACATATACATATGTGTTTATTCCGAAATGAACTGCATTGAATGCTCCCAGTGCCTCGCTCTTCTCGCCATTCAACCAACTTTTCATTTTCTTGAGTAAACATTTCATCTTCACTTGTTCGCCAGTACCTGTTCATTTCGTCATCTGCAACCTTTGTCGTCTCACCACAACCTGCAATGCTCGGAGACCATATCATGTTTGGGTAGAAGCCGATACGGAGATGGGTAGATGCCAATTACCGAACGTCACGAGCAACTCCACTTCTGCCATGCAAGCAACAAACGGGTTCCTCGCCGCCATGAACGGGTTCCATATACATATACATATACATATGTATATATATATATATATGCATGCATCCACATACATATACTGTATATGTATATATATATTCATACATACACATACATATACATGTGTATATGCATACATCCACATACATATACTGTATATTTATATATATATGCATACATACACATACATATACATGTGTATATGCATACATATGTATATACATATGCATATGTATATACATATGCATATGTATATACATATGTATATGTATATGCATACATATACATATCTATATCTATATGTATGCATATGTATACACATATACATATTTATATACAATTAAGTCGTGCAACTATTCTATCTTTTTTAGGTGCCATTGATGAATTTGGGGATGTTAAATTTTTCATAGGTGATGGCAACCTATGTTGGACGGGTCCACAACTCCATTCGAATTGTGAAGTGTTGCATAGGTAACCATGACAAGCCTTCAAAAAACCAAGTCCCCTAAGTCATTCAAATACAAAGCTATGATAATCTATGTGAAGTGCTACATAGGCCACACATGTATATACATAAAACATAGACATACAAATATA
The DNA here is from genome assembly GCA_007115665.2 of Sequoiadendron giganteum. Classification (NCBI taxonomy): domain Eukaryota; kingdom Viridiplantae; phylum Streptophyta; class Pinopsida; order Cupressales; family Cupressaceae; genus Sequoiadendron; species Sequoiadendron giganteum. The sequence continues at coordinate 217,265,808 of CM021104.1, forward strand.
CATATAGGTTATGCTTCATCAATTCAATCAACTGAGCAATAGAGACATGTTTTAGGGAGACTTGATTTTGTGGACGCTCGTTTGATGGCAACCTATGTTGCATAGGTCCACAAGTCCATTCGAATTGTGAAGTGTTGAATAGGGAACCATGACAAGCCTTCAAAAAACCAAGTCCCCTAAGTCATTCAAATACAAAGCTATGGTAATCTATGCGAAGTGCTACATAGGCCACACATGTATATACATAAAACATAGACATACAAATATACATATAGTTTATGCTTCATCAATTCAATCAACTGAGAAATAGATACATGTTTTAGGGAGACTTGATTTTGTGAACGCTCGTTTGATGGCAACCTATGCTGCACAGGTCCACAACTCCATTCGAATTGTGAAGTGTTGCATAGGGAACCATGACAAGCCTTCAAAAAACCAAGTCCCCTAAGTCATTCAAATACAAAGCTATGGTAATCTATGTGAAGTGCTACATAGGCCACACATGTATATACATAAAACATAGACAAACAAATATACGTATAGGTTATGCCTCATCAATTCAATCAACTAAGCAATAGAGACATGTTTTAGGGAGACTTGATTTTATGAACGCTCGTTTGATGGCAACCTATGTTGCACGGGTCCACAACTCCATTCGAATTGTGAAGTGTTGCATAGGGAACCATGACAAGCCTTCACAAAACCAAGTTCCCTAAGTCATTCAAATACAAAGCTATGGTAATCTATGTGAAGTCCTGCATAGGCAAGCATGAAAGGCCTTGGGAAAACCAGGTCCCTTAAATACATGTTGTAAAAAAGCTTCAGTGCTCAATATTGACCTATGGTAATACATGTGAATACTTGAAGGTTTTCATGGCTATTTGGCTTGGGAATTATTTGAATCTGATTGATGGTTGTTTAGTGTGGTGAAATAAATTGTTGTCTTCTTTTGAATTTGAGTTCTGTTTCGTATGAATTGGAGTTTTGATTGATTTCAGCTTTTAATTCTTGACTTGATTGGTTTGGTGGATCTTTGAAATTATTTCCATGCTTTTGTTTTGAATAATGGCGGCCTTACAGGAGTGTTAAATGGATGCCTGTGGGATATTTGCATTTGGCTCCAATACGTGCACACTCTACTTGGCAAGATGGGACAGATTGAAGCTGATACATGTTGTATATCTCATGGTAGATGGGATAGGCAAATGCATTTGCATGTTGGTTTGGTTATGCTACGATGGGAAACATTCTTGTAATGGGTTCACCAATCAATCAAAGATGGGTCAGATGGGTTTCAAAGTTGTTGACTTGGCACCTTGTTTAAATTAATGCTAACTTGCGTACATTTTATATCTGATTTATGTTTGATGTGATCAAGCCTATCTATGGATGAATTTTTTTTACGTTGTGGAGGACTGTTGTATAGGTGCACACCATATAAAGTTGACACCCCCAAATTAATCAATGGCACATAGAAAAGATACAATTGTTGCAGGTATGAATTTATGAATATAGACATACACATACACATACATATAAGTGAATTAAACACGACTGTAGAGAAGTATGGGAAGAGGCAGCGAGTGATAAATGCGATGCAGTGGATTGTTAGGGTGGCTAACTAAGAGAAGTAGATGTGGCAAGGTTCTCCACTTAAGACCTCTTCACACATCTATACACACACACATTTACATATAGACATACACATTCGCGCATACACATTTACATATACAAATACATATTTACATATAGACATAAATATAGACATACACATACACATAAACATAGAAATACACATACACATAGTCATAGACATACACATATCCATACACATACGCATAAACATACACATACACATACACATACACATACACATAGTCATAGACATACACATATACATACACATACACATAGACATAGACATACACATATACATATTTACATATCCATACAGATTTACATAGATTTACATACACATACACGCAGACATAGACATAGACATAGACATACATAAACACATACACATACACATACACACACAGACATTGCCATCATTGTGAAGATAAAACGAGAAGTTGCTAGAATGAAAGGCTATAAAGTTGACAAGTGTCTGAGGCATTATTAGCATTGGATGTAGGTTGGCTCGAAAAATATGCAGTATGTCGTGAAAGTAGTATATGTATATATATATGTATATACACATATATATATACATAAATATATAGACATATTCATTTACATATACATATACATAAACATAAACATACGTATATGTATATTCAAAAATGTCTATACATATATATATATATATATATATATATATATATATATATGTAAGATGCAAAGACCTTAAGCATATACAAGTTGGATACACTTCATCATGTTTGGCTGCCAGTGTGTAATTATTTTGTTTTAAAATAATTACAATTATGTGTGCATTTAATATCTGATATACATATCCATATGTGTATGTATATGTGTATGTATATGTCTATGTATATGTCTATGTATATGTATATGTCTATGCCTATGTATTTGTCTATGTCTATGTTGATGAAGCAAAACCTAAAAAAAATAGAACACCCCCCATATATTTCCAAGACACAAAATTAAGGTACAATAATTGGATGACTGATATGATGGAAAATAACCTATGCAAAAGATAACACCCCCAAAATAACCAATGGCACCTAAGAAAAGATAGAAACATTTGCATTACAAACTTATTGAAGGATATGGGTTTTTTTTTTCATTTAAATGTTATTGGTCCTCATGGCCTGCCATGTGGACAGTGTGATTTTGGGTGCATACGTATTGGCTCCTCTCCCCTAATACGTAAGCGGGGGCCCTAATGTGCTATGGGACATGCACTCATTGGGGCCCACACCTATACGTTGGTCCTCCACAACGTAAGCTTAATTTCATCCATAGATAGGCTTGATCACATCAAACATAAATCAGATATAAAATTGATGGAGCATTACCCAAAATCAGAATCAATGATAATGCAAAACCTATGAGAAAACAATAAGGAGAGTGAATGATAATGCATAACCTGTGAGATTACGATAAGCAGAGTGAATGATAATGCATAACCTGTGAGATTACGATAAGCAGAGTGAATGATAATGCAAAACATATTGAAAAGAGATATGATGTAATATAAGCTAGACAATTATTTGAGTTTTGCTTCCCCTTTGACATCAAATAGTTTCTTATTTTTTGTAGTTAGGATATTGTTTTCACTATGTACCTGAGGTAGAGAATTAGTTGGTTGATTGTGATAATGAATTTTAGGTGAGAATAAGAGATTGGATGAGACTATCATTAAGACATGTTATAATGTTTAATCTAAATTGGGATACCCAAGGCATGAATAAGGATGAGTTTGATTCAATGGATAAAATATACTTTGATCATGTATAAATGATGTTCATTCTTGCTATCAATTTGAATAATAAGAATGTTAAACAAACATAGATGGGAGAACAATAGTTGCACTAAAGAGGAAAAACGGAATGGATACTAAAAGGACAATGTAGAAATAATATTCTAAGGAAAAAAACTATAGATAGAATCCTCTTCATAGCTTTTATTTCTATCACATATGAGAATTGAGACCTATATGCTATGGGATCATATCCTTCTTTAATGAATCTCTAGTGGCCCTTATGGTTTATTGGGGCTTTTTGGTCTTATGTATATCTAGTTGGTGTAGACATCATCTCTTTTTTTCCCCAATTTACTTCCTATGGAGAATAGTTACTAGGATTTAGTAAGATAGTTGTCTAGATGTATTGAGACACCAATCTTTTTGGTTTTCAAGTGTTTCTCTCCTCTATTTTCTTTTTTTTGGGAGGTGGGGGATCAATTTTAAACTCACATTTAACATTCTTTCACAAAAAATATCTATATTTTCTTTTATCTCCTATCTTTATGTGAACTCAAATATTGATATTTTTATGCAACTTGTATTGATTATCACATACTCTTGCTTCTTTCAATTATAACAGGTCTACTTAGCTTAGCTATGTTGAGTGCATTTTGACTATGATTTCGACATCATAGGATATTAATATTATAGGCTTTTCATTGTTTCTCTCCTCTATTTGTTTTTGTTTGGGAGGTGGCTGATTTTCTGATAACAAAAATTTATGAGCTACATTAATTAAGCAATGCCTATTGTAAAACCATAAATCAAAATACAATCATTTGACTAAAAATGATAATAGTGGCTGAAAATCAAAATCCATTGCAAATGAGCTAAAAGTTGAAATTACCAATTACTGTCCAGGGTTTGTATGCATCTTTATTTGTTGTTTTTAGATGATTTTTTTCCTACTGAATATTCTTTCTGGCAATTTGGATCTACTCATTATCTCCTGCCACGTGATGACACTAATGACTAATGAGTTTTTGATGGTAAATTCTTATCAAATTCTTTAAAAACTTGTATAGCAATTGTAGACATGGAAAATATACAATTCGATCTAACACACTGGATCCTGATTTACTAACACCATTTCATCCTGAATCATTTCCTTTTCTAGTCATTTAATCGAATAATTTGTATTTGATTAAATTCATCACTCTTCATCTCTTAATTAAATAAATCAACTTTATCTAATTAAGTCATCATCTCCTGTTAATTAAATAAATCAATTTTATTTAATTAATTTTGTAAATTCCCCTTTTAATTAAATAATTCATTTTATTTGATTAAATCCCTAAAGTCCTCTTATTAAATTGAATAAATTAAACCTTATTTGATTTAATCTAACATTGTCCCATTTAGTTAAATAAATCAAATCATTTATTTAATTAAATATTTCTTCACAATTCTTGATTTAAATTAACTCATAAATTTGAGTCAAAGTTGTCACATCCCCTAATCTCTCTTTAAATTAATTAATCTTTAATTAATTTAATCTTAATCTATGTCACATCCTCTAGAGAATGCAACTTGCACAATAAATCAATTACTTTGATTTATTAAATTCTCTATTTTTCCTCACATGGAATAAAGAAGGAATATTCCCTCAAATTTGAATTCAAATTTGAGTGGGAAGGGTACTTCCAACAAGGTATTCAAAGCCTCTTACATGTCCTTTGCCTTGAGCCAAGTGACATTAACTCCACTCTTCTCTCCCCCAACTTTCAAATTCAAATTTCAAATCTCCCCCTCTTTGGCACATTGACCAAAATGTGCTCATTCCTCTTCCAATCACATGTGGACAAGTGGCACAATGCCATTGGATTATCTTTTATCCCACATTGCTCAATCTTGATCATTCTTCCAAAATTGGAATCTATAAATGAGAGACTCTTCCTCTCATTCAATCATCCACAATCTAAGTAGACTTACTATACTCAACTTCATCATCATCCGCAATCACATGCAAAGTTACTCTCTTCACATTGAGAACTAATTTTGCCCATTACCACTCAAGCATTCACCATCTTCAAGATTTGTAACAAGGTTATGCCCAAATCTTTTTGGAGATTTGACCATTTCTCAATCACTCAACATTGCAACTTAGGGATTGGGAAAGGGCCAATTGCAACATTCCATTGGCACCAATTCCCCCATGGGATCGCTAATCTATTGGCTTAATTATGATTTACTCTCATTTTATTTAAGTTTTTGTTTTTCATTTCCTAATTTTAGTTTAAATAGATGGATTTCATGGGGAATCTCTCATGTGTGTTTTCTTGCATTTGATCTAAAAATTTAACATGTTTTTTGTTCTTGTGCATTTGCAGGTTTAGGGGTTCACATTTTGGCGCTAGAAGGAGGGCAAAATCTTAAGTTTTCATCACATTTTTCACAAATTCCACGTTTTTTTAACATTTTTGTGCACACAGGAAATTGCACCGCTGACAGTTTGCGCAGTGTTATATTGCACCACTTTTAGAGGTGTGGCGCTATATGGCACCACACTTTTCTTAAACAGCGCCGCACCCGCTTTCCCGCTCATAAATTTTAAAATTTTAAACTTTGTCGCAGATTTTTTAAGTCACAAACGGCATTGCGTGCCAAACTGCGCCGCACCCGCGGTCTCTATTTTTGCAGAGCACCGCACCCAATCAAATGCACAACGTTATATAGCACCACATCTGTTCCAAACTGCACCGCATTCGCTAACTGCGCCGCACCTGCAGTTTTCTGTTTTTTTTAACTTTTTTTTTTATGACGCAGGAACTTCCCGAGGTCATAACTTTTGACTCAGATTTGGGTTTTGGCTGAAATTTTACAAGTGGTTTTCTTAGGAGGTGGCATGTGGTTTGGCAACCAATCTAGATGGGTTGGATGTCATTTTGACACATTTTCGGGGCTTGGAACTTTCATCTTGGCCCTCAAAATGACATTTTAAAGTTTTTTCCTAGTTTTTTGAAAGTTGCTTTTATTAATAACTCAAAGTCCATGTTTCAAATTTTGGATGTTAGTTGGCAATTCATCCCATATTAGTTTTATAAAAATTTTGGTAAAAAATAGGACTCTCAAAGTCATAGATGCAAAATTACCAAAAATGGAAAAATAAAAAAATTGTTGAAATTTACCTAAAAAGGAAATTGTCTTGATTATAGGTGAAGGAAGGAGAACGAAGGCCAAAGAGTTCTTGATGATGTTATCATCTCATTGTATCAAGTTTTTTTAAACACTTTGGGAGAACTTATAATCCCTTTCTAAGAATTTGTTACTTTCATGCTCTTAGGACACTAAAATTTCTTTTGGGCTTTAAAAAGAACAAACACAAAATTTCTTTTTCAAAATTTTACAAAAGGCTAAAAAGAACTTTAGACAAACATACTATATTTTTTTTAAAGGGTTAAAAGTTGAGCAAGACAATCTCACATTTTATTTGGTGCCTAAAAAGAATTCATCATTGCTTTGAGGTCTAAAATGAACAAGTGTTTTCAATGTTTTGCAATCCTTTTCACAAATTAATATCATTTATAATGTGTATGCACTTCTCTCAAACTTCATTACGATCTTGAGAATCAAAAACATTTTGGTGATATTAGGTTGTTAAAAAGATTGCCTCCACATTTCAATTTGGGCACTTAACAAATGAACAAAACATGCGAGTGCGAATGAACTTATTGCGAGTGTTCTCCTTTTGTTTTTAAACAAAGGTTGATCGAACTACGAATAATATTTGTTCGCTATTGTTTATCTTAGAGGGTCTGCCTTGTGGGAAAAATTAATCACCCAAGGGAACGACCCAATCGGGAACACGCAAAAGCCAAGCGACTTCCAACCGGTATATAAGTGTGGATTCTTGAGAAAAGTTCAAGAATCACGAGGATTATTCTGACGAGATGGACAACAATGGACTCTTGCTGACGTTGGATAATCCCCCATGAACGGAATGCCCTCATTAGAACCTTTGTTTTGAAAAATCCAAAACCTTGTCTATATTATTGGTGCAAAAGGTCATGTCCTTTGAAGCCGCCCCACGTTATACATGTGGTCTTGTTGTGGAAATGGAAGGTATGTCATGGGAGATTCATGGGTACTAATGCTTGGCTGACCCGAGAAGTGTGTGTCGTGGAGGGGAGCTAGTGTGGTCAAGTATTAGCCATTCGTACAAGATATGTATAGTTGGATTTATCCAAGTAGGAACCCAGCAAGATATTGCCTCATCAACCTAGAGTTGTACATGTGCTTTGAATCGAAACACTTTACTTGGATCTAAAACAGTAGAAAACAAACATTCAACGAATCATCAGAATTTCAAACCCTTTAGGGAAGCAAATAACTTTGACAAATTCAAATGCTCATGCTTGCCCTAGGGATTTCATCCTTAGAGGCTTCTAAGCATTTGGATTTCATCTCAATTTGCTTACTAAAGTCAACAATAGGTAACATTTGCCTTGATTTTCCTTGATTTCCACATAATGCACTTTGTGGGATGAAATAAAATTAGGGTATTGGACATTCAGTTTGAAAAGCATAAATCAAGAAAGTGTTTGTGGTAAAAAGAACCGAATCTAAGAAAAATAAACAAACAATTGAACCACACATGTGCTTGGTCCCTTTTGAGTGATTTGGTTTCCATGCAGACATTGGTCTTTTGGTTTGAATTACTTCTAGAGAAAAGCATGTTCTTCATCACCTTGGTCTTGTAAGTAAGTCCTCATAGGGTCATCTAGGATCAAAATCATCACTTCATCCATTGAAACATCAATCAAATTCCATTTCACCAACAAATTTTGGAACTTTGCAACATCACTTATGCTAGAATTTTGGAAAATCAACATCACCTTGTTTGACTTAACACACCTAGTCAAATTATCAATCTTCTTGAACAAATTTTCCTCTAGGATAACACAACTTCATGAGGTCTACTAGTTCATGATCACTTTCATTGGATCAACACACTTAGCCAATTTCATTCTCTTATGTGAGTTTTCCCTATGTTAACACAACTTCCTAGGGTTTACAAATTCACCATCATCTTGTTTGACTTAACGCACTTAGTCAAACTATCAACCAATCAAAATAAAATCAAATAAATTCCTAAAGTCTAGCATTGATCCAAAGTTCCTAGAAGTTCAAACACCCATATCATTCACCCCTTTCATCCTCCATCTCATCATTGGTCCTAAACACCTTAGAGGTTCACTCTCGCAACAAGGTCAAAACACAAGAAGAACATGAAATACAAACTCGACTCATATATCATGAGTAATCCAAGTCAACCAAGCTATCCAAGTCTCACAATGCCAATTGATTATAGAAACTCACATTTATACATGGCATCATTATCTCCTCCAAACCTCAAAAGTACAACAAATGTGAGATGCCCAATCCAAAGTTTGGAACACCTTTCGCAATGATAGATTTAAATCCAAGTCCAAATCTACAAATCTATCAACCAAACGCTCAATGCATGAGTTTTCCAAACAACATTATCCCACCAAATCCATACATGCCAAGTGCAACTTTACTAAACATGACCATTTCAAATCCACACTTGGTGAACTTTGGGATAGACATGTTTGCGAATCCCACCAATGTTGTTCAAAATCCAAGCAATATGTTGACAACTCCATATGTTGATTCAAGTCAAGGTAGCACCATGCAAAATCAAAGTTACCTAAATCAAGGCAATATGATTCTCAACCACAACAATGTTCAATTTCAATCTATCATGTCAAATCAAAACATCATACCAAATCCTCTCATTTTGCCAACAATATCACAACAACAAATGGCAACCATCCAAGCAACCCCAATGGTTAACACATCTACCCTTCCTCAAATGTCTCAAAGACTAAGAATCTCAATCGCACCATTCACCACTCAAACCTTGGCAATCAATGAGACTGTTCCGCTCATCCCAACAATCAATACCATTCCCCATCCACCACAACCACCGCCAAAACACAACACAACCAATTCTTTCTCCATCATGTTGAAATCTGCTCAAGAAGCTTCCCACAAAAAGGCTCTCCAAAACCAACAAGCTGCACAACTAGCTGCTCAGCAAGCACAAGCGGCTCAAGTAGCCCAACAAGCTCAAGCCCAACACCAAGCTCAACAAATGCAAGCGCAAGCACGATTCCAGACACTATTGCAAACAATCCATGAACAATTCCATCAAAAAGTAGCACAATAAGGAGCCCAACAAAAATCTTTGTTGGCACAACAGTAGCAAGACCAACAACAAGCTTTGTTGGAACAACAACAACAAGACCAACAACAAGCATTGTTGGCACAGCAAATGCAGACATATCAACAAACCTTACTCACTCAGCAGAGCTTGCAACAAACTCCCAACACAATTGTCAAAAACAATAATCAAGATCTATCCATCGAGGAACAACTTGAAGATACATCCACCTCATGTGATGATCAAATCAACATACATCAAGAGCCATTTTTTAGTCATGATCAAGACCCCTCCTACAAAGATCTATTTCAAAGAGTGTTGATGTTATTTGATCCTATTGACATAAACCAAGATCCATCCACCAATGATCATATTGAAAATATCTCTACATCACCTAATGTGTTAGAGGACATATCTCAAGAATTTATTCCAAAACATGATCAACTTCTTTCACCAAAGTCTAGCAATGGACCTTTCCAAGACATATTGACATCCTTTGACCTCATGGTTACAAATATTGAAGAAATTCCCAACTCACCATTTGATCCAAGTCCACTCAAAGATCAAGAGGATATTGAGCCACTTCCAATGCCTTATGACGATGTCCAAGAACCCTTTGAAAGCGATCCATCCTTTGAAATTGACCCATGTCAAAACTTGATCCAAAGCATGTTGAAAGCAATTTCGACATTAATCAAGATCAAGAATTTTTATATGCAAGATACTAAAATGAAGTGATGGCCACTCTCCTACAAGATGTCACAAATAATGATCATATCCATATAGCACATACCCCTCCATCTACCCATAAGATGCTCTCTTTGGATGGACACACAAATGATCGTCATTCAAAACAAGAGTCTCATACTCTTACTGAGGAACACGAGTCTCCTAATCTTAACATTTGTACACATGATCAAGATATAGAGAAATCCAAAGACATATCAGAAACAAATCATGAAGAAGGCTTCTACATAAGTCGTGAATCAGAAACATCCTATGAAGTGAGTCATGAGGAAGACTTTTGTGTGGACAGTGAAGCATCAACACCTCTTGAAGAAGCATTACAATCTGATATCTCACAAGATCAAGCCAAAGATATCAATCAAGAAGTCATCCCCTATGCGGAGGATCTTATCACTTATAAACGTGGATCACTCACCTTTGTAAGGGAAAACTATCTTATCAATGAAAGATTTGTCACCTTTGAAGATCCACCACAGAGCAGAGAAGGAGCAACACCTTGTTTCCAAGGTAAATCATATCCTATGGCAAATAATTTTTTTCAACAGATGAATTATCAAGGTAGAGGATTAGGCCTACATGAATAGGGTATCCTAGAACTAGTGCAAATTGTTGGAAATCCTAAGCGTCGAGGCCTTGGTTATTAAACAATCAAGGGATATAAACATATCGACGATACTTCCATAAAACTGGGGGCAACTTCATCTCAAGCAACCATCAACATAGGGAGCACAAAGAATCCTTCTGATGAAACCAATGCCAATACTACAACTCGCCACGTCATGAATCTTCATCCAACCATCACCCCATCCACAAATTGGGACCAACGTCAAAAGAAATATTCAAATCAAAGGATGAAGAACGTCATCAAAGAAAAAGAAGTGAAGCACGAAGGACAAATCAAATATAAGTGGATACCAAAGAATACAAAGAATGATTATCCCTATCAAACTCCATTAGTCAAAGAAACTATGGGGCAAAATAAAAAAGGGAACAGTATCCATCAAATAAGTCCACAAAGGAAAAAGAACGCTTCTCAAGCGATATACAAAGTGTATCAAGCAGTTGGTCCTAATTCCACGAACACTTCTGTATCCACCCATTATTGCTCATCTTCCCAAGTTTGGAGAGTCAAAGGTTCCAAACTTTCAACCAATCCATCTTTTATCCCTAAACACACTCCATCCACACCTCCACGCATGATATCCAATTCTTACATTGACCATGTGTTGACAACAACCCTTCATCATAAGGATTCAGAAGGTACTCTATTGCATTCAAGTACACGTATCTTGGCAAAGCAACTTCTTCAGGTAGTATATCGATGGCACATTATGACAGAAGCATCAACATCAACACCACCAGGTAGTTCAGCATCAACTTAAAATCTCTCAGAAAATACAAAAAAAAAAAAAATACAAAAATCCAAAAAAATCAAAAAAAAGATTAAAAACAATAAAGAAAAAAATCATCCTTTAGCGAAAACCATTTCAGTGGCGCTTTGGACAGGTACCATGATGAAAACCTGGCAAACAGGCATCATGTGTAGAATCGAGCATCTACGTGCATCAGTTCAGGAGAAAGCATCTTATCGCATCCATACATAAAGTCGGCTTTCCATCCATATCATTCGTTCATCCATGAACCATTTATCCAACCCATTACCATCTATCTACCTTATCTTGAACTTGATGAAGGTTTGGTAAACACTTTACACTTGTTTATGGTAAATATCTTGACATGGGTTATTTTCACTGATCCTACCCAACACTATCTAAGCAATATCCAAATAAGCATTCCTCTATTCAAACACCTTATCTTGTCACAAGATAATCCTTGGCATCCTCTGCATGCTTACCGTATCCATATCCATTCATCCAAGAATCCACCCATGGTCGTTCAAACATTGCTAGACTCTGGGGCCAAATATTTGCATCTTGCTTCGAGAATAAATCTTGATATATATCCTCCAGCTTATGTGGTGATCCGAACATTGGAAAACATAAAATCAAATTGGTTAAAGAATTTGTGAGCATCAATCCAAATCACTAGCCCATGGCATATTTTGACAGCAAGACGATGTTCCTTATCAAGCATTATCTTTCATCGAACATCGATCCAAACAATTCATATCAGTTGCATCTAATGCGTACTTCAATGTCACATCAAAACAATTTTGTTCCAAACCAAGCTTCATCAATCTCGATCGAATCCAATCAATTATCATCTTTGTTTGGCTTAACACACTTAGCCAAATTATCAAATCCATAATCACCTCATTTGACTTAACACACTTAGTCAAACAATCCACTTTTGTACAAGTTTACTCTGGGATAACACAACTTCCTAGAGTTTACAAATGCATTATCACTTTTGTTTGACTTAACACACTTAGTCAAACTATCAATCCATCAATCCAATTGATCAACCATTAAGCTTGGTTTTCAATAAAATCCTGAAATAGAGCACTAATATCATCACATATCCAAATTGTCAAAATCATGTGAAAAAACCCAAAAACATTCAAAAAACAATTTGAAAATAAAAAACATCCAAATCACTCAAAAAATCCAAAAACATCTCGAAATATCAGAAAATCTTCAAAAAATTCATCATCAGGTCTTGTCAGTCGTCACCTTGTCGAACTACGTCATCTCTGAGCTTGAACGTAGGCAAGGTTGATCTTTGATCATCCCCTGAGACATCTAGGTCAGTCCTTTAGGCGTCCATCGCAATGACATTCGTATGCCCATATAGTTAGGCGTTCGTCACAGGGGCACCCATTTGTCCATCTAGTTTACATTTTAGGATTTTAGGCGTCCATCGCAATGACATCTGTCTGCCCATCTAGTTAGGCGTCTATCGCAGGGGCATTCATTTGTCCATCTTTTTCACATTTTAGGCATCCGTCACAATGGAAATTTGTTTGCTCATCTATCTCATCAGCAATCAAGTCAATTGTTGTCCGAACTACATCATCTCTGAGATTAAACATAGGCAAGGCCATCCTTGATTGGCCCCCGAGACACAAAATTCAAAAACATTCATAAATCTCAAAAATACCAAAAACATTGGAAAATCCAAAAATTAAAATAGCCTCAAAACATTTTTCAAAACAACAAAAACATCCAAATATCTGAAAAAACCAAAATGGTGCACCCATCTCATCTCGCTTTCACCCACAATAATAAGCATTCCTAATAAATCAATCGTCGCCTTCATCCTTTGGTGAAGAAATCAGAAACAAGTTTGGTAGGTTCCAAAGTGAACACCTTATCGTCAGAGTCTCAAGCCTAAGTCAGTAAGCAAAGCAAGCTGGTCAATTCAGAGTATCAATAGCTTATCACCCAAATCAGTCCCATCAAAACCTTGATCACTACATGTCCTAGGATGAAGCTTTCCTGCGATGGATATAAGCATCAGGTACCCCATAGTAGTTAGTCTTGGCTAGCGGTATGAAGAACATTAGCTTGCTTGGTTTACTTTATTTAGTCTTTTATCGACTTATCTTATTTTGCGCCCATTCCAAGGACCTCTCGATGATGCCTAAACAAAATAGGTTTAGAGAGAAAGGAATGGGGCAATGAACATTATCTTTTTTATCTGTTGTGATTTTTGGATACTCTTGTAAAATAACTTGGCGAATACTTGCTTTGTTGGGTCTGTCCTAGCAAGGTTTCTGTATGTCAAGTGTGAACAAGAGCACTCCTATCTAATTGATGAGTCAAAGTACAACGCCATCCTGGTCCTTTATACCTTGATGCATCGTACTTATGTGTGTTATCAAACATAAAGTAATTAGCCCTTTGAAAATCCCAACTCCTAGCAATGCAAATCATCATCATCATCATCATAGTGTAGGCTTGTGGATCCTCCTTTCATCCATCTTATTCTTCTTATTCTTCTATCTTTACTAAAATTTCTATCTAAAATCAGTGTGTTGTATCAAAATATACACGAGGCTACCCATAGCCGATGACTGTCTATACACCATCAGAATTGTCTACATCAAATAATTATATTGAGTTCTCTGATCAATGGAACCACTCCTCTCGCATTTTATCGCGATCTCGATCGGAAAATCGTACATTTCCGCTCGATCTCTTGAGGGGGCAGTATACCAGCATAATCCTTCCGCTGGGGCAATAGTGGGGCATTTTGAAAAATCAAGAAAATTTTGAACTTTGATCATAGCAATTTATTCTTTGAATCAATGCAACAAGTACATTGCTTCAAAGAGGGGCAAAATGTAGACATGGAAAATATACAATTCGATCTAACACACTGGATCCTGATTCACTAACACCATTTCATCCTGAATCATCTCCTTTTCTAGTCATTTAATCAAATAATCTGTATTTGATTAAATTCATCACTCTTCATCTCTTAATTAAATAAATCAACTTTATCTAATTAAGTCATCATCTCCTATTAATTAAATAAATCAATTTTATTTAATTAATTCTGTAAATTCCCCTTTTAATTAAATAATTCATTTTATTTGATTAAATCCCTAAAGTCCTCTTATTAAATTGAATAAATTAAACCTTATTTGATTTAATTTAACATTGTCCCATTTAGTTAAATAAATCAAATCATTTATTTAATTAAATATTTCTTCACAATTCTTGATTTAAATTAACTCATAAATTTGAGTCAAAGTTGTCACATCCCCTAATCTCTCTTTAAATTAATTAATCTTTAATTAATTTAATCTTAATCTATGTCACATCCTCTAGAGAATGCAACTTGCACAATAAATCAATTACTTTGATTTATTAAATTCTCTATTTTCCCTCACATGGAATAAAGAAGGAATATTCCCTCAAATTTGAATTCAAATTTGAGTGGGAAGGGTACTTCCAACAAGGTATTCAAAGCCTCTTACATGTCCTTTGCCTTGAGCCAAGTGACATTAACTCCACTCTTCTCTCCCCCCAACTTTCAAATTCAAATTTCAAATCTCCCCCTCTTTGGCACATTGACCAAAATGTGCTCATTCCTCCTCCAATCACATGTGGACAAGTGGCACAATGCCATTGGATTATCTTTTATCCCACGTTGCTCAATCTTGATCATTCTTCCAAAATTGGAATCTATAAATGAGAGACTCTTCCTCTCATTCAATCATCCACAATTTGAGTAGACTTACTATACTCAACTTCATCATCATCCGCAATCACATGCAAAGTTACTCTCTTCACATTGAGAACTAATTTTGCCCATTACCACTCAAGCATTCATCATCTTCAAGATTTGTAACAAGGTTATGCTCAAATATTTTTGGAGATTTGACCATTTCTCAATCACTCAACATTGCAACTTAGGAATTGGGAAAGGGTCAATTGCAACATTCCATTGGCACCAATTCCCCCATGGGATCACTAATCTATTGGCTTAATTAGGATTTACTCTCATTTTATTTAAGTTTTTGTTCTTCATTTCCTAATTTTAGTTTAAATAGATGGATTTCATGGGGAATCTCTCATGCGTGTCTTCTTGCATTTGATCTAACAATTTAACATGTTTGTTGTTCTTGTGTATTTGCAGGTTTAGGGGTTCACAATAATATGTTGTACGAATAAGTGAAACTATTTTAAAAATCAAATATGAACAAGCACAACATTGCAATGTTGATATAACAATAGTTCTGTAATGCTTATACCCATTATATGAGCATAAGAAAGTATCAATATAGATTCATCGATGAAGACCAAAATATGTATGATGAAGAAACTGACAAGCCTACATGAGCTCGAACATCCAATTTCAATGAGGAACTTGGGCAAGTTGACACTATACTTTCTGATAAAACTGGTACATTGACTTGCAATTCGATGGAGTTCTTGAAGTGTTTTATTGCAGGTATTGCATATGGTGGAGGTTTGACAGAGGTGTAAATAGCAATGACATACACATACACATACACATATACATACACATACACATACACATACACATACACATACACATAGTCACATAGTCACATACACATAGACATACACATACACAAAGTCACATACACATAAATATACACATAGACATACACATAGTCACATACACATAGACATAGACATAGACATAGGCATACACAGACATAGACATACACATACACATAGACATAGACATACACATACACATACACATAGTCACATACACATAAACATACACATAGTCACATACACAAAGACATAGACATACCCATAGTCACATACACATAGTCACATAGACATACACATAGACATACACATAGGCATACACAGACATAGACATACACATACACATACACATACACATAGTCACATACACATAAACATACACATAGTCACATACACAAAGACATACACATACACATATTCACATACACATAGACATAGACATACACATACACATACACATACACATACACATACACATACACAGACATAGACATAGACATATACACACATGCACATGCACATGCAGAACGTATGAGAATACAAGAAGTAGGGTGAATGATAATGCAGAACCTATGAGAAAATGATAAGCAGAGTGAATGATAATGCATAACCTGTGAGATTATGCTAAGCAGAGTCAATAATAATGCAAAACGTATGAGAATACGATAAGCAGAGTGAATGATAATGCAGAACCTATGAGGAAACGATAAGCAGAGTGAATGATAATGCAGAACCTGTGAGATTATGCTAAGCAGAGTCAATGATAATACAGAACGTATGAGAATACGATAAGTAGAGTGAATGATAATGCAAAACCTATGAAAAAACGATAAGCAAAGTGAATGATAATGTAGAACCTGTGAGATTATGCTAAGCAGAGTCAATGATAATGTAGAACGTATGAGAATACGAGAGGCAGAGTGAATGATAATGCAGAACCTATGACAAAATGATAAGCAAAGTGAATGATAATGCAGCCTGTGAGATTATGCTAAGCAGAGTCAATGATAGTGCAAAAAGTATGAGAATACGAGAAGCAGAGTGAATGATAATGCAAAACCTATGAAAAAATGACAAGCAGAGTGAATGATAATGTAGAACTCGTGAGAATACGATATGCAAAGTCAATGTCAATGCAAATCCTATGAGAATAGGATAACCCTAAACTATGACTGTAAAATTTGCAAAATAAACCCTACCGAAACATAAATGCTAAACTATGCGTGCTATATTCTCAAAATAAACCCTACTGAAAGAGAAATGAGGTAAATATGAACGTAATATTTGCAATATAAACCCTACAGAGAAAAACCCATATAAACAACGAACATTATTACATGTCGAAAGAAGAAAACAACCAACTGAATTAATATATTTAATATAAACAGAGCGATGCTTGAACAGAAGATTAATTTCCAAAGATTTAGTGTTGTTATGAACACAAATAATGCAGTGTTCATAAACACTAAACTTCAATAAAATAAACGAAATCTGCAACACCAAAAAACCAATAAAACAAAGCGAAATTGCAAACCAAACACAAACAGAAGAACAATGGCCAGCCTTAGTGAGCAAGCTCACCTGGGTCGAGCATGTAACGAACCCCTTCGTTGCTTGCGGTGACCTTCATGGCGGCGAGGAACCCGTTCGTTGCTTGCATGGCGGTGAGGAACCCATTCATGGCGGCGAGGAACCTGTTCATGGCGACGAGGAACCCATTCATGGCAACGAGGAACCCGTTCGTTTCTTGCATGGCGGAAGTGGAGCTGCTGGTGACGTTTGGTAACTGGCGTCTACCTGTCTCCGTATCGGCTTCTACCCAAACACGATATGGTCTCCAAGCATTGTAGGTTGTGGTGAGAGTGAGAAGGTTGCAGACGACGAAACGAGTAGGTACCAGCGAGCAAGTGAAGATGGAATGTTTACTCGGGAAAATGAAAGGCTGGTTGAATGGTAAGAAGAGCGAGGCACTGGGAGCATTCAATGCAATTCGTTTTGGAATAAACGCAGGGTGGCGTGGAGCTTAGGAGAGGTGGCAGCATTTATTTCAGACAGGAGATAGGAATAGGAAGTGGCGGCAAGTGATAAATGCTCAGTAGTGGATTGTTAGGGTGGCGGACTGGGAGGAGTTGATGTGGCAAGGCTGTCACCTTCGGACTCCGAGCCACATAGGTAATGGCGCCTGAGGTGCGTCTGTATCGGTCGACAGGTCTTTTTTCTGTTTTTTTCGACGCGTGGACAAAATTGGACCTTCCACATGGCAAATTATTTTTAAAAAAATTAAAATAATAATTTATTGTTTAATTAACCTTTTTCTCTAATGGGTTATTTTTTTTAAATGCTATTGGTCCACATGGCCTGCCAATTAGACCGTGTGGTTTTGGGTGCTTACGTATCGGCTCCTCTCCCCTAATTCGCTGAAAAAATCGACATTTTCTGAGCACAACCAAGACTCGTGGGGTGACCTTTTCTCCTTATTAATGGACATATTTGCATGCTTGGTTTTACATGCTAGATGAGGGTGGTCCAAATATATATATTTTTTAAAATATATTGTCAAAAATTTTATCCTTCCAAATTTCATTGACACAAAAATAATAATAGAAAGCATAACATTTTAAAAAAATTAAATATAGTATTTAATTGTAAATCTTATTAAATTATCAATAAATTTTATGTGGTGAATATATTGATTTAAATTGTGTATTTAAGAGCATAATTTTTTTTTTGAATTGTCAAGTGATATCTTTTACGACTTTGATATAGTCTTTCATTTTAGATTTACATCATATTTTTATTCCACATTTTCATAGAGTCTAATTGTAGTTAGATATTTTTGAAATTGTATTAGAAATCAATGGTCACTCACTAAGTTTTGCTCTTTACCTAGTTTGGGTTAAAAAATGTTGCAAAGATGACGATTTTTTTTAATATTAGATTAAGTATAAAAATGTAGAGGTGAGAGTGTCAATAATAACCAACAGATCAACTCTAGCTTTACTCTGATATAGGCTTTTTTCATAGAAGAATGGAGAGATAAAGTAACATATGTAATCTTGGTCTTTTTGGTTGGTCTACATGCTACCTTGTTACTGTATGTGCCTTTGTGGTTGGGTATGTTTAACTTTGTACTTCAGCTACACTTCATAGCGTTCTCCTTGTAATTCTTTTATTGCTTTGGTCTAGATATATATAAACTCTATGACTAAACTAGGGGAGAGGGCCACATTGTGGGGTACCTTATCTTGTAGGGCTCACGAGGACTGTCATGTAATATGAAGACCTTTTTTTCTTGTCATGCTTGTAGTGAGGTGCCAAAGTTAAAAATCTTATTTTAGGTGTGTCCAAGTCAGCTACCACATGGAGGATGATGAGAAGATGAGACTCTATTTTTTCTTGCCATTTTAAATGTTGACCCAAAGTGGATAACAATGATTTCCAATGACAATGCCCAATTTATCCAGTACACGTGTACCATATTGCAAGATCAAAAAGTGGATGGACACATATCATTCGAGTATGATAACCATTTATTCTACATCGCCTCACACTCCACTACCAACCTATCACATTAACTTCGCATCCTTCCACATTTTGGTGTTCAAGATTTCACCAAGTCTTGAAAAAAAGAAGCATTCAATGTTGCATACTACAACACTAATCTTCCACTTCACTATTGACAATTTTCTTCCCAAAAGATTGTTTGGTTTGGCATCACAAGCTATTCACTTTTGCTCTGCTTTGGCCATGGATTATAAGAGATTTGTTGGCATTGACACAATGCAAATAGTTTTGTATTTCAAGTTGAGGTTATTAAACCTCACTAAAGTAATGAACCAACATTATTTTATAGTTATATACCTTTATTTTTTTATTTTTGAAAAGGTGCTTCTTCACTTCACTCCTCTCTATGGTTGTAATTCAAGGTGAGGTTGTCATACATTGCTTCATCTTTTTTTTTGGTTTTTGTATATATGTTATTCATCTATTGCAACCTTAGTTTATTTTGGTTCTTTGTAATTATAATCTTCAAAGACACCCTATTTATTCGTAGACAATCCAATTCAATGCTTAAGGTATTTCTTCACTTCACTCCTCTATATGACTATAAATAGAAGATGGGGTCATCATACATTACTTTGTCTCTATTTTTTTAGTATGTATATTTTTTATGCATCTATTATAGGCTTAGTTTGTTTTGGCTCTTTATGATTATAATCTTCAAACACATAGTAATGGTTGGTGAGCTTCCTAAATCAATGCTTAAAGCATTTCTTCACTTCACTTCTCTATATGGCTATAAATGGAAGGCGAGATCATCATACATTGGTTTGAATCTATGTTTTTTTTAGCTTTTGTATATTTTTTAGAATATTATGAGCATAGAAAAATTGGTAACTATGGAAGAAGAAGATTCAACATAAGATAAAGGATGCAATGATGCATCAATTGAAGAAGTAAAACTTGTACCAATACCATGAATCCTACCTAGATACCACATGGAACGCAAACTAATGTTTGACGTAAAATAGTTGTCAATGTTGAGGAGAATGTGAATTGATAAGTGCATCGACAATCAATTGATCATTAAGAGCATGATCTTTTTTTAGCTATATACATGTTATTGTAATAATCATATTTTTCCTAATATTCCTTTATATTTGTTGTAAAGTGAGAATCATAATGGACATGATTATCATTAGATTGAGTAGTCATGTCAGTGTTCAAATGCACACTCCATAAAGGAGGATTGGGATCTCAAGTATCTCTTGGAATAAACAAAGCAATATGGGTAAGAGAAGAGAGAAATATGAAGTAATATGAATCACTCTTAGATTTTGTAATATGTAAATGCCCTTTATGATGATGTGGATATGCTTTCTTATTGCCCTTTACAAATCAAAGTGCACTCTAATGGGTTTTTCTTTTACTTGAATGTATCTCCCTACAAAAATCAAATGATCACCAATGCCTTTAAATACCATGAGAAAACATGCCACACACACATTATAACAATTAGTAGAAAGCAATAGGAAAATTAAAATTTGAATTTTGAGGTAAATGTTATTTGTCTCAAGATTGAACCAAGTAAATCCTAAGCCACCTAAAAATGAACCCTAAGATAACATAATAGTTTTGAGGCATAAGTTGAATGTATGCATAAATTCAAAGAAGATACAATAATAATGAATAAATGACGGATATATAAAAAATAATACAAATAAAAAACATATATAAATAAAAATCCAATCAAGATTGAAGCTTAATAAAACAATATCACTTATGAACATGTGATTATATTAAGACATTTCACCAAATAAATAGAAAATCACATATATTTACGAATATCATAATTATATTAAATTTATTTTATGCATTTATTATCTCTAATCTATTTGTAAAATTTAATTTATTTTCCATGATTAGTGATACAAAATCCATAACAACTTCCACTAAATGGAAACAACGAAAAAACACACTCCCACAGGACCGTGAAAACCTTTCATGATTTTATACTAGAATTCTCAAAGACGTCTTCATTAACCAAAATTCGTACATTTTGAATGGTATGAACTGCATATGGAACTGTTAAAAACTACTGATACATATCCTTGCGGTGAAAGAGAGAGGAGAACCCAGGGTTTATATGCAATACCAGATTTCCATTGTAATAATTCGTGTATTCACTGTCTTTTCACACCAGTTATATACATAACTCTTGAAACAGGGGAGCATTGCGAAGTAAACCAAATGGAGGGCAAAGTATCAATAAATATTGACTTACAAATTTGATTCGAACATATACTTATCACAGTTCAGTCATAGAATAATCGCTAGAAAAAGAATGGTGAATGGACGAATCGAAGGCTTCCTCATGGAGAAAGATTAAAAATTGATTCAACCAGAAATTAGATTTTCATAGAAATGTAAACCATCAAATTCAGGGGCAAAAACTAGTCTTCCCCTGTTCTTTCTTGACGCCCTCTCTTCATCCGCGCCCAATTCCTTTGCTTCTCTGTTATAAAGCTGTCGTATTTCCATAGCCTGCAAACCGAAAGCATAATTCCGTCAGAAAACAGAAGAAAAATCAAACATAAAAAGAAAATGAAAAGGTTAAGGGTATTGGTGTTACATGTGGATGAAAGCGGCAGTCAACTCCGACGGCCGCAGCTGCAGCTGTTGCAGCTGCCACAAGAGGCACACCAAAACCTACCATTTTGTCTTTCCCTTTTCCCTCAACTCTCACAGAGCACAAAATTGTGCAAAAAAATTGTAACGTTATCACAGACAGAAAAGAAAGCTTAGAAACAATGGTTAAGGACGTCGATGCTTTATGTACAGATTTTCAAGCTTAATATAGAATTTGTATCATGCACAGTTTTTTTTTTTTTTCAGTTTTATTAGAGTCCTCGTTACTAAGTTTATGTATTCGGTGAAAATGAATAGACTTCTTGTTCATATTCGTGGGCTTCACGCAACGTTAAGCAGACAGTAAATAATTATTTTTACCTGCATTGTTTACTTGAAGCGTACGAATCTTTATTTATTTACTATAAATTGACAAGCCATTTTGGAATTCCACGTGGCGGTTTCGTGTGTACCAATCATTCCAAATTTCCATTGCAAGGAACGGCGTGCTTAATTATCCTTTTTATTTATTTATTTTTTGGGAAAAAACAGATATATTTCTGAAGGAAAATAAACTCTCTTAAGGATCTAGGATATATCTATATATAGAGAGATATTTTGCCGATAGGCAAGTTTATTGTGGACTTGTCAGTCCACTTTTTACGTAAAACCTGTCTCACACACCAGGAAACAGGTCTCACGTTGTAAAACCAACTTTATTCCGCCGTTTAACCATTGTTAGGAATTAGTTGGCCGTTGCATTTAATTAGCCAAAAGATTGGTAGCTTTCACCAAACGTTTACTCACGTGACACCTGAAAACGCTTGATTTGTAACGTCTAATCTCTTAATGAGAAAAGGCTGCAAAAATCTTACCATCGTGAAACAGGGGAGGCTAAATTTCTTGCGAGGGTGGAACAGGCAGGACGCTTGCAACACACAACGCTTGCAGATGCTTTGCATTCTCGAGAAAATTATAAAGCATTCAACTTGGGGTCTATATTAGTGCAACTGAACCCCAATTTCAGTACCCTGTGCAGGCAAACCTCTCTCAAAAAACGTCTCAAATTCATCCTCGGGCATGCCCCACAGAAGAAGCCGATGAGGAGGGGGAGGCATAGACCTCAGCAGAGAAAAAGCATCACCAAAAAATATCCCTATTCCCTCGTCAATATTGTAAACAAGGTAGAGGGGATTAAATTGTGAACAAGTGGTGGCAGTCAGCTCAGCCTCGCCCCATTCAGGCACCACTGCTCAACTGACACCTGCTAGCCTGGCAAGTAAACCACGTCCTACTCCAGTGCTAGTTGCTCCCTCAACTACGCATACATGACAAGCTCCTCGATCCCCAATACGAACACCAATGATGCAAACTTGAGCTTGGGGCAATATAATTTAAAATTTTGATTATGGGTGACTCTATTCTTCTGAACAATTTTTATCAACAAATTATGGAACAGAGTGATTTTGAAGGAATAAGGTTTCAGAGTTCACTTTTAAATTTTTATCTTTTAGTTGTATTTTGTTGATTCCTGCTTTCTATTTGTGCTTGTCCTTACTCAGCAAGAAACCATCCTCCTAATTTTGGAAAACAGGTTGCCACAAATAGATTTTCAGCTTTCAGCTTTTGGTTTATACTAACCTTTTTTCTTGATCTTTTTTTCACTTGTGATTAGCTTTTAACCAACTAGCATTTATCTTCAAAAATTTGGACGTAGAGCGTAGGTTTATATGGGAATACATTTTCTGTCTTTAGCTTTTACTATTCTTTTCCACTTTCTGCTTGTTTTTGTGCATTGCCTTATCTAGCTAGCACACATACTTATAGTTTTGTAAATGAGGTTTTTAGGAGTACACAGTCATGAACTTTTCTACATCACTGCACTAATAGCTATTGTTCAATTATTATAATTATTTTACATCTATTTATTCAATGTTAATGACGATTGAATTTGATCACAAGGCTAGATGAGATTGACCTAGATGAATCAACAGTCGTCTACAACACTCTTGCCACAATTGAAAACATGATCAAACTTAAACCCTCTATAGCTGAATTGGTTTGTGAAAGAACAAAGCCCCTGAGGTTTCTTTTGGGCCGTATAAAGCAAAGGGAGTTTGACTCTAACAAGCAATACACAACAAAGATTTGCGCTATAGTATTGCAGAACAGTAGTGCAAATTAGCGACGCTTAGGGGGGACAAATGGTGTTGATGCAGTGCTTTAAGTTGTACAAGATCCAAAAAGTGGGGATGAAGAGGAGATGGTGGAGAATTTGTTTGATTGTCTTTGTAGGTAATAGTAATACCATAAGAAACATAGGATTACATAAAAGCTTCTTTTTATCATAAGGTAGCTTCAGAAACCTAAAAGATGTGATTTGTTTGATTTTGTAGTTTGGTGATGCTAGTGGAAAATAAGGAGAGGTTTGTGAAGGCAAAGGGGGTTTGTTAATTTGGAAATACTGTACGAAGCGCATGAACTCTAGACCAATAGTCATGTATCAAAACTCTAGAATCTTACAAAAAATTTAGTCAATAGGCTTTTATTGTGGATTTGTGAGTCCACAAGCCATTGGCATACCTGTCTCACACGCCCTATATACCATTTCACGGTCCGGTATGCCATTTAATCCCCTTTGTCTACAGCTCGGTAGAGCATAGATTTGACAACCATGAATATTTGTCGTCTGGGCTTGAAATTATGTACGTCACAAACCACAAGTTAATGGATGCACACAAAGTATTTGACAAAATGACAAAATGAAATGTTGTCTATTAAATGATTGGGTTGTTTATCATCATGCCCTCATTGAATGCAATTTTAAGAAATACAAATACACTCCAAACACTCCACCCTCCAAATTAATTTCTAAGTTTAATCTCATTATGAATAAATCTACTAGATATCTTCTCTGTCAAGAAGAATGTTGATACTTTGATGTTTTACATATGCAAAATATGTTGATACTTTTCTTTCATGATTTTGCTTTTACATCTATTGGCATCGCATTCCACTTATGTATCGTTCCTACAACAATAAATGAGAACATCCATTTTTCAATTTTTACAAGTTTATAAACCAAACTACTTATCAACTCATCCCATTTTATAGAAATATTTTATGTCACTAACGTTATGTCTATATATTTTTATACAACCAATTATATATTTTTTCAATTCATATATTATTTTCTTTTTATTTCCTATCGATATCTCCCTTGAACCTCCTATAGGTGCAAGTGCTAGTTTATTTTTATTTAGAATAGTTATGTGGGGAGAAGATTTACTAGTTGTGCACCTTAACTTCACGCTTCTAATTATCCTACATGAAAATTTCAAATCACTCCCAATTTTTTACAGCAGCTTACTTGGCAAGTCCCTTGCTTATAGTTTTTGTTTAAGGGCCACATCATCATGCTTTTTGTCAAAATGTAGTTGACCAATACTTGTGTATTCACATCGTGGGTAGTTGAGTGTTGATGTGGCATCACATGATTGATTGCTTTTTAGATTAAAGGAATACATTTTGTTTAATTATGGTTAGTCATGTCACAACTATTGGGCATTATATAAACAACTACTATCACAACTATTGAAACATCCTCAACTAGTGGGTCCTCTCCCCTAGTAAGCAATCAAGTGTAATGGTTTGAGTGTGTTAATACAAATTATTATCTTTCATCTTAAATTTGATAATGATTCACATGTCACTATGTTCATTCTACAATGACAATAAGGGTTGGAGTGTAATGGTGTTAGTGTATTAACAATAATCTTACCTTTTTATCTTAAATTTGACAATAATTTACATGTTAAAGTATTTAATGTTACAATAAATATACTATTAATATTTAATAAATATAAAAATTTGTATGTTTTTGTTAATAAAACTTGGTTTAGGTCTTGGAACGATCAAAATTGGTGCATAACCATTGTACAAGTCAGAGCCACATAAAAAATGACTAGCTGATGAGATATCAAATAGAGCAAACCTAGAACCCAACAGACCACCCTATCAAAATGGTTAAATCCAAAATCAAAGCCAACCCCAAACAAAAACAAGCATAAATATAATACGTTTGAGAACCTAACTAGGGCACTCAAAAAATTGTGCAAGCCAAGTGCCCCCTAGTGAACAAATTTACATCTTTCACATATCATTTTTTTCCTATGGCTTGATTTCCCTCACCTATGATCTCAACCTCCTCCAAATTGCAATAGTTAGAGAATCATGAAACCACTTCAACTGGTAGAAAAACCTTCAACTAATTTGTAATAGTTTCCACAACCACCTGCAAATAGATTTGATGCTTCTTAATGGCATGAAGATGCTCCAAAACATAGTTTAGATGACCCTCAACTTGATGAATGTTGAGCCACTACCATCATGCAAGAGATAGGAGCAAGCCACATTAGAGAGCATGGTCACACAAGATAAGGATTAAGCAATATCAAAAGTATTCCAATGACATCTAGAATAACTCAAATCTAGTAACAAATTCCCTAAAGCCTCATAGATACATATCCTAGGCAACCCATCCAGTTC
Source organism: Sequoiadendron giganteum (assembly GCA_007115665.2). Taxonomy (NCBI): domain Eukaryota; kingdom Viridiplantae; phylum Streptophyta; class Pinopsida; order Cupressales; family Cupressaceae; genus Sequoiadendron; species Sequoiadendron giganteum. The sequence goes on from CM021104.1 coordinate 217,292,788, forward strand.
TTTGCCCAAATTCCAAATGTGATATATTCATTCTTCAACCATCAGATCACTAAATTCTTGATCCACAAAGCTCATAAAAGTAGTCATTACCTCCTCACTAGAAACCCATCTTTTCCTCTTCCTTAAAGAAACTTCCACCTTGTCCCCTTTCCCCACTCACTATTGACTGATTTACCCTTTTGAGGGTGAACACCAACACCAAGCACCATGACCAACCATAGAGCCACCACAAACAAAACCAAAACAATGAGAAGGAATGAGAGCCCAACCAACAAATGTAAGAATTTAGAAAGGAAATCAAGCTCTATCACTACAATTACTACAAAAACATTAAGGAGAGATGGCATAACTCAAACTCATAACTCTACATTTATAAAACTTGTGCCAACTATCCTACCCACCATTGTGCCATCCCATTATCAAGAGAATATGAATATATATGTGAAAAACATTGAAATAATTTTTTTTTTTGTAAAATATTGTTCTTCTTGTAAATACAAATTTAAATATGAAAATTAAAAAAATTATGATAGGCTTATCCATTAGAGTAAAAACCAAGATAAATAAATAAATAAAATTTGTTACAAGTATATAAAAAACTAATGAGAAGATTATAGAGTGACATGTAAGAAACAAATGAGGATTGCCATGAGTAAAATAGTTAAATATATGATGTAAAAAAATATTTATTTTATTTAATTTTTCAAAATCATAGAAAAAATATATTTTAAAAAATAAAATAATTTATTTTCATAAAACTTTGACTCTATCACATCTATCTAAGAAATATATTTTTGTTGTCTTTTAGATATAAGTATTGAAAATATCTATATTAGTTGTATCTTTCAATGTATATATTGATCGTGTTTTAGTTTTTATTTATATTTAGAATTATTTTATTGACTTAAATTAGCTAATTAAATTATTTGAAAGTTATTTCATTTACTTAAGATTTATTTTATTTATTCAAAAAATATTTTATTTAACATTCAAATTATTTTTGTTAACACTACATGAGGACCCTTGATGCTATTATCGAATCCCTCTTTGGTGTAATTAATAAAAAATTAATACATGATAATGTGTAGGCTAATGTGTTTTACATATAATTATTAATTTAAAAAGGTAAATGTAATGCATAGATGTACATAGTTTTATGATTTATCTAATGTCGACTTTTGTTAAAGAATATAATATCTATGATATCTTGAGATTAGGAATAGATGATAACAATCTAAAATTTGCTCCAAAATAATAAAAAAAATCCAAATCTATGAGTTGAAATGTCATGCATATGAAAATGAACATCTCTAATTTCTATTTTTTTTAATTTGCCTCTACACATTTTAATATTTGAAGGCTACAAATATTTATAAATACCTTAGAATAAATAAATTATTACATATTTAATTATATAGATAAATTTTTAGAGTATTATATCTGTATGTATGTACTATTTTATTTATAAATTTATTTCATTAAAATTATTTTATTCATTATAGATAAACAAAAATAATCATACATACAAATATTTAATTGAGTTAGTATGTTGGTTCTTTAATAGTTTTTGTTAACATACTAACACCATTAAAGTATATTTCTTGACATTATTATATATTATATACAAATATCTATATTAATTATATATAATCCTTTCAATAAATAAAATAAATTGGTATCATTGTGTGAGGGGGAAAACCGTAAGATGCAAACAAGATAAATGCAAATTGAAATTAGAATCTAATCTAAGATCAAGAACACTAATCTAGATTTAATCCTACACTTATGAAATGAAACTAATCTATTGAAAACATACTAAGAAATCCTATGATTATCGAATTGAATTCAAAATGAAAGAAAAGTGCTACCATCTTGTATCAGAGTGTGTTCGCCTAATGTTGGATTGCTCATATCACTGTGAAGATTCCATAGTTCGTGTGCAAAAGCTTGATGAATGATGCATGTTGGTTGATCGAAGATATGTTGAAGCTCTAACAATGGTAGTTGTGAATGCTGGTAGTACTTCGTTGTGCAAATAATGTTGACTCTTCAATCTTTCTTTGTGAGGAAAGAGGTTTTTTATATAGAAAATGAGATTTGAAATGGACGACTAGGATTAAACAATGGTAAATCAAGATGGTCAAAAGGTGTTGAGAGGATTTAGACATGAGAAGATTGTGCATTGAAGTTAATTGCACAATTTGTGTGATTGAGGAATAGATTGGCTAGTCAGGAATTAGATTGATCAGTCAGGATTTAGATGGCTTAGTTAGGAAATTGATGACTTAGTTAGCAATTTAGATTGATTAGTCAACAAACTAGATGGCTTAGTTAGCAATCATAATTTGATCAATCAGAAAGTGGGTGAGGAAAATTGATTAATTGATTTAATTAATTAATTCCTTTTTGGAGTTGAATAGGCAAATCAAGTTTGACTTTTGCAAACAAAGTTGCATTAGTTTGATTTGATTTTTGATGAATGATTTGAATAGTTTGATTTAATTATTCAAATTTTGGAGGCAAAGTGTCATAATTAAATTATTATGATTTAATAATTCAATTAACTTAGGGGAATAAAGTGATTTAGTGATGTAATTAAATAATTAATATTATTTAATCAATCAAGATGAAATAAAGTTAGATTAGGACTTTATTAAATAAATGTAATTCATTTAATTGGTTGAAATGATAAAAACATGAATTAATTAAATAATGTTGTTTTATTTAATTAATAGCAGAATCAAGGTTTTTGGGACATTATTAAATAAATAAAATTTATTTAATTTGTCAAAAATGATGAAAAAGTGAATTAATTAAATAATGTTGTATTATTCAATTCATAAAGGAAATTAGGGTTTTGGATGCTATTACTCGATGTTTTGGGATGTTTCAAGATGTTGCAGGATGTTGTGGGATGTTTTTGAGATGTTGTAGGACATTGCAAGATGTTTTCGAGATGTTGCAAGATGTTGCGGGATGTTGTTCGATGTTGTTTTAGGGTGTGTGATAGGTGTTAGGTCAATTTTACATGTCTAAATTTTGCCCCTCTTTGATACAAAGTATTGGTTGCTTTGTTTCAAAGATTATGTTTTTAAGATCAAGTGTTTTGAAAAAAATTATGCCCACCATGCCTTGACATTCAGTGGAATGATGGTAGGACTCTATGCTGCCCCCTCGAGAGGTTGGTCGAAAAAGTCAAGTTTTAGGTCAAGCTCATGACACAAATGGAAAATTTAACTATACAAAAATTAAAAACCACCTACACCATTGCAAAGATCGTGAAATTCTACCCATTTTTAAAAAAGCACTAAAAAAAACTTTCGTATGGCCAAGATATGGTCGTTTGAAGATAGGGTAAAAAAAGTCCTGATTACAACTCAATAGTGAATTTTTCATGATAATAGTGCATTTTCATCATTTTTCTTGCTTTTGTTAGGTTAGGAAGCTCACACTTGACATCAAAACCCTCGCCCTTGCCATAAAACCTTGCTTTTGACTTAAACCCTTGCATCTGATTCATGCACTTGCTCTAAAACCTCACTTTTGCTCTAGAACCTTGCATTTGTTTGTTGTTTTCACTATTTCCTTGCACTTGCTAAAGAACCTCGCCCTTGCTTTAAACCCTTGTATTTGATATTCTTGCTCTTGCTCTAAACCCTCACCCTTGACATAAAACCTCGCTTTTAACTTAAACCCTTGCATTTGCAAGTAGCATTTGCCCTGAATCTATGCACTTGACTTAAACCCATGCATTCGACTTAAACCCTTGCATTTGCAAGTAGCATTTTCTTTGAATCTATAAACTTGACTTAAATCCTTGCATTTGCCTTTGGCATTTGCTCTAAATCCTTGCATGTTCTTTTGTTTCATTTAAAACCTGCTAGAATTTTCTTGTTTGTCTCCTAAATGTCTTTTGTCATCATGTTTTATGTTGTTTTATGCGTTTAGAGTGAAACCCTAACATCGTGAGTTAACATGATTGCAGGTGGTCATTCTGTTAGACAGCTAGATCCAGATGGTGGTCCATAGCCTAGTCTATAGAGTGTTTCCCTTTTTGTTGGGCAATATAATTGATCTTTATTATGGTGTTGTTTAGAGACATATTGGAGACATGATTTTGGTATACATATTCATCGACCTAGTCGAGGCCTTGTATATATGTATCATTTTATATTATCCTATCACATTTTGTTTCATTGATGATGATGTACTATGACATGCTCCCTTTTTGATGATGATATATATGATATACCTTCTTCGATTCAACTCATTTTATACATTTATGTGATGATCATGGATGACGATGTATGATGATGTATGCTTATGTATGTGTTTGGATGAATCATACCTTGTTTCATACGATGTTTAATATAGACAATCAATATATTGTTTGATATATGATGTTATATGATGTATGTATGCCCCATACATGATACACGATGTTTTTATTTTTTTATTATCATCATGATATATATATTGATGACATTGTGGATGCAGGATGGATGTCAGTTAGAAGAAATATTTGATGATGGATAGAAATTTGATGTTGTTAGTAGTTGATGATGTTGCCTTTTCTTTTTTTGGAGGCTTCATAGTTTTGAACAATCCTATTTTATAGAGCAAACAAATACGATGCACTAGGGTATTAATGACCAAGGTGACTTTGTATCCATTGCGCGGACTTTGACTCTACAAACAAAGAATACTCTTGCTCATACCAGACATACAAAAACCTTGTTTAAAGTATATAGTCGGGTTGTGTTAAAAAATTTTCGGACCATTTACAAAAAGAGGTATGAAATACCAAATATGCAACTGCTACATGAATTTCAAACCATTTACATGCAGAGAGGTATGAAAAACCTAGCATGCAACTGCTACATGAATTTCAAACCATTTACACACAAAGGTATGAAATACTTAACATGCAACTGCTACACGAATTGTTTCAATACAACTTCCATACACTCAATAAAGAAAGTATTCACCATGATAGTTTAACAAAAATATCTTACAAATGGTAAATCAAAATGACACTCAATTTCCCCCATTCCTTCTTCTCTAAATCCTTATGGACATCCTCAAGAGATCCTGGGAATGAGTCAATAATGTAAATTGAAAAGATGAGATCACAAAAAGATAAGATAATGTTGTTGTATCACTTTCCATATATCTGTTAAATGGGACTATTATCCGGTGTTGATCATGTCTATCATAGGAATAGATCCATTAAGACATATCTCAGGATGTTGTTGGAAATTTTCAATAGATAGGTAGTTATACTTGGCTTTGTTTTTGTTTGTTTGCATTCACATCTTTGTGATTGTTTGCTTGACAGTTCTAGATTTTGATGTTGCTTTGTTTGTTTGTTTGTTTGTTTTGTCAAAGGGTAGAGAAGATGATTTTTTTAATTATGGATGAACCTTTATTGTGGATAGGTGATGGCAGAAATAAGATTTTTGAGCTTTTCAAATATTTTTGTGCTTTTTGATGTTATTTTAATGTTTTTGGATTTTAATTTTTTTGACTAAGTTGATATAATGCATGATAAAAAACCTAAGGGGACTAACCTAGGGTCTTAGGGGATATTAAGCTTTTCCTACGTTGTACACATAGGGACCACGTAGTTTGACCATTTGACTCAAAGCATAAACTTATTTTTTGGATAAACAACATTGATAACTTGGATTGATATTCCACTTCTGTGTCTAGAGGATATGTTGTAGGAAATCTACTTGAACTAGCTGTGGGATTCAAGTAAATATTGATATCTTAGACTATTTGATTGAAGGAATAACCCAACGATGTTTTGTTTTTGATATTTTCAAATGTTTATGATTTTTTTGCTTTTTCAAATGTTTATTTTTAGTTTTGTTGTTTTATCACCATGATAGGAAACACAAAGATCTAATCCACGACCAGATTTAGGAAGTTGCCCCCAGTAAGACTACTTTCCTAAATCAGTAACAAGCCATGGTTGAGCACATATTTTATTATGGGACGAATGGGAAGATGTTGTGGATGGTACAAATAGATAATGATGCAGGTCTTATTTAAACATAGCACCCGTTTGCCAAGTTTTCACTACAATACCTGTTCTAGGAGCACCATAAAGTGGTTTTCACTCAAGGACAATTTTATTTCGCTTTATTGTGTTTCTTGATTTTTGTTTTTTTTTTGTATTTTTTTTTCTCTTTTTCATTTTTTTTGGATTTTTACCCTATTGCTTGGGGTGTAAGATATTTAAAAACTTGGATTGATATTTCACTTTATTTTTCTAGAGGATATGTTGCGAAAAATCTTACTTGAACTAGTTGTAGGGTTCAAGTAACTATTGATATCTTATAATTTCTGAGTGAAGGAATAATCCACATTTTTGGTATCTTTGAAGGTTACCTTGGTAGTGTGTTGGTGGTACACCTTGTTGTCGGGATGAATTGTTTCAAAGGTTACCCTGGTAGTGCATTGGTAGGATACCTTGTTGGTGGGACAAACTGTTTTGAAGGTTACCTTAGTGGTGCGTTGTCAATATACCTTGTTGTTGGAATGAAATGGGAAGGGTACCATGGGGCACACCTTGTTGTTTGGATAATTCCTAGATCGCAACGTGAGCTAGAAGACATAGATCAAGATTTATTTTGAAACAAGATGTAAGGACTTGCCCCTAGTGTCTAGCAATGATAGATTATCTTGTGATATAAGATAATATGTTTGGATAGAGTATACCCTTTTGGACAATGCCTCATGGCTCAAATAATGTTGGGTAGGATAGGGTCAATGATAGTGACCCATGCAAATATTTCTTCCATAAGCAAGTGTAAAGTGTTCACCAAACATTTGTCAAGAACACGACACATTGGAATGGGATAAAAATGGATATGTTGAGATGCTTCCACCTGAAATGGCACACATAGATGCTCGATTCTTACACATGAAGCTTGTTTTCCAGGTTTTCATCATGGTACTTGTCCAAAGTGCTACCATAGTGGTTTTCACTGGAGGACGATTTTTTTCTTGACTAGTTTCTTGATTTTTTTTGGTTTTTTATTGATTTTGATGTCACACAAGACACCTATTTACCAAGTTTTCATTATGGTGACAATTTTTTGCTCATGTTGAACCACTTGGTGGTGCCGATGTAGATGTTGTTGGTGTTGAAATGGTTTTTGTTATTTTAATGGCGTGCCAATGATATCCTGCTTGGAGGAGTTGCTTTGCTAAGATACATGCATTTGAATGTAACCCTTGACACTTCTTGTTTTCTTTATTGATATCAGAGTTAACCTTACCTTGATGTGCACATCGCGATAGAATTCCCTTAGAATCCTTATGATAAAGAGTTGTTGCCAACACATGGTTAATGCCAGATTTGGATATCTTGGATAGTGAAATGCATTGAGGTATATGATTTTCAAATGGATTGGTTGATAGTTTGGAACCTATTATTTTCCAAACTTGGGATGATGAGAAATGATGGGTGGATATGGAGATTCGATTGGGACCAACATCTTGCTATACCTTTTAGTTCACTCTTGAAGCTTTCTTTTGCATTGTTGGAATTTTTTGATGGATGAACTTCCCTTTTTAATTTTTCCCCATAGTTTCTTTGACTAATGGAGTTTGATAGGGATGATTTTCTTTCTTTTGCTTTTGTATCCATTTGAATTTTGCTTGTCCATTTTATTTTGTTGATTCTTCTACTTTAATGAACTGTTAAATGGGAAAAGATTAGGGCTAGCAACTAAATTCACATGTCCATTATTTTTCAATCAGGGTCTAAAGCCCAAGTTACAAGTTGATTGTTAGAATACAAGTCTAAAGTGAGGTCATGCCAAACTCAAAATTAGCCTTGAGAATTTTCTTACTTTTGTGCTATGTAATTAGAGCCCAAAGTCCAAAATGCATAATGTAGTTCAAAATTTGAGGCCCAAGGCATTTTCCCAACAAGGCTTAGACTTGCCTTAATATTTTGCATGTTGATGTTATGAATTTGGACCTATAACTCAAATTGTAATCTGCCAAGGGCTTTATGCTAGGTGGTCATATTGTAGGTTGCATCTTGAAACTTAAAATCTAAAGTTTGAGGTATTGAAAATGCAACATGTACCTTGAACCCTAAAGTCTGAGCTATATACATTAAGCTTTGTAGTTTGAATTTGTTGTAGGTTAGACCTTGGAGATTGAACTAATGTATATTATCTTGTTTGGCTTGATTCTTAAGATCTCGAGGGAGTGACTTGGTAGGCAACTTGTAAGGGTTCATAGGTTATCTTGAGAACCCTATCTCTCCTCCATGTCTTGTGGGTTGTGTTAATCATGATGTTCTAGCTCATGGTGTTTTAAGCCCTATACTTGTGTTATCATGATTATTGCATTATTTTGCATGCCAATTGTTTCATGGTGAATTTTTATGGCACCTTGTGCATGAAAAGTGCTTGTATGTCTTGTTTTCACTTTTACATTGCAAAAAATAATGAAAGCTTAGAGCATTACATGTGGAGAAATTTAATAAATTATAATAATTTTAAAAAGTGATTATAGAAAGCTAAAATTTTAACTAAAGCTTCCTTGATTACATATGTCAAAACCCATAAAAAACTAGGTCCAAATTTGATATGGTTTATAAATTCTTCTCTTGGTGCTCTCTTTTTCATCCTAATGATGGATCACAGAGTGTGATCCGAAACGTTGATGCAAAAATTAACACACAATTGAATCCATAAATCTTTTACAATTAAAAACACAATTCTTGTCCCGAGTCATAACTCTTATACCACGTGTTAGGATATTTCTTGTAAATTAATGCAAAAATCAATGAAAAAGGAGATCACTTTAAGGGGGTGAACTCAAATAATTAGAAAACAATAATATGAATTCTATATTTAAACTTATGATATTTTGGGAGAACCCTCTCTTTCTTATTTATGGACATAACTATGTAGGGACACACCCCTTCATCCTAATTAAGTTGGCCTAAGGGAATAATTAAAAATCATAAATCAAATATTAAGGTCAAACATGCCAAAAATACTTAGCTTTATTACATTTAGAGAGATAGAATATTAGGAGCATACCAAAAATGGTAATTATTGAAGAATGTTCAACATAAGATGAAAGATGAGATGACAACATTTTGAAGAAGCCAACAACATATTGATACCATGAAGCCTACCTATGCCACATGGAACGCAAACTAATGTTTGATGTAAAAGAGATGTTGATTGTTAAGGAGAATATGAAATGACGAGCACATCAACAAACAATTGACCATTAAGAGCAATATCTATTTTAGCTATATATGTGTGTTATGGTAATAATCATAGTGTTCAAAATGCTCCTTTAAATTTACTTCAACATGAGAATCATAATGGACTTGAGTATCATTGGATTGAGTAGCCATATTAGTGTTTAAATGAGCACTCACGCATAAACAAAACAATATGACTAGGACAAGAAAGAGATATATGGTAATGTGAATAACTCTTAAATTTTTTTAAAATTAGTAGGAAATTAGATGTGGAATGAAACCCTTACCATGAATCCAATGGTGGATAGAGCAAGCAAAAACCAAGGTCGCATAATGAACTGAAGAAGATATCAAACCCTAAGAAAATAAGATATAACATTAATAAACACTTGATCATTATAGAACACAAATATAAAATTGGAAATCAAACCCTAAGAAAATATGAAAATAAGATACGTATAACACTAAACACTAGATCTGAAAATCCCTAATTTAGAAGGTAAAATCGTTAAGGCAAAACCGTAGGAAGTGCAGTATGCATCAAGTTCACAAAAAAATGTTTGAAGGATAAAATTGTATTTAATGCTGTGACAATAATTTTCAATACAATTATAACTTCGGAACAGAACACCTGAAACAGGGGAGAATAACGAAGTAAATGTACAGAATAGCCTTTTTATACAACCAACGAAAGAATCGTTGGAGAAAAAATAATAAATGAAGAAAGATTACAAATTAGTTCAACCAGATATTAAATTTTCATAGCAATGTAAACCGTCAAATTCAGGAGCAAACACTAGTCTTCCCCTGTTCTTTCTTGACGCCCTCTCTTCATCCGCGCCTAATTCCTTTGCTTCTCTGTTATAAAGCCGTCGAATTTCCAAAGTCTGCAAACCAGAAGCATACTTCCGTCAGAAAACAGAAGAAAAATCAAACTTAAAAAGAAAAGGATTAGGGTTAGGGTATTGCTGTTACATGTGGATTTAGGCGGCAGTAAACTCCAATGGCCGCAGCTGCAGCTGTTGCGGCCGCCGCCAGAGACACACCAAAACCTGCCATTTTGTCTTCCCCCTTTTCCTCAACTCTCACAGAACACAAAATCGAGCACAAATTTGTAACAATATGACAGAGAAAGCTTATACTATCGTAAAGGGCACTGAAGAGTTATGTACAGATTTTCAAGCTTATCATAGAATTTATATTTTGTGGAGTAGTCCAGCGTGTGGAACTTTCGGTGAAGTAAATGGACGGCTTCGTTCATCTTCGTGGGCTTCACGCGACGTTTACGTAGAGAGCAAATAATTAAAAAGCATTGGCGGAATTTATCTTTGTTATCAGAATTTATTATTGGAAGCTTTCGAATCTTTATTTATTTATTATAAATAGACAAGCCAGTTAAGAAATACACGTGGCGGTTTCTTGTGTAGCGATCATTCCAAAACTCCATTGGAAGGAACACGGAAGTATCCTTTTGTCTTTATCATTATGCCATATTATTGTATCCATTTTTTTAAACTTGCTTGTTAAGTAATTATATAATTTTTAAGTTGAAGAACTTAAAACAAATAAAAAATAAGAATTTAAAATTTTTAAATAAAAATATTAAAAATTAATTTATTGACATTTCTATTGGTTCAAAAGTTTCATCTTTTATTTTGAACTTTATAACAAATTTTACAAATAATTATTATATCTATAAGAATTTTGAATGAGGTAAACTTCAATATGAAAAGGAAACATTTTCTAGAAAATAAATTGGTAAATTTCTATCGATCAAAAAGATGTGAAATCTGCTTAGGAATTATGATATAGGCATCACTCTATCCTTTGTTCATACTTTATCCCAACAACCTTGCCTAGAAGTCATAGCTATATTTAGTTATACAGTTTTTCTTTAAACACATCTTTTGGCTCTTTTCCCATGCATTGGTGAAAGACTTCAAAGGAAAAATCTACATTCGAGATTATCTATATATAATATGGTTAGGTACATTTTCAAAATCTTAGAAGGCTATGATTTACAAGTCTATTGTCCATTATTTTTACTAGACTAGATGGGGCCCATAGTGGCAACAAATTATCTTTGTCTCAACATGTTCTATCTTTTTAGATTTCTTGGTAGTGTTGAGTAGTAAGTAGGCCCTCCAAACATTTAACCTTTTCTTTTGATCCTTGACTTCCATTACTCATATTGCTATACTTTATCCACAAACAAACCCTACAAATTGTATAGAATGTATGTTAAGATGAGGAAACATAAAGAAAACAAAAAACACAAAAAGATTCAACAATAAATTGACCTTTATACCTTGTTTAACATGCTCATGTCCAATTGAGATGAAGTGAAGTGTTCCCTTCAAGCCCCACTTGATGTGCTTAGACTTGTAATGGATGTGGCTATGTAAATTTGGATTTTTCTTAATGTACGAGCATAATAATAGCTTAAGATTTATAGTGAAATTGAAACATAAGTTTAGAATATAGTTAACCGATGAAAATGAAAGGGAATGCCTTCAATTTATAGATTTTCCATGAAGAAAATCAAGACCCAAGATGTAAATTTAATAGTGGGCTAGGATTTAAGGATTGTGGAGACATGAAATGAAGGCTTAGCTTTATGACAAGTGTCACAAGGGGAAAGAGAGAGTAATAAAAGTGTCAAATGTGGGGGAAGGGAAGGTATGCTCACAAATTTGTGAGCAAGGTGCTATGTGCAAAGGATATTCTCACAAGTGTAAGAAAAGGAGTGGAGGTGAGGTGGAGAGATAGGAGGTTTTCAAGCTAGCATGCTCACATGTGTGTGAGCATGGAGTCCAGGATGATTCACACTCACAAGTGTGGGAGCATGAAGTGGGGTTGATGTGAAAGTCAAAGATGTTTCCATGATGGCATGCTCACATATGTGTGAGTAAAGGATTGGTTTGAGTTGGCATTCTCACACATAGGGGAGCATAGAAGGAGAAGGGACACATAGAAAATGATGACATGTTTATATTTTAATCCATGTGAAGATATTAGATGACCAAGATTGAAAGTTGGGAGATTGGGATGATGCAAAATTAAAAATTAGAAGAAAATTTAATAGGGGCTTATTTATCCTTAATTTATTTATTTGTTGGGGATTAATTAATTAATTAACTTGGAGGAATTAGGGACTAAGATTATTTAATTGAGTTGATTTAACTAATTGACCTTAGAAAGGAAACAAGAATTAATTTTAGATATAATAATATGGGATAGTGGTGGATTATGATCTAATATTAATTTAATACTTATTTATTTAATTAATTGATGGGAAAATGATGAATCAATGGTTAGTGATAAATTTTGGGTGACTATATTTTGCCCCTTTTTGATATGGCGTCACGACAAGAAAATGTGTCATCATATCAAAAAAGAATAAAAAAGTCCCCAATCAAGTGGAGGAAATGATGAAGAAAAGATAATGGGATGATGTCCCTTGAGAGGTTGCTCAAAAAAAGAATCCAAGGGAGCTCTTGAAATGAAGAAATGGAGGTAAAAATTGGATAGAGGAGGACAAATGGTGACCAATGGAAGAAAAATGAATAAAGTATGAAGAAATGGAGGATAAAAGAGTGAAGGGGGTGGAAATCAGCGCTTAGGGGCCTATAAATAGGCCTAGTGGGTGGAATAGTTCATTTGCACCTTGGGTCCTTATAGATCAAAGCACAAAACAACATAGAGGAGCTAAGATGACAAATATTACACATCACACCCACTGAGTGGGGCAATTGCAACAACATGGGAAACCAACACAGACAAGAGAATTGATACATATTGAAAAGAAAAACCTTAGGGTAGTTTAGGTGTCATAAATTTGGAGCGTCTAAAGTGGGGAATGTGGATGCACTAATTTTTGATAGAGTGCAAATTAGTGATTTTGTAGTTGTGATCAATACTTGTGTTGGAAAAAATGGTGTTTGTGCTTAAAGTAGTGCCTATGTGAAATGGAGGTTGCTTGCAAGAGCATAAGTTCACTTGTATGGGAGGGAGCCCACATGCATAATGTAGCACTTGTGTGGGAAGAGAAATTCTTGTAGAAATTAGCACTTGAATGAATTAGCTAGGATATGATAGAATTTGGCTTAAGAAAGAGCTAATAAAGTGTGGTGGATGAATGCAGTCATGGTTTCCACCATTTTAGTCATGAGAGTGGAGGCCAATAGTGATGCAATTGAGGATGAGGTTGGGAAAGAATTTTTGGAGGTATACTTAGGACTATATGATTTAGTTGATAGGTTGGAGTTGTGAGCACATAGGGTGATGTTACGATATTTGTTAAGAGGTGAAAAAGTGAGATTAATTCCTTCCACCTACCCATAGGAGAGATGATACTGACCTTGGAGGATGTATGGAGGATACTACAGTTGCCTATTTGGGGATCCATAGTGGAGTATGATCTAGAGAGGGAGATAGGGAGGCATTAGAGTGAGTGTTCTTGATAGATTATTTTACTAGTGAACGGTCATGAGATGGAACTTTTTATTATCAAAGCTATGATTGTTAGAGGATTTTCCCTTATTTTTGGTAGGTCTTATTAGTGATGCATTGCTACTTAAATAGAGGTTGTGGGGATTTCCCTATTGGCTAGGTGAGATTACTAGAGGGGATGCTAGATGATGGGAGAGTGTACAAGGGGGTTTATCTCAAATGACAATGGAGTTGTTCAGGTAGGCATGTTAGATAGTAGAGGTAGGTCAGTAGTTAGAGAACTATAAGAAACTATATGAGTAGGCCATTCTCATAGGCTAAAGGGTAACCTCATACATAGTGAGATTAAAGAGTAGGTGGGCAAGGTTAGGGAGATCAAGTAGGATGACATCATTGTTGATGGGGTAAACACCATTACCTCTAAGGGGTCCAAGTGATCCTACTAGCCAAAGCTAGCCACTTTGATGGGATTGTACATATGTATTCAACATTTGTATATATGACACATATTTTTCTATATCTCTTATCTCTCTAGAGATTTATTGTAATATGATTTTGACATATTGTACAATTTTTGTTGACATGCATATATATACATGATGAGAATATTTTTGTAGTGATGTTTATGAGACTTAAATTGATGATTATTTTTTATGGATGATTATGCTTATAATGCTTTTTGATATGGGATGCATATATGATTTATGATGGATATATGTTATGCTATGATGTATGGATGATGATTACTTATGAATGGATGATTATTATAATACATGGTTATTGATGTTTGATTTATGATGTAGGATGAATATATAGATGGTTCTATTTTGTAGATTTTCTATATTGGGATTCTAATCATATTTTTTAAAACTCATGATCATGATGTGAAAACGTGTAGATTAGGGTTTTACATTTCTAATGAAACATGTACAATATTGTAGTTGACTATAGGGAATGCGTGATGATGATATATGTAGTGAGGGAGTGATTTTTTTGTTCATGGTATAGTGTGAGAATAAAATGAGAGGGATGGATAGATAGGGGTATCATATAGCTTAGTTGATAATCGTATTGAATATGGGAGAATAAATTAGATGGATGGGATGTTTTGTTATGGTATCATTTAGATGGACATCATAATTTGTTATAGTAAGAGATATCATGCACTATGGTATAAAGACCAAGGTGATGATGTATCTATTGCATGAAATTTTTCTTATTTAAATAGAGTGAGAATTTTCTCTCTATTGCAAGGTGAAATAAAATATTCAAATTTAAATCATAGAAAATTTTGGTCAGTGTTGTAGGATATTAAAATTTTCTCATGAATTTTTGTGCACCACACAAAGTTAACATTGGTAAGGACTAAGGAAAAAATACTATAAAAAACTCACAATGATAATAATCCAAAGCTCATAGGTTGGGTGAATTGTGAAATGAATCAAGACTAAATTATTTTTTCACATTGGGAAACAACTAGAAAGTGAGGAGTTTAACAATTAGGTATTATAATTCACCAATAATTATAGGATATACTATATATAGAATATTTTTATAATGTCATGGATTATAAATGAGTATTTTAGATAGTCTTTGATCACATTGTAGGAATTTTTCACTCAAAATATAAGCTCATTGTTGTAGACTAGGTTGTAAAACAACCAAAATATAAGGAATATATGAGTTAATTATTAAAATATGCCTTGATTAGGGTATATAGCTATTTAACCAAATTGTTTTACAAAAACATGGACTACCACTAAATTTTTGTGCAATGTATTTTTAGTATGTTTTATCTTTTCCTTAAAGATGAGTTTGGTTGGGAAGAGATTATAAAGTTAGAGGTGGTGCTAAAATTGTTGTTCATAGCATTTACTTTTGAATTCATATCCACAATTCTAGGAAAAAATTTGAGCATCCAATTTATTATTGCATATTTTTTTTTGAAGGTGATCAAATTAAGTGCATGTTAAATCAAACAACTATAAATCATAGTATGTGACTAGTTTTCAAACCTTATTAATTTGGGAGCATATGTAATTTAAAATAAAATATTGGAAGAGCATATTTTTTCTTCCAAATTCATTTTAATATATAGTGGCTCCATACATACCTTCTGTTGAGAAGTTGTTGATGTGGCGTTATTGTCATTGATGTCAAAACCTGGGATCCAAAAGGTTGTGCTCCAGATGATATACAAAAATGATCTATCCTATCGTATGCTATGATATTGCATAGTATGGATGTTATCCTCGATCCAGATATGACAATAATTCTTTTGGGACATATGTGGAAGACAATTAATGTAGAATATTGAATACGAATCTCTTGATATCAACTATTGTGTGTAAAGCTTATTCTAGGTATCCTTACTATTCAGGGTATGTCTAACTACACTTCTCCGGTTGGTACTAAAGTTGATGTTAATCAAGATTTGGTCTTGGTTGTGGCATTCCCGTTGGCTCCGAAATATATCTCATGTAATTCAAAGTTAGCCATCTTTTGGTAATAATGCTATATCTTATGTATGACCTATTCATGGGTCTCGGTGTAACGTGGTAAGAAGATCTTTATGTGTGACCTATCTTTTGGGTCTAGTGCTAGCATGCCAAGCCTTATTGAATATTTCAAGGTTATTCTTCATGTCGACATGCTTTACTAGGCCGACTCATTTTGTTCTCCGAGAGTGTACATATATAGAAATATGTGGAATATCTTTTGTTATTCAAGTAAGAAGTGTGATATGTGTGAATAGTGATAAGGGTGCAAAGGATTGTGCGATAAGAAATAGAGAAGGAAGTAAAGGAAAGTGTCAGAAAGAAGCAATCTATATTGCAAAGGTTGTGCAAGGAAGGTGTGCAAAAGATTCTTAACCAGATCTACTACAATTAGATGTTTTTCTCTTATCTAGAACTGAATTCATGCACATGTAGATGCAACTTCATTAGTTCATGTTTTGTCCATTTTTGTAATCACTGGTTTTTGTATCATGGGCAGTGAGCCACCCAGTAGTGAGCCTTACCGGTAGTGAGAATTTTGGCAGTGAGCCCTTGTAAAAATCACCTTAAGTATTGGTGTCACCTTAACTGGTTCTTTATAATTGAGAATTAGCATTCTCTGTGGTTTTTCCCATCTTAGGTTTCCACGTAAATTCTGGTGTTCATTGTGCATGGTGTTGTTTAGTGCTTGCATGTTCATATTTGTTTTAATTAATATATGAATGGTTTATGATTGCTCTAGATTAAGTAAAGAAAGAAAAGTGTTTTATGATAATTGATTCACCCCCCTCTTAGTTATCCAGATTGTTCAACAATTGGTATTAGAGCCTGGTCCCTTGTAGATAAAGCTTAACTGCTTGAGGGAGATCTTGGTAGTTTGAATAGATGGTTGGAGATTATTACTTTGAGGAAGAACTGAAGTCAATATTAAGTGATATGGAAAGTATAGAATCTAAAAATGAGGAATTGAAAGAAAACATCAAGGAGGCAAATTCTTGCATACCAAAGCTAAGAGAAAAAATTAAAAAATTCAAAGCAAGATATAGAGAGGTTGGTAAGGAATTGAAAGAGTCAAAGGAAAGTGTTGTGAATATAAAGATTCAGTTGGATGAATATAAGAGGACAAAAGAAAATATCAAGGACACTATCAAACATAAAATGGAAGAATAGAAGAAGATTGAAGAAAATCTCAAAGATACCATCAAATGGAAAGAAGAAGAAAATGAGAAGTTCTAGATCAAGAGTTAAAGAGGTTAAAATTAGAAGCTAGATTATGTAAAAGTAGCATGATACTACATCAACTTTAATCCCTACAAAAATGTCACAAGGACAAGGGAGGACTTGGCTTCTCAGGTGAAAAATCAAATATGAACACTAAGGACCTAAAGACAATGCAGTTGAAGCGAGATCTATTGTAACAAGAAAGGTCTAGAACTCTAGAACATCTACAAAAATACCTCTGATAAGGAAACCAAATGCTCAAAGGTACTTATCATTCAATGGTCATTTTTTTCTATGCAAAAATTTTGGACATAAGGCTCTAGAGTGTAGAAGTAGGAATGAACTGGATATTCAATGCTTTAATTGTCACAAGTTTGGTCACAAAGCAAGTCATTGCATAGGTCAATTATCTAATCTAGCTAGAAGGAATGAAATGAACAATATCTTTCATGGCTATTGCTACTTATGCCATGGTTGTGATCACAAAGCTAATCAGTGCAGATCTAGGTTTCACTCAGTTAGGTCAAGGAAAATATGTTACAAGTGTAATGAATCTAGACATTATGGTAACACATGAATATATGCTGCTCTGGAAAGGACTAAAGACAAAAAGAAGGTTGCAGAATCAGATGAATCTAAAATGAAGAACTTCACTATTTGGAAGAAAAAAGGAAATGAGTGTGGAGAGCCCTTTTATGGTATTAGATCTTGGTACTAGCTCTTCCTGAAATTGAGCCAACCACCTTAGCTCAGGGGGAGTTTTGCAATGTATATCCTGTCAGTTCCCCCCTCTTTGAAGTAAGATTGATGTGTTTTCGACATGACTAAATCGAATTCGGGTGATGTTGCATGGTGAAGATTAATTTGGCTGGTTGAAAAGTGAAGTATAATTGTTGGCATCATCGATGCATGTTTTGGCAGTGAAGTCATCATGAGAAATTAAGGATAAAAGATGGAGTTTCAAGTCATTTCTCATAGTTTTCAAAGAAGAAGAAGAGTTTTTTCATTGAGCAATAAAGGATTGAAGAAGCCGAGTGCGATGATGGAATCCGTGTTGATTGACAGTGAACTTAGTGGCGGTATTCTATTGAAGCTAAAGGGAGTTGAGTTGGATGAGTTTGATCATCGAAAGATGAAGGTGTGTCGCCAAAAAGTGTATACCTTTGACACTTTTTCACTCATTTTGGCCTTTTCCACCAGATTTTGGCCTTGTTTACCTTGATTTAGACTTGTAAGCTTGCAATTCATCAATAATCTAATGGTGTTTTACTAAGGTGTTGAGAAGTGTTGTAACACATTTCCTCACTTTTCTAAGACCCTTTCAACATAATTTACCTAAAAAACATCTTCTTACACCTTCCTAAGCCTTATGACATAGTGTTCTTAAGTATTGAAATGTATTTTCACACTTATCTAGGCTTATCACCCCTAAATTAACCCTTTTCAATGCTAATTTTGTCCCCTTAATGTACTTTTAGGCCTGATTAAAGTGTGTTTTGGGAGGCAAAGCTAATAAAAATTGTTAATAATTAAATTCTCGACCACCACTTGGATTTTCCTAAGTGGACTAGGTCACCACTTTGGGCGACCTAGTCCATTTCGACATAAAATTCAAAATTAAAACATAAAACTTGCTGGAATTTTCCCCCAAAACCCTAAGGTCGGCCTATCATAAGTCATTTTCAAGAAAATTAGGGTTTAGCATGTACAAATAAGGGTTTTCATCCTCATTTTTCTCTCTTCTTGGCTCATTTTTTTCACCTTCACTCCTCTTGACAAGCACTCTTGCACTCTAAGTCTTCCAAAAGCAAGCATTCAAAGATTAGGATTTCACAAGTCATCTCCATTGGAGCTGCTCTTGCATGTTGCAGACATCTTCATCAAAGGTTTGGTAAGTGTTTACATTATTTTATCATTCAATCATCCATTCCTTTCATTATATTTCATTTGGATTTGATTATCATCAAAGGGGTTTGACTAAGGCAAACCCCTAATCTCTAACCCTAACCATTGTCTCTTTCTTTGTGTGTGTGTTTGCAGATTTGGGTATTTTGCAAGTGGAAGATCATTCAACAAATTATCCAAGCTCACTAGGGTTGAAGAAACCCTAGTTGTAGCTTGGAAGACACCTACAAGACAAAAATCAAAGTTTTTGGTCTGAACACTTGGAGGAGCAGAAAGTGTAGATCATGAACCTTCACTTCCACCTTCCGGTTTTTAGAAAAAAGACAAAAGGGACATTCCTACTAGTTGTGGCAACCTAGTCCCAAAGTGCATATTTTTCAGATTTTTTTGTGGATCCGAGTACCCATTTGGTTGAAACAGGCCTTGAGTCAGTTTCCTGAAATCACTTCGAAAAAGGACTAGGTCGCCCAACTTGGCACAAGTGCCTCATCAGACATAAAAATAAGACTTTTAAGTATTGAAGAGCTCCTTCAAGTTTGCAACACACTTCCAGGTACACATTTCTAGTTATATAGCTTTCTATTTTGTTTTATAAGATTTCTTAGATTATTTAGTATAAGTCTACATACAACATTGTGTATTTAAACATAGTTTATTTGTTAGTTCTTGCATTAATAGTTAGCTTTCTTTATCCATTTCCAACATTAAGACACATTCCATATCACACACTTCACACCTTAAACCCCTATTAACACATAATGTTTGAATGTAATATAAGCATTTTGGCCCATCTTTCTCCTTTTAGGAGAAAAACCCTAGAAGAGTAAGAAAGCATTAAGGTACCGAAATCTGTGTTACATTTTGGTGAACCCGACTTTTGAATCCCCTCTTTGTTGCATTGAATCCCATCATCATCTTAGGTTTGCATTACATTGCATTGTGCATTGTTTAATTTGCATTCTAGGGTTTTAAATTTTTGCATTAGTGAAAAGTGCATTTACATTGCATTTTTGCATATTAAATCATCCAAAACCATCAAAATTATGCATTTTCATTTTAGGTCTGCACCATACAACCCCGACACCATCAAAATAAAATAGAAAAATCAAAAAAATCTCCAAAATATCACCAAGAGGACTAGTTTGCCATTTTGGGCGGTCTAGTCCCTTTAGGCCTTTGAAACAACCTTTTACAGAGTTGAAAACTCTATTTTTAGGCTTTTTTTTATCCCTTTATCCATCTATATCAGCGGGTTGTCTTTCTGTTAAATGAATTTTACTCAATTTAGCTTAAATTGGTGCATTTCATGCATTTCTTAATTTTCATTTTGCATTCACCATATTTTATTTCTAGTATAATCAGTAAATTACATTGTTTAAAATCAAAAAGTTGCGTTTCATTCTATGTCTTTACATTAAATTTTAAGTTTCATAGCTTGTATTACATTCAACTTATTAGAAATAAGAATTATTTACATTCATGGCAATTAGAATTTTGCAATTTTCATTTTCTACATTAGTTCCTAAATCCTTTCAATCAGATTCTATAGCAAATGAAAAAAAAAACATTAACATCACATGCACCCACTCACACCCTTCTTAATCCCTTTAGTAGCGATGACTTGGAAATGTTAGATGAATCCCTTGACGAATTCATCTCTTCTAGTTCATCCACTAAAGCCTTGACCGATGAGTCACAAACAGTGATAATCATGATACTCATAATTATTCTTCTCCTGATATCTTGTAGAAAGAAGACACAACTATTGAAGACGATGATGGTCCTGCTTGTCTTCCTCCTCCTCCCTATTTCCAAGACATTATAACACATGAAGCTAAAATCATGGTTACTACCTTACCTAGTCCTCCATCCTCTCCCAACACCTCCCTTATTGGCAATAATGCTTTAATAACTAAGGCTAGGTTAGTATCAAGCACCCCAATAATTGAGAGTTATAGTATTATTTCTCTCCTTCCTAATATTCCTCACATTTGGAAGGGTCTATTTGAACAAAATAGTCCAATCATTGATAACCTTCTAATTCCTAGGTATACTTCTCTTAATGCCTCTCCTATGAGTGATGAAGCTCCTTTACCAACCCTAATCATGCCATGTGATAAACATATTGCTTGTCACTTTCCAACTAGCTCTCTTCTTAGGATAAATACTATGGCACAAGAGAATCACAAATAAGAGGAAATGAATGCAACCATCAATAATTACAACAATCCAATTTCCCCCTCTCCTAATATCTCTCTTATTAGTGAAGAAGATATTATGGTGTTACAAGATCCCCTTGATGAAAATCATGCATATCTTATGGAACAAGACACTTCAACCATAGATCATTCCCTTATTTGCGATGAAGTCAAGAGTGTAGAACCAAATAATGAATATATTGTTTGTAGTTCTCCTACTAACTCTCCTATTTGGGAAGGTATCATGGTGGAAGAAAACAACAACATGGTTGCACTCCTTTCACACAATAGTCATATCTCTTCCTTGGGCAATGGTAAAAACCTGATACTCAATTGCCCTTTCCTAGAGATACATCAACCCAAGCCCATCGAGGTTATGCATACACACGTTTCCATTAGATACCCATCTCCTATTAGACATCCTAAGCATCCTCTAATCCTTCATCCACCTAAGCACCGCATTTCACATCAACCAAGTTACAATGACATTGCTCACTTATATGAAAAAGTGTGTCCTATCAAGTCCACCTTTGTCAAAACCTTGTTCCCTTACCCACATAAATAACATTAGTTGCTGCTCCTTTCCTTGTAATAGTTGTAGGGTCATAACACACTCACTATTTTATGTTTTGCATCCCTTGCAAGGAGCAACATACCATCATCCATACTAGGCTCACCTTTTCCCTGAACTAAGTGGGGGAAAATGGGTTGAGTATCCTTTTCCCCCGTATGTCACTTGTCATTGCCTCTTTTTACTAGGTGTTGACCTCTCATGAACATACAAGAGCAATCTTGGGATGTGGATGACATGTCTTAAGTTAGCTCGCATGTGACATACTTACCCCCTCATACCTTCTTCTACTTTAAATCAATTGCTCACCATATGATGTGTAGCAATTCCTTTAAAGTGGGGGCATACAATGGCACTATTTCCTTTTGCATTTTTCTTTTTCTTGGTTCTTGGTGCAGAATTATCACTTCATACGATGAGTCTCTCACTTGGTGGATGACATTGGGTGTAATGTCCTTCATGAAAGTGACTTATCTTAGCATATTACATTCCTCTTAGTGGCTTGATGGGACGCACTACATCCCCTAAGTTGTGAATCTTCTATCCTTTGATTGGTCCTCTCTTTGAGACATTAGAAACAATGTTCCCTAAGTTAAAGGCCTCACATGAATGAGACAAGACTCCTTTGAACATCCCCTTTTGTAGTTTACCTTTTTGCATTTTTCATTTTGCACCTTTGCATACATGGCCACCTTTCATAACACAACTTTCATGCCTATGGTGCCATCTTGCACTTGTTCATGGGTTCTAAGCATCCAAGGATTTTCTTGCCTCATGAAACACACCCTTGTCCTTTGTGGCGCATTATCAAAGTTATCAGGAGGTATAACATTGGTATGGTTGAGTGGGAAGCCCATCTAGCGGCACAAATTTCCCAATAGCTACCTTTTGTGTGTGAGTGCATACCAACCATGTGTATGTATCTCACCACCTTTTGGAATTATCACCCAGTGGACAACCAAAAGTCTCATCGGCCCAGAGTGAGTACATCCTTTCCTTTCAGACAAACAACCTAGATCTGATCCACAACTAGATGGACAAATTATCGAAACTTGATCTGACTTTTTCACATCATTCCTTGTGTGATTTGTTATACTTATGTTTAGTTCACCATGGGATCTTGAACTTGGGGGCTTGATCATCCCTCTTGATCATGAGTCATCTTACCTTACTAGCATGAGTATATTAGATCCCGCTCGACACGCATGATTCAACTACTTTAGTGTGAGTTTGAAGTATGTTCATTCTCTCACTAAAGTGGGGGCTAAATGTGTCACCAAAAAGTGTATACCTTTGGCACTTTTTCACTCATTTTAGCCTTTTCCACCAAATTTTGGCCTTGTTTACCTTGATTCAGCCTTGTAACCTTGCAATTCATCAATAATCTAACTATGTTTTACTAAGGTGTTGAGAAGTTTTGTAACACATTTCCTCACTTTTCTAAGACCCTTTCAACATATTTTACCTAAACAACTTCTTACACCTTCCTAAGCCTTATGACATAGTGTTGTAAAGTATTGAAATGTATTTTCACACTTATCTAGGCTTATCACCCCTAAATTAACCCTTTTCAATGCTGATTTTGTCCCCTTAATGTACTTTTAGGCTTGGTTAAAGTGTGTTTTGGGAGGCAAAGATAATAAACATTGTTAATCATCATTAAATTCCCGATCGACACTTGGATTTTCCCAAGTAGACTAGGTCGCCACTTTGGGTGACCTAGTCCTTTTAGGCATAAATTTCAAAATTAAAACATAAAACTTGCGGGAATTTTCCCCCAAAACCCTAAGGTTGGCCTATCATAAGTCATTTTCGGGAAAATTAGGGTTTAGCATGTACAAATAAGGGTTTTCATCCTCATTTTTCTCTCTTCTTGGCTCATTTTTTTTCACCTTCACTCCTCTTGACAAGCACTCTTTCACTCTAAGTCTTCCAAAAGAAAGCTTTCAAGCATTAGGGTTTCATAAGTCATCTCCATTGGAGCTACTCTTGCATGTTATAGACATCTTCATCAAAGTTTTGGTAAGTGTTTACATTGTTTTATCATCCAATCATCCATTACTTTCATTATATTTCATTTGGATTTGATTATCATCAAAGGGGTTTGACTAAGGCAAACTCCTAATCTCTAATCCTAACCATTGTCTCTTTCTTTGTGTGTGCGTTTGCAAATTTGGGTATTTTTCAGGTGGAAGATCATTCAACAAATTATCCAAGCTCACTAGGGTTGAAGAAACCCTAGTTGCAGCTTGGAAGACACCTACAGGACAAAAATCAAAGTTTCTGATCCGAACACTTGGAGGAACAGAAAGTGCAGATCAAGAACCTCCGTTTCCACCTTCTGGTTTTTAGAAAAGAAAAAAGGGGCATTCTCGCCAGTTGTGGCAACCTAGTCCCAAAGTGCATATTTTTCAGATATATTTGTGGATTCGACTACCGATTTGGATGAAACAGGCCTTGGGTTAGTTTCCTTAAATGACCTCGAAAAGGGACTAGGTCGCCCAACTTGACACAAGTGTCTCGTCAGACATAAAAATTACATTTTTCAAGATTTATGAGCTCCTTCAATTCTAAAACACACTTCTAGGTACACATTTCCAGTTTATAGCTTTCTATTTTGTTTTATAAGCTTTCTTAGATTATTTAGTATAAGTCTATATACAACATTGTGTATTTAAACATAGTTTATTTGTTAGTTCTTGCATTAATAATTAGCTTTCTTTATCTATTTCCAACATTAAGTCACATTCCATATCACACACTTCACACCTTAAACCCTTATTAACACATAATATTTGAATTTAATATAAGCATTTGGGCCCATCTTTCTCCTTTTAGGTGAAAAAACCTAGAAGAGTAAGAAAGCATTGAGGTGCCAAAATCTGTGTTACAAAAGGAAATGGAGCTAGGATTGAAGGCTGATGAATTATATAATGTATGTGCCATAGGTATGGATTTGTGGGGAGAATTCCCCTGGCTTGTCGACAAAGAGTCTATCTTGTTCTTGTTGAGCCATTTCAAGGATGGTAGCATCATTTTGGACAAACCCTATCTGATCATGAAGGAAGCAATTGAAGCTATTACTAGATTATGCAAAGTTGGTGACCTCCCTGGGAAGAAATACATGAAATACAGAGACATGGAGGAACTTACTAGTATCAAAAAAGACCCTCGAGCTCTACTGATAAATATCATTTATGATACTGCAGTAAGGTATGTTGCTTATGGTATCTCATACAAAATCTATTTTCGAAATCATGAAGGTTCTACATATGCTATTGTTGTGTTTCTTGCACATAAGATGGTGAAGGAAAATTAACAGTTTGATATGTGTATCCTGGTAATGGAAAACCTAATTGAGATTGTCATAATGTCCGTGGTTGAGAGTTATCCCTTCTAGTTTGGGTCTCTAGTCATGCGTTTAGTGTTCTACTTTCTAAATTTGTTACGGTCAAAGGAGAATGTTAAGTGGAAGTCCAACATCCCTATCAAAAAGAAAGTTTACAAATATTTGGAATGTTTGGAAGATAAAGTAAATGCATGCAAAGTTTATTTCTCATCCTTGCAAATGAATCTATGCTTTGGTGTGATAGTATCTAGTGCTATGCCTATTAGTCAATTTGAGGAGGGTTCCTCCTCCGGTAAGAGGGAATTAGAGGTTGTCATTGGTAGTTCCCCTTCAAAATCTAAAAGGAAGAAAATTAACACAAAAGATATCATCAAGTTATCTCAGAAGAGAAGGAGAAGGAAGAAGAGTCTCTGCCTGATTCAGATGAAGTTCGGTCCATGTTGGACGAAGGTGATATGAAAAATATTGGTGAAATGTGGAATGATTGCTCTCTAACCAATATGCCTAGAATTGAAGATGCCTTGGTTGACTATCTTCTCAAAAAGGGTATTGTTGTTTCTATTGTTTCTGACTCATTATCAGATGATCTAGTAGAAGTTGTTGAAGAAAGGTTGTTGCAAGAAAAATCTGAAGGAGATAAATTCCTAGCTATTATTTTTCAAGAAGGTGTTTCACCCAAAAATGAAAGCTATCTAAACACATTGTTGAGACAAGAGAATTCCTTAAGGAGATGTCTGGCATCTACAAATACTATCTCTGGTAGCCTATAGCTATTGATAAGTTTAGAAGCAGAATTGAATCTATTGAATCTAAATTGAATGAGATTGGGAAGTGTTTTGACTTCTTCAAAGATAAAGATGGAAAACAGAGGATAAGAGTTGGTGAGTTGCAAGATAAGTTACTATCTACTCAGAGATAGAGGGAAGATGTGGTTAAAACCTTCTAGTTAGTTAAAGAGATTGTTGAGGTCTAGTTGGATCATCTCTCTAGGATACTTTATAATGCAGAGGATTGCGAATGACAATGCTTGTCTCTAGATTGGTCATCTTCATATGGGATGTTGGATCTACAGGAAAGTATGCATGTAATAATGGTGTCTTTAGTGCAAGCTTGGAAGAATATTCTTCCAATTGTGAGGGAAAGGTACAAGATTTTTTTTCTTGTGAAAAGTGTTATTTTTACTTGACTTTCTGAATGTTCCTATTTGGCCCTTTTCCTTTGATGGATAAAAGTGGAGAAAAATAAAAATAAAAAATAAAAATAGGGTTTAAATTGCTTGGATAAGGGGGAATACTTGGATTTTTTGTAATTTTGAGTTTTTGTTTTTTTTCCATCAATGCCAAAGGGGGAGATTGTTGAGAAGTTGTTGATGTGGTTATTGTCATTGATGTCAAAACCTGGGATCCGAAAGGTTGTGATTTGGATGATTACATAAATGATCTATCCTATCATATGCTATGATATTGTGTGGTATGGATGTCATCCTCAATCCAGATATGACAATACTTCTTTTTGGGACATCTGTGGAAGAAATTTAATGCAGAATATTGAAGACTAATCTTTTGATATTAGCTAATGTGTCTAAAGCTTATTCTAGGTATCCTTGCTATTTGAACATTCATGTAGCATGTTACAAGTTTTGGTATGTCTAACCACACTTCTTTGGTTGGTATTGAAGTTGATATTGATCAAGATTTGGTCTTGGTTGTGGTGTTCCTATCAATTGATGTTAATCAAGATTTGGTCTTAATTGTAGTGTTCCCATCGACTCTGGAATATATCTCATATAATTCAAAGTTATCCATCTTTTGGTAATAATGATATATCTTATGTATGACCTATTTATGGGCCTCGATGTAATGTGGTAAGAATATCTTTATGTGAGACCTATATTTTAGGTTCGGTGCTAGCGTGTCAAGCCTTATTAAATATTTCAAGGTTGTTCTTGATGCCGACATGCTTTGCTAGACATAATCATTTTTTTCTCCAGGTGTGTATAGATACATATATGTGGAACATATTTTTTTATCCGAATACAAAGTGTGATATGTGCGAACAGTGATAAGAGTGCGAAGGATTGTGCAACAAGAAACAAAGAAGGAAGTGAAGGAAAGTGTCAGAAAGAAGTAACCTGTATTGTATAGGTTGTGCAAGGAAGGTGTGCAAAATATTCTTAACTAGATCTACTGCAATAAGATGTTGTGCTCTTAACTAGAACTCAATTCATGCATATGTAGATGCAACTTCATCAGTTCATGTTTTTTCCATTTTTATAATTAGTTGTTTTTGTATCTTGGGTAGTGAGCCCGTTGGTAGTGAGCCACCTGACAATGAGCCTTACCTGCAGTGAGCCCTTGTAAAAATCACCTTAATCGGTGTCACCTTAACTAGTGCTTTATAACTAAGAATTAACATTCTTTGTGGTTTTTCCCATCTTGGGTTTCCACGTAAATTCTGGTGTTCAAGTGCATGGTGTTTTTTAGTGCTTGCATGTTCATATCTATTTTAATTAATATATGAATGGTTTATGATTGCTCCAGATTAAGTAAAGAAAGAAAAGTGTTTTGTGATAATGGATTCAACCACCCTCTTAGTTATCTGGATTGTTCAACACCTTCTAATTTTAAATATATTATGTAATTCAATGATTTTTCCCACAATACCTGTTCTAATGTGCCATCAAACTCAAACAAGAGATTATGTGTAGATTTTGGAGGTACCTAGAATCAAATTATATAACTATGGATTTAATATATTATAAAAACTTAGTTTGAAGGTTTCAAAAAAGTTCTTTATGGGAAGATAAATTTACACCTGCAATGCTAGAAATAACCATAGCCTTTGCCTCTCCAACCTATACACGAGGATCCTTAAATCAGGGATATGGTTTTAGAGAAAACTCAATTTACATTTTTCAACTATGATCTGTCAAAGTTAACTTAAGCTTATATATAAACCTTGGTAGCCTAACATTTTAACTTATACTTAGACTCAAGGTCAATACAAAACCTAGAAAATATATTCAATTAGATTAATACATACAATAAAATTATTTAATGCATTAGAAGCATAAAGAATGAATTTTGACATAAGACTATTTTGATCAAAGTAGCTTTAATTTATTTGGTTTGACTCAAAAAAATTAAAATATAATTGAAACAAGATAATTACTTGAATTAAATCTAAAAAAATTGGAAAATTAGGAAAACACTAAAATATTAACAAAACTAGGAGGAATTGATTTTGTTTTTTATTTCAACCCAAATAAAAAGAAAAAACATTATTTTTTCATTAAACATAACTCATTTATGTTTTAGTTTTTAATTTTAAAAAATAAAGTAGGGCTTGAGTGAAAAATTCTCTTATAAACTATCTAAATATCAATTTGCACCACAATGATCCAAATGGTTGAAGAACAATTAACCAAAACAATAAAAAATTATGTAAAATATTTTTCTATTTTTGTAGGATCTAATTTTGAGAAAGTCTCATAGATAAATTCACCTATTAATTCATGAGTTTACCTAAAAAATAAAAATTTCAAATGACTTGGATTATGAGTTATGGGTGAGTTTCTCACCCTATTGAAAGATCATAAGTACTTGCAAGCTTTACATCTATTCTTAAGTCTACTTCTTGAATCATTTCTTCCAACCATTCACAAGCAAAGCTTGTGAATCTTCCACTTCATTTCTAGGGGAGGAAGTTATAGAGTTTTTTAGTTAATACCCTTGAAGGATTTATTAAATATATTCTCTTATATAATTTAAGAATTTTTTAATGATTATGTAAGAAAGAAGCAACTTCAAATGTATTAAAATATTTAATAACATTGATGATCATTTCCAAAGATATTAAAGAGTGATAAAATAAGTAGTAACCATAAAAAGGAGATAATGAAAAAACTCATATTACAACAACATGAAAATACATGATCATGATCATACCTTTAAGAGATCATATTAAGAAACCATATTATTTTTAGTTGTGTGAAAATAATATCATACCAATAATATTTTCCAACAAATAAAACAAAAAAGGAAAAGAAAAAATATTATAATTCATAAATTTTTGTTATTGCAAGGCATTGAAATTGATAATTTTTTATCAAGCCATCATGAATATTGAGGGAACAACAATGATTCATGACACAAGACCATAGTAAGACATTGAAATTGTTATTTATATATATTAAGGTGTCATGAGAATTACGATAAAAATATAATGAAACTACACCAAGATTTCATTACCATCTTAGGTAAAAATATTTAATTTTTACTTTTTTAACTAAACCACCTTTCTAATTACATTCTTTTGACACTACCATGGTAGGTCTTATTTTCTATTAATATAGAGAAAGACATGATAATATGCTTTTATTTAAGGTTAAACTTCTTGATGTGCTTTTTAAATATATTGTTTCTTGTTGTGTAATAAATATTGTCAATCTTTCAAAACTTACATCTTTATATGCTAGTCAAGTTATATGGTTTCAAGGGCCAAGTATATCATTTTATAGATCTTAATTATGATATAAATTTATGTTAATAATTATTATAATACTTTATTTTTTTTTCTTATAAAATTATCAAGATATTTTAAATTATCATACTCATAAAATTATTCAAAACTAGTAATGTTCAAAATTTAAAAGTAGAAACAAATAGCTAATATATATAACAATTTATTGCCTTGTTTGACTTTTAAAAATTAAAAAATATGAATACACAGTGCTTGACTAAAAAAATAGACATTTATATATGTTGATCATTTGATAACATCTTAATATGTTATTACTAATCAATTATTATTTTTAATTATATTGGAATAATAAGAATTAATTGTTACACAACTATTTTTATAATTCAAGTGAGGGGCAAGAATCCTTTCTCTTTCCTATTGAAATAAATATATAGAGATTCCTACCTTATTTTTCTGCAAAGGAATCAATAAATCATTTACAAAATGGTAGCGAGTTCATACCATGTGTACACCTTTATGTAGAGACTAACTAGAAATAAGTGGAAAAATGTTCATGCAAAAAAAAATGTTGTTACTAAAAAACTGCTTTAGAAATAGAGACTTGGAGACAAAATTAACTAAATAGATAAATAGTTTATAATAATAGGTTGTAATAGAACTTACTTGTGACAAACTAAAAAACCAAAGAATACTAAATAGACTTGTGTTGAGAGCATGTGTAAACGCCCCGCCACACAACCCTAGAGGAAGTTGTACTTGACTATTTAAAGACTAATTTTTTTTTTTTTAAAGAATAATTAATAAGCAAGTTCACTAACTAATGCCAACATCCTCTAAGGTTACAAGATAGAGGTTATAAAGAACCTCAACAAAAAACATGATTTAAACCATGTCAAAATATTACTAAATAAATTAAGCACATACATTCCAAATAAGATAACATACATCAAAACATAAAGATAACTTTCCATTTCATTAAACCATAATTTAAACAATAAGGTTACAACACGCATTTCTTGAATGAGGCAAGTCCAATAAACATAATTACAATTACAACCTCCACCTCGATAACAATGAGGGGTAAAATAATACAAGATCCAACTGAAATGAAATAATGCAAGAACTGAAGTTGAAATCCATGAGCTCTCCAACTGGAAGTCTCGTCCACAAGAACATGAAGAAAGAACCCAATGGATTTAGGTGCATGCCACCCAACCAAGTGGAACCCAAATGCCCACCCCCCGTGCTAGGAGATAGTAACAAGGAATCCTAGCCAAGGCTATCTATCTCTAGACACAGGCTAACAAAACTGAACCAAACTGAAACAACCAATCATAAGAACCTCACAAGTACACCCAAGGTACAACTCAAACACCCTGCAAGTACAACACAAGAACAAATCTACAAGGTCACATTGCTTCCAGAAATAAAGCAGAACAAGTATGTTAAAATAACCATACACAAAATAATCGAATACCAACTATGGTCACATCAGGTATGTTACAAAAACCATACCCACAATAAACAAGAACCAACTGTTGTCTTAGATAGAGTGTCATCACACAACTCGTCATGGGTTATCCTTGGGAATCTTCATAGGCTTTGACCCCCACAAGAAAAGGTTATCCTGGTGACCTTTACCGAATCCCAGCCCCCATACTCACTCATGCGGAGCCAAATACCTTTCGTATAGACAAGGTAGATGACCTTGCCATTACAAGCCTTCCCACCCATCCCAAGCCTAACTGAGCACTTGGGTCCATGAGTGAGGCATTAAAATATTGATTAATGAGAAGTTAGTCCTAAAATTATAAGTATTGTTTTAGTTATCACTTGATTAAATCACTTACAACGAGTTATCCTGGCACCACTTTGTGTGCTGGCCCCCGTTACAAGCCACTCTTCTACTTGACAATGACATACCAAACAAAAATCTATGGTACAAGGTGCAACATACAAGCTAACATGTCTACTCCTTTCTCAGGAGGCGACAAAGATAAAACCATCTCCAAACACTGGAGGTAACAACAATAACAAAACCACTCCTGACTGCTCCTGACAAGGAGGCACACATTACAAAATCCACTCCTTTCTCAAGAGGTGACACAACTGAAACACACTCCAACATTGGAGGCAACAAACCACAAAACAAGGTCACTCCATACAAGGGGACACAGATCCCATAATCCACTCCTAAACCAAGGAGGTACAAACATCCCCATTCGTGGAAACCGGGTACTAACATAGACACAACCTCCTGCACTACCAAGAGAATTCACAACAGGTTGACATCACAAACGACAACCCTCACAAATGACATACCATCTGGAAGACTTACAAATTTACCACACATTTAACCCACTTCCCAAGATGATAACATGAATAGTTCACAATCAAGACGAGCAAGGAGACAAGAATTTAAATTCTACTTTGGGTTCACTAAACCCATTTCTTCATTAACATTCAGTATTTCATCGCATTAATAAAACTGAGTTAAATAACGACTCTTTGGACAAGGACGAAAATTGAATCCAATATCACATCTTCTAATTGATTCTAATAAATATAAAATAATCATTTATTTCTTCCATTCAGAAAATAACGATTTAGAATAAATAACTATTTCCTCCTTATAAGCTAATCAGTTTGAAGGAAAATACTACTGGTCCTTTGCAAAAATTACATCGTTAAATCATTCCATCTTACTATTAAACATATCTCCTTTAAATTCCATATTAACCCTTCCCAATATATAATTTTTAAAATAAACTAATTACCTCCCGATAGCATATGATTCCAAAATTCCTCAATTCAATTAAAAAAACAAGTTATAATCAAATACCTCACAACACCATTTAAATCACCCTTATAATTTATATACATATCTATTTTTAATTTACTAACACAAATATAAATAATATTATATTATTATATAATACAAAATATACTAATACATATTATATTATTATAATATATATTAATATATTCATATTATGAATATAATAATATAAAATTAATATATTCATATTATGAATATAATAATATAAAATTAATATATTCATATTATGAATATAATAATATAAAATTAATATATTCATATTATGAATATAATAATATAAAATTAATATATTTCTATTTTAATATACAGAAAATATTTTATTATTATTATTTTTATATATATTTTTAATTAACTTATATATTTTATTTCTCCTCCCTTAAGGCCTCGGGCCGCGCACCAACCCTTAGGGCTGGGCCGTGCGGACCTCGGGCCACGTGCATTGCTTTTGGGGCTACGATTTTTCCTTAACCGTGCACGAAATGCATAGGGGTCGGCGCGTATGAAGAGGCAATGAGGATGTTTTTAGTCAGGCGGAGCGGAGGAGGCGTTTGCAGGGGCGGTAGAGATGGACATGCCGACGTGGAGGCAGAGGTGGGGGTTTGCACCAGCACGGGCGGCGCTGGCAGCGCCGACCACCCACCGTGGTGGCGCGGCTTGCATAGCCCGTGCAGGGCACGGGGAGGGGAATGGTGGTGTCGAGGGAGGGTGGGGAGTGCGCTGGCGCGACTCCCTCCACCCGCCTCCATGGGAGGTGGGGCTGGAGCCCCCTCCAAAATTTTATTTATTTAATTTAAAAAAAATCACTCTCATTTTTTTTGACAATCATTTTTTTTTATTTTTTTAATTTTTAACCAGAACTAAAAAAAATACAGACCCAACCAAATTTCGAATTTTCTAAAAGATTATGCCAACATAATTTTATAAGAGAAATATATACAAAATAAAAACACATAGGTTTGAATATATATATATATATATATATATACTCATTTCCATTCATACAACTTGATACTTCAACTAGATAGAAGAAAAAATTGAAACAAACAAAGTTTGACATGATATTTTGCAACCAAAGGTTTATTTTCAAGAAGGATTTTCCTTTTCTTTCTTGAACAAAACAAAGACAAGAACATAGATTTAAGATTTGATAAAATTTTCAACATGGAGGTTCCAACAAAACAGGTTTGAATTTCAATCATACATCCCAAACCTAAAACCATTTATAAATGAATTTACAAACCATTAAAACTAAATAAATGAACCTGGTAAACTTGTGTTTTGAGAAGGTCCAAACGATGCCCAGCTTCCAACCCTGCTTCCAACTTCAGCTCCACCAATTTTCACAACTTCAAACCAAAACCCACAAAATTGAAAAGAATTCTTCCTCTCACAATTTCAATCTCTTTCCAAAAACTCCAAGATCCAAAATTGAAGAAAAATTCAACAACATAAGGATAAAACCCTAAAATTCAACAACCACTCTCATAAATTCTTCAAAACAAAAATTTAGGAAATATCTAATTCCTTTAATTTTTGAATTTCAAACTTTCAAATCGACTTTTAAATTCATTTTCTTTATTTCAATTCCATATTTCACAAATTGACTTTCATGCATTTTCTTTATTTCCAAATTCTACAAAATAACAATAACTTCAACATAATACATTAAATTCTTTCAACATCAAAAATTTAATTAATTAATAAATAGATTTAATCAACGATTAAATTATTTATTAATTAAATTAAATTAATAATAAATAAATTATATTTCAACATAATTTCATATTGCATTACTCAACAACTTAAATACCTTAAGCCATTTAAATCACCTAATTTAACTTGCAATTAAATAACGAAGAGAGGGTACAAAATCCAAAGCAACACAACCTGACAAACAACTGACAACATACAAGGACTAGGGTGACGACCTGACACGAAAACCTAGCTACTATCTCCCAATCGAATACCGTTGGGTATTGAACACGCTCCAACCTGTGAAACCAGGTGGAGTTGATGTCCTGTACCTATCAACCTGTAAATCAAGTAAACAACAACATATAATATGAACAACATAATATACACACCGTGAAGAGGAAATCACGAGAATTTAGGGCACTCATGAGCGAGTGATACAATACCATCCCCTTCACCAATACACTGCAAATAACTGACAATCTAACATGCTAGTATAATCCAAAGCATAAACATCTTTAATTCAAGTAACCACTATGCTAATCCAAACATGCCATAAAGATAACATCATAATAAAATACCATCACATCAAAATATAACATTAACATCGCTTTATAGATAGCGATCAAATACAACCAAGTACCATAGTCAAGGTACTAACATAAAATTACAACATAAAAAGGTATCTGAATATCCATAAATACATCAAAGCAACATAACCACACAAGGACATACTGTCCAACCAGAAGGCAAAATGGAGGGGTATTACAGCATGATCAAACATTTAAGAATTTTGAATTAAAAAAATTATCCTCCATTTTTACCAATCCTACCCTCCACTATAGAAAATTGATAACCTTGGATGCCTTTACTAGGTTGAACTACTCTTGGAGAGGGGAAGATGTTTCCATGAAATCCATAGTTGGGCTATAAAACCTTGTAATGGCTTTGAGGAATCCTTGTATGGTAACAAGACTTATTGATTAATGTCACTAGTCTTGACTCAATTTTACAAACCTTTCTAATAAAAACCAAGCCTTTGAATTCTAAACTAGTACATGGGAGATAAGTTAGGTTGATAGGGGTTGCTTTGTTGAAAATTTCATTTAAGGATACCTTGAACTTATCCCATACATAGTATTTGTCAAAGCCCTTGGGAAGCTACTCATCATCCATGATAATGAAAATATTGATGATAAAGGTAGACAAAATGTCTATTTTTAGTCTATGCCACACTACTCCCTCAATGTAATCCATACCTAAAACTTTCTAAATTGTTTCTAAGATGTTGCTGCCTTGAGAGAAAAAAAAACCTACCACATTCCCACCTCCTTTAAATAAATCTCACTTAAATATGCCATTTGGCAAAGATTTCTTCCCTGTTAACTAGCTAACTCAATGAGCTTAATATCAAAGAGGTTGTAATATGGAAATATCTTGTGTCGAGGGGATAATAAAGAATTTTTAATTAGTATTGATATAAGGAAAAATCTCAAACATGTCATGGGGAGAGGTACCTTACCAACCTAGAACATTGTTGAATGTTGATCTAAACAATCCTTTTAGAAAAAGATAATATAACTTTTAAAAACAATTTGAATTAAGATCATATAAGACATGACCCCATGGGACAGTACCAATTCAAGAGAATTTACCAACATTGAATGATTATAAAATGATATAAAAAATTCTAATGGCTAATTTTCTATGCACATCAATAATGGTTCAAACATTATAATGAATTTCAATATGGGAATGACTCTTAGCAATTTTGCTTTTGTGTGAAAGAGTTTGAAAAATCATCATTCCTTTGAAATGAAAATGATGGTCGACACCAAACAGTAGTTAAAATAGATTCATATATATATATATAGTCACAAGGAATAAAGTATACAACTGCACAGTCATGGATGTCCACAGACAAGAAAAACAAGTGCCGAACAGCCCATTGTATAAGGTTAATGAACATCAGCTTACAAGCCAGGAGCTGCTAAATTTATTGGCGCTGCTGAATAGCAAGGCTGTTTTGGGTTTTGCTTAAACTAAAATACTTAACCGGGCCATACAAAGCAAGAGGACAATAAAGTGAATTTTGGATAAAATCAGCTTTTTCATTTTAAATTGATTCTTCAACCCCCTTCAGCTCTATCCTTTTGGATAAGGTCAGCTTTTTGGATTAATTATATTGCAAGAAACAACAATTGGTGGAAAATTTAGTCAGATTCATATTTCCCATCAAGTTGAAAGATGCCCATCAGTTGTTTCGTTTATTCAACATGGATGTTGAAAGAGATGCTATCATTATCTCTTCTGAAAAGCATGAGTAATGTCTATTCTAGATCCAGGGATAAATTTTCTTCATTATCATGTCTATTCGTATATATATGGATGGTGATGGTATTTATGTTATAATATAATTGAAATAAAATATAAGATGATGATAAGTAAATTAATTTTGAAAAAATAATATAAACGAGATTTAAAAAGAGTTTAATAATGAATTATACTATTAAAAATATGGTAATGATCTTTTATTTATGTGTAGTTATAGTAGAGTAACCATTATCAATCAAATCAACTTTTTTTCAATTAAAAAACATGGCAACCCTTCATTCTCATTAACTCTTTGAAGTTATATCACATTCTTTGGTTGAGTTAAATTATAGTATAATGCAAATCTTGAATGCCCTTGTCAAATAAGATGAATATGTCTTAATATTCACAACTCAAACAATTGTATAGGAAATAAGAATGAAAAGACTACTAGGTAGTTTTTTTTTTTTTTAAATAAGCGTTAAGGTAAATTTGATGGGGTTTGTCATGGAACATGTTACATGCTTGTTTTGGCATCATAATGGAATTGGAAGCAAAGTGAATGCAAGATCATAGTGGATCAAATAGGGGTAATAAAGAAAAAGATTATGTGAAATAGTTAGTGTAGGTAAAAAAGTGTCACCCTTAACAATTTCACACTAGGTTTTACTCCCTCCTATGTGTTTGGACCTAATTATGCATTAATTGCCCATTTTATAAACATCTTTGAAAAATCAAACAAATTTAGACCCCCAAAAAGGTGGATCTAGTCTAGGGTGCCTTGCGTCCTAGACCAACTAATTTGTCCCCAAATACAAATATGTTGGTGTTGGTAATTTATTATTTCAATTTTCGACCATCGACATTTGATTTTCAATAAATTAGAATAATTACATACAAACACACAATATTTTCACTATTTCAAGCCTAACACTTCAATTGAGCAAATCATGTATCCTAAAATTGGTCAAGGGTAGTCAAGAGCAGAATTATCAAGCATTCTAGTAGCATTTTTATAACACTTTCATTAATCAAGTTGAAGTTTGCAAGTCCTCAAGATGAAGAAACCAATTATGTTCAAGGAGTTATTATGATCAATCATGTCAAAGCATGAAGATGTATTGAGTTATCCCCTACATATTAGTTGCAAAAATTTATCATGTATGTAAGTTAACCTTTTATATTATCATTTGTCATTTATCAATTCCATTCAATTATTGTTTTAGCCTTTTTCCAACCTAGGGTATTCTCTCTTAAGCATTATCAATCGTTGTTGTGGAGGTAGGAACACCAACTGGTGCAAGTGCACCCAAGCGAGATCATGCCTCCATGAGGCAAATTTAGATTTTTGACTTAGGCTAGTTGATTTTATGATGTAATAAGGTTTGAAGAGCCAAATTTAGCATGTAATAGGTATTTTATAGTATTTTGGGGGTTGTTGGTTACATATTGTAAAAATTGACAAAATGTTGTCAATACAAAATTGTGAAAATGCAACAAAAAGAAAAATGAAGGAAGGTGAAGGGTCAAGGTAGTTGTAGGATCAGTTATAGGCGTGATTTGGTGTTTATAAATACATTTTGAATCATTTCAAACTTTGAGGAAGGTTGGGGAAAGGTGTATGAAGAAGAATTTCAATTAAAAGTTCAAATTTTCTGTATTTTTCCTGATTTTTCTGTGTTGCAGGTCATTGTACAAAAATTTATTGTGCATAAAACCTCTCCTCCTCCATTGGATGTTTTATCCCCATGAATATATTTTATTCTTCAATTTATTTCATCAAAAAATGTTTTGATTTGTGTAAGTTATGAGCAAAATACTCTAGACGGGTCAAAACCCTGATTTAGGGTGGCAACAAGCAATAAAAATTGAGTTTATCCCAATTTACATGGTGGAACAACCTAAATTTTGGTATGTAGACCTGTTTTTAAATATATTTTCATATTCAAAAGTTTTAGACTGATTGATGAAGGTTAGCATATGAAACTTTATGCCCTAGGTCTGAAAATTATGCAAAATTCTGGAAAATCATTTTGTATAGTGAAGAATTCGAATTTTGATACTATTAAATGGTGTTCCACTTGGGTGTTAGAGTTTTTGAAGGTTGTATGGATGTATTTGAGTCTATTTATTGATTTGGTTTGGTGAAATAAAGGTTTTTTATGTTCATTTATATATGCTGATCTTTCATGGCAAACTTATGACAGTCCATTTTTGGAGTCAAGAATGAAGGCTTAGATTAGTTGTTTGTTAAAATATCACGAATAAAATTTGGGAGATGATCTAATGTGATTGTGAAGGTGTATTTTCACATGTTTGAGGCATAAATAAGGAGGAACAAGCTTTCTAATTTGTAGTTGCTTGTTTATGTGGCCTAATAGGCCTAGTTGCTGATTTGGGTTAGTCTATTTTGGAAATCCTTATGTTTGAGATGTATAAGTTGGAGATTGGGTTTGAGTCTATCATTTGATGTTTTTTAAAGAGTTTTGAGGAATCCACAATAATTTTTGGGCCTTATTCTTAGTTTTGGATACTTTGAATCAAGAAATTGTGAATGAAAGTTGAAGCCTAGTTGTGAGAGCAAACCAAGATTGTTTGAGATCAGTCAAGTTGAGTTTTGAGATTGAGAATTTTCTTCCTTTTCTCTGCATCACCAACATATGGTTTGAATTCTATTAATCCCCTACACTACACAACCTTCTCCCTCATTTTCATGTGTGTAGGTCAAATCTAGAGGTTTCAACTAGTCACAGTCTAGGAAAGTAGAGCATAGACCTTAATAAATTTAGATCCAAGGAAAGAGGAGCCCATTCTGGGGTGCACCACACCCTGGAATAGCCAATTCAGATCCAAATTTTTAGTACAAAATCCTCATTATTATCATATCTTAGATCGAAGTCAATTGCGTAACTTTCTATTTTCGTTTGTCTGCTAAATTACATTTTAAAATCTAGGGTTGTATGTCAAATAGGCTCATCAAATCACACATAAAATTTATCATCCTCACATCCTAAAAAATAGACCCAAACACTAGGGGATTGGCTCTCCATTATGGCAGCAAGCTAATCATCAAAACCCTAGTCAATTTATATTTAATCATGAGTCAAGTGAAAATGAGATATTCTTAGTTATCCTAATTAGATCTAGGATCACTTTTCCTACTAAATTTTTTGGTGAATTTGACATATCCTAAACTTGTTTTTTTTTAAATTTTCATAGCATAAAAATTCTGAAACTTGATTCAAATTCTAGGTGATTTGAAAATATTGTTGATAATTTGTATTTATTTTCAAAGAACTTCTCATTTTCATCATAAATTGAAAAGAAAAAATTGTAAGTAATTTGAATTAAATTGCATAATTTTTTAGATATGATTTTCTTTGTTTAGGGCTTAGATTTGAGTTATTTTCATTGAGAAAATTAATTTCAAAATTATTCTACCATTTATGCATGCATATTTTAGTGAAAAACATTGAAAAGGTGAAAAAATTGCATAGTATTTTCATTTTAGAAGATCAAAAAGCATTTCTTTTCTTTATTTTTTGGAAAAATCGGTCAACTATAGTATTCAATTTCTGAAAATTATCATTTAAACATACTCAATTATCCTAAATATATCAAATATTGCATGCATACATGTACTTGATATAGAAAAAATAGGTTTTGGTGCATTTCCATAACTCTATTCACTTCTAGACCCGAACCTCTGAAACACAGGACCCTCAAACACTATCAATGATTTCCAAATTTTGATTTTTTCAAAATTACCTAGATCTAGTCTAAGGCACTACATGTCCTAGACGAGCTAG
Organism: Sequoiadendron giganteum; assembly: GCA_007115665.2. Lineage (NCBI taxonomy): Eukaryota > Viridiplantae > Streptophyta > Pinopsida > Cupressales > Cupressaceae > Sequoiadendron > Sequoiadendron giganteum. The sequence continues at coordinate 217,333,364 of CM021104.1, forward strand.
TTCGAGGTGAAATTTGTTGTGCACATCCTTGTCTGTAGTCTATGTTTATATTTGGTTCCTATTATGGTGCCAAATTTGAAAATTGTATGATTTTTCTATGCATCACTAGTTGGATCCATAAGACAAATTATAACATGTTTTCTTTTCAAAGATGTGGTTTTGATATAGAAAATCATGGCTTGTCTACCTATAGCTTCTCTACCTATGATAACATTGTGAAGGAACAAAATAAAATCATTGACACATTTATTAACATCACTTTACCTAATATGCACTCTTCTCCCAACATCTCCCCTAGTTGTGAGAGAATTTTGGTGCAAGAGGATGAAATCGTTAAAATCTTGACAATCATGTTTGTTCTTCTCTCGATATCTCATCCACTTGTGAAGAATCTTGGTGCAAGAGGATCCAATCATTACAGTTCATGATCTAATCATGTTTGTTTCTCTCCCTCAACCTCTCCTACTTGGGAGGATATTATGGCACAAGAAGATGAAATCATTGATACATTTCTTTCAAAATATTGTAATATGGATTTCATAGATGAAGATGCTAAATTGGCACTAGATCCCTCATTGATGGAAGATACTCAACAAGTAGTTAACTCAGTTGAGGTTATGAACACGTACTTGGCTATTGAACCTACTTTAATTATTGAACCTCCTAAAACCCTTCTAATTATTGGACCTCATAAATCACCTTTCATTATAGGGTAAAAGTACAAAGTTGTCACACTTTTATAAAGGAAATGGCCAACATTGATCCAACTTTTAAACTTGAATCACTAAAAAGTGATATATATGTTTTGAATTTTGAATGATGTAAACTAATAAAAAAATTATTTTTTAGTGTATTTTATGTTTGCATTTTTTGAAAAAATTAAAAAATTATTTGAATATAGTTTTTTATAAATTAATACTATAATTTAATTGTTGATAAAATGCTAAAAAATGAAGTTACATGAGTCGTCAATCTTTATATAGTAAATTTATTTTTTTTTCTTTCAAATTTTTTGTGTGTATTTATAACTTGAATCTTTAGGGCATGGATATTATTTTTTCCAGTTTTTATAAATATATATTTTAAATAAATATTAAAATATGTATGTATTAAAAATTAGTTGTTTCTCCTGTGGTTGCCAAGTGGGTAACTCCAAGATTGGTGTCGTCGAGGGTATGTGGGTGACGACATAGGGCTTGGTTGGCATGGTGAAGCAGGGTGGCGGCGAAAGGTGTTACATGCAAGAAAGGTGTTGGGAAACTAAATGACCTTCGTTCAGCCACATTAATTGCTTGTCATGTTGGAGGATAGAATGGGGAATGTCTCATGAGTTGAGGGGATGATAATATAGGATGTGGTGTTTATTATGCATTAACTTGCTTAGCGGTTCTCATTTTCACCCATGAAAATGATGGAACTGTTGTTTGTTTGTTGTCTTCTAGAAAGCTTTGGGATTTCTATGGAAGAATTAGGCATGGACAGTTGAAATCACTGTTCATGGATAGGGATGAACTGGTCTAGCGGGTGATAGAATTGCTTTTGGGGGAGGAGTTCATGAACTTGGTAGAGCATTAGTGAACGAATGCCGACATAGCGGCTTGTTTCCTTTCCTTGCTCTTGGATTTAGAGGTTCCAAGGTTAGTGGCTTTTCTTATGGCTTGAAAATTTGTCTGGGAGAGCCTGTTGGAGGGTGCCATGGACATGGTGATTATGACAAAATTGGGAATTGGGTTTTGGGGATTCCTCACCCTTGCGACTTGCATTGAGCTCTATTACCTAGTGTAAGGGTTAAGCGATATAGTTTCATCTTGGATATCAAAGGTGAGTCATTGCGAAATCATCGAGACCGGGCTTGCTATGGATTAATCTTCTTGAAGCATCACTTGTATTTGGAGCTGTCAGGAGGGGTGGATTGGCGACGAATCTTCAGGATCTTTTGCTAGCCAAGGGTACAATTATGGAGGAGTAATGGTATTTTTGGGTTTGATGTCCTGTCTTATGTTTAGTTTTCTTGGGTATTTGAATGGGTCCTTTTGGGAGTTAAGTTTGAATTACATGTATGGGGATGTTTGGTAGACTATGGGCTGGGTTTTTCGGTGCGTTTGGTGTCCGAAGTTAGCGTATGGTTTTGGGTGGTCTGGTGGAGGGATCTGGGATGGTTTATTACATTTTAGACAACATTTAGAATGGAATGTAAAATCATTTTACTAAATCAATACAAAATTATTTATGAATAAAGAAAGCTTAGTTGTTTCTATTTGACGTCAACTTTCATATTAATTATTTATCTAAAATAAAAAATATATACTATCTTGATGTAGATTCTTATATCTAGGGCATCATGTTGTTTTCAATTTTTTTTAGTAAGTTTTACTATTTTTCCTTGACATGGTAATGAACCTAATATTTTGTGCTAATAACCTACATTTAATAAAAATAAAAATAATAATTAAACTTTTAAAATATATACAATTTTGAAAAGTGAACATGGATCTACAAAATGGTTATTTTATATTTAAAAAAATGTTTTTACACAAGTAGAAGTTGTTGAAACATCAAGTTTTTCAAATTTTTTTTTTTTTTTTTTTGATAAATTGGATTCAAAGTGGTGTTAAATATGCATTTAGCCAACAATTTTAGTTGGAAAATTTGTGGACATATATAACTTATCTAGAATGAATCTTACAAGATCATATGTTTGACCAAAATTATTTTTTAGTTAAAAATGCTTAAATTCACTTATGTCAATTAGTTGGCCGAAATTGTGACACATCTTTGTTCTTTTACCCTATAGGACCTCCTAAACCTCATGGCCATATCCTAAACTTTGAAAAAAAACTCACTATTAATCATGTGCAACAAGATGTGTTGCAACAACCAAGTTATCACAAAATTACTCACACATATAAATTAAAAATAATAAGCAACCGAAAAAACACCAACATCCATTCCATTACCTGAACCATACCTTCTATCCCCACCTAGTCTTCCTCAATGTAGTGGTAAATAATGTGATCTTGTTGAGAAAATTTATAATACTCTAGCCAAGATTTCCCTTTGGAACTTGATTCTAACATTATGTACATACCACAAGATGCTCTAAGAGGCTTTGAAGAAAATTGATATCTCATAGGTAACTGCACCAAGTTGTGACACAAAAAAGATGCCACTTTTGTTTTTTACTCGAAATGACAATTTGGCGAGCACCAAATGGCTTAGATGTTTGATCACAAGGCTCGGTATTTCAAAATGCAACTCATTAATTTGGTGCTCGCCAAATGAAGTGCATCATTTGGCTAGCACCAAATTTGGTGCTCACCAAATGTGAAGCATGCCTTTTTTTCTATTTCTTTTTTCTTTGTCTTTGTGTTTGTCTTTCTTTTCCAGGGAAACTATATGAAATGAAATAAAAATTTAAATATAAGTTTATTTAAGTTAAATTTCATGTATATAGTTTCATGATGTTTGAGAGTGGTTTCAGATCTTTTGGAGTTATAATGCAAATTATAGTTTTTGGAAGATCTTATAATTTTTTAGACAACCAAATTTTAGTAATAAGGATGTCAAATTTTAGTAATCAACAAATTGTTTCATCTCTCTATCTCACTCATTGTTTATCTCTTATACTCTAAACCTCTCTATCTCACTATCTCCATCCCTTTGTATGACCCTCTCTCCCTTGAGCTCAATAACTACCTCTCTACCTATCCATACCTCTCTCTCTCCCTCCATCCTTCCCTATCTACTCTCTATCTCCCTCCCTCCCTCCTACCCTCTCTATATCTCTCTATATCCTCTCTCTCTACTCTCTATCTCACTTCTCTCCTTCCCTCCCTACCTCTCTCCCTCCCCCACTCTCCCTCCCCCCCCCTCTCTCTCTCTTGCCCCCTCTCTCTCTCCCTCTCCCTCCCTCCCTCTACTGGTCACTGTCTATCTCATCTCTCTTCCCCTCCCTCCCTCCTTCCCTCTCTAATTTTCTATATCCCCCCCTCTCTCTCTATCCCTATATTCCTTTCTCCCACCCACCTTACCTCTCTACTTCTTTCTATCTAACCTATCCCTCCCTCCTTCCCTATCTCAATCTCTCCAGTTTCCTCCTTCCTGTAGACACATAAAAATGAGCTAGGCTTGCAAGCTCTATTTCTAATCTCTTTCTTCCTAGCATAATTAAGACATTTTAATTATGTCCTTGGTCCACATTCGACTATTAATTAAATAATTCATGATTATTTAATTAATTCATATCTTTTTTATTCTTCATGATTATTAAATAAATAAATTTTGTTTATTTATTTAATTACGTCACTAATTGTCTAATGTCTTTCTATAATTAAATAAATTTCCTAATTTATTTAATTATCCTTGTCCATTATGTCTTCTTGATTATTAAATAAATAACTTTATTTATTTAATATGTCTCTAATTTAAAGTCCTCTTGTAATTAAATAAATTCTTTTATTTATTTAATTATGGCCATCTTCACATTCTCCTCATTTTAAATAAAATCTTATTTATTTAAAATAAGTCCCACCACCTAAATTAAATAATTTTATTATTTAATTTCTCCTCTTTTATTGTGCTCATTTTAAATAAATCTTATTTATTTAAAATAAGTCCCTCTTTAAAAATCCCTTCTTATGTAAATAATTTAATTTAAATTATTTACTGTCACATGACCCCACCCTTTTTGAATTAAAATGGTTTTTAATTTAAAAAGTCAACAACCCCTCTTGAATTAAATAATTTTAAATTATTATTATTTGATTCCCCAACAATTTTGGTTTGTGTACCTTGTCACATGCATTGCCAACCCTTGATTTGATTTTTCTTAAAATCAATCTTGTCCATTCATTTTGAATTTGACCTAATGTTGCCCTAACCCTAATTATGGGTTGTCATATTGAATCTTGTCCATAGATTCTAGGTCATTTATCAGTCTTTAATCTCACCTGTCCATACAAAATTGCATTTTCTATAAAATGTCAATTTTGTCTCATATCTATCACTGGCTATCTCTCTTAGCATCTTGCATTTTCATATTTAATCATCTAACATTGTCTGTTGCAGATTTATTTACTTTGCATGTAGATTTATTCTCTTGCATTTTAGATTAAATCCTTTAACACTTGCTAGGTCATGTCATAAACTTATTTTGCTCACACAAAGGCTGAGGGCATCCATCATATTGCAGCAAGTAGAGGAGGTTCAATAGAAGTGAGCCATGGAGGAGAGAAATGGGTGAGACTGTTCTAGTCTCATTCCTTTTCTCTTCATTCCTCCTTTGCATTTTATTGACTATGATTTGATATCATTTTAGATCATTACATTGGTGAACCCGACCTATTTTGACATATTTTGAAGAATTTTAGAGTTGGATCTTTCTTGTTGCAGGTGTTTTTGGCTTTTTGTTGCAGGTTTTAGCACCATTTTGCAGGTTTTCAAAGATTCAACCATATCTTTCAAACAGCTGCATATTTTCAGACAAATTTTTTTTTGCAGGTTGCAGACATTATCAAGAGCCTCCCGTCCAAAAACCAGATTTTTTCAATCTGTTTTCAATTTTTAATAAATTTTTTGGTTATTTTCATGAAAAATCAATTGTGAGAGCATATTAGCGAATTTTTTGGATTTCTTTACATTTTCGGAAAGCTAATTTAATTTCAATAGGGATCTGTTTTTTATATTTTTAATTTTCTTGCAAAATAATTTGACAAAAAATAGATCTTTAAAAATTAGGGTTTTGCAAAGATTGACTTATATCTCACACAATTTTGCAGATCTGTTCACAAATTTTTTTTTGCAAGTTTGGAATGATGTCAGGCACCTGAAGTAAAAAAATAAAATTTTTTGAAGCTGTTTTCAATTTTTAATAATTTTTTTATGATTTTTCATAAAAAATTAATTTTGGATGCAAAACAGTGAATTATTCAAGTTTCTTTACATTTCTGGAAAGCTCTTTGAATTTCAGTAAAGGTCTATTTTCTGTGTTTTTAATTTTAATATAAAATGTAGTTCCAAAAATCAGATTTACTTTGACTAGCTAACCCTAGTGATCAATAATAGAAGTATCCTCTCCCCTTGCACACTTGTGTGATCCTGGGTGTAAGAGAAACTGTTATTGACTCTAGGAATTGGGATTGCACTAGTTCAATTAGGGTTAGGGCAACACTCTTTCTCTATTTAGTAGCTTAAAGATTTTGGGTTACTAATTTTTTGTTTGCAGCTTGTGGCAAGGAGTCTAACGATTTTTACTTGTTCATTTCACAAATCTTAGACAAATTTGCATTTTACATTCATGGGTTAAAATTAACATGCATGTGTACTCATTGCGCTAAAAAGAACACAACTTGCATTACAACTCATTGGCTTAAAATGAATATGCATTTTCATAGCATTGGATTAAAATAAACTTTTAGTTAGCTCACACTACAAACGGTTAAAATGAACCCCATGTTTTGACAAATACTACAAACGGTTAAAATGAACTCCATGTTATTTTATGTTTGTCAACACATTTCGATTTGGGCTTAAAAATGAACACCATGCGAGTGTGAGTTAGGATATTCATGTTTTCACTCTTTGTTTTTAAACAAGGATCGATTGAACTATGAATATTCTAATTTGCTTTTGTCAACTTTAGAAAATTGGGCCTGCTTTGGTGGGAAAAAGTACTCACCCCAAAGCGACTCAAACTGGCAATGAAGCTTTTTAGCCAAGCTACTTCCGACCGGTATATAAATGTGAATCTTAAGGGAAAGCCTAAGATTATGAGTGCAGATATGTTATACGGACCAAGTAGTACTCCCCAAAACCCTGTTGAGCTTAACCTCTTCAGGCTCGAGTGCCTCCATAATGGAGCTTAATCTTGGCCCCATGTATAACCACTCGAACGGATGTCCGAATTAAATCCCTTGTTTTAGCAAGCCAAAAACCTTCTATTCTTTGGTACAACAATGGTCGTTGTGATGACACCCGCACCTGCGCAGTTCTTAGTAGAGATGATCAATCTGCCATGGGAGTTTCATGGAGGTTGGAAGCTTGGTTGCCCTGAGAAGTGAGTGCACTGTAAGGGGGAGCCTGTGGGGCCAAGCTTCTGAATTCATCCGCTAAGGATATGCGGTTAGTGGGATCCAAAAGAATATTGTCCTTGCAACCATAAGATTTTGTAAAATGACTTCTATGTGGTTGATTTTTAACACCATGTGTTTGCCAACTATTTTCAGACAATTCCAACAAATAAACATCAAACTTGCCAAAATCTGAAACAACTTTTCCAAACTAAAACAAATCTTTGCAATCAACCTAAAATTTTGTCAAATCACTTTTTGCAACGAATTTTCCACCATGAACCACATTTGTCAAATCAAGTCCTCAATTTTGCACACTTTGGGATAGGAAAACTTTCCTTTCTTTGTCAAACCTTTGTCTTAAAATACATTGTCATTGGACCAAGTCAAATAAATCAATCCTTAGTCATTGTCCTTTGGTGAGCTGCTTCCAACTCATAAGTCTAGTGTGGAAATCTCACCTTGTCATTTTATCATCTTGTCCTTCAAATCAGTCCTTTGACAATCCAAATCAAGACATTGGTCAAACTTTGAGTGGTTAGAAAACCTTTCCTAAAGATAATTTGGCATAAGGAATCCCCTTTTATCACTTTGCATTGTCACCTTGCATAAAGCATAGTCTCATTTCATCCACCATCATGTCTTCAAATCACTATGACATGCTTACTAGTCAAATTGAATGTTAATTCAATAGTAAGGGTCAAGCACAACTTGCTAGGGAATTCAAAATACTATACCTTCAATCCAAGTCCAAATTTACAACCCCTAGCCCTCCATCCATCTATCCATCTTGCCAACAATCCATGAGTCCTAGTCCTCTATCCATCTACTATCGAGAGTCCCCTAACACCATCCATGGCACTAAGTCACAACAAACTTCCATTAGTCAAACCCACCCTAACTTTTACAAGGGAAATCAACCATCCATCAATCCAAACCAACTATCCATGTCATATCCTAATCCTCCATCCACATCACATCCTAATCCTTTATCCATGTCATATCCTTGTCATGAAGTCATGTCCTATTCTAATCCTAGTCCTTCATCCCTCAACCAAGTCCAAACTTCCATGTCATATCCTAGTCCAACATGCACCAATCCATTTCAAGACACTCCATTGGGTCATGAAAACACATCTAGTCATGGTCTCCAAAGTCCCATCTCCTTGCATACACTTGAGGATACATGTCAAGAGGCAAGTCCAAAGCACAACGTCATAACATCACCATCATGTCAAGATCAAAGTAGTCCATTCCATGACCCCATCTTTACATCCATTCAAGAAGTCCTCCTAGACCATCATGGCATACCAAATACACCTATCCTTGGTCAAGAGTCCATCCAAAACCATTTCATTCAAGATGAACCTATCATTGGTCAAGAGTCCATCCAAAACCATGTCATTCAAGATGAACCTATCCTTGGTCAAGAGTCCATCCAAAACCATGTCATTCAAGACGAACCTATCCTTGGTCAAGACCCTATTTTCGATCATGTCATTTCAACTGAGCCCATATTTGATCAAGACACTACTTTTGAAGAAGTCCAAAATGATCCACTCCTTGACCTATATGCCATTCATGATGACACACTTGAAGATGATTCCATCCAAACTTCAAGTATTGACACTTTCCACAATGAAACACTTGCCTCCATGGAACACATAGATGATCTTCCCCTAGAACAAGAGTCTCCTAGCATGGACATATTTGCAAATGATCAAGCTATAACTGAATTCAGTGGGCTCTATGACAATGACCATGAAGATGGTTTTGACATAGACTTGGAAGCACCAACAGAATCATCAGAATTTGATATGACAGGAAATCAAATCGAAGATGTCAGTCAAAAATCTGTCCAATATGTCAATGAAGCTACAACATCCTATCAATTAGGATCATCTATCTTTGTCAGAGCAGGCTTTCTCACAGATGAGAAGATTTCAAGCAATCATTTCCACAATAAAGATGGGTTAGCATCTTGCTTCCACAATAACAAGTATCCCATCGCCAACAAAATCTGTCAAAACATGCATTATCAAGGCAAAGGATTAGGCCTACATGAACAAGGCATTATTGAACCTATACAAGTTCAAGCAAATTACAGACATCAAGGTCTTGGTTATTCATCAGTCAGAAAATCTAATGATGTTAATGATACCTCCTCGATATTGGGGGCAACTTTATCTAATACAAACATCAAAATGGACATCATGAGTAGTCCTTGTCATAAGGTTGTTGCCAACACTCCTTCCATCCACACCATACATCGCCATTCCAACAAGAATAAGCCTTCCATTTGGAACCAACAAAAGCAAAATTATTACAAGTCTAAAGTCCAAAATCAAATGTCAAAGGCCATCAAATCAGACAAAAAGTCAAGTGGACGAATGAAGCTAAAATGGATCCCAAAACAAAGTGAGTCAAGTCAAGAAAAGAATAAATCAGGCAACGAAAAGATGCCCAATCCAAAAGTCAAGAAAAATGTGGAGCCACAGCATAAGAGGACTCCCACATATAATCAATGTCCACCTCCTTCAAAATGGCCATCAAGCAAGACATATAAAAGTGTTGGTTCCAAACGCTATCAAAGATCCAACCTCCATCATCAATTAACCCAAGTTTGGAGAATAAAAATGGCTACATCCAAACATCCCACCAACCTGTCCATGTCCACCATCATCTATCATAATCCTACATCATCCTTAAAGACCAAACATCCCATGTCAAAAATCCGTCGCATCTTGGCAGCAACTCTCTATCATAAGGACTCTCATGGCACTCTATCGCGATGTGCATATTCTGATAAGGCCAACTCTAGTATCAAAAATGATCACAATGACATCAATCAGCTCTATGCAAGTGCTATCATCCTGACAAGGCAACTACTTCAGAAAGATCATTATTGGCATGTCATGACACTAGTCTCTACATCGGCATCATCAAAAGCTTCAGCATAGTCAGAGGTCATGTAAAGCATCAAGGCTATTCGGCAAAAATTCAAAAATACAAAAAAATTGACAAAGATAAAAAAAGACAAAAATAATTTCATCCAATGGTGAAAACCTGGCAAACAGGCGCTCTGGATAAGTACCATTTTGAAAACCTGGCAAACAGGCATCACGTGTAGAATAAATCATCTATGTGGACCATCACACTTGGGGGCAAGTTGTCTCATCTCCCATGCATTTCCCATGACATTTTCCATTCACCCATCTAAACCTTATCCCGTCCATCCATTTTTCCCACCTACTTTGATCTTGACAAAGACTGGGGCAAAAATACAAATCATGCTTTGGAAATTTTTTTGACATGTCTATCTTTTGGTCATACACTAGTCACAAATTATCATGTCATTACCTTCATAGCCTCTATTTCACTATGCTACATCATCCTTGGAGACCATATGATATTCTCCTATTCCAGGCCATCCATTGTCCTTTTATACCTATCACGCATCTTGGTTTCCCTTGTCAATGGTCTAAAGATCCCTCGTCATCCCATCTAATCCTCACGAAGTCATTCCAAATGCAACAATATGGAAAACCTAGCCCATCATCCAAAACATTCCTTGACTTTGTCCTTGGCCTTGCTGCAGAATTTTATCCTCTTGTCATATCATTGTCATCCTCACGTTGTTTCAGGATGTGTCCTTCCCACATCAAACAATGTTGTCATTGCCATTGTCACCTGTCAATCGGTATTCAGCTTGACTAGCAACAAAATCATGGTTGTCCTTGGATTCATGTGTGTTGGCATCATTCACATGCATTTGTCACAATTTTCGTAAAACATCAAAAATACCTAAAAATTTGAAAAAGTCCTGAAAAAAGTCATAAAAATCGTATAAAGTCCTGAAAAAATCCTAAAAATCTGAAAAAGTCCTGAAAAAAATCCTAAAAATCTGAAAAAGTCCTGAAAAAAGACCTAAAAATCAAAAAGCGTCCTGAGAAAATACAAAAACATCCAAATCAATGTCAAAATTCCAAAAACAGAGTCAGAATCAATGCTTGTCCCGTCAATCTAGTCAGTTGCGTCAGTCAGTCTTTGTCCATGTCCGAACTACGTTGTCTCTGCGCATTTGCTACGTAGGCAAGATTCATCTTTGAATCCCCGAGACATTAGGTCAGTCTTTCTAGGTTTGTCAAAATAAAATCATGATTCAAACTTTTGTCCTTTGGACAAGGTCATTGCTTGTGTCGAACTACAAGGTCTCTGAGTGCATGACGTAGGCAAGGCCATCAATCGATGAGCCCCCGAGGCCGCACTAGGTCAGTCCATTAGGGGTCATGGCACAACACTTTCACACACGTCAAACAATCTTCAAATCAAACAAATCGCCTATCAAATCTCAAGCGAACTTTCTATCAGAAATCAGTTTTATCAACTTTTTTTAGCATGTCAGCGAGAACATGTAATCAAATTCTATCAAGACATTTAACCTGGCAAACATTGGGCTTTTCTTCAGATGTGTCCTTCTGAAGCGAAACTCTTGTCATTTCTTTATGCTTTTGGATGTGTCCTTCCTAAGCATTGTTCTCATCACCTGGCAAACATTGGGCTTTTCTTCAGATGTGTCCTCCTGAAGAGAAACTCTTGTCATTTCTTTATGCTTTTGGATGTGTCCTTCCTAAGCATTGTCCTCATCATTTGGCATTTTGATGGATTCTCCTCGGTATCAATGTCATTTAGGATGTGTCCTTCCTGAATTCGATATTGCTCGACAGTTGGCAACCTTGATCTTAAAACACTTGGCAAATACTTGGCACTTGTCTTTGGCCTTTTCATCATGTTACTAGTTTTTCAACGAGATCTCGACAACAGGATTTAGAGAAACAACGATGTCTCATGACGTTTGTCTTATCTTTTGACACTCATGTTACTAGTTTCTCAACGATGTCCTGACTATGAGATTTAGAAAAACAACGATGTCTCATGATGGTGGCATTATTTTTGTTCTTTTGGCAATCATGTTGCTAGTTTCTCGAGGATGTCCTGGAAACAAGATTTAGAGAAGCAACGATGTTTCATGGTTTGTCCTTGTCTTTTTCTGCTTGCGGTTGGTTATGACAAAAGGACTGGGGCAATTGCGCTCTTAGTATGCATCATGATCATCCTTGTCTGTGACTGCTTGTCTTACGTGATGGTTCGACCTTGCACACCTTGATTTATGTCATATCATAGTGTTTGTCGGCCATCATGACATTTTCGCCCAATGATGATTAAAGAGCAATAAATATTAAAGTCCTATGGTAAACGTTGAAGGATTTGATATAGGAACTAACATGCATCTCATATAGGCATTGCATTCATATCATCATCCATATGTTTTTTCACTAACACTTTCTTGTTCTATCGTCTTCTAGTCTTCTCATTCATTTCGAGAGCACACCCGTATTCTCGGAACCCGTCTGTCCTCCCAAGGGGGCATACCGCAACCCTCCTCGTCATTCTTCCTCATCTTATCTTGCACTGGGGCATATGTTTGACTTATTTTCTTTGCCACAATGCGACAAGCTGCATTATGACAAAGAGGGGCAAATGTAGACACATAAAAATGACCTAGGCCTGCAAGCTCTATTTCTAATCTCTTTCTTCCTAGCATAATTAAGACATTTTAATTATGTCCTTGGTCCACATTCGACTATTAATTAAATAATTCATGATTATTTAATTAATTCATATCTTTTTTATTCTTCATGATTATTAAATAAATAAATTTTTTTATTTATTTATTTAATTACGTCACTAATTGTCTAATGTCTTTCTATAATTAAATAAATTTCCTAATTTATTTAATTATCCTTGTCCATTATGTCTTCTTGATTATTAAATAAATAACTTTATTTATTTAATATGTCTCTAATTTAAAGTCCTCTTGTAATTAAATAAATTCTTTTATTTATTTAATTATGGCCATCTTCACATTCTCCTCATTTTAAATAAAATCTTATTTATTTAAAATAAGTCCCACCACCTAAATTAAATAATTTTATTATTTAATTTCTCCTCTTTTATTGTGCTCATTTTAAATAAATCTTATTTATTTAAAATAAGTCCCTCTTTAAAAATCCCTTCTTATGTAAATAATTTAATTTAAATTATTTACTGTCACATGACCCCACCCTTTTTGAATTAAAATAGTTTTTAATTTAAAAAGTCAACAACCCCTCTTGAATTAAATAATTTTAAATTATTATTTGATTCTCCAACAATTTCGGTTTGTGTGCCTTGTCACATGCATTGTCAACCCTTGATTTGATTTTTCTTAAAATCAATCTTGTTCATTCATTTTGAATTTGACCTAATGTTGCCCTAACCCTAATTGTGGGTTGTCATATTGAATCTTGTCCATAGATTCTAGGTCATTTATCAGTCTTTAATCTCACCCGTCCATACAAAATTGAATTTTCTATAAAATGTCAATTTTGTCTCATCTCTTATCACTGGCTATCCATTATTATCTCTTGTCATTTTCACATATTTCATCTCTTGCATTTTTAGATAATCTTGCATTTTCATATTTTATCATCTAACATTGTCTTTTGCAGACTTATTTACTTTGCATGTAGATTTATTCTCTTGCATTTTAGATTAAATCCTTCAACACTTGCTAGGTCATGTCATAAACTTATTTTGCTCACACAAAGGCTAAGGGCATCCATCATATTGCAGCAAGTAGAGGAGGTTCAATAGAAGTGAGCCATGGAGGAGAGAAATGGGTGAGACTGTTCTAGTCTCATTCCTTTTCTCTTCATTCCTCCTTTGCATTTTATTGACTATGATTTGATATCATTTTAGATCATTACAAGAGGATATGTTGTTACTAGATGTACATATGAGTTTGTTGCTTCAATAATATATCCCAAATGGTTGGCAACCCATCACAGATGGACACATAATGATGAGTTGCCATTTTATTTTTGCAAACAACTATATGTTGAGTTTCATTTATGGTTAGATGTGGACTACACATCCAATTCTTAACATGATGGACAGGGAAAAGGGAGGTTTGCTAACAAATATCAATATAGACATGCAGATTTCCACCGCCCATCAACAAGAGGGTGTTAGTTGGTCCAAACCTTTTGGTTCTTCCAAAATATTTGGAACTAGTAGTAGCAGGAGGTGTAGCAACAACACCTATCAGATCTGACCTTTTTTATAGTATTGCCGCGATTGCTACTCAGGTTGATTAGATGCCATCTGATCATGTAGGTAGATATTTATTATGTCTATGGATTAGCCTTCCTCCCACTAAGGCTACATCTTCCAATTATGATCCCTACATTCTTGTAGAGCTACGATCACCATCAGATGTGGCATAGATGAGTGAAGCCACTGTACATAATGTTGCTTTAGTTTCCATTACTGATTTACTATCATCATACCATTTTATCAGTGATGAGTATGTGATTCCTTTAGATGTTGTAACAACTCATATTAGACAACATTTTGGTAGACAGTCGAGTCAAGGTGAGACTACTTCATAGGATGATCAACATATTCTAGACCAACCTATAATCCCTACACAACATTGGGTTGAGGTTATTGCACATGATGTACATGGCACACACAAGTCACTTCTCTTTGACATTGGTCATTTACTTGATACAGGTGTCCCTAATGTGACTATGCATTCTCGTGGCATTAGTGGCATTGGTAGAGTCCTCTAGGGTGAGATGCATGTACTTTCAAATAATCTATATATTTTGCATTCTAAAATTTCACATGCATATATAAAATAAAATTGACTATAAAGTAGTTCTCACTCTTCATTGAAATCTTGTATTTTTAAATTTCTAGCAATATGAGGATTTAGAATGCTTTGGATATTTGAAGCATGCAAATGATCCTATGCATGGTACATTTGAGGTAAACTTATAATATTAAAAGTACTTGATACATTCAAACATTAAAAGTACAAAAATTTAAGATGACTTTGTTGGGATCTATGGTCAGTGCTACCCTTAGGATTCGTGACATGGACTAACTGCCTCCCGTGGATCCGTTAACTCTGGTAGTTGTATCAAGCATTAATAGGTCATTTTGGTGCAATGGAAACTATGGGCCAAAAAGTGGTATCAAAGCCAAAGGTGTCAGGTTTGAATCCCCTTGGGTAACGTTGAGGGGGAGTTTGTTGGTAGATGGTCAGCGCTCCCCTCAGGATTTGTGACATGGACTAACCAACTCCCATGGATCCGTTAACTCTGGAAGTTGTATCGAGCATTAATAGGTTGATATTTTGCTGCAACAACAATTGTGGTTCAACAAACTTTACATTTACACATGTACATTAAATTAATTAATTTACTATATTGTGCAGGGAGGCAGATTAGGACATGGATCAAGACAAAGATCAAGAGAGGAATTGGGCCACGGATCCAAAGAGATATTAGGACATGGATCTAGACAAGGATCAAGAGAGAGATTAATCCACAATAATACTAGGCATCCTCCACTTTGACTTGTTTTACATGCAGACACATGATTTGTTATACATTTTATATTGTGATTTTTCACATTATGGTTCTTAGATGATGATCTTCACATACTATAGATTTTACATTATGGTTTCACATTATGGTTCATCTTATTACATTTTATATTATGGCTTCACATTATGGTTCATCTTATTATATTTTACAGTATATACATTTTACATTATGGTTTCACATTATGGTTCATCTTATTATAGAAATAGAAATTCTTGAAGCTAATATCCTTGCTCACTTTTAATCTATTAAAAAAATGAATTAATTTAATGATTTTTGGTTCAATAAGGTAGTTGGAAATGGCAAGTTGAATAATCGGTGCTTTACAATGGTTGTTTTCATGAGTGGGTATGGATAATTTGTTACATGGTTTCAAATTGATTTTTTGTTTTGTGAAAGTATTGAGTTATATATGTTCTAGGATATGATATAAGTGCTTTGTCCAGTGGATTTTTCATCTTAGGATTTTGGATATGTTCTTAGTGATGGCACAATGAAGACACTATTTGATGTGTTTCACATTCATGGTTTATCCAAAAATCATATTTAAGATTTTAAGATGAATGATAATATTGTGCATATTATTTATGATAATCATGGTTAAAAATTGGTTAGGAGAGATTTGGTCTTAGAAAAGGGTATTAGGCATCCTAATTTATTTGGATTGGATGGTACTACTTAATCTAACTATACCATGACTTTTGATCATGTAAATGAACTAGTTGGTATGCATCTAGGTAAGAAAGGATCAAAAACATTGAAGAATAAATATATAGGTGAGAATGTGTGTTTCATAAGCAGAATAAAGTTAAATTCTCATAGAAAAATGGATTTTTGAGTTAATTCATATAACTTAGAAACCATCTATATTATGCCATCTTCATTGGTGAATTTTCAAGAAAATATTTGGTTTATTTTCTTAGGCACAAATATGAAGTTTTAAGCATAAGGAATTTAAGGTACTTGTGGAAACTCATAAGGAAAAAAATACAAGATTTGAGATCAAATAATATGGGGCTATATTTACCTAAATAATTTTAATAATTTTGCAAACATAATTGGATTGTAATTTAATAGAAAAATATTCCATATATATAAAAATGGGGTAGCTAAGATAATGAATATAATATTAAAGGAAATAAATAAAATTATGTTAAGCTGTGTTAATTTGAAGAAAATTATTTGGGTGTAAGTTGTTAGTATTTTTTGTTATTTTATAAATAAGTTTCCTATTTCCATCCTTGTTGAAGAGACGCCATACAACGTATGGATGGGAAAAAATATTAAATTGTACATTTGGAAGTGTTTGGTTGTGAGGCTTACACTCAAACACCTAGGAAAAAATGTTCTAAGTTAGATTTCAAAGTATATTTTTTTCATTGGTTATGGGTAGAAAATTTAATGGTATAAGATTTGGAATCCTTCAACTTAGAAAATTATTTATTCTAGAAATATGTTTTGTAGGGATGTAAGTGTTTTTTGTAGATATATACAAAAAAAGGAAGAGGAGGACACAATACAATTTGATATCAAGTTAAGGTGAAGATGCATGGGGAAATGAATAGGTTGGATAAGAAGGAGCCAAAGATGACAAAAAATTATAGGAAAATTTAGAAGAATAAAATGAGAGTCTATATCTTCATTTCCTATAAGAAGGTCCAAAAGAGAACATAAACAATTTGAAAGGTATCTATCTCCAATTTTTTATTATGTACATTTAATTTAACTAATTTTAGTGATGAACTTATATTTGTGAAATAATCTCTCTTTAAAGGAGAAAAATTATTTGATAGATTCCATGATAAAGGAGATGATAACCTTGTGTAAATGCAAGTCTTGAGATCTAGTTGATTTAAATGAAGGAAGAAAGCTCATAGGTTGTAAATCAGTGTTCTATAAAAATTCAATGTAGATGGTAAGTTACAAAAGCACAAGACTAGACTTTTGATAAAAGGTTATTATTAGAGGGGGATTACATAGTGGACTTGAAATATTATCTTTGAATAACTAATAATACCCACATGGAAGAGGTTTGTAGGTGTAATTAGAGCTCTTATATGAAGTGCTTGAGAATTACATATGATCCCCTTGGTCATAAAAATAAAAATATGTAATAGGAACTACTTTTTACTTTTGGAGGTCTCACACAAGTGGAAGGGAACATGGGTCCAACTTTGATTGGTTGGACCAAGACTTGGTGCATGCTTTGAGCCCATGTTTTTGGGAAAATATTTTCTATTTTCAAGATTTCCTTAGTATTAGAGCCTTGAGATGAAGATTATGTGATGGTGATTATATAATAGGGTTACACTATTGGATTAAATCTAGACACATAACTAAAGGTCTCTTATAGCTGGTCTAATTAAAAATTAAATAGTGATAAATGTAAGTACATATTGTTGGTGTTTAAAACAATCCATATAGAGGTTGCAGGTATCTAAGAGGTAGCCAACCCCTATCTAGGATAAGTAAAACCACTAATGGCCAACTAACGAGAGTCAGTTAAGGACTGACTTCTCCTGCACTTCTGGCTCTATAGGACCAAGGTGGGTAAACCTAAACGTGTTCACATTAATGCCTCATGACTGGTAAGAACACTTCTCGCATAAAGATTACTATTCCTACACACTCAAAGGGATAGTGCTCATTTCATGGTTTTGGCAGACCAGAGAATGATTACCAGTGCCAAAGAGCAATGGAATTGACCCACTTACTTATCACAATACCTCCTGGAGGAGGACAAGATTTTAATCAAGTGTTTTATGTTTAGTATTTGGATATCCCTGCTTAGAGCTTACAGTCTTGAACTAATAAAAGGACACAAACATTATCTAGTGCTTCATCCATTGGGCAACAGAGTCATACAGAATAAAATCTTGATACAATGAACCTACCCTATATAGCATTACTATCATGAGATATTTCAGTATACTAAGATAGTACTTCTTCAAGCATCCTGGGCATATACAACCATGAACATGTAATTGACTCTTCAAGCATTTGATTAACTTCTTAAGCTAAAGCAAGAAAACTAATTACACTTTCAATTTACTATTGAAACTGAAAGGGGGAATCCTTGATAGCTCCACTCATAATCCATGGCACACACACAAGAGAGTAAACCATCTTAATTTTATAGATTTCTTTTGATATCAGTAATTTAAAAAAGCATATCACACAAATGTGTATACAAACCCAACCCGGGATGATTTCCTGAACAAAATGTTCATAACATTTTAACTATAAAATGGACTATACAAACTTCCAAGCTTCGAACTCCAAAAATTTTTTGACCCCCATAATGAGCCATGAAATCTCCTTTATACAATAGGAGAGAAACAAGCATTAGGCTACATTGTGATACAAAATTGAATTTCAACCCAAAATGAAATTCAAATTTACATTCCTTGTCATAATGACCTCGTGCATGAACAAAGGAATAAAAAATAGTTATGAAATAACCAGTTAGAAAACAAAATTTTGCGCAAAGCATGCGCACATCCACATCCACACCCATTCGATGAAACAACAAGAGAAAAAATGTCCAACGAACCCACCGCCAATAACCATCAAGAAGATACACTGCCCCAGTACGAGCAGTTGCTCCGAGTCTGCGCCTGTGACAGCAATGGCACCATCTCCTCTTTACCAACCTTGCGAGCACATCCCCGAACAAATGGACCCGGTGTCAATTCAGATACTGGCCTAATTGCCAGAACCTCCTCGTCCACTCCCATAAGGTCCACCAGGGAGGCCAAGTAGTACTGATAATCAAAATCAGTCTCAGATTCATCAGAATCTGAGATGATTATCGAGGATGAACTATGCACTGGCCTCTTTCCAGTGTTCCCAATAATAGCCTTGTGAGCTACGTGATAATCAGACTTCTTCATGACTGGTGAAGCCTGCCTTTCACTCCTTCGCTTAACTGATTTAGTCATGATAGAAACAGAGCTCAGCAACAAATAGAAGAAGAAACCTTACTGCACACAAACATAAGAGAATGCAATGTTGATCGCATACAACTCAGTCATCATTTATAGAGTAGGCTAGTATGTAGGGTACAATTACGTGAAGGCAACTCAAGCACTCACACAATTAGTGATCTAGATAACCATGAATACCCTCAGTAGGATGGCACTGTTCGCACGCAGGAGGAGATCAGGTGGAAATCCTCTGGAGAAGGAAAACTCGTGCCATTAATGACACGAGCAACAGCCAAGCAATACATGCCATGTGGACAACTCACACACCCATTCCTTACAATTGAACTGCCGATTTGGGAGGCATTCTAAGAAACAGAGGGTCGAGATCAAGTCAATGGACATTGACGATCCACCTCGACACCTTCAGAAAACATATCCAATCAAAACCCCTAGAAAAGTAGACCCAAACCGCATAGTGAGACCCATATAGTCCCATTGGCAAGAAAAGAAAAGCCACATGCCGCTCCCTCACAGACCTCGCAACACCCTTCCAGATATTTACTCCGCTCGTGCGAGGTGTCCGAGAAACCATAATTACCTCATTATTAATGGCTATTATCAGTGAAAAGATGACCCCATGTCATATCCAACACATCGGGAAGAAAACCAATTCATTCGTTCATGCCATGTGGCGACATCTCGCGAGTCTCGCGAGCCTCGCACCACTTTGGTGATGCCAGCAAGAAAACCTATGAGGTTGGCGAGAAGCGGTCAAGATCCAATCTTGTGATCGGACAGTTCATCAGACCTCAGATAGAACATCCAAGTGGGGCCCGCATTGAAATTCCTGACGGTGTAGAACATAAGCCATTACGCCAAAAAGATCGACGAATCAGGTGAAACGGGGCCGGTAAAGCACGACCTGAGAGGGATGAAATCTCACTTAAGTGACCGGTTCTCCATGACAGCAGGTCATCGATAAAACATAACAAGAGGGTTTCAACCGATCAATAATCAAGGTTACCATGAGTAACTTTGAAACCCTAAAACCCCAACTTTAATTCTCTCAAAAATTGAAGTTCCATCAATGGCTCCGACTGGGGATGTATGCCCCCTATGGGCATAGAAAGAATCTAGAATCTTTGGTTTCGTAGACCAGATTACTAAACTAAACAAGCCTTTCAATAGATATATTGCCTTGTTCTGTCAACTAGACTTGTGTATACAAACATGGTAGCCCCAGGCTACCAAACAAGGGAAATCAAGGCTTACCTCTATCAAAAATAAAATTTTCCATTTCCTAACAGAAAAAGAGCTTGCAACATTCCCCATTTGATGAAGTGAAGTGCATGGGATAACCAATCCCTTTGTGACTGTAATGGAAGCCTTCCCCACTCTGCCCCTATATTGATTTAATCAACGCTCTGCCCCTCCAATTTTAAAGCATAAAAATATGACCATGATAATATTTTACCTTATCCTGCTCCTGGTCATATTTTATAGGGTGTTGGCTCACCTGTTCCATGAAATGGAAACTCTCATAACTTACCTGGTTTGCAACATCATCCATTATGTTATCCTTGGTTTGCATATTGAACTGAAAGTTATCATACAAAATAGTATGCAAAGTATCCTTACTTCCATTAGCTATCCAAGACGATACATAGCTCGAGGAAATTCTCTTCTGGCACATTTTTCCTTGTACCTCTTCACCCATCTCAATATAAAAACCCTCAGAGATAGGTTTAAAAAACATCAATTTCACTTTGATCAGAAAAGATAGAGCAATACATATTGGTTCTATTGTACTCAGGACTATCTGTTGAATATGTTGATCTATAAGTGAATAATTCAGCACAATCAGAATACCCCTTACTGACTACATCAATACTAGGGGGGAGTAACACCTCCATCTCCACTTTATATAGATACTCAGGGAAAACCACAGGGCCAGTGTATGGACCACAATACTGGTCGCTTCTGAATGTATTCTCCTGATTACAGGTATTAACATCCTTAGATTGTTCAACATTTATATAACTCCCTTGTTCCAATGCTAAGATGTCAGAGCTACACTCTAGATATACACCATCTAGAAACCCTTTCTTTACTTGGGAACAAACATGGGGCTCTTCATCCCCACATAACTTTGGTAAAAATAACATTTCAGCTGCATTCTCAGTACTGCAATTATTACCCCTAAAATCACAATCATTAACTTGCAACAGAATCTTAGTAACACTAGAATCATAATTAGGAGTAAGAAACACAATAGGTGTCTCATACAATCCTTCATCATCTTGTCTTTCAATTTTTTCATTACTCATACAAGTATCTTGTAATGAATGAGCACTACCTTTATTTTATGTAGATGCATTCTTGAAAGACTCTTCAATCTCTATCCATTGAATTACCTAAGCCAAATTAGCAAGTTTCAATTCCTCTAGTAAGGAGCTCAGTCTAGATTCATATAGTTCACAAAACAAATCAATGCATTCATAATCATTAGGTCTTTGCTCAATGGGAATTTGTATTAAGATTTCCAAAAATCTCAAAAAAAACTCTTATGATGATTCCTTCTCTTGCCTTCTCATATCATATAGTTCTGATACACAAAAACCCTGATCATCTTCATTCAAATCAGACTGGGTTTCAACTTGGATCTCATTATCATCAAACTGCATTTCTGGACTTATAACAATTCCAGCAAGAATTTTATCATCAATATTTTGAGTAGTCGGCTCAGATATTATACTAGCATTAGTTAGGAAAGGGTAATCAATACCTGCAGTTGGATATCTCTTCATCATTGAATATTTCATGTTATTTTCAATTTCCATAGCTAGCTGGTATGCTTGAGGTAGAGTGGTAGGTTCTTTATCCCTTAATAAAAAGGTCATCCTCTTATTGAAAGCACCTAGATATACAATCAAGCTTTCAGCCTCATTTGGTCTTATTTCTTTGGGGATCTCCCTTAATGCTCTTGAAAACCTGAGATTAAAATGTGGGACTAATTCCTCCTCTTGTATTTGAATTCCCATAAATCCTTTTCTCAATGTGTTGGGATTGACTCTTTCACCGAATTGTTCCATAAAAACAATCACCAACTGATTCCATGAGTTAACAGAAAAGGCAGGTAAATAAGAAAACCAATCCCTAGCATCACCTTTTAAGGATTGCACAAATAATTTCATGACAACATCCTCATGATCAATTTCATAATCACCCATTACATCAACAAAATGTTGTAAATGCTTAGAAGCTGATTATGTTACATGCCCTGTATATTGAGGTAAATATTTCCTAATTTTCTTAGGAATTGAATTAGTGTGATTGTTGATAGCATCAAACATAAAAGGCATATACCTTTGAGTTACAAAACTCCTCAAATAATTTAACATAACTTGTGCTTCTGGCATATTTATGCTTGACCTTACACACAGTAGAATATTCAATAGCATATAGCGATCAGGCACATCACTTGTCAGCTCGACCAGGAATTTGTTAATGACTGACAAAAGTATTCCTTATTTTCCAAGATTTTATGCAATACAAATGTGTTTCATAAATCCTTTTACAT
>CM021104.1:217356531-217824836 GCA_007115665.2 Sequoiadendron giganteum
GGTTTTGGGGCACTGTGAACGCGATGGCGACGTCCGTTTGAGCCCATAGTGTCGCGAAAATTTGGCTACCCCCAGATCTTGCAAAAAACGATGCCTGTGGAAACCCTTGCACTTGAAACTCACTGAGAAGCCATATCTTCAGATCACGAACAGGCAGCGGCAGGTCTGGAGCTCTGATACCAAATTAGAAACCCTAGATCAGATATGCAAACCTAAACACCTTCCACAGAAGAGAAAACATAAAAAAGCAGAGCTTTGCATGTCAATGTGCAAAAAGATATTATTCAGGAAATTCAATATTACAATGAGATGATTTGCTTTATAAAAGCAAAGTATGCAACCCTAATGTTGACCTAAAATTAGCTCAACCTAAGTAAAGTTATGCAAGTGTAATTAAATATTAATTACACTAACACCCCCCCATAAGATGAACTTAGGAAGAAGCTAAAACACTAGAATAAGATGCATGCAAGAAAAGATGGGTCCCGACAACTAGGCCTGATCAGGTACCCATTTACAAATGCAAGAAAGAGGTAGAGGAGGAAAACCCAGTGGGACAAAACCTGGGGCGGAGCAGGTGGTTCTCCATGGGACCGGCGGCCGAGGATGAGAAGCCCTCGGGGGCTGGGCGGACCCGGTGGCGGGTGGGCTGAGCGCCGCTCAGCGGTGGCGGACCGGCGACCGGATGGGGGAGCCACCGGCCGGGCGTGTGGCGGGTCGGCACGCCTGCATGGATTCTCGCAAAACCGGCCAAAACCGTGCCGCATTTCGTATCTTTCCTCGATTTTGTGCCGCTGCCTAAAATGCTGGGAGGCTGCATCACCGACAAATTCCACGCCATGTGGCCGTCGCGAGAAAAATTCGCCCCCGCAAAAATTTTACCCTCGGTCGTACCCATGTGACCGTGGGCGAAATGGGGGCTGGGCGGAGCCCCTGGTTCTCCATGCGACCGGGCGCTGTGGATAGGGAGCCCTCAGGGGCTGCATGGTCGGGGCCGATGGGGGAGCCACCGGCGGCGGGCGGGCCCGGTGCCGGTTTGCACAATGAGCGCCGGCGCAAATCCCGAGATCGGGGTTTTTTAATTTTTTTTTGATTTTCGTGCCTCGTGAAGCGTGCTGGGGAGGCCGTACGGCTTCCCTAGCAAAAAAATTTTGCCTCAGAAACCAACTGCTCGAAAATGGACGATTTGACAGGCGTTTCTAGGGTTTTGGGGCGCTGCGAACGCGATGGCGACGTCCGTTTGAGCCCATAGTGTCCCGAAAATTTGGCTACCCCCAGATCTTGCAAAAAACGATGCCTGTGGAAACCCTTGCACTTGAAACTCACTGAGAAGCCATATCTTCAGATCACGAACAGGCAGCGGCAGGTCTGGAGCTCTGATACCATGTTAGAATCCAAGATCACCTGCATGCAAATGGATACCTGTCACATGCAAAAGACATGCAAAACCAAGAAGATGTTCTGCAAACCTCAAAGTGTAAAATGCATTATTAGAATCTCAGTTATTACAAAGAGATCAATCCTTATGAAGGAGATCAAGAAACCCTAAAAGGGAAACCCTAAATGAAACCCTAGTGTGCACACTTAATAATTAATAAATAATTATTAATGCGCCTAAGTTTAGCTTAAGCAACTAGAGGAATAAGTGACTTAATTAATTAACCAGTGTGATGTAATTAATTAAGCGTAATAAAATTATTACTCTAACAAAAACACACCATAAACATTGGATTAAATATCTGATCCACCATTTTGGCTCTCTCGAATAGGTTTGTAGCCAAGTGGTTCTTGACGTCATCTTTAATCCAATTGAAAATAATTGTTCAAGGGGTCTTCATCCTTTTCCCAATTAAAAACTAACATAGAAAGGTGAGAAGTAGAAAAATGCTCAAAAATAGCCACCAAAATAAGAAACTATCACAAGACACTAACACATCACATAGATATCCACACATTACGCTAACATTTAAAAAATTTGGGAAAAAATGGTGAGACAATATGAAAATATAAGGGTAACACAAAGGTGATATAAAAACTATATCATAGGAAATAAGGATTATGCACCTTGAGAATGTTGTTGCCACAATAGTGGTTTACACTTTCTGGGAGATCCTGATTTTTGCTGAAATCACATATTTTTAGAAAATATAATGATTTAAGCCTTGAAAAGTTCCATTTAAAAGATTCCAATTGAAGAGGGTTTGATCAAACCACCTTAGACCAAGCCCCCTTGGATAGATCCCCGCTATTTTTAAACCATACCTATAATGGAGTCTCCTTTACACCTATCAAAATGCTGATAAAGAACCACTTTTGATTTACCTTTTGGGGAATCAAATGAATTCATTTAAAATTTATTTTTTGTAAGTATGTAGTCATTATTACAAGCTTCCAAAAAAGTATAATTTTAATTAAATTTAATTTGATTATTAAATTTATTTTTTATTTCTTGTGAATGTAGGTTTTTCACCGAAAATCAAGCTCTTTGTTCTCCACATGTGGAAAAATAGAAGATTATCAATTTTTTTAAAAAAAATATGTTTAGATTGGGTATTGATGTCCTTGATCTATTAAAAAAATAAAATTGAATTTTGATACATACAAAAAAAGTTATGTTGTATACAATCCGCCTATGTTTGAATTGTAATTGACCTTTGACTTCAAAACTTGATTAAGAAAAAATAATTTAATAAAACACTATGAAACCAAATGAACTGGTTAGATATCATAGTTACAAATCTAAATACAAGAAAATTAGAATTTTATCCTTCATACAAAAAAATTTATGTTGTATACGGTGAGCATCACTCCTTAAAAATGTTGTTTACTGATAAAACCTAGTTTTCAAAGGAGATGAAAAAAAAGTGCAATCTGATTCCAAAAATATTGAAAAAAATAAATTTAGAATCTATAGAAAAAACTTCACAAATCACTAGTTTGCATCATCTTCAAATTCCTCACGGTTTAGCCGCTATAGGAGCCTGAAAGTGAAGATTTAGTTAACAAAAATCAGTTCAATGTCCAGTTTGCCCAAAATTTTTAAACCAATATTGTGGGATCACCCAGAAGGAGAAAAACTAATGCAATGGTTAAAATGAACCTACAAATAGACTAAGGGAATGGACACCAAAGTGGACACAAAACATATAATGTAGTTGTAAGAGTATGCAACTTTTGATGTTAAATTCATGCCATGAAACCACAATGGTTTCAATTAATATTATCATTAAATACAAATTTAGTAAGCTTCCTTAACTTATTCATGGTCATGTTTATCACACCCTTATAATAGACCTCACCAAGTATTTAGGATAACCTACACCCTCTTATAATTTTCAATGATCCAAGATAGAAGGCCATAGTGTTCAACACATAACTCTAATTATTTTAGCTCAAATAAGACTAGATGCATTCTCACATACTCACATTAGGACAAAAATTGATGACAATGTCTCTAAAATTTCATCCAATATTGGAGTAGATTTTAGAAATCCAAATAACACAATCCTTAGAGAAGGTAAGCTTGATGATGGTGGATTACCTTTCATTGGATTGAACGCATAAAGTGGGGATATATTAATTGGAAATGTGGGTTCATAGCCATCTAATGTATAATTTAGCTTCTAGCTGAAGCATATTAAAGAAGGAAGGTTGATCAAGTTCAAGAACACCCCAAACCTTGGAGAATTTTTGAAAGCCCTCTCTATGGACTTGGGTCACAAGGGAATCCTTTTCCCAAGGACTACCTATATTCCCACTTCTAAATAGGATTGAAGTTTGATCTAGTTCTCCTAGGAAATTTCAACTATCAAGATGAGAACTTGACCTTTTCCAAGTTAAGATAATCTATACATATACTAGAAACAATCATTTTATCACATACATCAACAAGGTATATGCCTCAAGAATTCCTAGCCTTGATAGATGATTTCCTCACAATAGATAGGGACTAACTTAATCAAGATAGATAATATAAACACAAAAAACATAAATATATAAGATTTTTTCTCTAATGAATCAAATTTGATATGCTAAGATGGTATATTACTAAGAATAGTGTTCCTAAACTATCTCTATGTACAATAGTCCTAGTTATCAACCATATCTCGATGTACAATAGTCCTAGTTGTTAACCATGTTTATAGTTAGTTGAGCATTAAAAATATCACCCAACTTAAATGAGACACCTTAGATAATAGTGTCATATGAAATTAAAAAAATGTTCAAAATAGACCTATACACAAACATTATGCACAACATATGTAAACTAAATGTAGTCATATCATATGAAAGGAGTAGAAAATATCAAAATCTATTCACAATGTGGCAATTATGCAAGACTTGATATGGTCTTGTGTTGTGATGTCTTATAATTAAGTGACAAAAATCATCATAACTATATTAATTGTGACATCTTACTTAATCAAACCACATCCTACATCAAAAAGGTCACATACACATTATTTGACATCTTGAAGACTAATATCAATACTTAATAAAATTTATTTATGCATGCCCAATACCTAAGTCACACTCAATACAATGAGAAATACTTTACCCATTAGATCATAATATGAAGATGTGCACTCACTGATAATATTATTCACAACCTTTGATTCAATTTACTAGATGGTGCAATCCAATGTTCTTATGATAGTACATAGAGCATGGTCTAGATAGTCTTCACACTTGCCATTTATGTTAAATATGGCCTTAATGGTCAATGGTAAGATATTAGGAGATGCTAGAAAATATGATCAAAGATGATTTATCCCTTTACTTAATATCATCAACATCATCAAATTGTGGCAATTGTATCCTAGTTGTACTATGAAATCACAATATAGTTTGATATGATCATAAAAACATTCCTTCAAACTCACTTAATAGATCCAATATTATGGTTCTTACACTTAGGAAGTCAATATAGACATCTTGCATTCATATAAAACCTTTACCAAAAATCACATCATTCTTGCTTTAGCTGACAAAATTACATCATAATCTTAAGAACAAGAAAATATACTATTCAATTTATTGATGACCCAAACTTTCACACATAAGTATGAATCATCCTATATTAATAATTTTTACCTACAATAGTGAATAAGTCATAATTTCATGCTTTAAAGGGTACAAGAGAATTTATCATTATATAAACTTATTCAAGAGAGAGTTTGGGTATAAGTTATTTATTGAATTCTACACATAAGTTTTGAGATGGTAATGGTGAAAAAAAGTGGCTTTTTCCATTTACAACATTTGACAAAATTCTCCTATTAGTCTTGTTTTGCTAGTTACCTTACCATCTTCTCAAGCTTTGGTTTGACCAAAAGAGAACAAGAGGTTGGTTTTCATCCAATTAAAAGTTTCTAAGGCCTCTTCAACAACCCAATTTGAACACAACTTGTCCTTATGACATTACCTAAGGCTACATTTTTTGGAAGTATTTCATCAAACAACTCACATGCCTTATCTAAGCTTGCATATTTTGCATATAAATTTACTATATATATAGGGAAGAGTGTTTGTTATTGAGATTGCAATAACATGAACTACTATATCATTGATAGATTATTGGAGTTGAATCAATGCTCTATTAGGTATAAATGGTATTAGTATTTTAAGGTCTTGAAAACATTGCATGTGTCAAAAACTATGCAAATTAAGGCATTTACAAGAAGATTATAACATGTAATAAATTACAAAAAAAATAGAGAGAATCACATCGGGACTTCCCTTAAGAATATTATTTGAGCTTGATATGATATAACTTACTAGTGAGTACCAAAAAAATGGTTTTCTATGGATGTTAGAATCAATTTTAAGCTCAATTTATTTCTAAATAGTTCAACAATATGTTGTGAAAGAGAATTATTGATCATTGTCCCTTCTAACTACTAAACCAAGGGAAGTAATTGCCTAGCAATAGTATACTTAGCTCCATGAATGATGTTAAGAACATTTCTGGTTTAGGTGTTGAAATTTGCCTTCTATTGCTTTGAATGCCATCTTTTTTCTAGCTTTCTCATACTCAAGTGCACACACCTTGTTCAATGTGCTATGACTAGTGTCTTCTATGATTGTTGTGCATCCCTTTTATAAAAAATAACTATATCCATATCTTGCACTAGGATTTGGGAATGGCCACAATATTTGCAAGTAAATAACACGTGTCCCTTGCCCCCTCGAACCATGCACTTCAAAAGAAATTGGCCCCTCATCCCCGGTTGGTTCTTCCATCGAATCAGGGGATCCAACAGCAAGGCGATATGGGGTTGGAGCCTTGGAGTGAATGGGTTCAAGTCAAGCTGCCTAAATACCTTAACATCCCTGTTAGAAAATTTTTAAGATGTAAAAATGTTTAAAAAATATGTTAGTAATTATTTAAAGAATAAATGATAGGCCGATTATTTGCATCTGTTGATATAGTTAGTGGAAGTCAAAGTGTCTTCTTGATTTTAAATCTCATAGATAAACTACAGAGATTGATATAACAGCTCAGATAAACGGCGATTACTATCTTGCAGCATCTTTATAATTTCGAAGATTCTAAGATATTTATTTTAATAAACAGCTCACAGGGAATGGTCAAAAGCCATGGGCAGTTTGCTAATTGGATGAGTATACCTCTGAATGGCCAATTACTATATAAATTAGAGACTAGAACGAGAGTTTCCCACAATCATATTTGTTATCTGATCAAGCCATGTATTCCACAATATCTATGGCGGCCTACAGGCAGGCCTGTGCAATGGTTAAAAATGCCCAGGCCGAACAACAGAGCCCAGTTCTGTTCCCACCGCTCGCTGGTCCTTACTCTGCATACCTCTTACTTGAGGAAGACGACCATGATGATAATGGTGACTCTGCATCTGACTCCTGCTGCTGGGGATGCTGCAAAGGTTGCCTGCGAGAATTGCCATTTCCCCAAGACAAATGCTTAAGAATCGAATACACTAGAACTATAAGCAATGGTACAAGTACAAGCACTTGGACAGAATGCGATAGAGTGTATTGCATTCCTGTTTTGGGCAAACCCGTCTCCTCCCACTGCTACTATGTTGTGCGAGCTGAAGGCAAGCACAAGGGGTAATAAATAGTAATTTTTGTTTGATTTGTTATGTGTGGAGAATATTGGCTCTGTGGGTTTTTCATAAACAATATAAGCAGTAATATTTATAGATTAAGGTGAATTCTCTAACTTCCTTACATTATCTATTGCCTGAAGTATTGAATCTGTATTAATGGGTAATTGTTAATTAACAATCATATAAATAACTATCTATCTGGTTGTTGCTGCTAATTTCAGGGTTTTTTTAAAACCTTCACTTGATATATAATTCCATTCAAAAGTGTTTATGTAATTAAAAACTAACTTCCAGATTGTGTATTGTTGTGGACAGATTAGTAGAAACATGCTCTACTGAAGAAGACATGACTACAATTTGCTGTTGTAGATGTGTGAAAGACGTCCGTCCTAGATCTTTTCAGCCCACTAACTTATATCAACAAATGCAAATAATCTCCTCAAGGAAGTTTAGATTTGCAGCCAAGAGCATAGCTTCTGATGGTTTCCCCCCTCTGTTTTTGCGTAGGCAGAATTGGAGTGTGGTAGCCAAAAAGATGCGTGGTAATCATGGCAGACTTGCTCATGTTGGAGGGGAAAATACTGAGCTGAGAGCACAGTTTCCCCCCTTTGATTTCTCTTTGCTAGAGAAAAGGCCTCCTGTCGTTGTAGTTGGGGAGTGGTACTGCCCTTTTATCTTTATCGATGAACTCGGCACCAGATTAGAGGATCTTAAGATTCAGCTCATGGAGTGTCCCTTCTACAAGATGGATCTAGAAAAGTTCTGGGAAGAGATATATTCAACTCAGGGTATGACAGGAAAAGATGTTCATGTAGACCAAACATTAAAGGTAGAAGAAGGGCTATTGTTTGGAGAAGTGGCAACCGAGGAAATTAGAGATAATGAAGGAAGTGTTTCGTTTAAAAGTGTGGGGAAGCAATCGGGAGAGGCTACTGGTGTGAAACTTAGCTGGCCCATTATTGCCAAAATGAGGGCAGATCAAGATAGATATGGATTAGATCAGAAAGGAAGATATGTAAGGGTGAAGAAATCATTTAGTGGCACTGGGATGCAAGGAAAATTTGCCTGTTATGTTGTAGTGGAAAGATATGTATTGAAAAGAATGGATGGGAGCATTGTACTTAGTTATACATTCAGAAATCCGAACCAAATACAGGGGAAGTGGGAAGTGTGAGGGGCAAAAAGTTCATTGTTTTTATATTTTCTAGTTTGTTAAATGGATTGTAATTTCTGAACTCACAATTGCCTGATTTTCCCTCCATTCTCAAGAAATTCAGGTTTAGCATTATTGTTACTTATTTTGTATTACAAGATTAAATCATTTGAGTTCATTTTCTTTCTGAAAAGAAGATTGACTTACAGTTTGGATGAATGGAATTGGAAGAATACATTAATTTATTACAAAAGAAAAAGAAATAACTGATTGCAACTACACTCCAAGAAGGCAACAAAGTTACAAAACACAGATGTACGAGTAGCTCACACTCTGAGAATTGAATTGATGAGCAAGGGGCACTCATAAATGGCTAAAAAATGTAAACCCTCATGAATTGCTGAAAGTAAACAATCCATTCAGTCTAATAATACTTATTTTTTAATTTTGTTTAATTACCATTTTAACATAATTATCACTATTTCATACAGTGGAAGTTGGGTAGCCATCCCTAGAGTCTAGTGGTGTTTTTCCCGTTGATTGGCACAGGTAATCTTTTGTTTTAATCAACTTTTAGTTGGTGGGAGATTTAAAATTATTTTTTTGATAAAGAGAGTAAAGGAGGGTTTTTGAGAGATACAGATGTAACAATACAGTCTAGTAAAAAATCAGGAAACAAATGCAAGTCTTAACAGCATACCAATAAAAAACTATCAGCTACAAACCTTAATAAACAGTTCTAATTAAGTAGCTGAGACATGGCATACATGCAACTCTTAATACCACACCAACAAAAAAGCTATCAGCTACAAACCTTAATAAATGACATACATAAAACAGAGTCATTCATGACAACTCGAATTCAAAAAATTCTAACGAACTCTGAAAGCCAGCCATAGATCTTCCTTTAAGAATATATATATATATATTTTTATTGAATCTTCCTTTAAGAATATTGTTGCTAGATCCAATAATATTACCATTTTTCCTTTTACAGAGAGGAGGAGAGGGCAGCCAGCTATTGTCCACATGGAATACAGAGTTGGGAGGAGAATCTCTCTTGACATACCAGTTCTAAGAGATTAAATCTCCAAATTTCTGTTCTTATTGATTGGTGGAAAGAAGGCAATTCTACCATGGACACTAGAGCCATTTCTGGGCAATCAACCACATTTTCCTTATCAATTGTTTAAGAAACCTTATATTACAATTTCTGATCCTAAATTGAATTAGAGAGGAATCCTTCTATCTTTACATCATTTGCTTTCCTTTTTGTACTTGCAGACAGCAGAAGAGTAACCCGCTTTGTGGCACAAGTGTCAAACAGAAAATAAGTCATCAAGAAAAATCTATTCAGTCCAAACCCCAAATTTAGAAAACAAAACAACCGAAGTCTGAAAAAAGTTTATCCACATCTGCGTACACACAAAATCTGACATACAGCAGTTTAAATCTACACTTAATAATCTCATCAACACCCACTTGCTAAACAAAGAATTTAGCAATACCATCCAAGGCTTCAACCTCCAAGTAAACTTAGGAGCCTGACCAAACAAAAACCCAAGAAATTAGATCCACCTAACTCTGGTTTCCATTTGGGCAAAGACAATGCCAATCTGTCCAAACACCAAGGTGCTCTATAAAGAATCCGAATACAATCCTCTTAAAGGAAAACGAAAAAAAGACATCAAAACTATTGTCAGTACAAAGCTTCCTGTAATTTTCTCTCGCAAAAGTGGGGTCACCATTCATATAGTTGCTGATTGGCACTGGTAATCTTTGTTTTGATTTTTTTTTTATTATGGAAATACTAGGATTACATAGATGTAGACATCTTTGTTTTTATTTAAAAAAGATTACAACAATCCGAATAAGTATATACATGAGTTTGTTTTTCAGTTAAATAGCTACAGAAAAAAGGGTTCTCATCTGTCAAAGTCATCAAAGTGTTTAATCTTGTTCAAATGCATTTCTGAGGGTCTGAAACTTGGTGGGTGATTTTTTATGGCATACCTTCATCCGTATCAATTGTGCTCAACCATTTGATCTACAACCTTTTGTCATCTTAATCGACTTTTTACTAATAAAAAACTATCATCACAAAACTACCTGTAACAAAACTGTCACTTTTTTGTGGTGACATAATTGAAAAATAGCCGAGCGCTTCAATTATGAAGAGAGCATTTTATCTTTGTTTTCCCACATAATTTCAAGTTCAATCATCTGCGTGGTATAATCTCTCAATTAACGTTTTCCTTACAAAAATTACATTTACCTGACGACATTTGAAGAATTATTAGTTTCTGCAGGCTCGTTAGTTTTGGAATGGTTCACGTCAACCAGTTATTAAAGCTCTCTATTCTACAGAGAATGACGTCATATTATTTTGTTTTTACTTCGATAAAATATTTTGTTTTATTATGAAGATGCATATTGTTTAACGAAAAAAAATGTGCTCTACTTTTTATAATCGGCCTAGAGTTTTGGCACTCAGAAATCATCGAAAACCTCGGCAGATTGCAACCCTCGGTTCTCCAAAAGTGGTGATTTAAAAAATTCTGCAGCAGTTTGACGACTGCGAAGAGGAAGTAGGGTTTTTGTGTAATTTTAAATTATAGACTCTAAACTATAGGAAAGGGTAATTTTTTTAATGGTGAAAATACACTTGGTTGGAAATATTTAGAGTAAAAGTAAAAATTTGTTAAATTTGTTTTAAAATAGAGGGTAGGTTGTTACATAGATAATTTAAAGTAAACAAATTTTATTCTTTTAATAAAAAAATATCAATTATTATTTTTTTTAAAATTAAATTTTAATATTATATTATATAAAGACATCACGTAAATTTATTGTTCGAAAATTCACCGTCAGCAATTCACGGCCAAAGAAAATTAATGGCACACTTTTAATGCCATGAATTTTTCACAATAGTGATTTGCTCGTGGTGAATTTGTCATGGTGGTGAATTTTTCCAAGATGAATTGTTGATGGTGAATTGCTGGTGGTGAATTTTCCTAGAGTGGCATCACATTCATCGACCTTACCATCTTTCCCATCTAGTCCTTTGAGCTTAAGTCCTCTTTTAAGGAAGGTTAGACATCTTAAGAAAATTTATGAAGGTGATACAAGTCTTGATTTAGTTATCAATTCATTGCTACAACAAGATGAGTTCTATGTGGATATGTTTGTCCATTCAACATTTATTCTATTTTTTTTTAGATTATCTACAATGATTTTAATCTAATAAATTTTTTAGTATAGTTATATTTCTATAATTGATTTCTCATCCAAAATCAACATTTCACTTCTCTCACTCATCTGTATCTTGACAAGTCATTTTGAATGGATGTAAGACTATATCTAATGGGGAAATAGGGTAGAAAATAAAAGTGTTAGAATAGTTGTATTTCTATTGCTATTTTCTCTTCCAAAACCAACATTCCATTACTCTCCCTCATCTTTGTGTTGTCAAGTCACTTTGAAATGAATATAATATATCTCATATAATATATCTAATTGGGAAATGAGGCAACATAGATTAGGATAATATTGAGGCAACATAGATTAGGATAATATGTCTTTAGTGGCTAGTAATGATAATAGGCAAGAGATGAAGCCCATGTCAAGAGAAAGGAAGACAATTTTCCAACAATTTCCATAAACTTAGTTCTATATACCTTTAATGATTAGTAACGAGAATATGCAAAAATTGTTTTAAATTTAAAAATTATTTTATTTTTTATAATTTTCATTTTTATTTTCCAACAATTTCCTCTATGAAAGGCATAAACTTAGTTCCATATACCTTTAATAATGATTAGTAATGAGAATATGCAAAAAAAAATGTTTTAAATTATTTTATTTTTTATAATTTTCATTTTTTTTTTGAGATATCTTGAGGGGGTCCCCTTTAGCTTAGAGCCAAGGTCTGAAGGGTATCCATTCCGTCAAAATCTGTCTGAGGCATGATCCCGACCTCATCCTTTTTAAGCATCGGGGCCTTGCACTTAGCAAGACTTGATTCCTGGTAGGCTCATTCCAAACCTTTCAATTACACCGATAGACCAAGAGCCCATTGACAATTTTTATATTTTTTTCACATTTTCAAGATAAAAGAAATTGAAAAAAATCTAGATAATAACTAAAATCTATGAGATTTAAAAACAAATAAATATAGAATTCCTATTCTTATATATTTTTCGAATTGTATCTTTAATGCATGATCGACATCCATACCTGTTCAATCTTCTACTTAATTATATGTTGGAGGTAGATTGGATCATCTAGAGGTGATTACCACTATCTATTTCTCTGATTCAAGCACCATTGCTGAGAGTCGAAGAGAAGCTCTCGTTCATGCATTTCTGTCTTTAATGTTCTATCAATATCCATGCCTAAGATGCTAGAGGCAGATCAAATCATTTGGTCTCTGCTACCCTTAAAACATATTCCTTTGATTCGACCACCATTTGTGAGAGCGGAAGAGAAATTATCATTCATGCATAGGTAGGGAGGATGTTGGCAAAGGTTGAGGAGTCTAACTTTACGCTTCCCCAATTGTATGCCTTTTCATATATCATGTTTTATTCATCTAAATGCATTCCTTTATAAACATATTTGCATTTGCTTTCTTAGCATTTATAACTCTACAAATAAATTATAAGCATTATAATTCACTGAATATTTTAGTTTTTAGGCTATAAATAAATATATCACAAGTACTACAATATAGTTAAAAACGATTGCTTTTAGAGTGAGTTTTGTTGTACGATCTTTTCCTTAAAACAGTTTCCTAAGCTGCCAGATTCCCAATCCCAGCCACACTTTAAAAACTAATTTAGACTCCCACATACACCCTGCTATGATTTCAACCTTTAAATCTTAGATATTTGGGAACATCGAAATCTGTAGCAGTAATTATTGGAAGTAGGATTTGTTTACTAACGACACTAAGATAGCAGCTAAACTTCCAAAAAAGTGCATCTTCCAAAGCTCAAGAGTAATGCAAAACGCTTCAAGAAAATCAAATAG
The DNA here is from genome assembly GCA_007115665.2 of Sequoiadendron giganteum. NCBI lineage: Eukaryota > Viridiplantae > Streptophyta > Pinopsida > Cupressales > Cupressaceae > Sequoiadendron > Sequoiadendron giganteum. Next base: position 217,369,807 of record CM021104.1, read on the forward strand.
ATCTGTCCATTGGCAGCGTCAATATTTTGAATTCTAAATAGCAATATACACCATTATAGCATATGTATGCCAGTTTTTTAAGTAGTTAAAACATGGCATGTTTACTATGTAAATTAAAACCATTTTCCTCAATAATTCAAAATTGTATCCTCCAAAGTCCGCGACGACCCGTATTTATAATACCATCCTGCATTTGAGTAATGCTTCAGGGAACAATGCAAGTTTTCAAAATTGGAACTAAATGTAGTCGAAAATATCTTCCAACCTGTAAAACAACAAGAACGATGTTAGTGCGCTGTGATTTAAATAAAATACAGTAATTATTTTCACAAATTCGATTCTATTATTTCTAATTTGAGAATTTTAAAAGAAAAATGCTACTATAAACAGATCAAATATAGATTTTGTTGAATAGGAGAAAAAAGAAAAATTCAACCTCGTAAAATCTAGTTCACAGTTACATAGTGTGCTACTTTTTATCCAACCATCGATTTAAACAACCAGAACATGAACAATAATTTACAGAAAGTACGTTCTAATCACAAATAATTGTTTTGGTAAGATATATCAGTAGGCTGGGTTGTCTACCTTTTAGCTCTCCTCGTCCCCAGCATAGGTTTGTGATAAGCAGTGATTTCTTATTTCTTTTAATGTGGCCTTGCTCGAACATAGTGGACACTGTAATCAGTTCCATCAAAGTTAATTTCATTGAAAAAGGAATATAATCTCATAAATCTAGGCAACTCACATAACAAAAAAAGAAAAGAGTCTGAATTAAATTCGACTTACCTTAGAAGAACCACGAGTTCCAGCTTTTTTAATCCATTGTGTTATGCATGATCTGCCAAAAAAATGGCCACAGGAAAGGGAACTGGAATTCCATCGTTATGAATATTAGAATTCTTCCTTGAAATTAAATAACATAGAAAGTAGAAAGATTAAACGACGTATTCCCACATAGAGAAAAAAATGACGGCTCTTATTTGACACAAGACAGAAATAGAAGTTACTGGTATTTGAGACCCATTTGCATGTATAACATACCAGACGTTATGCTCTCGAGATTGAGCCCACGGCTCGAAGCAAATTGGGCAGTTAACACAGTTATTGATCTCATAAACCTTAAAAACATATTTCCTCTTTCTAGAAAGTTGTGGAGCCTCTCCTGCAAGCTCTTGTTGCTTGCATACTTCCTCACATTCCTCTTTGACTGCAGCTAATGTTGTACACCAATCCTGCAGCTTGTTTCTTGTTTGTTCACAATTTCGTTCATTGGATTGTTGATTTTCTATAGCTTTATGGAGCTCCTCCTCTAGTTTGTTGTTTTTTTCTGTCAATTCCTTATTTTCGGATATAGCTCTAAGTAATTTGGCTTCCGTATCATGAATCTGCTTACAATATTGCTCTTTATCCTTGTGGAGCTCCTCCTCTAGTTTGTTCTTTCTTAAAACCAATTCGTTAATTTCTGATCTAGCTATTTCTAATTCAGTTTCCATGTCAAAGAGTTGTTTACAATATTGCCCTTTAGTCCTGTGGAACTCCTCCTCTAGTTTTTTGTTTCTTTTATCTAATTCCCTATTTACTAATTCAGCTCTGCCCAATTCGGTTTTCATGTCTTGAAACTGCTTAGAAGACTGCTCTTTAGCTTTGTGTAGCTCCTCCGTTAGTTTGCTGTTTTTTTCACTCAATTCCTTATTTCCTGTTTTGGCTCTGACCAAATCGGCTTCCATGTCGTGAAACTGCTTACAGTATTCATCACAAACAGATTTGAGTAGACTTTGAAACTGCTTACAGTATTCATCCAACGTAGGTTTCTCCCTCATTTCTAATTACTGAGGCCTATACTAAAACCTGGGGATAAATTTAAATCAGAATGGTTAACTTACACTAAACAAAAACCTTTTTTTTCTGCTCTTTCCAATTCTCTGCCCAGTCGTTTGACTCTCAAACGTACCTACAAAATGGTTTAACTCAATACAACGCACCCGGCTATTAGACAGTAAACCCAGTTTAATCGTGTCGAACATGCAAAATATCGTACTAAATACAATACTAGCTCTTGCAGACAAGTGGTAATTTTCTTTTGAACGTGGCAACAAGACAAATATGTCACCTTTCCCAACATTGATTTCTTTTTCCTAATGTTTATTGCCTATTGCACAGACTATAATAAAGTGTTTCTCATTTATATTTCTATTTTCTTGTTTGACGAGACTACGAAGAAATTTATCATTCTTTCGGTAATAACCAGGAAACTCCAAATTGGTGAAGTATGCTATATATGCGAGTACGTACTCTCTCCTCATCGCTAGAACTCATAAACAATGTGTACACTCGGCCGCTGGGTACCACCGGTACAGAGGAACATAGCCATATATATTTTTGTCTTGGAATAATGCTCTCCGCTTTGGTAAGGGACTATAATTCTCGGCTTACTATATTTTCCCCCTCGTAATCCACGTCGAGACAAGAAGATTGACATTAAAAATTTCATTAGAGGACAAGAGTTGGTAATTGAAGTGAATAAATTGTGAATAATCGAAACAAAATAATATTAGTTTGAATCAAAGATGTTAGTTTATAATTAATTGTGAACATTATAAAACTTGTTTGAGTCACTCCTTTTGGTAGATGAGAAATTAAATAGGTTACATTTAAATGAAACCTTTCATTTATCGAAAATCTAAAATTAATAGTATAGGCAACACCATCTTTATTGTCTATATTATTAAAGTAATTTAAAATTTCAGTAAGAAACAAAGTCGTAAAAAGGATGTTCATGCTTTTTTTAGAATATATTTAGATATGGATTTTAAGAACAAACCCATGTCATGGAATAAAAAAAAAGACAAAAGGATCTTCGAACATTCACTTTTTTTTCAAAGGGCAAGAAGATATCGGTTACAAGCATTTGAAAGAAAAGAAACAAAATCACCTGCATGTTTCTATGACAAGCCACACATACCATCATGAAAAAAAAAAAAAATGGAGATAAAGGATAGCGAATGGTGACTCCAAAAGATTATTAATAACATGAGTCTCAATGATTAGAGAGTTATACATTTTCCTTAAAATAAACGAGATTAACATAATATAAATGAGATTAACAAAATGCAGGCTATTTCTATTCTTCAAACAATTAGCACCAAAGTTGGAAAGAGATATGTAGGTCAATTTATTTCTTGATAGTGATGGTTAAAAGAAATATTGTTGAACATTTTAGAGAATGGATTTCATTCAACATGTTTCAAATCTTCTAGTTGATGTCATCAATTTTATTAATCACATTATTGATTAAACAAAATTTCTTATCTACATTAAGATTATTAATCTTGAGAGTAATAATAATTTTGATGCTCTAAATAAGGACTTAGATTTATATCATATTATTGGTTGCATTACACATATTGATAGCATATCCCATGATGAATTTTCCAAGATGATACATAATAAATCCCCTTTCTTGCAAAATATTGAGGTTAGCATTAGAATCTCTATCAAATTGGATTTTAAAACATTCCTTTTTTGTGCTATCCAATTTGCCATATTACACTTCCTAGAAGAAATTTAAAAAGAGAATATATTTTGAAAATATCCCACTTGATTAGAATATTTCTTTCCTTACTAGTGATTTTGGATTATGGAATTGAGAATTTTGTTTTAGAGAGATCTTGATAATTCATGTGAAGGTTCTCAAGGAAAAATCCCTTCACATAGTTGACATCCCTACAAAATTTGTGCTTCTAGCTTTCCAATAATTTGGAAAATCATATTTGGAATCATTTCCCATAGCTTTCTAACTTGATCACTCTTATCTTCAAACTAGCTATTGAAGAGAATATGGTTCAAACCTAGAAAAACCCATAAGAACTTCAATTAGATGAAGCACTAGACCCAAACTTGTCAAGAAAAAGGCAATGGAGAAAAATGGTTTAGAGCTTCCTTGATCAATTAGAAACAAAATAACATGAAGGTCGAAAAAAACTATTGTGAAGAAGATGATATCAAGCAAAATAATATTTTGGATCAGTATCCACAAGAAAAAATAGCTCTAGGATAACTATTGAGATTCTAGACTTTATGAAAGAACCAATCAACATCTTCAATTTTAATTTTTTTGCATAGCTAATCTTAATAAAAAATTCTCCCAAGGTTCCACCTTTATATTTCAACTTGTCCTCCATAAAATTTCCCAAGAGATAGAATTGAAGGAAGTTGTAGTGTTGAAAAATGTCGGCCGTTAAATTTTCACACTTGTTTGGGCTCTTGTGAACTAAATGAACCTAATTGTGCCTTATTTAGGATGTTGTAAAGTGTTTTCTTGCACTTTCAAACTAATCTAGGGGTTTCATTAATAAATTGGGCTTCTTTATGCCTTATCTCACCCTATTTTGCATCCACAAGCCTCATTTAATGCATCTTTCTGAGGATAATCCTGACACATATGTAATGACCAATCATAAATTACTGTTTTTGAATTGTATGGCCTAGATTTAGTGATTTGGGACTCATATGCCACCTTGGGCGTATGGGTCCCACCTACATTTTGGGGCCTTGATCCCAATTTCACATGAATATCATCATTTCTTGAAAAATGTGTTCCAAGCTTAACCTAATGGGACTCATACACCACTTCTGGCATATGAGTCCCACTTAGCTTAGACCTAATTTAAGCTCAAATTCTTGATGAGATTTTATTCTCCTAGATTCGATGTCATCTTCTAGTGTTGTAATTTCAAGAAATTTGGCATAAACAAGTACAAATACAAGGTTATTTCATTCATTTTTCTCCTAGCAAGTTGAAAAGGCATCCTTGTAGAAAATTTTAGTTCACAAGAGCATTCAAGAGTTTATTATCAAGTGTTTTGGAGCCTTATTCATGTATCAAGAATCATGTCAAAGTCATCATGCATCATGTTTGTTTTTGAGCTAATATTTGTGATGTAGGGTTTCATGATTCAAGCAAGCATTCAATTAAAGATCCATATCATTCAAGCAAGAGTCAAGATCCACATCCATTGGAGCCATTTCATACATGTTTGTAGCATTTATTTCTAAGGTTTGATTTCATTACAAGGTTTGATTATCAAAATGGGGTTTGACCAAGGTAAACCCCTTTCCATTAACAAAACAACATTTTCCCCTCTCTTTAGTGTGTGATTTAGATCTAGGTTGAAGACATATTGAAGAGAAAGTTTGGAAAGATGTCAAGTTGCAAAATTATTCAAATTGTCACCTTGTTTAGAAGATCATTAAAAGACACCTACAAAGCATAATTCAACAATTCAGATCCATAAATTAGGTTGAGAAGATAGAGAAGAGCTTGAAGAGTAGATTCAAACTTTGAATTTCTGGAAAGGCCAAGTAGGACTAATATGCCACTTTTGGTGTATGAGTCCTAGTATAGTGGACTTTCTAGTTTTTAGGTGTTCCAAACTTGTCTCTACCAAATTTTTGTTCCTACCCAAAAAACCTAATCTAGGACTAAATCACCTAGCCTGGTGTATGAGTCCTAGTGAGCACTAAATTTAGAATTTTTAGCATTTCATGTCTTCAATCAAGTTGCTACAGGTTTCTAGGTGTACCTTTGTACTTTTATAGTTTTTTGTTCTATTTTGCATTCATTTCTAGGTCATCTATTCAAGTCTTGCATATCATTAGGTTTGATCATTAGGTTTTGCATGTTTCTTGTCTTTGCAAGCCCTATCTTGGTGGTGAACCCCTCTTTAGTCTCTAATTTGACCCTAGGACACCCTATTGTAGATCTATTCCTCTCATTTCTTCCTTAGATTGAGATCTCTAAGGTTTCCTTGAATGAAAAGAGAGGGAAAATTGTTGTTCTATGTCTTAAACTATAGAATGACTATTTTCTTCATTTCATTTTGGTGAGCCTGCATTTAGAATATTTTATTTTCAGATTTGGAGTGCATCATAGTCCTAGATTAAGCTTGCATTAATTTGCATTAGGGTTTGCATTAGTTAATTGACATTCTAGGGTTTCTAAATTTTGCATTAGTGAAAGTGCATATAGGTTGCATTTTTGAATCTTGCATATTTGAATATCATTTGAGATTTGTATTTTCACTTAGCCTAGACATCATCCAAACCAAAAAGCATAACTTTCACTCAAAAATTTCTAAAATCTTTATAAAAACCCCAAATTGGGACTCATACGCTCCTCTGGCCAATTTAGTCCTAGTATAGGTAATTTGTCTTGATTTCTGGGTATTTTGTGGTGATTGTTATTCAACATTTAAACCTTTGAAAAAACCTGATTGGGACTCATATGCCCCTCTAGGCAATTTAGTTCCATTTCAAATTTTAAACTACATTTTCCAACATTAAAAACTCTTTTTTTGTGTTTGTTGTTGTTAGTTATCTATTTCAGTTTATAGAGTTTTGTTTACTTTCATTTTATTGCTTCTAGCTTAATTTCATTTGAATTGGAATTAGAGCATAGAATTTATCTTGTGTTCATTGCTTCTTGCATATCTTTGAGTGTCCCTTGTATGAGCTTTTCTACTTGGTGTCCTATTGCTAATACTATAGTGAGACGTAGTTTGAGACTCATGTCATCTTGCGATAGCACAATCGTCGTGGATCTTGGGTTATCTAACTCTTTCAATCCTAGTATTCACACTAGTTCACTTGATATGGACCATACCCTAAAAAATCCTCTACCTTCAAGTAGTGTGACATGTGTTGAAACAATGGTTGCTAGTATTCTACTTGAGAAAACATAATCCAAATTCATGGAGACATAGAAAACCTACAAAATCAGGTAAGTACTGAAATTTTTTGAACCACTGTTGTCCCTACCATAGATAACATACATCACATGATTGAAAGTGAAGAAGGAGTTGACCTTGTGCATAACATAATTTAGATTTTTGGAAAACATCTTACCTCAACCACTAGTTGTGCTTTACCATCGAACAATATACCAAGCCAAGGAGGAATTAAAATTCCTCCTCCAACAATTGCCTCTATTTCTACCTATACCAACCCTCAAGTCAGAACAAAAATGCAACCTACTAGTAATGTGATTCCTTCCTTGGGTATTTCCACTAGCATCCCTAGTGCCTTTGTGGAATCACATGTCATATCTTCTACCACTCTACCTCCTACAAGAATTCCATTTAATTATCCCTCGAACAAATACAAACCTCAGAATTATTCACCTCCATTTCAAAATCAAAACAATTATTCTCTAATAAACCAACTTTTGTAAACTATTTCATCCTTGCAAAAACAAGTTTCCAATATGAATCAAAATCAAAATGACCTACCTACGTATTATGTCAAAAGCAATCCCTTGTCCTTGGAGATATTGAGAACATCGATTCCACAAGGTATAATGGTGCCTAGACTCGAGAAATATGGGGGGAAAGGAAATCCTTCTAACCATGTTTCCAATTATACCGTCTCATGTAGTGACTTTATTCTTGAGGATAAGCTCTTGGCCAAACTTTTCCCTATATCCTTGAATGATACTACCTTAGAATGGTTTTCTTCATTATCAAACAAATCAATTCGTTCATTCAATTAACTTGTTGAGGAATTTATAAACCATTTTCAAGTGCATATGACTCCTAAAATGACCTTGGTCGATTTGATGAGATGTAAGCAAAAAGATGATGAAAAGATTACTAACTTTATTCCACGCTACCAATCACTTTATTCCCTAATCAATGTAAAGATTCCTGACGCTCACCTTAAAAGGATTTTCATTGAGAACTTACAAACTAAGATACAAGATAAGCTTACCATGATGAATTTTCCCTGATTCGTGCACTTGTGTACTACCCTTCATGATTCTCAAAACTTGATTAGTAATTGTGACACAAAATCCACCTCTAGCTATCCTGAGAAGTCTGAATTTGCAAACCAAAATAAATATCAACCTTTTAGAAAATAGAATAAAGTATTCGTTCAACTAAATACCACTCAATCAACTCATCCTATTGATACCCAAGTAGCTACTATAAGGAAGATAACTCCTTTCACATTTGGGGATCCAACTAGAAAATTCACTCCTGTCACAAATTTTAGAATAGAAAATGATTACCTTACCTCTCGTTAAAAATCTTGATCGTAATAATCCTTTACCTTCAAACTTTCGATCAAATTCCTATTGCCATTATCACCAAAAAAATGGACATGACATAGAAAATTGTAAGCTTCTTAAACATCTTGTGCAAGACCTCACTGATTTCAGTCATCTGTCAATTGGAGGTGTTAATGATCAAGGAAATAAGTTTGTTGCCCCTCCCAACCAAAAATTTCAAATCTTTACCAACCCTATGCCTAATCATAACATTTTATTTGTCAATGCTAGCGAAACAAAAAAGAAAGATGTGATGAATGTTAACATGGATGACAACAACAATGATACTGTTCAACAAGATCCCGTAGATATGGATGAAAAAATTCCTACATATGATATGATTTGATTGATAATATTTATAATACTTCATAATGGACGAACTAAAAATCCTCTTGACATTGCTTTCTCATCTAAAGATACACTTAAACATGCACTTGATGGTCCTCTTTACATAGCTGGCCAAATCTATGATAAGCCCACTAATGGGATATTAATTAATCCCATATGTGGAGAGAATGTGATTACGAAATAATTCTTACTTTTGTATGAGCTCTATCAAGAAACATATTATAAACTGAAAGCATAGATAAAAATGCATAATGTTTTTTCTTGCCATACAATGGGATTGATCACCCTTCCTTTACAAATAAAATAAAAAACATTAGATGTCTCATTCTCCATCATCTTAATGTAGGGACCAATTCCGTTTGAAGCTTGGTTACCCATGGCTACACTACATGGAAGTCATCCCATCGGTCTTGCATAAATGCTTAAATTTTTTCTTTGATAATGAAATATGTACTATGCACGATAGTGTTTTTAATACTTTTTCTTGTCGAGGGAAATTTTCATTAGACGACTTTTGGCCTGAGCCCATGGAACCTATTAAAAATTGAGAAGAATTATTTTTCAAATCCTATCAAAATTTCAAGGCAAAATGTATAGCAAAACTATCCCTTACAAACATGCCTCAACCTATGATTGAGCCTACCATCCTTGACGAAACCATGATCAAACCTAAAGACATTCCAAACAACCAAGACAAACCTAAGATAGATCCTTTTCCTATCTCCTAAAAAAATACCAAAAGATAATGAAAGCAATCTTGTCACACCTCCTAAAATAAACCAAGTTTACAAACCTAAAGAGAAAGTGGTTGAACAACCTTCCATGGTTTCTTCCATTCCTCCCTTTAGGGAAGAAAATAAATCTATGGTTGATAAACCCGCTCCTACACAAAATGCAACTTGAAAGTCATACTAAAAGAAATAGAAGTGGTAGAGAGTGTAGGCATAGACATCGTGCTCTTTCTCGAAGGTTAAATGAAGAAACAAACAAACAAAATAAAAATCCAAACTTTATTGAAGCAATACATGAAGAGTCTCCCTCTTCGTCGAAACAAAAATATCCTATACCACGACCGTAATAGGAGAAAAAACCTTCTTTAGATATTATCATTAGACCTTCTATTGCGATTAATTTAGATGACGATGAGGAGATTTATAAAATTGGCGAAGAAGTGCATAATGAATTGAATGCTCTATTTTTCTCTTCCATGAGCTTAAACGATAATTCTCCTAAGAAGAGTGTTGAACATGGTAATGACCCTAGTTCGACACTTGCTATTTTCCCTTTGGCTAATTGTCTACCTCTTGTATACGATGAACATGATTGGGATGTGGATGACCTACTAATAGGTTGAATCACATGCGCCTTACTAGTCTTTTACATTATTTCTTTTGTGTGATTGCATGTGTGTAATGTGATCCCCATGTTGTTTTGTTTGATGTATCTCTCTCTTTGTGACATTCCTCTATTTGTACCTACATTCTTCTCCATGTCATAATTTTTTTTCCTTTTTCTTAATTTTTTCATTTGATTTGTGTTTTCCTTTTGGGGATGACACAAGGCGTCAAAACATTCATGTCTCTTCCATGTTGACCCAAAATCTCTCCCCTTATATTTTGTTTTCATTTTTCTCATGTTTTCCTTTTGGGGATGATGTAAGGTGTCGAGACATTTATGTTTCTTCCATGTTGACCCAAAAGGAATTTATTTATTTTTTCTCTCTTTGTGTCATTCTTCTAGTTCTATGAGTATTTGGGGAATGATGATAGTTCTGAGCTCTCTGAATAGCATTATAGAAAGAACATATTGACCCCAAATCCATGGATCCCTCATGTGTTTGGAGTTTCATTTTGGGGGCTCTTTTCCTTTTCATGATGTAGCTTTATTTGGAAACATATGACTTGGCATAGGGATTTCCAGGTTAGCTCTCATGTCCACTTTATTGTAAGCATTTACCATTTGTTACTTTAAATTAAATGCTCATAGCATGGTGTTTAGCAATTTCTTTAAAGTGGGGGCATACATTGGCATTATTCTTTTTGTATTTTTCATGTTTCATGGTGTAGTCTCCTTATTTCATGCAATGCATCTTTCTCTTTCTGGTGACATTGGTTGTGATTTCCTTCAAGAGTGTGATCTCTCTTAGCACATTATATTCCTCTTAGTGTCTTGATGCGACACATTGCATCCCCTAAGTTGTGAATCTTCTATTATTTGATTGGTCCATTCTTGGAGACATATAATGCTACCTAAGTTAAGATCTTAAATGAACTAAGAAAAAATCCTTTGAACATTCCTTGTATACTATGTTGCAACTTTTGGTTATATGGCTACCTTGCATAACACACTTTGCTTGTCTATGGAGCCATCTTGTTTGTGTAGAGAAGGGGGATTTTCTACTCATGAGTCTCTTTATTCTCAAAATATTCCTAAGGGGAAAATTTCCCTAAACTACCTCAAGGAACAATGTAAGAGTTCTAGAATCTAAAGGAGTAAAATCATAGAGGTTTTATGGATAGACTAACAAGCTTTGAGCCAAAGGATGACAACGCATAATAATGGTGGCAACGCGGTGCACTGGAGTCCCAAAGTCGCACTGGTGTCTCGTATGAACCAGAGAGCAAGAATATCACAGAAAATAACTAAATGATCACTAACACCCAGATTGCTAAGAACTTACAGAATGCAAAAAAATGATAGAATATAATAGAACATAAATATTTAAGTGAAGTATAAATGATAAATTTATAGAGGATGAGTGATAGAAGAAGCTCACAAAAACCCATGTAATGGAGCCTCTAGCAAATGAATGTCTTCAATACATGCATGCATAAGATCTAGAGAAAATGTTGGGGCTGTATACGGGTTTTCCTTAGTCAAACCCCCATTTTGGTGTTCCCACCTCCATGGATAGCCAAATAGATAGAGAGAAATGAACAAAGGAGTGAAAAAAGAAATCCCTACTCAAGGAGGAGACCCCGTATCATAAAATGGAGATGCAATAGATAGGGGATGTGTGAAAGCCCAAGATCCTTGCAAGCAAAAGATAGGGGAGATATCAGCTTCAAGGCTTAAGGAAACCAAAGAGATATGCAAAGATAGTTGGAAGAGCCAAGAGATCTGCAAAGAGTGTTGTAAGGATGCGAGAATGCTCGAGGATGTTGTAACAAGTGAGAGATTTTTTCAAGCAAGAGATAAAAGAAGGATAGAGAGTTTATCCAAGAGAGAAATCTCAAGAGACAAGCCAAGAAGGCCCAATAGATTGAAAAATACATCTTTTAAAGAGAGAATATAGGAGAAAAAACAAGCTTCCTTGGTGGTTACAAAGCATCTCGAGCCATTACCACTGATAAAGGTAAGTGACAAGTGTTGTGTAAATATTCCAAAAAATGGTTGTTTGAATGTTGAAACATCACAAGATTCTAGCATGAGGCATGGACGTCTACACAATGTGCTAGTGTCCAGACACACCATGTCACAAAACAACGAGAATAGGAAAAGAATAGGGTTTGATGCAAAGCTGACACACAAAGATAGTTGCTGAAAATGGATCCTAAGAATCTTGAGAGGGAAAAAGGTTGATATAGTGGCTAAAATGAGCTTACACAAATGCTAGGGGAGTGGAAACTAAAGAAGATGCAAGAATGTATGTGAAATTGTAAGGGGTGCAATTTTTTGACATTACATTTTTCCGTCACTTTAGCAACCATATGAATCTACACTAATATGCATGCAAAAGGAAATCCACTAAACATAAATAACATCATGATGCCAAAAGGATACTGTAGAGGAAGAGGACAACCCTTCAAACTAAGGAAACTTACCCCCAAGCTGAAGAACTACAAAACAAACACATTAGATTAGAAATACCTACACAAAAGAATAGTCTTAGAACATAAAAAGACATTACATCATAGGGTTAGAATATAAAACACACACACACATGAACACAACAAACTAAAGGATTTGAGTCAACAAAGTGAAAGAGACCTCGATGTAAAAGGTTGTCTTAATACTATGAATCATCCCCAAATTAAAAAATAACATATACATGAATTCTTAAATGAAAAGAAGTATGTAAAGATTGATTGCTTCAAGATAAGAATGCACCCAAAAGTCAAGGAGGCAACTAATATCAAAGAGAGAAAGAGAATATACTTAGGATGAAGAAGATGTAGATCTTCAATCCGGTATATAATATTGAAGAAGAGAAGAGAGAAGAGAATTTACAAGAGAAAAGAATGAAAATTCCAAGAGAGATGGATCCATAGGTCATTGGACCCAAGGAGAGTCGAAAAAATGCATCATAGATCCATAGGCCTACAAAAGGTGAACAAAAAGCTCTATAGGTACTATCTCCTACAAAGTTGAACAAACTACATTGAAGGCCCGTAGACCAATGATGAATGAATTCCACAGGATGGAAGTGCTTTAAAGGTCCACAGACCTACAAAGAAGGCACCCTAGGTACTCTCTCCTAAGGGAAGCCCAATTTAAGGGACTCTGTAGAGTCGGATTGATCCTTACAGGTACTTGATCTACAAGGTTCATTAAAAAGAAACTTCACAGGTGCACCTACAAAGAAACATGTTAATCCATAGACTAAACATGTTAGGCAAGCTTGATGCAAAGGAGCTCTATAGGTTCTCAGTCCTACAAAGAAAGACTAATCATATGAACCCGTGGCTACTAGAAGCTATGTTGCAGGATGGTCACATAAAAGACAAGTGGTGCAGGAGCACCCACAGGTTGTCTAGGAACACTAGGAAACACTAGGCAATCTAATCTAGGTTTGCATTTTTGGTATGTTTCAATGAAGGTCATGTTGACCATTGAGTAGGTGAGATAGCTTAGGAACATGTCTTGCTCATTAGACTAATGTTTGGAAAAAGCTTCATGAGTTTTGGAACTCATTTGCATAGGTTTCTAGAAATTCGCAAGTAGTTGCAAAATGTTCCATTTTGCAACTTTGCCATAATATGGTTGGAGCTACACTCGACCAAGGGAATGAATAACTATTTTTGATGACCTATTTATGGGGTGCCTTGACCTGAAAGTAGGGTTGGGAGCATTCGAGTTTGTGGGAAGCATTTGAAATGTTTGACATTTATGAATTCAAGAAAACACAGTGATAAGTTTGTGTAATTTCCTGATTTTTGGATTCAAGTGTTGTCTTAATGGATTGAATGTGATACTGTAGTTAGTGTAGGATGTAGAGGAGTTTTCCTTCAAGCTTTTTCTATCACTAAATTTTTAGTTTGATTCAATTTCCAAGCACTGTTCGTAGGTATTTTGTTTTATTTCCATTGCTGGTCTGACAGGCAGTTTGTGAAGAATGGAGGTTTAGATCACATTCCCACTGTACATATTTTATGACCCTTTGGGAATTGTGAATAGACCCCATGACTGTATATATGGTAGGAGTAGGAGTCTTAGTTAGCATCGGAGGCATTGTGGGAGTCTTCTTCTAGGCGAGCCAAGAAGTGTCCGGCTAGGGAAGACAAGAAGTGCAAAGCACTTGATTTGCAGGGGTGTCCATTTCCTGAAAAATCATGGTGTGGAGAGGGTAGGTATGAGCCTTCCCAAGGCATAGAATGGATGAGGAAGCTCCATCAATCCATCTAGTGAAAGGAACCTCTAACAGTTGCAGGGAGGTCAAGAAGAGGCCTTAAAAAGACTTAATTTTGCCAAATTGTGGGTTAAGCCTATGTACGGATAGTTGAGGGTCAAGACCCCAAAAATCCTTGAGAGGTGGGAATATGGACCAGGAACCCCAAGGAAAGATTGAGAGTTCTTTTGGAAACTTTGGAGAACTAACCTATTTTCTCAGAGAAGGAGACCTAATTGGGGCTCCTAGGACTAGTAGCCTTTCAAAACCTAAATGAGGGTTTGGTGGAAGCGACTAGGGAATGGAGTTAGGTGGACCCTCAAGAACCCTAATAGGATGGATTGAAGTCATTGGAAACATCTCTACACCCATGCAAAGCTAAATTCAAGATTTGGGAGGATTGTAGCCTTTAAAGTGGATTAAGGGCTAGGTTAGAGTTGCAAGATTGCACCAAGGTGGACTTGGTAGGAAGAACTATGGTGATAGGTGGGTTGGCAAAGAGAACCAAGGGATCCTAGGTTAGTAGAGATCCTATAGGTTGCAAGGGGTGGGAAAAGATACCCTAGAGGTCTTGCAAGCAAGACTTAGAGCATGAATCAGTGATTGATTCACCCAACCTCCCTATCAGATTGGTATCAAAGCAACAAAAGATTTGGGATAGAATCTTGTATGTCAGATCTTGAATCTTGTGGGTCTACAATCATGGTGAAAAATGTAGAATTGGCCAAGAAGGTCGAAGATCAGGAGGAAGATAATAGGAGATTGAGAGAAAGACTAGCGCAACTTGAGGAAGCATTGAGTAATGTGCAAACCAAGATCAAAGAGGTCAATGAAAAATTAGAAGGTAGGGAACCTAGGAGTAAAGATGTTGCAGAGGAAGACAAGACCCCTGAACCTGACCCTGTTATGCAAGAAGAGCCTTTCTTGAAGGCACTGAAAGCTTTGAGTGGGAAAGCACTTGAAGGCATACCACTTTTTAGTGGGAAATTGGAAGCTGGTCTAGTCATGGATTGGATAGAGGGCATGGAAAACCATTTTGAGTGTGATGGAGTCACTGAAGCACAGAAAGTGAAGGTGGGAAAGTCAAGATTAAGAGGTTTTTCCTTGACATGGTGGAAGCTCATTCGGACAGAGAGAGAGAAGGAAGGAAAGAAGCCTATTTCCACTTGGAAGGGAATGGTTGCCAAAGTGAGAGAAGCATACATGCCAGATGATTATGAAATTCAGTTGCATAAGAAGGGACAGAGCTTGAGAGAAAGAGACCAAGATGTGATTTCCTATATTGAGGAGTTTCAAAAACTATGCATGAGGTCTAATGTGTCAAAAGATGAAAATATTAAGGTGGCTAGGTATCTTAACGGTTTGAAGTGGAACAATCAAGAGGAGATGACTCTTCTGAGTCCCAAGATAGTACACCAATGTTATCAATTAGCTATAAATATTGAAGAAAGAAGCAAGAGGAAACAAGATTAGGCTTCTAAGAGTAGAGGGAAAAGCAAAGATCAAAGAGGACATAAAGGTGGATACCAAGGTAGAGGGACTGAACAAAGAAGTCAGTGAGAGTCTAAACTCACAAAGCATGGAAATGAAACACCTTCTAGAGGAGGGTATAACAGAGGTAGAGGATCTCAAGGAGGTTCTAACAAAGGGAGAGGAGCAGGCAGAAGTAACTCATACTTTGCTGGTATGAAGTGTTACAACTATGGTCAAGTAGGTCATCCTGCTTATAGGTGCCCAGAGAAGGCATCTTCATCAAATACTGAAAAGAGAGTAGCATATGCACAAGAGGACACCATGAGTATCAAATCACCAAAGGTTAGTCACATTGAATTAGAAATGGGGGAGAACCTGATGTTTAGAAGAGTTCTAATCAGACAATCAATCAAGGAGGAGCCAAAGCAAAGGAGAGCCTTATTTAGAGTGAGATGCAAAATACTTGGGAAAGTATGCAAGTTTATAGTGGATTCAGGGTCTACTGACAACATCATCTCAAAGGAGGTAGTGAGGAAGTTGAAGTTGGAGAAAGTACCCCACACTAATCCCTACAAGGTGACATGGTTGAACAAAAGGTAGAGTGTTCTTGTCAATGAGCAAACAATGGTGGAGTTCTCAATTGGAGGGTACAAAGATAGGTTGTTATGTGATGTGTTACCCATGGATGCATGCCATATTCTATTGGACAGACCATGGCAGTATGATAGAGGAGCCATCTATGATGGAAAGGAGAATACTATCTCATTCAAGAAGGATGGAAAGACATTCAAATTGCAGTCACTGTTAGATGAGGAAGAAGGACAGTCAAAGACCCCTAGTGTCTTGTTAAGTAGTGGCAAGGAGTTCATTAACACCCTACAACAAGGAGGTGAAGGATATGTGGTCATGGTGCAACCCAAGGAAGAGGACAAGACTGAGAAAATAGTCATACCAGGAACAGTCCAGAAGTTGCTTGAGAAGTACAAGGACATAGTTAGTGATGGTACACCAGCAACCTTACCTCCAAAGAGAGCCATCAGTCATCAGATTGACTTCATACCAGGAGCTTCATTTCCAAACAAAACAACTTACAAGCTTACACCAGATCAAAACCTAAAAGTAGCTAGGCAAGTGCAGGAGCTATTAGACCAAGGACTTATCCGGAAGATAATCAGTCCATGTGTAGTACCATTGGTCTTAGCATCCAAGAAAGGTGGTAAGTGGAGATTATGCACTCACTCTAGAGCTATCAATATGATTACAATCAGATATAGGTTTCCTATTCCTAGGATAGAGGATTTGATGGATTGTCTTGGAGGAGCTCATTACTACACCAAGTTGGATCTCCAAAGTGGATACCACCAGATTAGATTCAAGGATGGAGATGAGTGGAAGACAACCTTTAAGACAACTGATGGGTTGTATGAGTGGATAGTTATACCATTTGGCCTCTCTAATGCCCCTAGCACATTCATGAGGCTCATGAATGAAGTGCTTAAGAATTTCATAGGGGTATTTGTGGTAGTATACCTAGATGATATACTCATCTTTAGCAAAATAGTAGAGGATCACTTGAAGCATGTGGAGTTGGTTCTTAAAATATTGCAAGAGGAGAAGCTAGCCATCAACCTAGAGAAGTGTGAGTTCTTCAAACAAGAGCTTGTGTACTTGGGGTTTGTAGTATCCCAAGGATCATTGAAAATGGACCCAAGTAAGGTAGAAGCTATCTTAAGTTAGCCTACACCAACAACTAGAACAAAGGTAAGAAGTTTTCATGGGTTAGCTCAGTTTTATAGGAAGTTTATAAGAAACTTTAGTGGCATATGTGCACCAGTACTTGATACAATCAAAGGTGGTCTAAAGACTGAGTTCAAATGGACTCTTGAAGCAGAGAAAGGTTTTGAGAAGTTGAAACAAGAAGTGGAAACTCAACCTATCAATAACCTAGTTTTGATAAGTTATTCACTGTGGAATGTGATGCTAGTGGAATTGTAGTAGGAGGAGTACTAAGCCAAGAAGGCAGGCCTATAGCTTTCTTTAGTGAAAAGCTCAATGAAGCTAAGAAGAAGTATTCTAACTATGACCTAGAGTTATATGCTCTATTACAGTCACTTAGGAAGTGGAGGCATTATCTCCTACCTAAAGAGTTTGTAGTGTTAACTAATAATCAGGCACTTAGCTACATCAACACACAAGAGAAGTTGAGTAATAGACATCTAAAATGGATGGAGTATCTCCAAGCTTTCACTTTTACCATCAAGCACAAGAAGGGACAGTTGAACAAGATGGTAGATGCACTAAGTAGAATATTGTTGGCAGTGCAAGAGATACAAATACAAAGCATTGGGATAGAGAATTTCAGGGATCTCTATGGAGAAGATGAAGACTTCTCAGAGGCATATAAGGTGTGTTATGATTTTGAGAATCACTTTCATAGTCAATTCTCAGAATATACATTGCAAAGTGGACTTTTTTTCAAGGGGAATCAGTTATGTGTTCCTAAGAGTTCAATGAGAGAAAATATCATCCAAGAGAAGCACAATGGTAGTCTTAGTGGTCATTTTGGTATCAACAAGACAATGGAACTAGTGCAAAGGTTCTATTATTGGCCCAAGTTTCCAAGTGATGTCAAAAGGTATGTGGAGCAGTGTGTAGTTTGTATGAAAGCCAAAGGGGTAGCTAGTAATGCAGATTTGTATCAATCTCTACCCATTCCCAACAGACCATGGGAGTGTGTTAGCATGTATTTTTTTGTAGGACTCCCTAAAACTAAGACAGGGTTTGATAGTGTCTATGTGGTGGTAGATAGGTTCAGTAAGATGAGTCACTTTATCCCTTGCAAGACCACCCATGATGCTAGCTATATTTCTCACCTTTTCTTCAAAGAAATTGTAAGGATCCATGGATTGCCTTTGAGAATTGTCTTAGACAGGGATGTGAAGTTCATGAGTCATTTTTGGAAGACTCTATGGAGCAAATTAGGTACTAACCTATCTTTTGGATCAGCTTACCATCCTTAGATCGATGGACAAATAGAGGTGGTTAATAGGGTGTGTAGGTAACCTTCTCATATGCCTAAGCAAGGAGTATGGACAGACATGGGACTTGGTCATATCATAGGCTGAGTATGCATACAATGATAGTGTGAACAGGACCACAGGGAAGACTCCTTTTGAAATAGTATATGGTATGCACCCTACAGGTGTGTGTGAGCTCAAGGATCTAGGAGATATGGAGCATAGGAGTGGACAGGCAAGGGATTTCTCTCAAACCATGAAGGAGATTCAGGAGCAAGTGAAGAAGACAGTCACCGAGGCTACCCAAAAGTTGAAAACTAAGGTGGATATGTCTAGGAAAGATCTACAATTTGTAGTAGGGGACTATGTCATGGTCCATCTCAACAAATCCAGATTGTAGAAGGGAACATCAACCAAGTTATAGATGAAGAGAGTGGGACCAAGTAAGGTATTAGCTAAGTATGGAAAGAAATCCTACAAGGTGGAGTTACCTGTAGATTTAGGCATTTCACCAGTGTTCAATGTAGCTAATTTTATCAGGTATAAAGGACCAGTCACTGACATGGGTCAGAATAGTATGGATGTCTTGAAGGATGTGAGTAACATAGCCTTACCTCCTAGAGACAAGTTGCAAGCAAAGAGGATCTTGGAATCTAGAGTGAAGAGGTCTACAAGGCATAGGGTGTACATGGAGCATCTCATCAAATGGAAGGATAAACTAGAGTCTGAGGCTACATGGGTGGATGAAGCTTAGTTAAAGAAGAAGGGTATTGATGTATCACTGATATCTCCTCACATTCCTTAGTGTTTGTGTAGAGGGGGGAGAATGGTGTAGGAGCACCCACAGGTTGTGTAGGAACACTAGGAAACACTAGGCAATCTAATCTAGGTTTGCATTTTTGGTATGTTTCAATGAAGGTCATGCTGACCATTGAGTAGGTGAGATAGCTTAGGAACATGTCTTGCTCATTAGACTAATGTTTGGAAAAAGCTTCATGAGTTTTGGAACTCATTGGCATAGGTTTCTAGAAATTGGCAAGTAGTTGCAAAATGTTCCATTTTGCAACTTTGCCATAATATGGTTGGAGCTACACTCGACCAAGGGAATAAATAACTATTTTTGATGACCTATTTATGGGGTGCCTCGACCTGAAATTAGGGTTGGGAGCATTCGATTTTGTGGGAAGCATTTGAAATATTTGGCATTTATGAATTCAAGAAAACACAGTGATAAGTTTGTGTAGTTTCTTGATTTTTGGATTCAAGTGTTGTCTTAATGGATTGAATGTGATACTATAGTTAGTGTAGGATGTAGAGGAGTTTTCCTTCAAGCTTTGTGTGTCACTAAATTGCTAGTTTGATTCAATTTCCAAGCACTGTTCATAGGTAGTTTGTTTTCTTTCCATTGCTGGTCTGACAGGCAGTTTGTGAAGAATGGAGGTTTAGATCACATTCCCACTATACATATTGTACGACCCTTTGGGAATTGTGACTAGACCCCATGACTATATATATGGTAGGAGTAGGAGTCTTAGTTAGCACTGGAGGCACTATGGGAGTCTTCTTCTAGGCGAGCCAAGAAGTGTCCGGCTAGGGAAGACAAGAAGTGCAAAGCACTTGATTTGCAGGGGTGTCCATTTCCTAAAAAATCATGGTGTGGAGAGGGAAAGTATGAGCCTTGACAAGGAATAGAATGTAGGAGGAAGCTCCATCAATCCATCTGGTGAAAGGAACCTCTAATAGTTTGCAGGGAGGTTAGGAAGAGGCCTTAAAAAGACCTAATTTTGCCAAATTGTGGGTTAAGCCTGTGTATGGACAGTTGAGGGTCAAGACCTAAAAAATCCTTGAGAGGTGGGCATATGGACCAAGAACCTCAAGGAAAGATTGAGAGTTATTTTGGAAAGTTTGGAGAACTAACCTATTTTCTCGGAGAAGGAGACCTAATTGGGGCTCCTAGGACTAGGAGCCTTTCAAAACCTAAATGAGGGTTTGGTGGAAGCGACTAGGGAATGGAGTTAGGTGGACCCTCAAGAACCCTAATAGGATGGATTGAAGTCATTGGAAACATCTCTACACCCATGCAAGGATAAATTCAAGAATTGGGAGGATTGTAGCCTTTAAAGTGGATTAAGGGCTAGGTTAGAGTTGCAAGATTGCTCCAAGGTGGGCTTGGTAGGAAGAACTATGGTGATAGGTGGGTTGGCAAAGAGAACTAGGGGATCCTAGGTTAGTAGAGATCCTATAGGTTGCAAGGGGTGGGAAAAGATATGCTAGAGGTCTTGCAAGCAAGACCTAGAGCATGAATCAGTGATTGATTCACCCAACCTCCCTATCAATAGGTCTAGTCAGGCTACCCCCAAGCTAGATGCTAATAAATTCATTCGAGAGAAAATATTTCTAAGGGGATCCCTCAGGAACCCTTCAAAATAAAATGGGTCCACTCAAGGGGCACTTTAATTGAAAGATAGAGAGAAGAGAGGGGGTCCTTAAGAAGGACACAAATCTCCAGAACAAGTTATCACTGCCCCAAACATTCAAGGGAGGAGAACCATGCAAGACACTTAGAACATACAAGATAGAGGTAGACCTCAATATCACTTGTCATTTGAAGAAGAGGTAGGTGCATCAAAAAATAAATGAGTGATGGCACCAGAATCATGAAGTTGTTGAATTTTATCCTTCAAGGCCTTACATTCACTAGTGGAATGGCTAGGTACTTGATGGTATGCATAGAATGAATGTTTTTATTTATCATGGTCATGAAATTTCTTATGTGTAGGAGAAGGAAGAGTAATCAAGTGGGATTCTAGAAGACTCAAAAAAATATGCTCTTGCTCAGGAAAAGAATGAGGAACAAGAAGAAACTCTCTCTTGTGAAGAAGAGTCTGACTTCTCACAAGAAGAAGGCATAAAGACAACGGATAATGGTAGATGAATCAATACGAAAGAATGAGGTTGAGTGGAAATAATATTTCCATTCAATCATGTTTTCTATTTATATTGTTCATTTGAGTACCCGAGCCCCAAATTACGCTTATGATATTTACATTCTATAGGGACTTGAATGTCTTGTTCATTATGCCCACAACCTTTACGCCCATAGCCATATTTAGAGACAAGCTTAAAGCTAGGGCCATAACGTTCTTGCAAATCTTGAGAAGGAGGATTTGATATTCATAGAGAGAATTATTCCAACAATGGGGATCACACTCTTCTATGGGATTTCCATCATCCTTCTTGATAGTACTACCAACATTATCCTATTTAATAGAAGTGTGATAATCTTCCTTGGAAGGAGGAGGAGTGAAACTAAGGACATTACAACTATTGCTCACATTATCCTATACAAAAGAATAATCATTTTTTATGGTAGGTTCAAATGATCTTATTGGAAGGCTTAAGTGGATTGGGTCAACTTTACGTTACCTAATGAAGGATTATGTAAAGTCTAAAGAACGCCAATCATCACTAACACATGAATTCTTTTGAGAAGATGAAGAAGGAGTCAACTTAATATTTCTTGCTTCAAAAGGATCCTCCATGGACATCTTCCTCAAGAGTATCCTTTGTAACAAGTACTTCAAGAGTATACATAAACACATTAGAAGACACTAAAGGGATAAGAGTACGCATAATCAAAACCTAACCGTTAGTTTCCATATCACATAAGTGCATAGCCTTAGGGTCAGCCTTGACTGTGACTACTCGATTGTTACAAATGAACTTAATAGATTTATGCAAGGTAGATGGGACTGTACCCATAGCATGAATCCATGGTCTACCAAGAAGAAGGTTATATGGTAATTTTTCTAACATAACATACACAAGGGTGGGTACAGTAATGGGTCCCAACCTCAAAGATACGACTATAATGCTTAGGGCTTGTCGATCGACATTATTGAACCCAAGAATGTCAACAAAAGAAGCATTGAGAGAAGATCAATCACATTAATATTAGGCAATAGATCAATGCTACATACATTGAGCACCGAAACGGTGTCAATGAGAGTATGTCTAATGTCGATGTTGTTAATTTTGACTATAATCATTAGAGGGTCTACTTGCTTTTGTACTTCTGGAGGTGGGAGTTCTTGTGGATATAACGTAATATTCAGCGAATCTGCATGAATATGAGCTATCAACGCATTAAAATTTATTGACCTAGCAAAGGCAAGAAAGAGGATCTTTTGCAAGGCTTCTTGAAGCATGCCTTGATAAATCAGAGCATACTGAAGCATGTCCACAGTGAGATCATAGCTAGAGTAACTTGAAGTTGCTTGACAAGATTATAATCAATGGGTGCTTTAGTTGTAGGTTTAGGATCTTGGAGAAGGCTTGGTTGTTTACTCATTCCATCCTTATAAGTATGGGATACCACTCTATAAGAGGGAGCCATAAAAATATCAAGAGAATCACTATCAGGTGGGACATCATCAATAGAACATTTCATTTTAAGAGGACTATCTAGAGTTAAATAAATGACTAGTCTCTTAGGCCTTTGAGGGATAATAGAGACATAGATTACTTTTACAAAATCATCACAACTAGTGTTTAATAATTATTTAAAGAAATATTCTCAACATCGATCTAGGGAGGATCTGTAAAGAGCGAAAGTCTTGTTTCCAAGAATCGACAATACTTTAAATAAATTCATTTATATTCAAAAGAAAGTCGACAAAATGTGAAGTGCGAAAGTCTTTAATTCCAAATGACTTCAAAACAATGACTTAAAGTCGTCAAATATATTCATAATACTTCCAGTTAAATTTATACACGTGTCATCTTACATGACATTGATAATAATACAAAGGTATATGTAACTTAAGTTTACAATTCGAGACTTAGGCATTTTTTCGCCTTAAGCTTTTCAATACATAATTCCAGATATAAATAATACATAAATGAGGAAAACATCCTTTGATCTTCAATCCAATAGCTTATCTTCAAACATGAAGACAAGAACAAGAATCAGGCGCTTTTTCCACCCAAACTCGAAGCTTACGCTTCCCCGTAATTCTTTATTCATTCAAAGAATACTCGACCCTGCACGGATCGCTTAGAAAAAAGCAGTCGACAAGCAAGATGAAATCTGGTGCGTGCCTAGTATAACTAGTAATACCACAAGAATTTTCATTTTTCTAATTCATTTAAAAAACAAGAAAGTTGGATACTAGGATATGGTAGAGATTTAATTCATTCCATCTGTTTCAATGGTCCTTAAGTTACTTACCCAAGTAAAATGGCATGCACGACAAATAAAAGCAATTTTGGAAAAACAAAACTACACTCTCTATAAACCCATATTCAACACCCGTCCCAGAAGGTAACTTTCCAAACACATGACATGCACATTCATTTATCAAGCATGCACGGTTCCATTCACAATAAAATTAATCTTTCTCAACATCTTAACTGCAATCTTGTTTCAAGAAAAAATGGTTTAAATGCAGTATTTTCATCGTTTTTAAATATAAACATCATTAAATTAATATTTAAATCGAATAATTAAAATAACAAAAAGAAGGTGTATCTCAAGTATGTAATCTAATTACATATTTAACAAGAATTAAATGAGTACACATTCTTTCGGTTCATTTGCTCTTGAAATTTAATAACACTTTAATATAGACTTTCTCTAATTTGTTTAATTTCAAGGTAATTATATTTTTACTTTATTTTCTTTTCTTTTCTATTTTTCCTATTTCCATTAAAAATATTATTTTCACCAAAAAGATAAAACCTCATATTTAATTATTTTTCGAAGGCAATTTTTTTTAGAATCATTCCTGAAGATTTATCAAATTTAACTCAAGTTTTTTTAAGCATATATAATACACAAAAATATTAAATCTTATCATTTTGGAAAATATTCAACAATTTTATTTAAACCAAAAACACTATCTTGTATGTTTCTATTGTTTTGAAAGTTTTATCTATTTGATAGTTTTGATTTTTGAAGCATTTCTAAATTTAAATAGATCTAAAACAATATGTTTTCTGTTTGCATCTTTTTAATATATTAAATCAGAAATTCGTAAAATAAATAAATCTACTGTTTCTTGATATTTTTCTGTTCAAGCTGTTCAACAATTTTCTATTTAATTTATTCTTTCATTTTCCATAAAAAACACAGTTTGGTGTAAGATATTTCTTCTAAATTGATTAAAATAGAGATTTGTTTTTTGTTAAAATTAAAATACAAGAATAAAAGAGAAAGAGTTAAACCCATATATGAATTGACTGTAAATTTTGGTGAATATTAATTTCATTGAATCTACTTGGTATTCTTGTAGCTGTGTGTTTCCTGATTTTGGTCTGTTGGTGTTTCCTCTATCAATTTTCTATTTCTAAATTCTCTTTTGTTTTTTACCACCTCTCTTTCTTCTTATCTCCACATTCGTATGAGAGTGAGATCTTTGTTCTCTTCTTTTATTCTGGCGCACCTTGCATGTCTCTCTGTCCACGCACCTCTTTCCCTTCTGCTGGCTACGTTCTCTATTCTTCTCCTACGCACTTCTCCTCTCTACACTCACTCTCACCCATTCCCTGCTGGTTGTATCCTCTCTTCCTTTATTCTGGCGCATGGGAGAGAGCAGAGTAAAGTTTTTTACAATTTTTTAGAAACATTCCCTTCCTACTGGCCGTGTATGATGGATTTTTGAGCAACCTCCAAATAAATTAAGACTAAAACAATTATCCTCTCTCATGGCCATGCATGGGTAAGATAAGATGAATCCCCCAATTAAAGAAAAAATAGAAAAATATCTATTTTTCAGCCTCCTCTCCCAAAAATGGATTTTACTTCTGTGTGTCTTCTCCAATTTGAATTTTTCCTTCTCTATCTGGTGTGGGTGAATGGGGAGGCTTCTATGATTAGCACCCTCCTTGTCCTCTGGCTGTGTGGGGATTAGAAAGTGGAAAGAGTTTATATGCAGCAACACAACTCTTCTCTTTGCTGACTGCGTGGGTTTTGAAGGCAATGGTTCTCAACATAAACTATACATTCAGAATGAAATATTTTATTTTCCTCTGCTCTTCCTCCTTCTTACTGTTGCTACGCATAGGGAAGTATAAATATCTTGCAATTAATCTTCATATTCAACTATTTCTCTATTGGCGCATGGAAAATAAGATGAATTATCCCTCTATTTTTTGCCTGTGCTCTCAAAATCGGATTTCTCACTCTCTTCCCCAATTCGAATTTCTCTCACTCATCTTTACTCATGCAAAGATGTTGGAGTTATTCACCAAGCTAGATCCACTTTTCACATTTGATCTCCAGCTAATTTGGCCATGACTCCAAGTTTAAATTTTGATTGCATTCAATTTTGGCTGAAAGATATTTTCTTCAATTTGTTAAACTGATGTTTGAATTCCATTTCAAATTTGAATGTATTTGTTTTTCCAATATGTTTTCAATAACCTAGTTTTGATATTTTATTATTTAAACATTTATATTTATTTTTCCTATTTATCAAATTAGAAAATACAATTACATCAAATAACACTATTTTATATTTTATTAATTTTTTCATAATTAAAACTCTATTCCATTAATTTAAAATAAAATCATCATTATTTTTAAATAATAACAAAATATTGACATAAGGAATTTAATTATTTAAATAAGATCAATTTTCTCACAAAATAATCAAATCATCATTCAAAGCAAACATATATTGTTTCACATATATTTGAAAAATCAATTAAACTTAATTTCAATTTGCAAGTATAATCATCACAAAAATACATTAAAATAATAACTAAGTGTGTGTGTGAGATTCCATCATCCTCATAAACATCTAATGGCTAAAAAGACTCTACCTGATTGATGTTCTCGCCTTCATTCACGTTCACCTGTTCCTGCGTTCACTTGCACTCGAATTTTCATCAGCAATGACAAACCCCAAATTTAATAAAAATGCATTTCAAATCATTTCAATTTACATTCCACTTTCAATTTCAATTTCAATTTCACTTGAATTTAAATAATCATTTCACATAATAATTAACAATCTCATGATTAATAATTTTCATTTAAATAATCAATAAAATCAGTGCGTGACATGATCAAATGTGGAAGAAGATTCATAATTCTCTAATGCATCATCTCTAGAAGAGAGTGCATTGGAATAGAGAGAAGGTAGAGTAATATTAAGAAAGGTATCAATTATTTCATCGTCTTGTGCTAAAATATCCTTAGAAGGAATCTTAGGAGAGGGATCAACAAAGAATAATAAGAAAGGAAACAAGAACTCACTTTCACATGCTTGTAAGAGAACTTCTTGAAGCTTCTTAACAAAGTTGTAAAGAGATAGAAGGAAGATATATAGAGAATACATTATAAAATAGAGATATAAACACGTCGACCAATCCAGAGAAATCTAGGGGTGATAGAACTGAGAAAATCCAAAAATCCAAATTTCTAGATTTTTTTGGTATTTTCTAGGTTCTAGTAATTTGCATTTTCGAAGGTCTTTGGAGTAGAATTTGGGGTTGAAACTTGCATCCATCCCTAAAATTTGGCTGTTGAAGGCACTATATTAAAGGGACTAAATTAGTCCTGTTGGAGACCTTTCCAATGGTGTAAACGGTTTTTAATTTCGAGCATCGAGTCAAAAGTTATGACCCCACCAAGTTGGGGTAAATAAATTCTTAGTTTTTTCAAAAACGTTGTAGTTCACGTCAAGTTCACCAAAATGTAGAGAAGAGGGATTCTATACTCATGAGTCTCTTTATTCTCAAGATATTCCCAATGGAAGAAACTACCCTAAACTACCTCAAGGAACAACGCAAGAGTTCTAGAATTTGGAGTAAAATCATAGAGGTTTTTTGGACAGACTAATGGACTCTGGGCCAAAGGATGACAAAGTGGAATAAGGATGATAGCATGGTGCACTAGAGTCCTAGAGTCGTGTTGGAATCTCGTACAAACTAGAGAGAAAGAATATCACAAAAAATGACTAAATGATCACTAACAATCAGATTGTTAAGAACTTACAAAATGCGAGAAAATGATAAAATATAATAGAATTGAAATAAGGTGAAGTATAAATGATAAAGTCAAAGAGGATGAGGGATAGAAGAATCTCACAAAAACCCAAGTAATGGAGCCTCTAGCAAATGAATTTCTTCGATATTTGTATGTATAAGATCTAGAGAAAATGTTGGGGCGATATAGGGATTTTCCTTAGTCAAACCCCCATTTTGGTATTCCCACCTCCATGGATAGCCAAATAGATAGAGAGAAATGAACAAAGGAGTGACAAAAGAAATACTTGCTTGAGGAGGAGATACCATATCACAAAATGAAGATATAATAGATAGGGGATGTTTGAAATCCCAAGATGCTCGCAAGCACAAGATAAAGGAGATATTAGTTGTAAGTCTTAAGGAAGCCAAAGAGAGAGGAAAAGATAGATGCAAGAGCTAAGAGACTTGCAAAGAGTGTTGTAAGGACATGAAAATTCTTGAGGTTTCTATAACAAGTGAGATACTTGTGCAAGAAAGAGAGTAAATAAGGAAAGAGAGTTTATCAAGAGAGAAAGCTCAAGATACAAGCCAAGAAGGCCCAATAGATTGAAGAATACAACTTTTAAAGAGAGAATAGGAGCAAAAAGAAGCTTATCAGGTGGTTACAAAGTGTCTCGAGTTGTTACCACCGAAAAAGGTAAGTGAGAAGTGGTAAGTATGCCCAGAAATAGTCATTTGAACATTGAAACGTCACAAGACGCTAGCACAACATGTGGGTGTTCGTGCAACACACTAGTGTCTAGACACATCATGCTACAGAATGACGAGAATGAGAAAAGCACAGGGTTTGATGCAAAGTTAATGCATGAAGGTAGTTGCTAAAAAGGGGTCTTGAGCATCTTGAGAGGGAAAAAGGCTGGTTTGATCTAGGGGCCAAAATGAGCCTACACAAATTCTATGGGAGTGGACACTAAAGCAAATGCAAGAATGTATGTGAAATTGCAAAGGGTGCAATTTTACGACATTAAAGTTTGTTCATGAGTATCAAGTATACAAATATTTGCTTGCCTCATGAAGTGCAAAGTTCATTATTATGTGGCACATTATCAAAGTTATCAAGAGGTATAGCTTTGGTCTGGTTGTACAGGAAGCTGAAATTAGGCATTAATTTTCCATAGCCACTTGCTTGTCTATGTGAGCGCATATTGGCCACGTGCGTATGTGTCACCTTTTTGGATACTCACCTAGCGGATAGCCTAGAGTTTTTTTGCTTTAGAGTGAGCGTGTGTTTTTAGACAAACAACTTAGATCTCATCCACAACATGAGAGACAAACGGTTGAAGCCTGATCCACCCCTTTTGTTTCTGTTTTTATTTTCTCTTTGTCTTTGGCAATGTATGCTTATGCCTTGTTATTACTCCTTATATCATTTTCATGTGTGTTATTTTGTGCCTATGTTGGTTTTCCATAGGATCTTGATCCTGGGGTCTCGCACAACCCTCTTGGTCGTTGTCATCCTATCCTACTAACATTGGTACATTTGAGCCCCTCTTGATGTTTGTGAACTAAATGAACCTAATTGTGCCTTATTTAGGGTGTTTTAAAGTGTTTTCTTGTACTTCCGCACTAATCTAGGGCTTTCATTAATGAATTGGGCTTCTTTATGCCTTATTTGGCCCTATTTTGCATCCACAAGCCTCAATTAATGCATTTTTTTGAGGATAATCCCAACACATTGGAGTCACTGAAAAAATAACCCTTCTACTTTTTCTAGCTAGTTTGGGCCCTCCCTATGATTTTGGCTTAATGTTGCCTTGATTTAGTGTTGTAATGTGGATGAAATATCACATTAAGTCTTTGGCCCTTGTGAACTAATGGATTTTAATTGTACCTTTCTAAAGTGTTCTGAACTGTTGTAACACACTTTAACACTTTTCTAAGGTTTTATCTAATAACTAAGCATAATAAACCTCTTTTTAATTTAAATAATCCTTAATATTTCCTTATTCAGAATGTTTTAAAGTGTTGTAACACACTTTCACACTCCTCTAGGTTTGTCATTAATAATTGGGCTTTCTTATGCTTTAATTGGCCCTATTTTGCATCACAAGCCTCATTTATTGCATCTTTTCAAGGATAATCCTAACACAAATCATTGACCAATCATAATTCACGTGTTTCTGGCTTATGTGGCCTATATTTTGTGATTTGGGACTCATTCGCCACCTTGGGTGAATGGGTCCCACCTGGATCTTTTGGCCCTCAACCAATTTTCACACATTTCTAAGTGTGTCGCCAAAAATTGTATATGTTTAAAGAAAAGAACAATTTTGTGCCTAATTTGATCCTTCTTTTGGCATCTTAGCCCCTAAATAACCCCTTTCCAAGCCTTATTTCAAAGTGTTTTAAAGAGTTGTAACAAGCTCTCACACTTTCCTAAGTTTTTCATCAATTAATTGACCCTTTCTTATGATACACTGACCCCTTAATGTAGTTATAGGTCCTACTTAAGTGTGTTTCAGAAGAAAATCTCGTGAAACATCATTAATTGCCTTTTAATTATTGACATCCACTTGAAATTTCCCAAGTGGACAAAGTCGCCACCTTGGGCGACTTAGTCCCATGTGTCATAAAAATCAAAATTAGCTCAAAATTTTGGCAGGATATTGTCTCCTAAACCCTAAGGTTAGCCTGTGATGAGCTATTTTCAGGAAATTAGGGAAAAACATGTATAAATAAAGGGTTTTCCCCTCATTTTTCATCTCTTACATCTCTTATCTTCTACACCTCAATCTTCTCGATCACTCATCTCTTACTCTTCTCAAGCAAGCTAGGGTTTGAGCATTCTAAGTCACCAAGACATCTATCCAAAGCATTCAAGGGATGAATCTTCAACCATTGTTGCAAGAACTCAAGATCAATCATCATGGAAAGGTACCAACTCCATTTGTTTCATGCTTCATCACAAAGTTTGTTTACAATTTCTGAGAGGAACTGATTTTTGCTGAAATCACATATTTTTAGAAAATATAATGATTTAAGCCTTTCAAAGTTCCATTTTAAGGATTCCAATTGAAGAGGGTTTGATCAAACCACCTTATATCAAACCCCCTTGGATAGAACCTCACTAGTTTTAAACCATACCTATAAATGAGTCTCTTTTACACCTATCAAAATGCTGATAAAAAATCACTTTTGATTTAACTTTTGGGGGATCAAATGAATTCATTTAAAATTTATTTTAAATGATTGTGGTATTCCTCTAAATGAGCTATCCCATGAATATAATTTTAATATGTTTTGGTTTTATTATGTATGCATTTTTTTAGTTTTATTAAACATAGTTTTTTCACCAAAAATCAAGCTCTTTGTTTTGCACATGTGGAAAAATAGAAAATTATCAAAACATTTATAAAAAAAATATGTTTGTGCTGGGTATTTATGTCCTTGATCCATTAAAAAAAATAAAATTGAATTTCGGTACATATAGAAAAAGGTATGTTGTATACAGTCCGCCTATGTCTGAATTGCCATTGGTTTGACTTCGAAACTCTATTAAGGAAAAAATATTCAATAAAAAACTATGAGACCAAATGAAAGTGCTAGATATCTTAGTTACAAATCTAAATTCGAAAAAATTAGAATTTTATCCTTTATACAAAAAAAATTATGTTGTATACGGTGAGCATCACTTTTTAAAAATGTTGTTTTCTGAAAAAAACCAGTGTTCGTGGGAGATGGAAAAAGAAGTGCAATATTATTCCAAAAATTTTGAAAAAAATATTTTTAGAATCTACAGACAAAATTTGATGAGACTCTAGTTTGCATCATCTTCAAATTCCTCACGGTTTAGCCGCTATAGGTCCCCAAATGTGAAGATTTAGTTAAAAATAATAATTTTAGTGTCCAGTTTGGCCAAAAATTGTAAACCACTATTGTAAACAACTCAAGTCTATCAATCATCATTGATGGTTGTTGCCCACAAAAGGATATAAAAGTCATGGAAAATACAAACCTGGGAATTGGACATTCCAACAGGTGACTAACATCTTTTCATGGTCATTCATTTACTTTGTCAAACCAGGGAACGCATACTTGAAATGGAGCGGCACTGTATGTGCACTAAGAACCAGTTTTAGCCACAACTTACTACAAATAGATGCTTAAAAAGGAATTCTACTCCTAATGTAGGAATGTAAAACAAAGTCTTGTCAACTTAAGCATAACTTAATTAAAGCAGGAATCGTAATAACCATTACTAGGAAACAAACCATAAACTGGCCTTATGCTGCAGGAACAAACATAGGGATGGATTCCTTATGCTGTAGGAACAAGATAAGACTGAGTTTGTGCTGAAACTTACTGGAATGAAATTATAATAGATAAACAACAGGAAACAAACAGCTAACTATAGATAATCACTAAGTGGGCCCCCTTAGCAAGCATCAACCAAGTTATGCAAGAATTGAACTCAAAACTTCACCAACTTTTATTCATGAACTTGGAATCATATACATGGTTGTTTTGCTTGTAAGAAAACTAACACAAAACTCTATTTTTCATTATAACAGTAATCTTAATACACTCTGTTTTGTATCTACTCTCTAGTCTAGTCCAATCTCTACTAACTATTACGTTCACTCGCGCAGGAGGAACATTTATTTATAGAAAGGTAACTAACTAACTAAATTAACAGAGAAAGATGTAGATATAAGTACCCCCCTGATGCTGAGGAACAAAATTCATAAATGAGAGTTTATTTGCTCAACGATTCAGAGAGAATCTAGTAATCAACTCTTCCTAGCTTGATGATCACTTCGGTTTCCTCCCAACGACTCGGACAAAGAATCCTTGCTTGAAACAACTTCTTCTACGGCGTGCTGGTAATGGGCTTTTTCTGCGAGGCCATGTTTTGTTGTGCATTGACTTGTTCATACTAACTTTAACAACCTGTGGAGCACATGACAACAAAGGTGAAAGAAAGCATGCATATAATATCACGATACTCATTATTAATCACACACATTAAATTCATCTCATTTATCAAAAACCACATGTATTGTATCAGTCAATTGGGAGGTCAAATAGGGCACTTGAATATAGTCATATGAAGATATTAGGCTGCAGGAATATAGGAATGCTTGCCATAAGATACTACCCATTTTTAAACAAAAAGTTTATAATCACAAAGTTTAAAACAACCATTAAAAAGAGTAAGGGTATTTAAAACTATGTCATGCTATCCAATTTATGAGCATATTTTGGGCTCATCAATGGAAAGGTAACAACTCCATTTTTTTCATGCTTCATTATCTTATCTCTTCATTTGATTTAATTATCTAAAAGGGGTTTGACCAAGGAAAACCCCCATGCCCTAACAATCAACAAGATTTCCCTCTTGGTGTGATTTGCAGGTCTTGTGTGTAGATTTGGAAAAGAAAAAAGGTGGGATAGTCTAAACAACAATTTTTCAAAGCCCTTCAAGGTGGTCAAAACCCTAAAAGTGGCTTGGAGAACACTTACAAAGGAGATTCTATAGTTTTGAGTCTGGAAACTTGTCAGGAAAAAAATTGTAGACCTGGAGCTACAAATTGCATCTTCAGATTCCCCAAAACCTAAATGTGGACCAAGTAGCCATCAATGGAGAATTGGTCCCACTACCAAGATTGAAAGGGGTTTTCTGTAGATTTGAGCACCCTTTTGTCTGAAACTTGTTCTGACAGATTTTCTCAGAAACTATACTAAGCCACCCAGATTGGCACAAGTGTCCTAGTTAGCTTAGATGCCTTAGGTTTTTTAGGATTCCAGACCTCCATCTTATCCCTTTTCATATTCCAAGTGCACTTCATTCTCCTCTTTCATCTATATCATAGTTTAATTGTATTTCACAGTTCATTTTATACATGTTTGTATACAACATTGTGTTTTCCAACGCTTCACATTTCTTAGGATTAACATCAATATATCATTTATTTTTTAGTTTGCTACCTTTATATTATCACATTCTAGTCACACACTTCCTACACATATTTCCCCCTAAGTCTTGAATGTTAACATTAGCATTTTGGTATCCCTCTCTCCTTTTAGGTGAAAAACCCTAGAAGTGTTAGAGAGTCTTGTTCTCAAATAAAGTACATTTCCTAGGTTTTACATCACTAGTTAGTCTCTTTTATCAATTTACACCATTTAGGGCATTCCCCTTTACAAATTCCTTGATCCCATTAGCCTTAATATTGAATGAACCCTCCAAATTTTGGGTGTGAAAGACATCTCTCCTTTTAGGTGAAAACCATAGAAGTGCTAGAGAAATCCTTTCCCCTTAAAATTTGTGGTTCATTTTGGTGTACCCACCTTTCAAACACCTTATTTTTTTATCTTGGAGTTCTTTATCATCCTAGGCTTCAATTGCATTGCATTTTTCATTATTTAAATTGCACTCTAAGGTTTCAAATTTTACATTAGTGAAAGTGCATACAGGTTGCATTTTTGCATCCCAAATCATTACAAAATTTTTGAAATTCTACATTTTCATCTTAGGTATGCATCTTACAACACAAAAAATCCCCAACAGGACTAATTCGCCACCTTGGGCGACTTAGTCCCTTTATGCCCCTAAAACAACCTTTTATAGAGCTGAAAACCCTGTTTTTAGGCTTCTGTTTGCTGCCATTACCTATTTGTATAAGTTGGTTGAGTTTCTGTAACATGCATTTCATTAGATTTAGCCTACATTAGCTCATTTTATGTGTCGCTTAAATTCAATTTTGCATTCACAACATTTCATTTTCATATCATTGCATAATATTATCAGTCCATTACCTTGTGTGAAATCTAAAAAATTGCATTTCATCCTATGTCTTTACATTATATTTTAAGTTTGCATAACTTCTATTACATTTCATTTATTAGAAATAGCATTCATGGCACTTTTGGATAGTATTAGACTTTTTCAAATTTCATTTTTCACATTAGTTCCTAGATAATTTGAATTAGATTCTTTAGAAATAAAAAATAAAACATTAACAACATCACAAGAAACCACTGACAACATTTCTTAAACTTAGAGATAGCAAGCCATTTAGTAGTGATTACTTAGACATGTTAGATGAAGCCCTTGATGACTTCATCTCTTCTATATTATCCACTAAGGCTTTGACACAAGAGGATGGAAGCATTGATAATCATGATAATCATAATTGTTCTTCTCCTGATATCTCTCCCATTCACGAACTCATTTGATTGCAAAATCCAACAAAAATTGCTGACGAAAGATGTAAAATGAGATGATCATAGGGTACTTGTGATATTTGATGTGTAATTTTCAATTTTTTAAAATTTTATCCCCGACGTTCGTCAAAATTTTGACGAACCTAAATTTTTGTCAAACCTAGCTAAATGGTGCCATAATTTTGAATTTAATTAACATACTCTAAAAACTAATGAAACCAAGTTGTAGCTCGTCAAATTGGAGAAGTGAAAGTTCAATACCAGCACCAAGGAAGAGTTTGGAGGAGTTAAAACAAGGTCAATACCAGCACTGAGGATGATTTTGGAGTTAAAAAAAGGTCAATACCAGCACCAACGAAGAGTTTGGAGTGAAAAAAAATTGAATACTAGCACCGAGGAAGAGTATGGAGGAGTGAAAAAAGGTCAATACCAGCGCCGGGGATGAGGTTGAGGGCATCCAGGGAAAATCGACGACCAGGGGACAATGAGTACTGTAAGTTTGGCACCCCCATTCTCTCTAACCTGCAATTTTCATGCCTAGCATGGAATTATGCTTACATAACATAAAATCAAACAAATGGAAGTTTAAAGGGGCAAAGGAGCCCAAGTATATGCTAGGCTAAGCTAGATCTAATGAATGGAAATAGAGGCATACAATTCTTCTTTAATACCTCCACAAAAATATGCAAGGAAAGGTCTCCTCCTTTCTTGGTAGTGATAACCTCCTCCACACACAACCCTTAAAAATTATGATTAAAGGAATATAATATTTGAATAAATCAAAGTTGATTCTCTCCTACCTAATGCAATATTTAGTCATTTTATCCTTACAAAAAATTATAGTGATTACTAGAGGAACATAGACCAATTCCTCATAATAGAAGAATTTGATCATACTTTTCCAATGATGGCATTATGAGAAAACCTTAGGTTAAATGAAGAACCATCATTTGAAGGTGATGTCGTCATGACCTTTGAATGAAGAACCTTCATTCAAAAATGATGCCATGTCAAGACTTTCAAATGAAGGTATTTTTTAATTTAAAAATTTCATGTCCAAAATGCTTTATAAAAGGAACCTTTGTATGAAGGACCTTCAAATGAATACCTTAATTCAAAGGTCCTTCATTAGAAGATCCTTCATATGAAGGTTTCTTTAATGCCATCCCATTATAGCTCTTAGAGTTGTTAGAGATATATTTTTTTTGAAGTAGAGATTGGACCATCAAATAGTGTCACCATGACTCTACCAAGATATCCATCAAATTGATAAACCCTAACTTAACAACCACAAATTCACAAGAAAAATGCCCCTGTTAGCCCTAGGGCATCAATTCAATGCCAAGTTTCTTGCTTGAACAGACCCCTAAATGCAATGAACCTCTATCATACCATGTTGCACACCAATCCACCGAGTTACAGATCTAAGATAGTGGGTGGATTGGTGGATGCCATTTCTATTTAGCCCTCAAATCCTTACATAGGCAAAACAAGGCAGTCCCTATAAATTTGATTTTTTTCTCCCACAAAACAGTGATTTAGCACTTCAAAACAAATGTAAATGAAAGGGAACACATATATTTATCTACAAAAATGATCTCAGAGCATTTTAAGCTTGTACAGATCCATACAACACAAAAGAACTTCCAAAAAATAGTAAAAAAATAGAAAATTGCTTCAAGAACATGGTATTTGATATGAAATTTGGTATCAACTCCTCCAACAATTGCAATAATTGCAATGGGATGAGAATAAAATATGATTTAATTGGGATAAGAAATGCATCATTTGAAGCATCAAACCAATATGCAAAGATGAAAGAAAGTGCTAACCCCTTAAACTGAAAAAGTTTCTTTTAACTTTAAGTTTGTTGGGTAGCCAATTATTTTAACTTATCAAATCCTACCATCATAAATAATAAAAATGTTGTTTCAAATGACTATGAGCACTAAATTTCACTATTTGAAGCTATTGAAACCTTGTCATAGAGAACTAGAACATTGATGCAACCATTCATCCTACCTTAAAACATACCAAAAGTCTCCTAGAAATTAGACATAGGAAGATTTAAGATGACTTAAACAATTTTTATTACCAAAGAATAAAATTATGATGACTTAACCAGGCCTAATACACACTCCCTCCCCGCTAACCACTTAGACATATGGAAATTAAATGTAAATTTGCTGCTATTTTTAGTCATGTAGGTGTCCAATAAACCACTTGGTGGTGTTTCCCTTCAAGTTTATTTACTTGAATGAAGAGAAAAAGTCCTTTGATTACAATTAGAGAATACATTTGAGGCCTTGGTTGTGTAACTGGTGGACCATAGTCACATTTAACACTTGTTACAAAGTTTGGGAGTTAAAACATCAAGTAGATTTGATTTTTTATGGAAACATTTGGACGGTAGTAACAATAACTTGCAATCTATCAAGACTTGATTACCTTATAACTTGTCAAATTCTAGTGATGAAATGATAGATTAATAATAATGTCACCTTGGGATCACATCACCATGAAAGAACTTCATCCAACATCCTTATGAGTGGATGTGTACCACCAAATAGGTATTTGTTAGATTTGTCTTCCTCGAGCGAGGGAAATTCAGGAAGAGAAGAGGAAAGAGAGACATGTAGTAGGTCTAAAAGAGGGAGATCAACTAGAGGTCAAAAGATTAGAAAACACATGGAATTTTTTCTTGCTGAAGGGGGGTCATGTTCTTATGATGATGAGAGAATAGGCGACATCGAGGTTCCCTTGAGGTACAAACATCTATGGAAACAATGGGTACCCAAGGAACTTCCTCCAATAAACATTGATTTTTGTGTCAACTAGAGGATATATCACATAGCACCATCATCATTACATGGTTTGGGCCTATTTTACATGGATGACATAAAGGTTTGTTACGAAAAAAGTTACTGAATTGATGGAGTATGTCAGACCCTGTTATAGTTACAAAGATTGGATGCAACTAGTTTGATATACATGAAGTATGTGTAGGTGTGCACTGTCAGCAAATTATATAC
Organism: Sequoiadendron giganteum; assembly: GCA_007115665.2. Lineage (NCBI taxonomy): Eukaryota > Viridiplantae > Streptophyta > Pinopsida > Cupressales > Cupressaceae > Sequoiadendron > Sequoiadendron giganteum. Next base: position 217,407,592 of record CM021104.1, read on the forward strand.
AACTAAAAGATAAGGATCAAAATAAAGGAGTGGCTAGGTACATTGACGGAAGGCCAAAAGCATCAAAGAATATTGCAGGGTTTATAAACAGTACATGACCTGGGTCAACAAATAAGCAACCCAATTGCATATTTGAGGCACGTGAGGGAAACCATGTATTCATATGTGTGATAAAATCAATAACTATAGGGGAAGAGTTGCTAATCAATTACAATTTGAATCACTTAGATACAAAAATAGTTTCTATGGGGGTGGTATGTACTATATACCATTTTACCCAATCTCCAATTAATGACTCCAATATACCATTTTATTATTATGTTTTTTTTTGTAAGTCTATTGGTTTCATTTCGGTAATGTTTTTTTATATTTAATTTTTGTCACAGCAAGACATTGATCATACGGGGAAGGATTTGGCCTAGAGCACAGATCAAGATGCATCTTTAGGTGCTTCTACCCGACAAGTTTACCTCATTGTAATTGTACAAATTAGATACAAGAAAAATGTTTTATTATTATGCTTTTTTCATGAGTTTATTGGGTTAATTTCAATAATGTTTTTAATATTCTTGTTGCAATCAGCTGATTGGGGAAAGGCACCAGCAGTAGAGGAGAGCATCCATATGGAGGTGTAGTCACTATTATGTGATGATGACATCACATTTTCCGCAAACCCTATGGATATGATAAGGAAGGAAAAAAAAAATGCAATGTTCAGAAATCCTTAAGTTGGTATTCATAGTGCCTCAAACAGATGAGATAAGAGAAAGGGTTAAAATATTGAGTGAGAGAGCACATAACTTGAAAGTAAGTTTTCATGAAATCTTTAATTATAACATAAGTTCATTCATGGTTTTATATTTTGTACTCTTTTATGTCATGAACTAAAATATGTGTTGTTTTTACAGGATTATTTGCATCCTCATGATGCTACTAGCCATGATCAGGGTACTACAAGTGTTGCCCAAGGAGTAGGGGTTGGTACAAGTTTCAATCCTGATCTTCCTACACATACATCACATCATCCGACCCCATCATCCATGCCTATATTGTCGAATAAAATGTCGGAAACACATACCATGCAGGCATTCTATAGTGCACCCTTTAGCAGTGAACACATGCCAGAACATGGGTCAGGACATGTACCTGGGGATGTAGAGGCCACTAGTACTGGTGATGTTTTAGCAGAATTTCCTAGATCTTCTCGTATTACTAGTACAAGAAAATTTTCGGTCACATTTGTGGTTACTAAGGATTTCATTCCCATAAAGATAGAGAAGGTCCCAGGTACTTTAATTTTTTTTAATTATTATTATATATAATCCAATTGAAATTTACTTATTGATCACTCTTTTTAGACTAATGATCCCACGATCATTTTATAGGAAATGATATTTTTTATAAAGATCTAAGTGATATTACATTGGAGCTATTTGGGTCCACCATACGTACATGGTAGAATGCCAAAAACCAAGATTTAAAAGATGAGCTCATTAACCGTTTAGTTGTGTTGTTCGGTGATAAAACATTCAACCAAACAAAGGTCCTTAAGAAAGCTGGTACCTATTTAATGTATGTGAGGGACCAATATAGGTCACATTTAGAGAAGAACAAAAAGTATGAGCATCCCCCCATGATTTTGGAGAGGGAGTGGAAGGACCTGGTGTCAAATGGAAAGGAGAAGGCTGAAAAGAAAAAAGGAAAGACACCACCGGGCCAAGGAAGGTATGTGATACTATCAACAATGTAATTATATACTAATTACTCCTTATTTTTTACATAATCTAACATATTTACAACTTTTCATAGGCCACCCAACACATCGAAGGCAATAAAGGAAAGACTAGAAAAAAACAGGCAACACAAACTTAGCTATGGTGGTTATATGAAATTAGCCGCACAAATTGTAAGTATCAATAAATGAAATATTGCATCCAAATAATAAATTGCAAACAAATTTGGTTTTATCACACCATAGAAGAAAAAATCATGATCTTATGCAAAAATGCAGGGATTTGAATTCAACAGAGTGCCCACAGAAGAGGACCTAGAGATTTCCTTCTAGAAAGGCTATGGAGCCCTGGCTGAACACCTAAGAGTCTTGACTGGGAAAACACAATCTTCCACTACATTTGTCATGTAGGTAAATAAACTCAATCAAGTTTATTTAAAATTGAATACTTGTGCAATCTTTTCAATATTAATTTCCACCATAAAGTAATTGTGTGCCTATTTGTTTTAAATAGACAAGCAATGATAATACTACACATGACATTGGAATGCAACCTGCTGAGGGTGGAGCACAACCTACAGATGGTCATGGTGTGCATCCCGGTACTGAATGTATTCATGTGCTATACAAAACGCAGTATGGATTAATACAATTAAACATCTTTAATTTCATTTGGTGTATTAATTAATGTAACCTTTCGTGTTTCAACTTTAGAGCATGTAGAGCATGATTAACATGTTGAGCATGATTAGGCTAGACAAGATCAAGAACATGATGTGGCCCCATCAGATAAAGAACACCACTTTAATGTTCTTTTAATTAATGAAATACTTGTAATAATAATAATAAAACATATCAATTTAACATTTATTTGCTATTGCAACAAACCCCCCTTGTAGCGGCATCCACGTCATGAGTATACGACTAGGCATATATTAAGATCACGAGCAAAGCTCAGAAAAACTAAAGGGGGGATAGATGATTTAGAAAAATATACTCCACTTCAACTTTTTTTAGCTGCAAAAAAGAAAAAAAGAAAAAAAGAAAAAAAAATGATTGTAATCATATTATGACAACCATATTTTTGATAATATGTAAAAACTGAAAGAATGAATGTCATATGTTAATGAATGAATGCAAATATGTTAATGAATTAATTTTATATGTTAATGAATGAATGTTATATGTTATTAATGGATGAATAAATGAATGAATGAATGAATGAATGTGTATATGTTAATGAATGCATGTTATATGTTATTAATGTAGAATGAATGAATGAATGAATGAATGCTATATGGTATTAATGGATGAATGAATGATTAATGTTATATGATCGGGTATGGGGAATTGAGAGTGATTTGAGGGAGGGAGGGGCCAAATGAGCTTCCACATTCACATGGTTGGCCTTGTTAAGTAGAGAATATTAAACTATTCTCGAAATAAAGAGAAGCTCAATAAGGTAATGCACTTTTCAATATAAGAAAAACATCGTTTGAAGCATCAAACCAATATGCAAAGATGAAAGAAAGTGCTCAATTTTCACTATGAACATTGTGTTGTGTGTGGATTTTGTTTCAAAGCTCTGTTTCTTTTGTCTTTAGTGGTGACATAGCTCTAAAATTTGACTTTTGTGCATAACTGGTTAGTGGAAAATTTGACAGCTCTGAAGGGTTTAGAGGCTCGATTGAGATAGATAAATAGATATTTGGATCTTTTTTTGATGGGAGGCTTCCACTTAACCATGAGATTGTGTACCATCTGCGGGTATGCAAAAATTTCTCTACTTACATTCATTCAACTTACTGTACTATAATACCTAACAAAAATGTCCTTTTCATTATTCTTAGATGGATTTTCATGCCCTGTTCCGAAGCACATGTTTTAGAATAGGAAAGAAGGATGCTAGCAAGGGTTAAGGAATTTGGCTTTACAGCTTCCAATTGCATAGTTTACTTCATTCATCCAGCATATTGCCAATGTATTCCACAATTGTTGGAATCATATCCTATAACTACATAAATAGTAAAATTAAAATATGTAAGTTTCAAATATGGCATTACATATCTTTCTATGAATTTTTGAAAGAAAATATCAAAATGGAGAAGTATTAACAAAATAATCTGCATAATTTCTAAGAGATCAAAGATTTTTTTGTAGAGTTATCTTGAATATATTTAAGACAAAACTAACTTATAGAGATTGAAGTAGAATATCGGTAGTCTAAAATCACAAGTCAACACATCTTAGTATTATCTCAATTCAGGAGAACAAGTTCCACTATCCATTAGCCAGTAAAAAAAAAAAATCAATTCATAAGATTATTTTGTTCTAATAGGGTTGATCGGTTGCTTGTTTCTTTTTTATTGTCAGGAAGTCATCAACATACACTTGGTTTTCCCACCTTCTCTTGCCTCGTGGCCAAAGATTTTCTATAGAAGGCATCAAATTAACCTTCAAGATTGACAATGGAAATGATTACAAGTTTAATATAACTTAATGTTAATTGGGTATGATTTTATTTCTTCAAGACCAATTTAGATTCATTTTCTGCTCACACTACTTTTATTTACATTTATGTTTTTCTAATATCCATTTTCCTTTACATTCATATTCTTCTATACATTTTTTGTTTACAATAATGTTTTCCTTAATTTGATCTAGGGGAGAGGACCCAGTACCTGAGCATGTTTCAATAGTTGTGATAGTAGTGGTTTATATAGTGCCCAACCCTAATTATTTGATTTTTCTTACTGATCCAATTAATACCTCAACAAAACGGGATAAAACTGAATAGAATTGGTTGTTCATAAATAATTATCAACCATTTGGAGTGTGAGATAATCATAACAATACTTCAAAGTAAAAGATATTCATTAATTTTCAATTTGTAGCAAGCTCTGGGTGAACACAAACAAATATTGAACCACAAATAATAGATGCAACTTAGATCAGTACCTTGTTTTCATTGGAGGAACAAATACCTAAGGGTTTACAACAGATTCAACCTGTAGCATATAAGATCTTTGATAATATCGCCTTAAAATATCACTAATATGTAACTTGTTCCATTACTACTCGCTTGTGCACCTCACCAATGGTTCCAATCACATTTGATGTAGGTTTGAATCTTAACCGTTGATCTTCATCTAGGCTGGATCATCGAACGATTATGCTTCAGTCAATCTGACATTGACATCCATCGTAGCAAATGGCCCACAATTCCTCCAACCAAACCATTCTAGCTCAGGAACCCTTACAACTCACATTTCTGGGCCCACCATTTCCTATTTCATCAAATAAATCCACGTGTCAACATTCCCTTGATATATCATTAACCATTTTGCAACTCTTGATCATGTGATAGCGGGAAACCATAGATCTTTAGCAAAGTTTCTCATGCAGATGGTTGACAACTTTGGATTTAAATGTCGAGCTCCTTTTGTGTTTAGATTAAAACATCTTCGCCGATTTCAAGCATGTGCATTTTAGATTCACTTTATTAGCTCGCCAGTTAATATATTAAGGTCAGCTTAATATATTAGAAAATTTATAATGTTCCTTCGACCTCTTTGAATGTGACAGATGGCACCTTCCTGTGATATCGCGATAGAGTATTGAACGATCACGATATCACAAGAAGGCACCGTCTGTCACATTCAGAGAGGTGGAAGAAACATTATGAATGCTTTGATAAATTAATCCAACCTTAATATATTAATTAGTGAGCTACTAAAGTGGATCTAAAATGCACATGCTTAAAATCAGTGGAGATGTTTTAATCTAAACAGAAATGGTGGTCGATATTTAAAGTCAAAGTTCTCAACCATTTGCACAATTAAGTTTGTTGAAGATCAAGATCTACGGTTGCTCGCTATCATGTGATCAAGAGTTGCAAGATGGTTAACGAGTGCGATATCAAGGGAATGTTGACACGTGGATGGTTTTTTTTTTTAAAACTACATTGTTTCGTCAAACTTTCGACGAACTTCCAAAAACGTCTGATGAAAATTTTGTCATAATGAATTGCCTATTTCGTCGCAAGTTTGACAAACTTCTATTGTTGATCCGACACTTTGGCAAAGGCATGCCACTTGTGTTTTGGCTACGGTTCATCACTAGATTGACAAAATGTCCATCAATATTCCGATGAACACTAGGGCCCTTTTCCATGGCGGCAACAGACAAAGCTATGTTGTGATTTTGATATTTTAAAGCTAGTTGGGAAAGTGACGAAACTTTAGCGATGAAAATTATTTCAGTGGTTCGTTGGTATGCCAACAATATATTGTTGATATTCCAATAAACGTTCATAAAAAATTAGAGTGAAATACAGTAGTGATTGGTGATGAAGGTATCTTGGTGAAAGAATATACAACCATTAAAGATTATGAAAGTCTTTTTTTCCTTCCTCCTCCTCCCCCTATAGACAATGTTATAGGACATGTAGATGTAAATGTAGACAATTATGAAAATCAAAACATTTCTTCTCCTAATATCTTCTCTAAACATGAAGAAGATTGTTTAGTGTTAGAAAATACACCTCTTAAGAGTCATGAGAGTCTTGACCCTCCCTTCCCTTATGCTCCTACCATTTGGGACAATCATTTTGAAAATCATGATGGTCCTTCTCTTGATTGCTCCCCTACCTATGATGAAACTAGATTACAAACTCTAGCCATGGCATGTGGTGAACCTCTTTCAAGCTCTCCTACTAGGGTAGATAGTATGGAACAAGAGAATGAGACCTTCGTAAAATAGGATAATCAAATATAACCCTCTCCTCATCATCCCACTATTGATCATTCTTTCATTGATCATTCTCCTACTTGTGATGAAGTCATTTTAGAAGAAACAAACCTCGAATGTCACAAACATGTGGTTTGTAGTTCTCCTAAAAACTCTCCACCTAGAGAGGACATCATGATGCAAGACATGAATAAAATTGACAATAATAATATTACACCCTTAGAAGAATATGATGAACACATGTTAGACTCTCCTTCCCTAGTGGGCGTTAATATTATTCAGCCTCAACTCATCCTTTATCCACCTCCAAACAAACCTAAACCCGAACTTATCCTTTACCCACCTAAGAATAATGTGTCACAACAACTGAGTCATAATACCATTGCTCATACACATTACACTATACATGCTATATGACAACAACAACCAACCTCAACACCCTTAGCTTTGACTAATCTGATATTACCTACTGCCCTTCGCTTAAATTCATACATTAGGGAGTATGATATTTTCGACCAACTTAAGAATACTCCTGCTAAGATCTCATTATGGGACCTTATTCAAACCTCCCCTCACTACCATAACATGATGCAACATGCCTTACAACAAATGAAATAGAAGCTATGGTTCAAGGCTTGAATGCTGACATTGTTTTCCACCAAAGTGAGCTACTTCCTTTGGAAGTGAAAAAACAAGTTGAAGCTTTCATATTCATATCTCAATACAAAAGAATAGGGATAAAGTGAACCCTTGTTGACAAATGTCTCTGTTGTTAATGTGTGTAGTGTAAATCTTTTAGATAGGTTGCATATGGATAAATCAAACATTCAACCTACTGCTTTATCTATCAATGGATTTGATAGTGTAGGACATAAACTGCTTGGTGTGATCACTTTCCCTCTTACAGTTGGAATGGACACATTAGACACGCTGATCCATGTTATGCCTCATGATGTTTCATATAATCTCATTTTAGATAGACCATGGATTCATGCAATGAATGGCATGCCTTCCACTCTTCATCGTAAAATAAAGTACATCTACAACAACACAGTGTACACCCTTGACGTTGATTATGATATTTACAGTGTCTTACAACTTGAGAAAAAAAAATCCACTCCCTTCAACACTTCAACACCAACCAAAAAATGGAGCCCGCACAACAAAAAAACAAAGAAAAACATACTAAGAAAATCGTGAAGCTCTTAGACGATGATGGGGGTTCCTTAGACTTCACACCTCCTTTACTAGGAAAATCCAAGATCACAAACAAAGACTCTAAAAAGGTCACTGCAATCTTGTCAACACAAGACTCGGTAGATCCTTCACAAGCATCCATCTCAACCACTTTAGACAAAAAAAGAAAATAATGAGAAATCACCTAATCCAAAAGCATTGAAATAGATTCATGGAAAAGGTTATGCACTTAGGAAACAACTTGGTTATAGTGGAAAAGGATGTGGTGCTAATGAACAAGGTATTTGCAACCCTATCAAGCCTAACACACAAAAAAAAAATCATGGTCTTGGTTATATTCCTTTGATTGAAATCACCAAGCGCTCAATTGAAATCAACACCATCACAAACAATCCTTCTAAACCAACCTCTACACTAGTGCATCTTGAACTAATAGACACTAGTGCTCTCCCAAGTGATCCTTTGAAAAAAATGAAACACATAAATAAATTCACCTAATGTCAATGTCATCTCGCAAAACACTAATGATTTAGATTTAACACACTCCTCTAAAGGAGCATACAAAATCTTACAATCCAAAGCACCTTGCGTAAGTATGCCATTCTATACTAAGAAAGAGGTATCTTTGTCACAATATAGAGGAACACTTTCTACCTTTGAATAAGAAGGTATCTTGTTGAGACTACTCCAAGATCACTTGATATCCATTCCTCCAAAAACTCAGAAGAAATTCTATTACAATAATTCCTTTTGTGCCTATCAAAAAGTCCACAGTCATTCTACTAATGCATGTAAAACCTTGAGTAGTAGAATCCAACATAGTAAGGATTTTGGTGTTATCTCTTATGTGGGGGAACCTACTTCCTTTAATTGATACTGATTTTCACTTTACCATGCATTTCATCAATCCTTTTGGATCACTCTTATCTTGCACTAAGTGGGGGCAAGGGGTTAGCTATCCTTCTCCTCGTATGTCACTTGTCGTTGTCTCTCTTGACTACTTGTTAACCTTTCATGAACATATAAGAACAAGCTTGGGATGTGGATGACATGTCTTAAGTTGACTCGCATGTGACATATGACTTGGCATAGGACATTCTGAGTAAGATCTCATGTCTTCTTCTTCTACTTTAAAGAAATTTCTCACAATAATGGTGTTAGCAACTACTTTAAAGTGGGGGCATACATGGACACTCACATTTCATTGTGCTATTTTATTTTTCTTGCAATTCCCTCTCTTGGAAACATTAGGTACAATGTTGCTCAAGATGAGATATTGCACTTGTCCTCTCTTGGAAACAAGGTGAGACCATTTGCACTTTTCCTCTCTTGGAGACACTATGCATGATTCTCCTTAAGGAGAGAGCTTGTATGGACAAAGAAAAATCCCTTTGAACATTCCTTACACCATTTTACATTACAAAAAACATTTTCTTTTGTGGTGCCTTATCAAAGTTATCAGGAGGTATAACTTTGGTATGGTTAAGCAAGAAGCCCAACCAACAACATGAATTTCCCTATATCCACTTGTGTGTGTGTGAGTGCATACCAGCCATGAGTGTATGTTTCTCACCTTCTTGGACTTCTCACCCGACAGATAGCCAAGAGTTCCATCATCTCAGAGTGAGTATGCATTTTTGGACAAAAAACCTAGATCTGATCCATAACTAGCTTGAAAAATGGTCAAATCTTGATCCACCTTTTTACTTTTGTTCTTATTTTTCCTTTATTCCTTTTCGTCGCATGATTACATATCTTGTTTTTCTACAAATCATTCACCCTTGAATGTGTCCTCTTGCACTTATGTCGGTTTGACTTAGGATCTTGAATCCTAGGGGCTTGACCACCTCCTTCATCTTTTCCATTATTCACCATCCACATTAGCGCCATTTGGCTACTTTAGTGTGAATTTGAAGCAAGTTCGTCCTCTCAGTAAAGTGGGGGCTAAATGTGTTACCAAAAATTGTATACCTTTGAAGAAAAGGACAATTTTGTGCCTAATTTGATCCTATTTTCGGCATCTTAGCCCCTAAATAATGCCTTTCCAAGCCTTATTTCAAAGTGTTGTAAATATTTGTAACAAACTCTCACACTTTTCTTAGGCTTTTCATCAATTAATTTACCCTTTCTTATGATAAAATGACCCCTTAATGCACTTATAGGTTCTACTTAAGTGTGTTTCAGAAGACAATCCTATGAAACATCATTAATCACCTTTTAATTCCTGACACCCACTTGGAATCTCCCAAGTGGACTAAGTCACCATCTTGGGTGACTTAGTCCCATGTGTCAATAAAAATCAAAATTAACTCAAAATTTTGGCGGGATATTGTCTCCTAAACCCTAAGGTCGGCATGTGATGATGTATTTTCTGGAAATTAGGGCACAACATTTATAAATAAAGAGTTTTCCCCTCATTTTTCATCTCTTACATCTCTTATCTTCTACACCTCAATCTTCTCAATCACTCATCTCTTACTCTTCTCAAGCAAGCCAGGGTTTGAGCATTCTAAGTCACCAAGTCATCTATACAAAGCATTCAAGGGTTGAATCTTCAACCATTGCTGCAACAAATCAAGATCAATCATCATGGCAAGGTAATAATTCCATTTTTTTCATGCTTCATTATATTATCTCTTCATTTGATTTGATTATATAAAATGGGTTTGACCAAGGAAAACCCCCATGCACTAACAATCAACAAGTTTTCCCTCTTGGTGTGATTTGTAGGTCTTGTGTGCAGATTTGGAAAATAAAAAAGGTGGGAAAGTCTTCAACAATTTTTGAATTCCCTTCAAGGTGGTGAAAACCCTAAAAGAGGCTTGGAGAACACTTATAGACCAGATTCTATAGTTTTAGGTCCAAAAACTTGTCAGGAACAAAAGTGTAGACTTGGAGCTATAGACTGCACCTTAAGATTTGCCAAACCCTAAAAGTGGAATAAGTCACCATCAATGGAAAATTTGTCCCACTACTAGGTCTAAAAAGGGTTTTCTGTAGATTTGAGTACCTTTTTGTCAAAAACTTATTTCGATAGATTTTCTCAAAAGCTGGATTAAGTCGCCCATATTGGCACAAGTGTCCTAGTTAGCTTTTGCATTAGGTTTTTTCAGGATTCCAGACCTCCATCTTGTCCCTCTTCATATTCCAGGTGCACCTCAATCTCCTCTTTCATCTATATCATAGTTTATTTGTATTTCATAGTTCATTTTATACTTGTTTGTATACAACATTGTGTTTTCCAACGCTTTGCATTTCTTAGGATTAACATCAATAAATCATTTCTTTTTTAGTTTGGTGCATTTAGATCATCACATTACAATTACACACTTACTACACATATTCCCCCCTATGTCTTGAATGTTAACATTAGTATTTTGGTACCCCTCTCTCCTTTTAGGTGAAAAACCCTAGAAATGTTAGAGATGTTGGACTAAAGGGAACACTGAGAGGGGGGGGGGGTGAACTAGTGCTTTGCAAATCTGAACTTTATTAATCTGATAATTAAACCATTTCAAAATTAAACCAAAGAAAGATGCAAACACACAAAGTAATCATCGACAACACCATAACACAAGGATTTTTATGTGGAAACCCTATTAGGTGAAAAACCATAGTGGAGGTTAATCCACATTTTGAGTACTCAAATATAGTTTTTTACAAAAGGGAATGCACTTGCATTTAGGCACACTACCTAAAGCTCACTTCTCAATATAAAGGCTCACTACCTTACAAAAGTTCAGATTAAAACCATCTAAAGGGTTGAACTGAAGTAGTAGCATCTACTTATGCCAAGTTACCATTTTGGTTAGGCTCATGGATCAGATTCTTGATCCTCAGTCTGATTATGTTGTTCACTCTTCTCTTCTTGAAATTCACAACACAAGTCCATGCACAAATGAATTCACACCACTATCCTTCTGATTTTTGCATGAAACACTCATATACTTCGCATACTACACATTCGCTCTCCTAGAATTATAGTACCAATCTCATATATATATTCGCTATCAAGGATTTGATCATTCATATGCTGACTTACATAAAACATAAAATAATTTTCAACTATCGACTAAATCCACCACTAATTCTTTATGCGTGCCACCCATAGTCAGTTAAATCATAGTGAGGACCCAAATAAACAAGTTTGAACATGAAAAATTTATCAAATTACTTCTTAAACATCCACAATGACTAATTTCGCCAAGCCGACCTTCTAACACAGATAATCAAAAAATTAGTGCATTGGATCTCCTAGATCATATACTAGTGAATGCACATCAATATACTTCTCAAATAAGGTAATAAAAACATCAAAAAACCTTCCTCTAAGATCCACAACTCAAAATAATAGTCTGGTGAGGTATTCAGATCGACATCTTTGCCTTTAACCAGATTCTATGTTCTTCATTTTGTTCTACCGGTATGAGCCAATACTAGACTATAGAGTGAAAGAGTGACTTTAGGTTTCCATAAATGACAACAATAGAAGCCATATTCCAAAAATATCCCCCTTTGGCATTGATGGCAACACTTAGTGAAAAATGACTAAGTGTCAAAATCACAATGAGTACACTACCAAAGCTCAAAATTCCAAAACATAGCTCCCCCTTAGATGATGAGGCATTTTACATTGCTCTCTCTCCCCCTTTGAAAAAAATGAAAAAATATAGAAACCATATGCTGAAACATGTGTTCAATCTCCCAAAAACTTCAAAACTGATTCAAAATTAAAAAAAATAACATCTGCTTCTAGAGTTAGAAAATTATCTTGTGATTTTCCTTCATCTCCAGAAGGAATTTATTCCAAGAATATATTGCAATCCCAATTATTATAATCATGTTGTTATTCTTAGATGTCATATTGACAATCTGAGTGAGGGATTCCAAAATTGTGATTGCATCCTCTAATTTTTCACCGTTCCTTAGTATTTCAACCTTCTACTCCAATCTACATTTAGTTAGGTCCTTCACTTTCTAAAAAGTGTCCACAAGTGTGTTTTTAGTGAACTGAAATTTTGTGTGCTCAGACTGTAGTTCTTGAATTCTCTTCTTGATTTTACCATCCTGATCCTAAAACATATCAAAAAAATTTCCAATCCCATTCGATTTTGTTTCAATCTGCTCCAATTTCTCTTTGTATTTCCCAACTGCATGAGGCCAATGGGTGCAATAGTTGTAGATGTTATTTTCTATATTTATGCATTGCCTTAGCTCATTCATTTTCTTTTTCAATTTGATAAGTGATAGCTTGAATTGCCCCTTCAAATGTGTGATAACTTCACCTTCTTCTTTGTCTTGAGATTCAGAGTTGATTGTTTCTTTTATGCATTCAATCATTTATTCAGGTAAGATGTTCTGCAAATTATTCAATTTGATTTGATTGTGCAAAATATGAGCACCTAAAACACTTATAATCATATCCTGATCATATGATGGTCTGATGGACCATAATTTGGCAATTTTTTGCATTCCACCTTCCTTGTGAATAAGTTGTTGTAGCTTCTCCTTTTTCAGGTCAGATTATTCTTCACTTATTTCTAACAATTCATTTTCTTGTTCTGATTCAGATAATTCTGGTTCATTTCCCTATATGTCCTCAGTTCCTTCATCGAATTCCTCATCTAGTATGTCCACATTTTTTTGTTCCTTCAGTTTTCAAAATATTACATTTTGAAGGAGTACAAACATCAATTTATTTTTCCCTTTTCTTATTTCTCTCCATCTTACTAGAAGAGGAACCAACTTCAAGTGTTCTTACTGAAACATAAATACCAACTGAGCCAAATTTTCCTAGCAAACTCTTGAAGAAACTTCCAAATTCTTGATCATAGTTAGCCAAATTCTTAGAGTGTGTGTATATTAGTTTGCACACTGGTTTATTTATTTTCCACACCACATTGTTATTCATCGGTAAACAATTCAGAAAACACAATACTAAACATATGACCAAAGTTCCAAACTTGAAAGGGTAACCTATCTCTTTTGTTAATTGCACATTCTCCATCAATTGATTCTTTAACAGTCCTCACAGGTCGAAGTCCCAACCTTCCAATATCATTTTGTATGAGATGTAGACTACACTAGCCAAAGATTCTCCTTCTTTGTTCCTGAAAAATACTTTATATGATATTTTGTGCGCAATTTACTTTGTAACAGGGTTCTTGATTGTTGAGATTATCAGTTCCCTTTGATCTCTAATTATTTTGGTTACGGTTTCAACTTCTTTATTCCGGATGAATTTATTTCTTGGTATACCCCCAAATTTACATACTCTAGTCAAATTTTCAATTAATTCCTTAGAAATGATGTAGGGTTCGTCCAGAATCAAGGTGTCATCATTTAATCTGCTCAAAATGAATTTTATGAGTTTTGTGTTCTTGAAGTACAAAAACTCATTCCAAATATCCAAATTCTTGTGTTTGGCTTCTCTTAACCAGTTCAATTCATCGGGCGACAACAAATTTATCATGGCCCTAATATTCTCACTATTTTAGTCATCCAAATTGATTTGTTCCATTCTTCCTTTCATTTTTTTTTTTTTATCAATTGCACATCAAATTATATGGAAATTTTGAAAACAACTGAAATACCTGATGTGTTTCAAGATTCACCACCGAATTAACTTCACTTCTTCAAAAAAATTCTACTGAGTGTTCTCCTTCTTCTCTTCTTTGATGCAAATTGACAAATGAGAGTTTCAAATTTTATTTTATAGCTCGCACGCTTGTAATAAATGCTCTTGCCCTAGGTTTTCTAGATACTCTATTTTCTTAGACAACGAGAGAATTTTTTTCTACGGACCTATGATTTCTTTAATTTTCCTTGTGAGTGTTTTCCAAAGCATCTATAGATCATTAATACACCTTTTGACAATCTTCTCGTGATCCAGTACCATCTTATGAACAGGGGAAAATGATTTTCTTTGAAAAACTCCCCTAGGCCAATGGCCTGAGATTAATTTTTAGAGCAATTACCGGAAGCAAGTTCCGGTGTAGAGCCATTTCCAGCATCGGATTCATTCTTCCATACCCATTTCTTCTTCATCTAATCTCTTATTCCATCCACAATCATTTTTCCTTTTTCTTTATTATTTTTTTGTGTATTTTCGTCTTTGTATACTAGACCTCTTTTACCCATATTTCTACTTCTGTAAAATCTTGCAATGTGACACTATTTGTTGCAATTGTAACACACGGTATTTCCTTGTCCGGACCAATCATTCCATTTATTTCTTATTGATCTGCATTGATTATCAATATGCCCAAATCTTCCACAGGTGTAACTTTCAACATTTCTTTTAGAGTAGTTTGACATAGATCTACATTCAATTGATTTATGACCAAATTTTTTGCAATTGAAACACTGACCAGAGAATGATGGATTAATTGATTTTATTTTACTTTTACACTGAGCAGCCACATGACCAAATTTATTGCAAGAATAACAATATCCATTAAAATTTTGAGCATTAGGTTGTCTTACTAGATACCTTCCATCTTTGTTCATCTAATTTATTTTCTTAAAATTTCTTTGTGCAGATCCATAACTTTCTCCATTCTCATATCCAAGACCTCGCTTGTCTTTAGCATTCTTTTGTCCTTGATTCAACTCATCAAGCTTAACATAAATAATCTTAAACTTCTCCTTGTATTCATTTGTAGCAGCAAGTTCATCCCTGAGAATAATAAGTTGTTTTTCAAGTTCTTCTTCATTGTTTCTGGATTGTTGCAATTCACTTTCTAACTGAATGAATTCTCCATTTTCTATTTTGCATTCATTATATCTTTCTTTTAAGAACTGGGCAGGACTCTCCTCATTCTTATTTCTTTCTTCAATCTCCTTAGTTAGCTTCATCACCATAGATTCCATCTCATGCTTTAAGGTAGCATTGTTTCTAGCAAGTTTTTCACATTCTTCAGTTATTTCCTTCAAGGTTTGATTCAGGTGAGCATCATCCATGTTTTCACTTTATTTCTGCTTAATCTGGTCACATAGATCTTTCCTCTATTCCTTGGATTTAACAATCCGATCTTTCAATGTCTGAATGAATTTCTTAGCATCCCTCAAATTTTCTTTCAATTCTTAGACTTCTTCTTTAGACAGGTCAAGGTCACCAAGTGCCACCAAAATTTGTTTTTGAAGACTACCAGAGTCCATCACATTCCAAGATCTACCTCAAGTTGCTAAACTTCTTTAGAGGAACCAGATGCTCTGATAGAAATTATTGGACTCAAGGGAACACTAAGAGGGGGGGGGGGTGTGAATCAGTGTTCTGCAAATCTAAACTTTATTAATTTGATAATTAAACCATTTCAAAATTAAACCAAAGAAAGATGCAAACACACAGAGTAATCATCCACAACACCATGACACAAGGATTTTTATGTGGAAACCCTGTTAGGGGAAAAACCATGGTGGAGGTTAATCCAAAATTTGAGTATTCAAATATAAGTTTTTACAAAAGGGAATGCACTTGCATTCATGCACACTACCTAGAGCTCACTACTCAATATAAGGTCTCATTGCCTTACAAAATTTCAGATTAAAACCATCTGAATGGTTGAGCTGAGGTAGTAGCATCTACTTATACCAAATTATAGTTTTGGTTAGGCTCATGGATCAGATTATGGATCCTCAGTTTGATTTTGTTCTTCGATCTGCTATGATTTGCTCTTCTTTGCAATTCACAACACAAATCCATGCACAAATGAATTCACACCACTATCCTTTTGATTTTCTCATCACACACTCATATACTTTGCATAATACACATTCGCTCTAAAATGATACTACTGATCTCATATATATATGCTATCAAGGATTTGATCATTCATATGTCAGCTTACATAAAACATAAAATAATTTTCAATTGTCGGATAAATCCATCACTAATTATTTCCGTGCACCACCCATAGTCGATTAAAGCATAGTGAGGACCCAAATAAACAAGTTCAAACATGAAAAATTTATCAAATTACTTCTTAAACATATGCAATGACTAATTTCTCCAAGTTGCCCTTCTAACATAGATAATCAAAAAATTAGTGCACCAAATCTCCTAGATCATACACCAATGAATGCACATCAATATACTTCTCGAATGAGGTAATACGAACATCAAAAAACCTTCCTTTGAGATCCAAAACTCAAAAAAATAGTCCAGTGAGGTATTCAGATTGACATCTTTGCCTTTAACCAGATGCCCTGTTCTTCATTTTGTTCTGCCGATATGAGCCAATACTAGACTGTAGATCGGATGAGTGACTTTAGGTTTCCATCAATGACAACACTAGAAGCCATATTCCAACAAGAGAGTCTTGTTCTCAAATAAAGTGCATTTCCTAGGTTTTACATTAGTTAGTCTCTTTTATCAATTTCTAGCATTTAGGGCATTCCCCTTTAGACATTCCTCAATCCCATTAGCCTTAATATTGAATGAACCCTCCATATTTTGGGTGTGAAAGACATCTCTCCTTTTAGGTGAAAACCCTATAGGTGCTAGAGAGCCCCTTTCCCCTTAAAATTTGTGGTTCTCTAAGCACTTTTGGTTTTTGGTACCATACATTATGCTTGATGGGACTAATTAACCACCTTGGGTGAATGAGTCCTGTGTGGCTCAAAATCAAATTTAATTCAAATTTCTAGTAGTATTTTATTCTCCTAGATCTGATTTTGGTGTGTAGTGTTGTAATTTAAAGAATTCTTGCATAATTAAGTATAAATACAAGTTTCTTTCACTCATATTCTCATCTAACATTCAAGAGAGTTCATAAGAGTATTTGAGAATTCACAAGAGCATTCAAGGGAATATTATCAAGTATTTTAGAGCAATCTTCAAGTGTCAATCATCATGTCAAGGATTTCATATATCATTTTTGTTATTGTTCTAACAATTGTGATGTAGGGTTTATGATTCAAGCAAGTGTTTCAAGCAAGATTCAAGAACCACATCCATTGCAACCATTTCAATCATAGTTGTAGAACCTTATTTTTAGGGTTTATTGAGTTGCAACATTACTATTTGTTCATTCATCATTCTCTTTTCATATTTTCTTTCATTTCAAGGTTTAATTACCAACAAGGGGTTTGACCAAGGAAAACCCCTATTCACTAACCCAACAAAATTTTTCCCTCTCCTTTTCATGTGATTTATAGGTTTAGGTTGCATATTTCATAAGGAGCAATATTGGAGAAAAGTTGTCAAAGTTGTCATCAAGCCTTGGAAAGCCTTGGAGTAGACCTACAAGTTGGAAATTGGAGATTCAAATCTGAAAACTAGTCAAAAAGGATAGAGCAGACAAAGAATAACAAGAGAAGCTTTTTGAAGTTTCATAAAAGACTAGCTAGACTAGTTCACCACTTTTGGTGAATGATCCTAGTTCTAGTACATTTTTAGGATTTTGCAGATTTGGATACCCTTTTGGCAGATTTTTGTTCCTGCACATTTTCTTAGAAATTGGACTGATTCGCCTAGCGTGGTGAATGAGTCTCAGTCAACAATAAAATTATAATATTTAGTGTTCAGGATCTTCACTTAGTCTTCTCTAAAATTCCCAGGTGCACACTTTCTATTTTGACAGTTTTATGTTGCATTTTATTGATTTTCCTAGGTCTTTTAGCTTTAGTTTGCATTCAATTAGGGTTTTTCATTACACATTGCATTTCATTATCTTTTCCAAGTTTAGGCTTGGTGGTGAACCCCTCATTAGATCATATTCATTTCCTAGGATATCCCTATTTCAAGATCTCCTTCCATTTTGCATTTAGATCTATAGGGTTATCCTTGAGTAGAATATCTTTGAATGTGGGTGTGATAGCACTTTATCAACCTATACTCCATTTTTTGAGGTTTCATTTTGGTTAAGCTGCATTTAAGAAATCATAGTTCTGATTTTGAGTGCATTTCATCCTAGAATTAGCTTGCATTAACATTGCATTAGGATTCACATTGATTAGTTTTCATTCTAGGGTTTCAAATTTTTCATTAGTGAAAGCTCATTTAGCTTGCTTTTTTGCATGTAATTTCATTGAAAATCATTCATTTTCATATCATACATAGATCAAAAAACATAAAAGGCATAAAATCCAATTCTAAAATTCTAAAAAAAATCTACAAAATCATTAGTGGGACTCATTCGCCACGCTGGGCGAATCAATCCCTCTATATATTCTACATTGCATTTTCTAGCATTTATAGTTCATTTTATGAGTTTTTTGTTTGTTGTTATTGTTTTTGTTTTAGTTTCCAAAATTTCAATTATAAGTATTTCATTATTCTTAGCTTGTATTACATTTGCATTCACCCTGTATTTAGTAGCCTTTCCATGATTATTTGGTGTCTTATTTCTAATACGATGGTGAGACAAAGTTCGAGACTCATGTCATCCCATGATAACACAATCATTGTGGATCTTGGGTTGTCTAACTCTTTCACTCCTGGTATTGACATTGGTACACTAGATATGGACAATAACTTTAACTAGTCTTTGCCTTCAAGTAGCATGCAAGTTGAACCAAGGAATGATGGTGTCTCGCAAGAAGACATAATTCACATTCAGGAGGGCCTAGAACACCTACAACATCAAGTGAAAAATAACGACATTTTAACCACTACAATCCCTACCATAGATAACATTCACTACATGCTTGAAAGTGAAGATGGCCTTGACCTTGTGAAAAACATAGTTCAAATCTATGGAAAGCATCTCACCTCAACCACTAGTTTTCCTTTTCCAAAAAATAATGTTACAGGTCAATGAGGAACTCAAATTCCTTCTCCCACAACAATAGCCTCAATGCCTACCTATACCAACCCTCAAGTCGTAATAACATCGCAACAAGTTAGTAATGTGATTCCTTCCCTGGGTATTCCTACTAGCATCCCTAGTTCCTATGTGGCATCACAAGTTATATCTCCTAGCACTTTACCACCTATAAGAATTCTATTCACTTGTCCTATGAACACATACACTCCTCCCCCACTTTCACTTCCATCTCATAACATCAACAATGACCCTCTCATAGCTCAACACTTCCAAATTGTTTCATCCCTTTAAAAAAAAAATCCACTATAAACCAAAATCAAAATGGTCCACCTACATGTTATGTCGAAAGGAGTTCATTGTCCTTGGAGATATTGTGAACATCGATGCCACAAGGTGTAGAGGTTCCTAGATTTGAGAAATATGGAGGGAAGGGAGATCCTTCTAAGCATGTTAATGCCTATTTTTCCTCGTGTAGTGACTTTGTCCTTGATGATTGTAGACATGTAAAATTGACTTGACAGCTATCACACACCCCAAACAACATCAAATAGCATCAAACATCATCAAACAACATCAAAAAGCATCGAACATCATCAAACAACATCAAATAGCCCTGTACAATATTAAACATAATCTTTGAGCATCCCGTAACATCTCAAAATGACTCAAAATAATCTCAAATAATCCCATAACATCTTGAAATGACTCAAAATTGTCTCAAAACATCCCATAACATCTTGGAATGACCCTGAATTGTCTTGTAACATCTCAGAATGACTTAGAATTGTCCCAGAACATCTTATAACATTTCAAAATGACTCAAAATCATCTCAGCACATCTCGTAACATCTCAAAATAACTTAAAATCATCTTGAAACATCCCATAACATCTTGAAACCATCCTAAAATGACTTGAAACATCTTAGAATAATCCTGTAACATCTCAGAATCACCCCAAAATATATCAGAATCATCCCATAATGTCTCAGATCATCTCGAATCATATCAGAATCATCCTAAAACAACTCAGAATCATCCTATAATTTCTTGGATCATCTCAAAATCATCCCGCAACACCCCACATCACACCACATCAAAAAGACATCAAAAACCCTAATTCCTTTATTAATTGAATAATACAACATTATTTAAAATTAATTCACTTTTTCATCATTTCAGACAAATTAAATAAATTTCATTTATTTAATAAAGTCCTAAAAACCCTAATTTTTCTATTGATTAAATAAAACAAAATTATTTGATTAATTCATGTTTCATCATTTCGACCAATTAAATAAATCACATTTATTTAATAAATTCCTAATCTCAATTTATTTCATCTTGATTGATTAAATAATGCCAATTATTTATCGCTAAATCACCTTATTCCCCTAAGTTGATTAGTTTACTAAATAATAATTTAATTACGACACTTTCCCTCTAAAATTTGAATAATTAAATCAAACTATTCAAATCAATTATCAAAAATCACATCAAACTAATGCAACTTTGTTTGCAAAAGTCAAACTTGATTTGCATGTTCAAACTCCAAAAAGGAATTAATTAATTAAATTAATTAATTCATATTCCTCACCCACTTTTTGATTGAGTAAATTATGATTGCTGGCTAAGCAATCTAATTTGTTAACTTATCAATCCAAATTGTTGATTGAGAAATATAATTTGTTAACTAATCAATCTAAATTTCTAACTGACCAGTCACATTCCTAACTAAGCCATCAAATTTCTAACTAAGCCATCTAGGTCCTGACTGATTAATCTAAATCTTGACTAATCAATCTAAATCCCTGATTGGCCAATCTATTTATCAATCACCCAAATTGTGCAATCAACTTTGCACAATTTTCTCATGTCTAAATCCTCTGAACACACTCCAAGTATTGATTTGGATATTCTTCAACACGATCTTGATTGTTCATTTCATATCTCATTTTCTATATAACAAATCCCTTTCCTCAAAAATAAGGATCAAAGAATCAACATACATTGCACACCAAAGTGTTGTCAAGAACACCATTGATAGAGCTTCACCATTTCTTTGATCAACCAACCAACATAGTCACTCATCAAGCTTTTACACATGAACTTTGGAGGCTTTGTGTTGATAAGAACAACCCAACATTAGGAAAATGCACTCCACTACGAGATGGTAAGAGTATGTTATTATTGTACATTCATTTATGTAATCATAGATTCATTTATGTATGCTAAAATATCTTAGTTTCATTTTGTATGTGTAGGTTTAGATATTAGATTAATATGTTTAATCTTAGTTTAGATTCTTAGATTTAACATAATTTGATCCATCTTCTGATCTAACATTCCCCCCCTTAGACATTCTATCACACCCGATGGGACCCTTGTCCCCTCCTCTAATGCCCATTTAATCGAATTTTGAAGCTGTAGGTCCCAGAAATGCATTTGACAGAGTTTTCAAGCGCTGCCTAGAAAACCTGTGCACTTGACTGTTAAGAAAACTACGCTATTGCAACAAAAATTGTGCTATTGACATGGGAATGGCACTTTTGTACCAATAACTGTGCTTTTTTTTCAATATATGTGTGCTTTGTTTTGAAAGTGTTAGCATTTGCATGAAGATTTGAGCATTTGTTTCTAGAACTCAGTAGTTGTATTTTTTTTGCACTTTTGCATTTTTTCTCTGAGTAGTTGCTCTGATAGACAAGTGCACAAATCCTACACTATTGTAATGGAATTTTCCACTAACATTTTATTGTTTTTGGATGTGTAAACATGTATTAACAAATTGATGTAGGATTCAAGTAAAATTAACATGTTTGTTGTACGGAAGACGATTGGTCCTAGATTTTTAGATTTACATTTAATTTTTATTTAGGAATCTGAATTTGGTGCTCTAAAATGAACAAACAAAAACTCAAATTTGATTTAGTGTTTAAAATTGAACAAATTCATGCTTTATTAACTTAGGAATCTAAATTTGGTTCTCTAAAATGAACAAACACCAACTCACATTTGATTTAGTGTTTGAAATTGAACCAATTTCATGTTTTCTCAACTTAGGAATTCTCATTTTAGTGATCATAAAAAGAACATAAAACACTTCAATTTTGGGGATCTAAAAATGAACACATTTCATGTTTTCATAGTTAGGAACTTTAATTTTGGTGCATAAAAATAGCGCAAATGATTTCCATTTTGTTGATGCACACACAATTTACATTTGTTGACCAATTAGGGACCAAGAATGTTTTCTTAGAAACACTCAAATTTGGAGCTTAGAATTAACAAGTTATTTCTTTTGTATTGCACCATTGTTATTTTTGAATGGTATCTTGAATACTTCCTATTGGTGCAAATAAAAGGAATAATTTTTTTATGTTATTCACACATTTTTGGGGATAACACCGCTCGAGGTGTTTAAAAAGAATTAATTTTCTATGGATTTTTCACTGTGCATTCATTTATTGGCAAAGTTGAAGTGTTTTATCTTCTCCACTCATACCTTTTGGCAATCTTGGGTGAGAGAAAGAACATTTTTGAGCATTGTACTTTATTTTTCTTGTTTACCTTAAGGAGGGGGCTTGCCTTGAGATAGATCCCATGCTAGAGAACTCATTGCAAGGTCTTGAAGAACGTTTACTGGTGGCTATATTAAAGGTTGCAAAATCATAAGAAAGTAGCTTCAAGTCATACTGACAATAGACTACACCTAATCCCTTGCCTTAAGTGGAACAAAAATAGTTAAAGAGCCTTAAGTGGCCAGCGGGTGAGTGTCATATTTTTGTGTTCATAGTTATCACTAAGAACCAAATTGTTTTAGAGGCCACCCTGTTATCCAAAAAAATTCTCTGAAAGTGGTGCATTGGAATTTACTTATGAGAAGCTACTTTCCATGTCTGAATACAGGCCCGTGCCATAAGTTGCATGTAAAATCATCTCTTTGAAGCATAAGGCAAGCCTACCTAAGAGAATTTTTTATATCCCCTAGGGTTGTAATTGTTGGTTTATGTTAAACTTACCCATTACTTTCAAAATAATTTGACATCAAATTTTGTGATTGTTTTAAAGAAAAAGAACACACTAAACAAGATGGTTTAGCCACAAACCCTTTGATTTAGTGCATACTTGTAAAAGAAGCCTTATGTTTGCACCCCTTGAAAGGATCTTTCCTTAAAGGTTTCCGAACATTCTAGCTTTGATTTCAGGTTACATTAATCAAGGTAAAAATTTAAGAACTATGGCTTGGGTGTTGTGATTTCACAAACTAAGTTATAGACATGAAGGACACATAAATCCATGCTTGTTGAATCAGTCCAAGTGTTTTCTTATCGCTTTCCATACTTTAAACATGTAGAAAAAGTTAAGAGAGAGTTGTTTATAAGATCATTGTTCGAACAAAAACAATTGGAAAGACAAAAGGTCAGATAGTCCCACATCCATTATTTCCATCCTAACTAATTGAAATTAAAATCAAATAAACCATTAGGGTTATTCCTCCACTAAGATGTCCAAGATATCAACAGTTACTTGGGACTCATAGATAGTACAAGTAAGCTTTCCTACAACATATTGTTTGGACAAGGAAGTGGAACATAGACCTTAGTTCTTCAAAATTTTGATTTCTAAGAAGTAATATCATTCGAAAATAGCACTCAACCCTAGGGTCTTGAGCTTTACAACAACCATCCCATAACACCATCAAACTTTATCACCATCTAATGACCAAATGCCCCAGTTCAACAACCAGATCTTGTAGCATCGATCCTTCAGCCTAGTCTCACATATATCAAAGGTGAACAAGCTAAAATCATAAGCATCTTGAGAAATTTAATTTTTCAAAAGAACAAAACACCCTACCAATTTCTCACCACATAAATTATCCTAGATGAAGAGGAAGAGAAAGCTGACATAGCAGAAAAAAGACCCATATTACCACCACCCACGTGGCAATAAATATCCCCTTCATGATCTCACACAAGGTCAAGATCCCTAAGGTAAAGTCCATAGGTCATCATTTAAAACTTAGGCATCTTAGTCCAAAAGCTCTCAAGAACCAACTTTGGGCACTTCATGAAACTAGAACTAGGTTGGTATACAAATTTTACAAATGAGCTTCCAAGAACAATCTAAGCTTGTATTCTTTCTACTATTGTTAGAATATTGGTTTGTTCCAACAGTTCCAATATCTCACATAGGACAACATCAAATCTTTAGGATTTGAGTCACCTAGAGAGTACACCACTCTCCCACGAGATACCTAAGTTTTTTATGACAACCACGACATCAAAACATAGGAAGAAAATGGAAGCAAGAAAGAACACCATTAGTATCCCACCAAAAAATTCCATCAATGATGAAAGTATCCCATGGGGCTATAGGCCAAGTGCCCTTGAAACTCCTCAAAAGAGACCAGTTTACAGAGACACTTTCACTGAGGAAGAAATGAACCACAGAGAGAATGAGGTAATAGAAAAAAAAAATCAGGATCCAAATAGAGTGGTTATAGAGGAGGTAGATGGTGAGGAATAGATAAACAAGGAGGAAATATTTGAACATCCTAACAACCCCAATGTTCTCAAACTAATGGATAGGTTTTTGAGAAAGGACCCAAACTCCTATTTCTTCAAGTTAGCACAAAGCGGTGCTAAATTACCCGTGGACTTCAACATAGAGGCTCTCAAAGACCCCAATCTTATTCTCTTAGGGGATAACTCGGTTGTGAGACAAATAACCCAATCTCCTGATATGTCAAACATGACACCCATGTTATCAGAATACAATGATCAACCCAAAGAGAACCCCTTGTTCAGAAAATCAACTCAGGTTGAACAAGCAGTAGTGGCACAAATGTATTAAGGAGGTCCATCTAAATATGAACCTCAAACTAACAATCTACCTCTTGGGCAATATATACCTTAGAACACTTCAAGCATTGACCTTTCCCAGAACAATCAATACCATCAATAGGGTGGAACACAGGGCCCCCCTCCAAACAATTAGTACCATTAATAGGGTAGAACACAAGGTCCCCCTCTGAACAATCATTAACATCAACAAGGTGGAACACAAGCCCCCCCTTAGAAAAATAAGTACCATCAACATGGTGGAACATAGGGTCCCCCTCCGAATAATTAGTACCTTCAACAAGGTGGAACACAAGATCCCCCTCCAAACCAGCAATACTATCAACAAGGTATCTCATAAATGAATCATCAGGGTAACTGCCAATTTAGTCCTACCCAATAGGGCATTCCATAGATCACCCTTATTCATTCATCTCATCAACAAGGTATCCTGAAAATGCATCATCAGGGTAACCTTCAGTTTAGTCCTACCTAGCAGGGTGTGCCACAAAGTGCCTTTATTCAATCATCCCATCAACAAGGTATCTAGAAAATGCATCATCAAAGGTAGCCTTAATTTTAGTCCTACATAGCATGGTGTGCCATAGAGTGCCCTAATTCAATCATCCAAACAACAAGTTATCCCACCAACACATCACTAGGGTAACCTTCATTTTAGTCCTACCCACCAATGTGTGCCACAAAGTGCCCTTATTTTGTCATCCCAAAAATAATATATCCCACTAGCGCATCATCAGGGTAACCTTCATTCTAGTCCTACCAAGTAGGGTGTGCCAAAAAGTGCCCTTCTTCAGTCATCCCATCAACAAGGTATCCCACCAACGCATCAACAAGGTAACCTTCAGTTTAGTCCTACCTAGCAAAGTGTGCCACAAAGCACCCTTATTCAGTCATCCCATCAAGAAGGTCACCCAAAAATACATCATCAAGGAAGCCTTCAATATGTTCCACCCCAACAACAAGGAATTAACCCTCCTTACATCCCATATGGACATCAAGGTCCTATACCTTCACAATACCCGGTCTTTGACCAAAACCTGGTAGGGAAACAAGGTTATTACACATAGGGTTTTCAAACACATGTACCACAAATAAAGATGGAAATAAAGCTAGATGTCGTCACCCAATGAATAGTAGATATTGAGATCGAAAAATAAAAGAAGACCTACAATTTGTAGGAAATTTATTCATTCCAATTCGATCATTCCATCAGGGCACTACCCTTTTCAAAGAACTTTGAGATACCCAGGTTTGATAGAAAGTATAAAGGAGTAGGAGATCTAGTAGAGAATGTACAAGACTTCTCGGTATCATGTATGGAGGTAAACATGTCTCCCTCTCTAACTTTATAGAGTCCTCATTGCTTGGTATCCTTAATGTGAGATTTCTTGAAGGGTACCTCCCTTATAGGACCGTGAGCCTGTAAGGCACTTTCGTTCTTCAACTTTATGGTTTCATGGAACCATGAAGTCCTCTCCTATACTTTTGAGTTCACCAATGATCGCTAAAGTGGGGGTAAAATGTATAGGCATGAATTTGCACCCCTAACACAAATTACCCTTTCCCCCTTATAGTTTAGAATACATAAGGTGGAGGCTTAATTCCACTTAATCCCATCATTCGCATCATACTTGGCACCCATTCTCATTGTTGGTGGAGGCATTTCTATCGAGGAAACTTATGTGGCGTGCAGATGTCCACACGACACGCTTATGTCCCTAGAAAATTCCTACAACTGGAGTCTGTAGAGACATTACACTTCCCATTGGAAGTCGAAGTCTAACGCCTCCCTTTAGTTGGCTGACCTAGATATGGTCATTTTTCATCTCCTTCCTTCATATTCTTGACTCTCTCATCCATTCTCAAGTTTTCACAGAGTTTTCCAAGATCTTGAGTCCATCTCTTCACATTTTCTCCACTCTTTCATGCATCCACAAGATTTGTAGCAACACTTCACACTCCATAGGAATAATCTACCACTCTATCACTTTGATAGTGTGAGCACAAGACAAAAACCATTACAACAGAGGCTTGAGTTCCTCTTATTTTCTCCTCCACTAGCCTTGAGCGCTTTGGATAGAGGTGGTAAGCTCCTCTTATCTTCTCTTTCATTTTGGTTGAGTAAGCACATATTGTTTTGTAGTGTCTTTTGTTTACGTAGCTTTTTTTCTCTTCTTTATCATATTATTCCTATCATTAAAAACTTGGTTTTCTGTGGAGATGGGAACACGAAAATAGGGGTCTGAGTGAGGCAGGCCCCTAAATAGCCCCCCCAACATTTTCTCTCTTTTCTGTGTGCAGGTGGAGAAATCTTGGAGCAATGTTGGCAAGAAGATTGTTATGTGAAATCATCTTCCTCACCCTTGCGGTAATCTACTTTCTTTATCACATTGGTCTATATACTTCATACTTCTTGATCTTATTCTTTCATTCTAGAAGCTCTTAAACTAGGTCGCTAGTCCTTATTTTAGAGTGTAACCTCATCTCTCTCATTTTCTATCATTACAGATGCTAGCGCACCTGTGAGACACTAGTGCACCATGCTGTCATCCTAGAACCATGCTTTTTTCCTTGGACAAAGAGCTACCTGAGATACATAGTTGACCCTAAAGATCAACTCACCTAGTCTCCTTTCACCTCTCGGGTTTTCAGAGTGATAGAAGGGAATATAATCCTCATCATTCTTATCCCGCCTATTCTAACCTTCCTTCAAATTGAGGTAAGTTAGGGCAGCCATATTGCTCTTGGCCTTTCATGACCTAGGGCCTTGTAGTGGTTGGTCCCCCTCTCTTACATTTTTGGTGAACCATTTTGGTTCTATTTTATGATACTAAACATCCCTTTCCTCTTGTCCTAGGAGTTTTGTAGATGTGAGTGTCATGAGGCTTTCACCTTGCAACCCAACCTGTGACCCCTAGTAAGTGTAGCTAAAACGTTCTTACGATTTTGTGTAACAAAACCTTAATCGGGTCACTGGCTTATCCTATAAACCTTAGGAGTCTCTATAGAAGCATTGTTAGTGTGTGTGATGGCCTCTTTCTTGAACTAACCCATTCCCTCTGCACACACTATGAGCAATGGTACTAGCATAAATTTCACTTCACAAGACCCGCCGATGGGCTTTAATAGGGAACCATCTCCTCTCTACATTCCTGCAAGGATAAATGGGAATATTTTAGCAGGTGTTCTTGTTGATCCAACATCTCAAATGAATATCATAACTAAGGAGATCATGTTAATCAACTTCCTGCATAAGGATGGATATAATGCACTTAAAAGTACCATCCACACACATGACAAGTATTGTCCTATCAGTCCTCAGTGGACCTAAAACTGTGAACCTTAAATTTGACATCATCCCGGGGTATGAACTCTTCAGAGTGAAGCTAGGCATCCCTTGGCTAGTAGCTATGAATACAGTCCCCTTGATTGTGTACAATTGTCTAAAATTTGTTCATGGAGGTGTGGTACATGTTGTCCATGACGTTGGTTATAAACCACCAGTTGCATGTGGCAGCTATACCTTAGATTACTTTTGGCCTACCCCCTTGCTCCTATCCCACCTAGGAAAGACCTCTTGTATCACACATATCAAAACTATAAGAAAGGATGCGCTAGGCCAAAAGTAAGATATCCTGCTTCACCTTATGCTATTTCGCATAGGGCTTGCCTAGCTAACATTGATGCTTCCAAGGCATGTAGAAGGGAAGAAGAGAAGCGATCCCAAAATCCTCCTTCTTCCTCTTCCACAATTCATCCTGATGCTTCCTCTCTCTTTGTTGTGGTACCATCTGCTTCTATCTCGTGCTTGTGAGAGAATCCCATGGTGCCCACTTGGTGAAAGGCTAATCATCCTATGTTTGAACTTACTATCTTACCCATGGACCCTAGGCCCATTCGGTATGGAAGAAAAAAATCCCCTCATGGAGATTCGTATATGTCTCAACCTCTACGGCCTCCTACTGTTCATGTTCCTAAGACAGTGAACGGGAAGATGCCCATTGTTGAAGCGCTAGAGTTGATTCCTCCTATCATTTTCAAGACTATTCCTCTTGCTCCCATCCAAGAGTTTGTCCTTCCACTAGAAATAGTCATGGAAGACACTCCCATGGTTGATCAGGAGCCTTATGTCCCTTTGCAAGCTCTAGCTTCTGTTTTGAAGAGCCATAGAAACTTCCTTGCATGCGAGCGTAAGCACCAACAAAAGGATCTCCTAGCTGAGAAAGCCTCCTTATAGAAGAAGGAGGAGGAGATGACAACACCTCCTATTATGTCCTCCTCTCTCCCCATTTCTGCCTTTGTCCAAACTATCTCTAAATCTATTTCGACTTCTGTTACGAGGACACCTGCACCTGGAAAGGTGTAGGTGCTTATTGCTCCTTATATGGAGTTGTCTCTATTGAATTTTGTTCTGGATGTATTTCCTTTCCTAAAGTTCATATATATGGTTAATACTTTGGTTTTATCCATTCGGTTCTTTCCTCCTCTCCCTCAACCCTCCTTGCTTCATCTATGGGGAGTTCACCTCCTTTGACGAAGAAGGTAGAGTGTGGTCCCTCCAACAATGGAGGACATAAGAGGAGTCCACCTTCTCTAAAAGGTGGCCCCATGTTGATATATTTTGTCTTAGTGACAGAACCAGTCCCAACTTCCCCTAAGTTTTTCACCACTCCCGAGTCTCTCGGTGAGCCTAGCGGTGAAACTCGGGTGCAAAATCCTCCATCCACCGAGGTGAAACATGGCACTCCCATCAAGTGCATGTTCAACTCAGTGGATGAAGTTCTAACCTTGTCAATGATTTTCATGAGGTCATTGACCTTAGATCCACAAGAGTTGAGCAAGGGAGACCTCACTTTTCCCTCTTCCTTAGCCCTTGTTGCGGGAAGATCGAAACCTCCCCCCTTAACATTACTCCCCCTATGATGATCTAGGGTGGGAAGTTGATGACCTCTTGGTTGACTAGTATTAGTGGGAGACCCACTTCTTGATCTTTAGATGAGATGTGTGTGTGTGTGTTGTGATTTGATTACCTTGTGATCTGGTATATGTGCTTGGATGACCCTCGTCACCCCTGTTGGTGCTTGGATACAATCATGGTGCTTGTGTTGTAAACCTTCCTCCATGTGTATCATTATTCTCCCATGCTTGTGATTGAATTTTAGAAAATCGAGGACGATGCAAAGCATTAGGAGCATTTAGGCCTCCTTCCATGTTGACCCAATTTTTTATTTTTACTCTGTCTTTTGTGCATTCTTCCTGATCTTGTTGGGGATTGAAGATATTTCACCCCACACTGCGGTTACCTACTATTTATAAATAAAAGCATATCTGACCCTAAATAACCAGATCCCACTATGCCCTTTGTTTGTGTTCTCTTTCTCACTCTTCATCTTTCTCTCTTCTTTGCTTGAGTTGTCCCTTTCATGTGTGACAACACCACTTCTACACTACTTGGTCTTTAGAAAATGCATTTGTTGAAAAAAAATAAAATCTTGAAGACCCTTCATACATTTCTTTAGTATAATTGTATTCTCAACTTCAAACCCTAATGAAACATGCTTCCTTCATCATGGGTTTGTAAAGAAAGGACTTGGGAACCTTCCTCCAAAGCGGGAACAGGATTGATCTTCCCCTCGCATGGGGGGTATCCTTCCTTTCAAATTCCTTGATGATGAATTGATTTGAGAAACAAGACATTAGATTTTGGACAACGTGTCCCTTGAGTGGACCCTTCCTTTTCACGTTGGGTTCTCAAGGGAGCCCTTCAAAAATTTTCAACAAGTTTTATGGTGTCTAGCTCGGGGGCAGCCCGAGTAGACCTTTTTCACTTCTTCGTGTCTAGTCCAGGGGCAACCTGACTAGACCTACTTTGTGACCTTATGTCTAGCTTGAGGGAAGCCTAAATAGACCTTAATTTTCAAACAACACATCCATTGATTGGACCCTCCTTATTTTTGAAGGGTTCCCAAGGGATCCCTTTGAAAGACTCACAACTTAGCGATGGTCTGCATGACTATCTATTCACTGGCTTGCGCGGCCACTTCTTTACGTGTTCTATTTGTCGGTAAAAATATTTCCCTCTCTGACTCTGTAGAGTCTCCATTGCTCAGTCTCCTTCATGTGAGAGTTCTTGAAGGGTACCTCCCTTACAAGACCGTGAGCCTGTAAGGAAATTTCGTTCTTCATCTTTATAGTTCCATAGAACCATGAAGTCCTCTCCTGCACTTCTAAGTTCACCAGACCATGCTCTGCTTCTTTGTCAAATTAAGGTATACATTTCTTACCTTGTTACTTCTTACTACTCTTCTTTACCGAAGCACTCATCAGTACTCGTGCTCACTAAAGTGGGGGAAAAATGTATAGGCATGAATTTTCAGCCCTAACACAAATAATCCTTTTCCTTGTTACACTTTAGAAAACCTAAGGCAGAGGCTTAATTCCACTTAAGCCCACCTTTTGCATCACACTTGGCACCCATTCTGAGTGTTGATGGAGACATTGTTTTTGGGACTCCTACGTGGCACACGAATGTATGCACAGTGCTCTTATGTCCCTTGAATATTCCTACGACTGGAATGTATAGAGACATTACCCTTCCCATTGGAAGTCAAAGTGTAATGCCTCCCTTCGGCCAGCCGGCCCGAATATGGCCATTTTCCATCTCCTTCCTTCATATTCTTGACTCTCTCATCCATTCTCAAGTTTTGGCAGAGTTTTCTAAGATCTTGAGTCCATCTCATCACATTTTCTCCAATCTTTCATGCATCCACAAGCTTTGTAGCAGCACTTCACACTCCATAACAACAATCTACCACTCTATCACTTTGATAGTGTGAGCATAGGACAAACACCATTACAATAGAGGCTTGAGTTCCTCTCATTTTCTCCTCCACTAGCCTTGAGAACTTTGGACGAAGGTGGTAAGCTCCTCCCATCTTCTCTATCATTCTGGTTGAGTAAGCATGTATTTTTTTGTAGTGTCTTTTGTTTACATAGCTTGTTTTCTCTTCTTTATCATATTATTCCTATCATTTCAAACTTGGTTGTCCATGGAGGTGGGAACACCAAAATGGGGGTTTGACTGAGGTACGCCCCTAAATAGTCCCCCCAAAATTTTCCCTCTTTTTTGTGTGTAGGTGGAGAAATCTTGGAGAAGAGCTTGTGAGAAGATTTTTGTACGAAATCTTCTTCGTCACCCTTGCGGTAATCTACTTTTTTTATCACATTAGTCTATACACTTCATACTTCTTGATCTTATTCTGCCATTCTAGAAGCTCTTAAACCAGGTCGCTAGTCCTTATTTTAGAGTGTAACTTTGTCTCTCTAGTTTTCTGGCCGTATGGATGCTAGCGCACCTGTGAGACGCCAGTGCGCCACGTTGTCATCCCAAAACCATACTTCCATCCTCGGATAGAGAGCTACCTAAGATACAAATTTGACCCTAAAGATCGAATCGCCTAGTCTCCTTTCACCTCTCAGATTTGTAGATTGATTGAATGGCATATAGTCCTCATCATTATCATCTCACCTATCCTAACCTTCGTTCAAATTGAGGTAAGTTAGGGAAGCCATATTGCTCTTGGCCTTTCATGACCTGGGGCCTTGTAGTGGTTGGTGGCCCTCTCTTACAACAAGATATGACCATCACTAGTCTTTCCACTATAAAATAGAACCAAGGAGATTCCTTTACCTCCTACCTACAGAGATGTAGACACAAAGTGAGTCGATGCAACTGGCCCATTCCCAACAAGGATTTGGTGGATATTTTCATCACAAATGTCCTACCCGAAATAAACTATCAGCTCACTATTCTATGTCCTATAGACTTTGATGAAACAATTGAAAAGGGGTTACATATTGAGAGATCCCTCATAGCAAGAGGAACCTTAAGAACAAACAACTCAAAATACAACCCCTCTAGTTCAAATGAGAAATCCAAAGTCTGGGCTAAAAACAAGAACATCACAAACGATGGAGTGGTAGATGCTAGAGCAATATGAAACACACAAAACACAAATTAGAACAAACCAAAGGTGGCACAAATAATCTATGGTCCTGACAACACATAAAGCAACCAAATTTCCAATCCCAAGAAAAATTCGGTTGTAAATCATTAGACAAATCAGGGAGGGAAACAAAGGAAATATGATCAACCTAGGAGGGATTTCACTTTATTAGGTGAGTCACTTGAAATAGTTATGCACAAACTAGTACAACAAAACCTCATAAAAAAAAATGATCACCCAAATTATGAGGAAGTTAGCTTTAAGACACCATGGTACAATGATAAAGACTTGTGATTTCCATATGATCAAAGGACATATGACCAACAATTGCATGCACCTCAAACATATCATTCAGGACTTGATAAACAAAGGGGATGTAGGCATGGAACATCATACTAAAAATAAGTACCTACAAATATACTCAAACCCTATCCAAAACCACGCTAAGAGGAATGATAAAAGAAAGGGACAAGAGTACCACAATGCTAATTACACATATGGTGATACAGTTTTAGGAATCCTCTCATAAGTTGATGAAAATAGGGAAAATGTAGTAATGATATGAGGAGGAGACAATAACTGCAATGTAACTACCCATCGAGGAAGAGTTACAATACAAGGAGCACCTCCCAAACCCACAATCAAGTCATCAAGTGACTAAAACATTGTGTAACAGTTAAAGAAGACACCTTCCCTCATCTCAATCCTAGAATAGTTAAAACTATTAGTTGCACATCGGGAGATATTGGAAAAATCATTGGAAATGTCAATCCCTAATGAATCCCAAATAGTTCCAAGCCATGGTTGGAAAAATCACTCCAAGTAATCATTTAGTATTTTCAAAGAAATATTTACCACAAATAACATTTCACAATCAAGTTCTATACATAGAGGTCAGTGTTCACAATACCATGGTCAAATGAGTATTGATAGATAATGGTGTAGGTTTAAACATTTGTACCTTGAAATTTATCAAATAGTTGGGGTATTCCGATGATGTGATTGACAAAGGAAAGAGTATCACCATAAGGACATTTGATTACTTGGAGAGAAATTATGAAGGAGCAGTCAAGTTTTCAGTGTAGATAGGACTAACTATAACAAAAACTACTTGTCAATTACTGGATCTTGAGTTGCCATACAACCTACTCCTAGGATGCCCTTGGATCCATGTATTACAAGGAGTCCCTTCCAATTTTCATCAATTCCTAAAGTTTCCCATGAAGGAAAGGAAGTAACACTATATGTCGATCCCTAACCTTTCCATTTTTGTGCCAAGTTGGAGGAGAAATATAATAAAATCCAATGTGTTCCTAGCAATGATATAGCCTTCCATTCATTTTCTTATGTTCACCCTTCCATACTTCCATCAACCTCTACCAAAAAAACATCAAATGAGCAACCGAACATAAGCTAAGATTCAAGTACTTGACAAGGATAATGGGAACTACCATTTTAACCAAGCATTCTGCATCGACATGCTTCCACCAACACCTAGAGTATATGGAGGTCCAAAAGAGATCAAGATAGTACAAATGATAGCCAATCCCACTATCTTTACTATCTAGGGAGACATGAAAGATGAAGAAATGTTTGAGGACCTTTCATCCATGATCTATAAGGAGGACTAAAAAGAACCATAAAATCCACAACCCATTTTAATTTATCCTAGCACTAGAGGTTATCAATTAGTAAAAATAATGGGATACAATGGAACAAGCGGCCTTAGGCTACATAAACAAGGCTTATCAGATCCTATCATAGTGGAACAAAGGTGGGAAAATATGGGGCTAGGGTATAAACCAAAAGATGTGGTCATTCCAAAAACCAAATGAACCTCTTGGAAGAAACAAGAAATTTCTACTAGTGTTAAGGCATTGGATATCTATCATGTCATGGACAATGAGTTACCCGTCAAAGAATTATTCAACTTTAGAATTGATAGGTTCCCTCTCTAGTACATGGAAACCATTCCCAACATCTATTAACATTCCAAAACAGACTCTAATGAATACAAATTAGATTCTCCTTCCTTTGTCACCAAATATGATTCCCCCGCTTCTAGCAATGATGACCTAGGGGTGTTGGGAAGAAGTTGAGTTCACTTTTTGGCCAAAAAGTGGAAGTGTTTTCCCTGATTTTCAGAATTTGACACATTTGACCTTAAAATTTGAAGCACGTAGAGATGTAATCTTCAAAAAAGTCACTAATAATAAAATGTATTACTCAGAGTCTAGTTTCCAAATATGTAATTTATCTCAATGCCCATATGGTACAAATTGAGTTTCGATAGGTTTTTCTAAAAACCATTGTTTAAAAGTCATGTTTTTTTACCATACCATGCACGTGTACTTTATCCATATTTTGACCTAAATTATCATATTTTTCTAAATCCTTTTGGGAAAATATTTGTAACTCATTGAAGCACGTTTTCGATGTTTTTTTGTAATTTTTTATTGAATAATTTTTTTGCTAATTTTTTACTGGCCATATTTGGTGTTTTGAAAAATAGTTGTGTGCGTCACACATAAGATGACCTAAACTTATCATTTAAAAGAAATAAAAAAAAATTGAAACGAATTGTTTGAAGTATGTTCTCGTGCAATCCATTCGTCAAAAAATTATGTTGATAAAAAGTTATTAAAATATTAAAAAACCTTGATAATGAAATTTTATGGCCTGTTTCATCATAAATTAATTGAAAAATAGAAAAAATAATTCAATTTTAAAATAAATTACATATTTGGAATCTACACTGTCTCATCTATAATGGGTTTTAATTTCGTTGAAAAATTCAGCAAAAAGGTCATCAACCATATGTCCAAACTCACTATTTTTCTCTTACATTGTTAGGATCTTCAATTTGTAGGTCAAACCAGTTTGAAGGCCTAGGTTTAGAATCCTAAAGCTTTTCCTGAAGCAAAATCCAAGCTAAAAACTTGACCACAATGCAAGGTGGATTTCATTTTCTTAGAAACGAGATCCCATTTTGTAAATCGGGATCCCATTTCCTAATATTGAATGTGGGGACCATTGACAGGGAAACAAGATTCTATTTTATAAATGGGATCCCCTTTCCCTGTCAAAGGTACCAACATTTAATATCGGGACACATGATCCCGATTATAAAGTTCGGGTTCTCGTTTTAAATAAACAGGATCCTGTTTCTTTTTTAACCATTTTTATAAAATTACTAGCAAAGTTTTACTGTGAAGTCTGCAATTTCACATGTATGGCCAAGTACAACATATTGGGCTATTTTCTATCAAATTTTGTATTAACAGGTTTTCAAATTTCATTTTGGATTGAATTTTTCAAAGGAGGCATCATGTGATCAATTTTTGAAGTGGAATTGTGTTAGTTTTCTACTAGTTTGGAGGAACAAAAGAGGAAGACTTTTGTTTTTAAAGGTCTTCAACTTGCTATTTCGATTGAATTTTTCAAAGGAAGCATCATGTAAATAGTCTTATAAGTGGAATTGTGTTAGTTTTCTACTTGTTTAGAGGAACAAATGCAAAATAATTTTCTCCTTACAGGTCTTCAACTTGCAATTTGGATTGAATTTTTTGAAGAATTTCACTATTGATATTCATTTGTGCTTGAGAATTTTATAATCATGGGTTCACAAGCTCATAATAAGAGGAAAGATAGGAAGACATTGACTCCTAAAGAAATTCAAGAAAAGAGAGATAAGGAGAAACAAAGACAAAGAGAAAGAAGAATGAGAATTAAATCAATGACTGATAGTGGAGCATCCAATTCCAGAACTATTGAAGATGAAAAATTTGAGGAGACCATGGTTGTAGATGAAGCTAATTTGCAAGAAGTCAATTTGGAAAATAATATGACTATACAAACAAGTCCTAGTATGTCTTCAAATCCCCCTTTCAATGCTATGGAGAATGTTTCAATAGGCACAAATCTAGGTACATCTTCAAATCCATATTTTAGTGAAATGGAAAACTCGTTTATAAAATTTTTACAAGATGTTGTACTTAACGATGTTGACATTGATAATATTCAGAGAGATGAATTTTTTATAGAATTAGTAAAAAATATATTAGAAAATGAAAATGAAAATTGTTTAAATGTTGTTGAAATGAAAATGAAAAATCTTTTGTTGAAAATGAAAATGAGAATGAAAAATATTTTGTTGAAAATTAAAATGAGAGTGATCCTTTTGTTGAGAATGAAAACTAAAACCGTTTTGTTGAAGAAAATGAAAATGAAAACCATTTTGTTGATGAAAATGAAAATGAATATCTAGAATGTGATGCTGAATTTAATGAAAATACATTTTTAAAAGTTGAAAGTGATGTTTTAGATCATCTTCCTGGTAAGATTTCTTGGAGGAAAATAAGAACACATGCAAATAGAATATACAAACAAATCTTTTATATTAAAAAACTTGCATTTCAATGTCAAGTAATGATGCAATTGATGAGAATGCTAAATATGAGGGAAATAATGAAAAAGTTAGGCATTTTTGTTAAACCAAGAAGAAAAGATGAATCATTAAAATATGTTATGTCTATTGTTGCTAGTGCCATTCAATATATTGGGAAAAATAGTTGATCTAAAGATAAAAATGCAGCAAGAAGAGCTATAACAACTGCTATAGTTAATAAAGCAACTTTGAATAAAAGAATGGTAAGTAATATAAGTGAAGTTCTACAAATACATCCTAGAACATTGCTAAGAGCGGAAAAAAGAAGAGAAAGTATAGAAAATGATCCAATTAACCAATGCCAGAGTTTCAGTGGTCAACTCTCGAGGTCTGACATGAAATTGAATGTTAAAATGAAATATTTTATTGAAAAATATTGGCATGATAATACTAGGGTATCATCTAATGCTAGAGATGTTTTAAAACTAAGAGTGAGGTCCAAAGTTCATGATCCTCATCCAAAACACCTATTAGATACAACAAAAACTAAATTTTATAGAAAATTTTGTGGTGATTTAGTGTTACCTGGTAATATTAAAATAATTCAAAGGTCTTTTGAAAAATGTAAACCCTGGTATGTAACAATTAATAAGCAACAAATATCTTCTTGTTGTAAAATGCATGTTCAATTTCATTATTTTTATGATGTTTTTTGATATATACATTGTAGTTTGCATACTAACATGATTATACAGGAATGTGGTATTAATATGCCACTTGAAAAAATAAGGGAGTTTATATCAAGTGTGTTTTGTGAAAGATCTAATGGTAATTTTTTTAATTTAAGTTTGTGTATTTCTGGACAATGCACTAGCTGTGGAAATATTTCATTCTTAAGAATTTGTATGCATGAAAGTGTTGATAATTATTTTGAACAACAATTAGTAGATGTTAAAAGATTTAAGAATGTTGACTATTCTTTAAAAGATGGAAAAATAGGAAAGCGTTGTGATTTAGTTACAAAAAAAGTTAGTGTACATACATTCATGAGTGAATTTAAGAATAAGATTGTACCAA
Organism: Sequoiadendron giganteum; assembly: GCA_007115665.2. Classification (NCBI taxonomy): domain Eukaryota; kingdom Viridiplantae; phylum Streptophyta; class Pinopsida; order Cupressales; family Cupressaceae; genus Sequoiadendron; species Sequoiadendron giganteum. The sequence continues at coordinate 217,446,372 of CM021104.1, forward strand.
AATATGTCATGCACTCTTAACATGCTCGATGGCTTGATGGCCAATTTCACACATGTAGAAACAAATTTCCAATTGGTATTCTATGTTTAGTGGTTGATTTTGCAGAAAATTATACTCTAGCTCCGTAAGAGGAAATTTAATCACAATATTATAATTCAGTGCAAGTAGCTATGTTTTTCCATATTGTTTATAGACATGTAGATGATAGCACAGAGGATGATATAATTTTTTTTAGGGAGTATCAATTTTATTTGAGTGACAACCGGTTACACTCGTAAGAGTTTGTTCAATACTGTTTTGATATATTTTATAGAAATTTAAGAGAAAGAGCAATCCAGATGACAAAACACCTCATATGGTCACATAATTGTATGGGGTAGTTCAAGAATGCTCGAATGTTGTATTGGTTAAGTAGGGTTCACAAGGAAATTAATGTCCAACATATATGGAGTTTTTTTTAAGCTGGGCATGGTAAAGGAGAATATGATGGAGCTGGTGCGTGTGTCAAAAGGATTCTTGCTAGAGAAAAATTAAAGTTTGAAGATGTGGTAAACTTTAAAAATGCATGTGGGATTGTGGATTGGTGTAATAAAATATTATATACACCCGGTTTGAGTGAGTACTCTATAGTTTGTCGATTCTTTTGGTTGGTTGAAGAAGAGAACATTTTACCTAGAGTTGACTGTGAGACAATCAGTTGATCTACTAAATGGCATTCATTTAGGAGTTCGACAACAAGCACATGGACTATCTGGACAAGGGATCTTGCATTTTTTTGTCAGTATTGTATCTCAAGAGATTGGGAAGCATGTGAAAATAAATAATGGGTTGAAGAGGGAGAAAATATCATTGACACCTGCATAAGCACACAATCAATATGAAAGAACTGTTGAAGAAAATGATCAAGTGTTTGCATCTAAAGACTATGACCGTGTTTCAAACCTTGTACAAGAAGGCAATTTAGTTCATTTTATTTCACTTTATTAAGTTATTTTGTAATACTAAATTATTTATATGGATATGTGCAAGTTAAATTAAATCAAAATTTGTTTATAGGACATTTGTATGTCATTATTGCACCTGAGGGGAATGAAGAGGAAACCAAATATTAGTTGGATTTTTGTGTGGAGACTAAAGATAAGTGAATATAACCTCAAGAAGATGATGATGGCTATCATTATCCAATGGGTACGATGATCCCCTTAAGACATCCCCTTAAGCAAATTTTGATAACAAGTATTTGATCGGGCCTTAAGCAAATTTTTAGAACAAGTCTTTGATCCTCTTAAGAAAATTTTGAGAGCTTATTTGATGATGGTTTTCATGTTTTCGAATAGGATCGATGGTGGTTGTTGGAACTTGGATATGAAAATACCTTATAAGGAAGAATGGTCTACCTACATTCAAAGATTATGAAACACATAAAAGGATTATACACTATTCACATTTGGTGGTGACAACAAATATAAAACTAGATTGGTATCATGGAAGACCTACAAATAAAGTGCTATGGACAATTTCTATGGAAGAGCATGAGGCAATCATAGATGCATTGAAAAAAAGAGAGGATGCATATGGTACAATGGAATAAGTAAATACAAGAAAATATAGGTTTTATTTTATATCAAGTCCTTTTAAATAGATAAAATACATGTTTTCGTATTGTTCAAGTGTGTTATTAGTTGAAATTGATTTAAATTTTCCCTTTATAGATCCTTAAGCCATAATCACAAAAAAGGAGAGTCCATGAAGACTCAACCTAGAAAACATGGAATACTTGGTAAAAAAAGGCAATTATTAGTTAAATTATATTCAATTACATGTTTTGTTTATATATTGATAGTGCTTGTACATTAATAGTTAAAATTGATTTATTATCCTTTTTTGTATCCTTAAGCCATCATCGTATTGATCTCATACTTTGAAACAAAAAGGAGAGGATTCCTGGATTCAACCTACACACATGTGTGGAATACTTTTAAATACAAGTACTTGAGTTTTGTACATATAGATAGTTTTATATAAATAAAAAAATATGTATGTTTTGATGATTTCATTGATATTGCTTGTGCCTTTTTGATATCAGGTGGTGTGAAGACCTACTACATTCTAGGCACGATTTTGAGATGTTCTTGAGATGACATAGCAAAATTTTGTAAATATTATTTTGAGATGACATATATGTACATACATACTTACACAATTAAACATTTTGTAAAAGGGTATGTGCAGGATCATCATGGAAAAAATAGGCCGTTAAGTGGCAATAAAATTCAAAAAATCAGAGTTAGGCATCTTGACATAAAAATTTGAATAAGTTATATATATTATTTCAAAAATATGTAAGAATAGAATCTATAGCAAATTGAATGTAGTTTTTAAACTACTAGGTTTTTAAAAAAAAAATAAATCTATTTGGTGAAAATTTGAAATTTTAATGTAGTAGTACTTAAATTTCAAGGAAAAAATAAGAAGTATGTGTATGTTTGACCACCCTAACCACAATAAAATGATAATATTTTTTTATAAGATGTTATATATAAGTAGGGGACTCATATCCCGATGTGATGCATATTTTTTTGTAATTTTTTTCCAAGTAAATAATTAATTATGAATTTTTTATTACGACTTTTAAAAAATATAAAAACTCGTATGTTTGACCACCTTAACTTAGTGAAAAACTCATGAAATTCAATTCTTTTTTTTTTTAATCCTATGTTATGTGAAGCATAGAATGTGATGCATGTTTTGGATTCAAAAAATGTGATACCATTTGAAAGCTATAATTTCTTTTCAATCTGCCTATCAATTAGGACTTTAGTCGTAATTCAAATAGAAAATGAATAATAATTATTTATTAAATTCAAAGTAAATCATAATTTATATTGGTGGAAAGCTATGAATATCCTTTAAAAACCCTTTTCGTTTCATCAATTTTGGGTTAAAATTTTTTTGTCAACCACATGGGCCATCATATCACTTAGATATCACCACTTTTTGGCCCATCATGATCATGCACATACCCAAAAATTACAAATGCATGTATATACACAATTATACTTTGTACTTTTATGTATCAAAATCAATATTATATATTTTTTTTGTTAAATGTGCATGTTTTCCTACTTTGAAACTTTATATTTGATTGTATAATAACAAAATATCATGTATAAACTATTGTCAAATTAATTATATCCTTAAGACATCATATTAGGACCCCTTAAGACATCCTCTTAAGATGTGTCGTAATTAGAACATATCCTAAATATTATACTTAACTATATCATTTGTTATGATGACTCACCCTAAAGTATAATACTTGTTTATATCACTTAATATTTATACTTAATTATACTCTTCTTTGATCCCCTTAAGATTTCGTATTAGGACCCCTTAAGACATCCCCTTAAGATAACTTATAAATTAGTGTTGGATGCTACTATTTATTTTGACAACTTATAAATTAGTGTTGGATGCTATTATTTTTTTTGACAACTTATAAATTAGTGTTGGATGCTATTATTCATTTTGACAGCTTATAAATTAGTGTTGGATGCTATTATTTGTTTTGACAACTTATAAATTAGTGTTTTTGGTGGAACATGAGGTCAAGAGGACTTTTATGTTCTTAAGTGTTCTCTAACACTTTGTATGATTTATAAATATAGGACATACAGTCTAGGACATGAGCTCTAAACCATAGAACCTAAATACAAGGAGATGAGCCTTGAAAAACCTTAGAAACCCTAAACCCTAAACCATAGGACCTATTAGAATTTTTCTCATAGTACCTATGCATTGTCTCTACTTCCTCACCTTGAAAATTGTTCATACACCTTTCAGTGGCATTGGCTTAAAAAGGTTTCAAATCCATTTTATGATGAATGCATTCTATGAGGTCAAGAAAGGGGATTTGCATTCTATGAGGTCAACCTAAAGCCTAGGAGATAAGCTCTAAACCATAGGACCTAAAGCCAAGGAGATGAGCCCTAAAAAACCCTAGAAACCATAAACCATAAACCATAGGACCTATTAGAAGTTTTCTCACTATACCTATGCATTGTATCTGCTTCCTCACCTTGAAAATAGTTCATATGCCTTTCAATGGCATTGGCTTAAAAAAGGTTCAAATCCTTTTTATAATGAATGCATTCCATGAGGTCAAGAAAGGGGATTTACATTCTATGAGGTCAACCTAAAGCCTAGGAGATGAGCTCTAAACCATAGGACCTAAAGCCAAGGAGATGATCCCTAAAAACCCCTAGAAACCCTAAACCATAAATCATAGGACCTATTAGAAGTTTTCTCACAGTACCTATGCATTGTCTCTGCTTCCTCGCCTTGAAAATAGTTTAGACACCTTTTAGTGGCATTAGCTTAAAAGGTTTAAAATCCCATTTTATATTGAATGCATTCTATGAGGTCAAGAGGACTTTTATGTTCTTAATTTTTATCTAACACTTTAAATGATTGGTAAATATAGGACCTAAAGCCTAGAAGATGAGATCTAAACCATAGGACCTAAAGACAAGGATATGAGCCTTGAAAAACCCTAAACCCTAAACCATGGGAACTATTAGAAGTTTTCTCATAGTACCTATGCATTCTCTCTACTTCCTCACCTTGAAAATAGTTCATACACCTTTTAGTGGCATTGGGTTAAAAAGGTTTCAAATCCATTTTATAATGAATGCATTCTATGAGTTCAAGAAAGATGATTTTCATTCTATGAGGTCAACCTAAATCCTAGGAGATGAGCTCTAAACCATAGGACCTAAAGCCAAGGAAATGAGCCCTAAGAAACCCTAGAAACCCTAAACCATAAACAATAGGACCTATTATAATTTTTCTCACAGTACCTATGCATTGTCTCCACTTCCTCAACTTGAAAATAGTTCATATGCCTTTCAGTGGCATTGGCTTAAAAAGGTTTCAAATCTATTTTATAATGAATGCATTCTATGAGGTCAACCTAAAGCCTAGGAGATGAGCTCTAAACTATAAGACCTAAAGCCAAGGAGATGAGCCCTAAAAAATCTTATAAACCCTAAACCATAAACCATAGGACCTATTAGAATTTTTCTCATAGTACCTATGCATTCTCTCTACTTCCTCACCTTGAAAATAGTTCATACTCCTTTCCGGTGAATTAGCTTAAAAATGTTTTAAATCCCATTTTATTATGAATGCATTCTATGAGGTCAAGAGGAATTTTATGTTCTTAAGTTTTCTCTAACACTTTGCATGATTTGTAAATATAGGACCTACAGCCTAGGAGATGAGCTCTAAACCATAGGACCTAAAGCCAAGGAGATGAGCCCTAAAAAACCATAGAAACCCTAAACCATAAACAATAGGACATAAAGCCTAGGAGATGATCCCTAAACCATTCACCCATATATATTTATTATTATAAGCATCTCATGAACCCTACAAACCCTAAACTATAAACCATAGGACCTAAAGTGTAGGAGATGAACCCTAAACCATTAACCCATGTAGATTTGTTATTCTAATCATCTCATGAACCCTACAAATTCTAAACCATAAACCATGGGACCTAAGTCCTAGGATATGAACCTTAAAAAATATTGTTTATTCTTAGCATGTTGATCTATTTGGGGAGGTTGTTAATACAAATGCATTGAACTTATGAATTGCCATAACAAATGTTCACTGAGAGAAAGTTCTATTATGGAAGATTTTTTAACATTTTTTTAGGTGTTTCATTTCATCATTTAATTGTTAGGATAAATCTACAACACTATTCATCATATAAAGAAGGGATAAATAATTAGTACCAAGTGAGAAATATCTACTATCCTATCTCTATGGACTTATTCTTCAACTAGATGTCCATGAACATAAATATTCTTGATTAGAATACAACGAAATGGTTGATGGACTAATATATCTTTTAGTTTTTAAGGAAATTCTACATCATGTAGACCACATTTATTGTCCTATATTATACACTTCTTTGATCCCCTTAAGATGCCTTATTAGGACCCCTTAAGACATCCCCTTAAGACAACCTATAAATTATGTTTTGTTTATATAATTTATTAATGCTTTTGTTCTCTAATATTGTATGGTATTGTTTATTTTTTAAAATTTCATCCTTTTTGGTATATAAATGGATTGCTTTTGTTTGTAGATTTTGATTTTTTTTCTTATTTTATTAGATGTAACTTGTGTATTACAACCACTTAAGACATCCTATCAGGACCCCTTAAGACATCCGATTAATACATGAATTGAATAAGTTCATTGACTAATTATTGCTAATTATTGAATGTACATATCATGTATATCATGTACATGGATCACTAAATTTGTAAAGTAAAAATATTAAAATTTCTTGTTAATGTCAACTTTAATTTCATATTTATATTTATTTTCACATTAATGTCCTATGTACTAATGTCTTGACTATGAACATAAATGCATAAATGTACATGTGTAAACTAAAATTGAACAATAATAAAGTCCATCATTTACAATATATTAAGTGCATGAAACTAATATATTAAATGCATGAAATTAAGTGCAGTAACAAATTCCTACAAGATAAAATCTAAAGCATGTATCCTTGAATCAGGTTAAAATATATATTCAAGTTTTCACATTTTGTGTAGATTTCTTTTTTAACAACCTGAAATTCAGAGTCCTCACGAGTAGCCGCAACATCTAATGTTTTCCTGATGCTCATTCTAATTGTCGTATCAACCTAGACATGCATGTAGACATTTAACGCTTATAATATTTACAAGTGTACATGCACATTTGATATATATTGAACTAAAAATTCATAATTGTAACTATACTAATGTAAGTTAAACAATTTATAATATAAATGTACCTGCCCCTGATTTGTGACACTCGACAATGGAGGAGTGCTTGAAAACCCCTCGGGTGGAATTGACGTGGAAGTCGATTGACTCCCTTAAACCAACATAAATATTTAAAACATATGTTCATGATTTAATTCTACAATTTAAAACTCAACTTAAAAATTGTTTCATATATAATTTAAAAAATTGAAATCAAAATATCCCATAAGGGTTGTTGACTAGGACTGGTGTCAATGTATGCACTCATGAAGTGGATGATTGCCCCATTGTTAGTGTCATCTGTACACCAATTAGTTTGATTGTTAAAATGTAAATTGCAAAATTTTCTTTGATATATACATTCATTAAAAATAGATTATAAATTCAACATGTAGATGCATACTTATACTTGTGTCATAGTGTCCTTGGGGTGTTGGTCTACTACAAAAAATTCTATAAATGAAATGAGGTGACTAGATGAACCACCAAAATCTCCACATCCACTCGAACTAGGTGTGGCCTGATCGGGTCCATAGCATAATTGATGGAAATGAGTACAGACATGTGGTCTCAACAATCTTGGAGTGGTACTCATACCAACTCCATAAACACTCATCCATCACCTTTGTCTCTATGCTCCCTACCCGCTATCGCAGAAGCATGTTGATCAAGGTCTCTCACGAGCATACTAAGGGATCATAATGTCGATACCACCACAAGTTGATGCACATGTACGAGAATGGCAGGACCAAGAGGAGCAACAAGGGGTTGCACATGCATGGGGCATTAGGGATGAGCCCTTGGCCCTAACCTCTATTGTGACATGCTACCACCAACACCCTAAAATGATTTAAAATCAAAATAATTGGGATTTTTACCCATAAAAAACTCTACATATAGTTTTCTCAGAAAATACAATGGGACCTCCAAATTAGCATGTGGTGGACTATCAAATACCATATACCATCGATCCCAAAAATGTGCACTCATTTGTGGATGTATACACCACCTCATGGATATTCTAGATTTATTGGGAGGAATGGACTGTCGAGTAATGGGATCGATAAAGTAAGGGGCTAGATGGTATTTTGTTATTTTAAGGTCTAAAATTTGTATATAAGAGAGATCATCTACATAAAATTGTCTCATATGCTCTCTTTCTTGTCGATGCCTACCTAGATCAAAATTAATAGTCCTAATGGAATCCACAACGTTTTGAATCATAGATGCAAAATGTCTCACGTGTGGTGGAATCAATGCTTGATGTTTCAAAACATTGATTTTATTTTGTATGGATTCCACTTGATCATTTATACATGCTCACAAGCAAGCCTCATCAGATCCAACGAGTGGTGGATGTGGGATATTAAGTGGAGGGGTGGAGGGGGAGGTGGAGGCTGGTGTGGAGGTGGGATATTAAATGGAAGGGGTGGAGGGGGAGGTGGAGCCTTGGGTGGAGATGGAGGTGGAGGTGGAGGTGGAGGTGGTTGAGGTGCTGGATTGATGATATTAGATATAAGTGCACTTGCATTAAATTATACAAAATTAACATACAAACTTACAAAATTACAAGAAATAGTTTAATTTGAAACGTACATGAAAATTTATTTACATAGGATGTGCATACATATACATACACATACTTACATTTATTGAACTTGAGCATGTGCATACAAATTTCAAAATTCAACATGTACATACATTTAAAATAAAAAATACGATGCATAATTTGTATGCATACATCATTCAACTAAACTATGTACATACATACAAATTTCAAAATTTAACATGTACATACATTTAAAATAAAAAATGTGATGCATAATTTGCATGCATACATCATTCAACTAAACTATGTACATACATACAAATTTCAAAATTTAACACGTGCATACATTTAAAATAAAAAATACGATGCATAATTTGCATGCATACATCATTCAACTAGAAACTATGTACATACATGCAAATTTCAAAATTTAACATGTACATACATTTAAAATAAAAAATATGATGCATAATTTGCATGCATACATCATTCAAAGAAACTATGTACATACATACAAATTTCAAAATTTAACATGTGCATACATTTAAATTAAAAAATATGATGCATAATTTGCATGCATACATCATTCAACTAAACTATGTACATACATACAAATTTCAAAATTTACCATGTGCATACATTTAAAATAAAAAATATGATGCATAATTTTCATGAATACATCATTCAACTAGAAACTATTTACATACATACAAATTTCAAAATTTAAGATCTAGAACTATACAATTTTAATAAATGTACATACTAAAAAATAAACTTGAAACATTCACAAAAAGCTCATTTTATGTCTAATGCATATATATAATATTTTTCCAACATGAGAAATCATGATGTAGTAGATGGTCATAAAATATATACTATTATAAATTCATCATTATAAATTCATAAATTCCACCAAAATCATAAATTCACGTCACTAAAAATATCCATCCAACCAAATTCATAAATTGATCTCGGATGGCTCTAACATTGGCATTGATTTGTGCTTGCAAGCAAGCACCATCGATTTCAGGTGGTGAAGGTGGGGGCTTATGAGGTGGAGTGGGTGGCGGTGGAGGTGAAGGTGGTGGAGATGGATGGCATGGAGGTGGATTACAAATATTATTTAATCGAATCATGTGATCTCTAAGATATAAGTGAACCTGCATTAGATTTGTAATTTCAAAATGTAAGATACATGTTTAAGAAATACCCTTAAACCATGCAATATAAATGGCCTAATTGAATACAAATGATAGAATGTGTAAGCCTCATTTATGTCTAAGAAATGTTACTTGAATGAAAAAATAATTAACTATTAATATATAAATGGCCTAATTTCATTAAGGTCTAAGGCAACTTCACCAAATTGTATTCACTTGAGCCATGCCATTTTGTCCTAGGAACTTACTATACATAGATCCCCTTAAGCCATCCTATCACCCTAAACTATAAATCGATCAACCTAGATGATGAAATCTCATTCATATTATAATCTTGCATGATCTTAAATTATTGTTAAATTTGTTTTTTTTGGGAAACTTCACCAAATTTTTAGAACTTATTTGACCCCCCTTAATAAATTTCATATTAGGACCCCTTAAGACATCTTGAAGTATCGATTAATTGGATCTATGTAGTAAGGTCCTAGTACAAAATGACATGGATTAAGTGAATAAAATTTGGTGAAGATTCCCAAGGCAACCAAATTTCATTAAGGTCCTAGGCAACTTCACCAAATTTTATTCACTTGAGCCATGTCATTTTGTCCTAGGACCTTACTAGACATAGACCCCATAAAGAATTCATATCACCCTAAACTGTAAATTGATCAACCTAGATCATGATTTATCTCATTCATATTATAATCTTGCACGATCTTATTAAATTGTTAAATTTGGTTACCTTGGGAAACTTCACCAAATTTTCATAACTTATTTGATCCCCTTAAGAAATGTCATATTAGGACCCCTTAAGACATTGGTTTACGGTTTAGGGTGATGGGATGGATTAAGGGGATCTATCTATAGAGTTCCTAGGACAAAATTACATGGATCAAGTGAATAAAATTTGGTGAACTTTCCCAAGGAAACCAAATTTCATTAAGGGCCTATGAAAAAATGATGGCTTTAGGGTTTATGGTTTAGAGTTTAGAGTTTAGGATTTATGGTAATAGGATGGCTTAAGGGGATCTATGTAGTAAGGTCCTAGGAAAAAAATACATGGATTAAGGGAATGAAATTCGGTGAATTTTCCTAAGGCAACCAAATTTCATTTTAAGGTCCTAGGATAAAATGAATGCTTTAGTGTTTAGGGTTTAGATTTTAGAGTTTAGGGTTTAGGGTTTAGGGAACTTAGGGTGAAGTTTGGGTGGCCCTTGGAATAATGGAATTTCAAGTTAGTGAACAAAATTTTCTTGTGGAATAGTTGATTGAGATAGCTCTTGTTTTGACTGACCAACCTAGATCATGAAATCTCATTCATATTATAATCTTGCATGATCTTATTAAATTGTTAAATTTGGTTTCCTTGGGTAACTTCACCAAATTTTCAGAACTTATTTGATCCCCTTAAGAAATGTCATATTAGGAACCCTTAAGACATCGATTTATAGTTTAGGGTGATAATATAAATTAAGGAGATCTATGTCTACTAAGGGCCAAGGAAAAAATGACATGGCTTAAGTGAATAATATTTGGTGAAGTTTCCCAAGGCAACGAAATTTCATTAAGGGCCTAGGAAAAAATGATGGCTTTAGGGTTTAGAGTTTAGAGTTTAGAGTTTAAAGTTTAGGGTTTAGGGTAATAGGATGGATTAATGGAATCTATGTAGTAAGGTCCTAGGACAAAATGGCATGGCTTAAGGGAATAAAATTTGGTGGAGTTTCCTACGGCAACCAAATTTCATTTTAAGGTCCTAGGATAAAATGAATGCTTTAGGGTTTAGGGTTTAGAGTTTAGAGTTCAAGGTTTAGGGTTTAAGAAACTTAGGGTGAAGTTTGGGTGGCCCTTGGAATAATGGACTTGCAAGTAATTGAACAACATTTTCTTTTGGAATAGTTGATTGAGATAGCTCTTGTTTGGACTGACCAACCTGAATCATGAAATCTCATTCATATTATAATCTTGCACAATCTTATCAAATTGTTAAATTTGGTTGCCTTTGGAAAATTCACCAAATTTTCAGAACTTATTTGATCCCCTTAAGAAATGTCATATTACCTGACCCCTTAAGACATCGATTTATGGTTTAGGGTAATAGATTGACTAGTTTATGAATATTTTTGATATTATGAATAGATTGAATATTTTTGTAATAGAAACACATAATTATGCATTATTAAGATTGAGTTTGATGTATATTTTAACTTGATATTTTATTAATTGAATATAAGATTATTTTATTTAACATTTTTCTCATTAATATTTCCCACTTAAATTAATTTTATGATATAAAATGTATAGTAAAATTAGTTAATGTTGAATTATCTTATTTTATTTTCGATTGTTTGGAATTGAAAGAACCTAGAAAAGAATTTAGAAAAGAAAAATATTTAGATTCTTTTAGTGTCTAGGGTGACTAGTGCAAATTGAGATTTTAGACTAGAAACTAGAAGCCTAATTAACAATTAATTGACTAGAATGAGAGTTATGATTGTGAAAAGACAAGATACAATACATGCAAACAAGAAATGGAAACAAGGCATGACTAAGATAGATCAAAACATAAAATAGAAATGAATGCAAATATTATCTAATTAAGTGACAACTGAAAATGGATTGAGTTTCGATTTAAGAATTTGCTAACTAAATTTGTAAACAAACATTGATAATTTATGAATTGTAACTATTCTTGAACATATTATTTTCTAATCTAATTATAATTTTAACATTGAAAGTAAAGTTTAACAAATTGTAAATTCTCCATACAATGCAAATGAAATTTAAAATATTTAAGCAATGTAAATATTTTTTTTCCATTATCAAATATTCTCTAGCTTGAAATCAAGGTTTTCAAATGAAAAATGATTTCTTTGATTTCAATTTAGGGTTTTAGCAAATTTTTTTGTTTGACTTCAATATAGGGTTTCAACTAAGGAATTAGGGTTTTTAATGATTTTTTTTTGTTTCATTTGAAACTAGGGTTTTCAAATCCATTTTTTTATTCAATTTGAACTTAGGGTTTCAAAACCAATTAGGATTAAATTCAAATGCAATTTTTTTTTTATTTCATTTCAATTAAGGGTTTTATCAATGCAATTTTTTTTTATTTCAACTATAATTTTTTTGGTATCATTGAATAATTTAGGTTTCAAAAGAAAAATTTTGTCCATAACATACAATTTAAGTTTGATTTTTTGCATTCTATTCAATTTCTTCAGGGTTTCATTGCATTTTTTCATCTTATTCTATAAATAATAATTTCTACTTTATAGCGAAATAAAATGCATAAAACGGTAAATAAATTGAATTAAAATAGGCTAACACACATTATTGTATTAATTTTTTTTAAAAATAGGAAAAAAACAATAAAGTTTGGGGTGGTGGCATACCTGGAGCTTGCTTCACTGTCCCTGTCATCCACTAGATGAATTCGGGATCTCGTGCAAAATGAAATGAGTTTTGTTTCTTTTTTAAATAAATACTATCTCAAAACAGGATCCCGATTATTAAAAAATGGGATCCTGCTTTTTACAAATCGGGATCCCATTTTGTGTTCGTTAGTTCGGGACCCTCTTACAAACTGGATCCCAATTTAAAAAAAAATGGGATCTTGTTTTGAATTTAGGCTCGGGATCTTGAACCTAAATGGGATCCCGTTTTTTAAAAATCAGGATCTCATTTATGAAAATTGAGATCTCATTTTTGCAATGTCGATTTCATTTTTTTGCCTAATGTAAAAAAATCCATGTTTCGTGGACTCAAATTCTTCCACTTACCCCTAGATACTTCATGGGAAAAAGACACCAAATCCATATTGACCCTTCCGCCTACTTCTGTAAGTTTTTCAAACCAATATGATAGTATCCCACTCAGTTACCCACAACTCATAGATTGGGATCAACAATAACATACACATTTTCTGGATCAATTCTAGAATGACGAGGCAATCACGGAGTTCATGGGACTTTGAGCAAACATACTAGTAGGAGATCACAAAGAAGGGTTCATCATTGAGCTAGAACAAGAGGCATACTTTTGTGGAGAGATTGAATTTTCTAGTCGCAAAAATGAAAGAAAAAACATAAAAATATGATCCCCTAGGGGAAACCACACTGTGGCTCTATTGGATTCGGAAAAGAGAAAAATAAATGATGCATCTAAAGGTGAAAACCTCAGAGAGGCACCCGATGATGGATGTTTCAATCTCTCCATATCAGAATATCAAGAAAGATCAACACTCCTTGTAGAAGAAGCAGAATCGATAAGTTTTGGTATAGTAGAAGACCCAAAGATAACATACCATGCAACATCACTTGATCCTGAGGAGAAAGTGAATTTCAGAAGGTTCATCAATGAGATAAAGATAAAATTTTCTTGGACCTATGTTGACATGCCTAGACTAGATCTAGCATTAGTGGTGCATCATCTAGCTATCATCCCTAGAGCAAAGCCTATCAAGCAAAAACTCAAAAAGATGCATCCCTAGATAGCATTATTGGTAAAGGTAGAACTAAAGAAGCTACTAGATGTGGGTTTCATCAGACCCATAAACTATCCACAATGGATATCAAATCTAATACTAGCATCCAAACCTACTAGGGGCATAAGCCTATGTACAAACTTTAGAGACTTGAACAAGTCTTGTCTAAAAGATGACTTTCTATTTCCAAGCATTGACATGATTATAGATCTAATAGTAGGGTATGGGATGATGTCCTTAATGGATGGATTCTTTGGTTAGATGACCAAGACAAAACAACATTCACTTGTCCTTGGGGGACTTTCTATTGGAATGTAATGCCTTTTGGTCTAAAGAATGCAGGAGCAACCTATCAAAGAATGATGATGACCATATTACATGACATGCTACACACAATCATGGATGACTATGTGGATGAAATTCTAGGAAAGTTAATCAAAATGGAAGATCACTTGACAAACCTATCAAGGGTGTTTGATCGACTGGAATAGTACAATTTGAGACTCAACCCTAAGAAATGTGTGTTTAGAGTAATTTTTGGAAAGTTGTTGGGGTACATAGTGTCAAGAAGAGGGATAGAAGAGGATCCTACCAAGGTAAAATATATAATAGAGATGCCTCCTCCAAAGACACTAAAAGAGTTTAGGAGCCTACAAGGGAAGCTACAATCCATTAAATGATTTATCAAATAATTGGTAGACAAGTGAAACCCTTTCACTCATCTCCTACATAAAGTCATCATCTTTAAATGGGATGGGAGATACAACCAAGAATGCCATCAATTCGAGGAGTATCTACTTACTCCTTTGATGCTCATGCCACCTATTCCAGAAAAGCAGATGATAATTTATGTGTCTACCACACAATCAATACTTGGAGCTCTCTTGGCCCAGCTAGATGATAATAATAAAGAAAGGGTAGTCTACTATATCAGAAAAACACTGGTGGGCTATGAAATAAACTACTCACCCATTGAAAGAGCATGTCTCTCGGTTGTGTTTTCAACACAAAATATGATACATTACATCTTAAATAGAAAGGTGAAGTTGATTTCAAAGGTGGACCCACTCAAATATTTACAAGTAAAGGCAACCTTAATAGGTTGAATAGCCAAATAGGTGATGATCTTGAGTGAATTTGACATAAAGTACACAGACAAGAGAGTTATCAAGGGACAAGCCATAGCAGACCAACTCGCCAAAGCACCCATAGATGATCATAAAACTCTCATACTTGATTTTCTCGATGAGAGTGTCTTAATGATAGAAAAAACATGCCAATAGATTCTATACTTTGACGGGTCCCATACTCAACATGGTTTTGGAGTAGGTATGTTATTTCTCACACCAAAGGGAGATAGTATACCCAAGGCCTACATTATTGTGTTCCCTTGTACAAACAACATCTCAAAATATAAAGCTCTTACCACGAGGCCCAAAATGGCGATCAAATGGAGAATAAAAGAGTTACATGTCTTTGGAGACTCTCAGCTAGTAATCGGCCAGGTGAACAATGAATACCAAACAAAAAATGAGAAATTAGAACAATACAAAAGAATGGCGGAAAACTTAAAGGAGTACTTAATCAAAATAACATTTGAATAGGTTCCTAGGATCAATAATAGAGTTGTTGATGCAATGGAAATGATAGGCTCATTGCTTGATATTCCTCAAAATGTGCCTAAAAATGAATTCCTCATGGAGCAACTACTTGTGCCTACATTCGACATCCCATTATAAAAAATGTTATGTGTTTTTGTTGGTCCTAACTCCCCATGGTACCAAGATACTTTTGAATATATATAGAATGGTATCATACCACTTGACTTAATGACTACTCAGAAGAAAACCTTCACCCATACAACCTCCCATTTTATGATCTTAGGAGAAACCATATACCATCGTAGCCTATATGGTATGTTACTCCAGTTCCTTAATGTAGAAGAAGTACAAACATCCTTATAAGAGGTCCACAAAGGTTTTTGAAAATCCCACTCTAGTAAACCTAACCTAGTCCAGAAGCTACTCAGGGTAGGATACTATTGGCCTTCCATGGAGCAAGACTACATTCAACATTCAAGAAGGTGTCAAAAATGTCAGCAACACAATGATCTAGTTCATACACTAGCACAAGAGTTGAGTCATCATGACACATGGACTTTTTCATAATGGGGATTAGACTTGGTAGGTAATATATCACCCACTTCATCCAATGGGCACAAATTCATTATCATCACAACATGATACTTCACTAAATGGATAGAGGAAATTCCATTGACCTATATCACAAGTAAACAGATATCAAAATTAATTTTGAATTATCTCATTTGTAGGTATGGAACCCCATAGACAATTGTAATAGACAATGGCACCCCATTCAAGAATCAGGATATCTAGGAACTCTGTTCCAAGTTCTGTATCCAACATATATTTTCCATGCCCTACTATCCTCGAGGAAATGGTCAGTTAGAGGCATCCAATAAAACAATCCTAAATTTACTAAAAATGACTATCAATGATGCTGGCTGTGATTGGAATTTGCAGCTAAACCCAGCCTTATGGGTTTATCGAACTAGCATTCACACACCTATTGGCACCACACCTTTTTCCTTGGTATACGGATCATAATTTTTATTACCTATCAAGGTTGAAATCCCCTCATTGTGAGTCTCATTAAAGGCATGGTCAACAATGAAGAATACAGGATATCCAGACTAAATAATTAGAGCTCCTAGATGAAAGATATTTGAGCATGTTAAACCATCTGTAGGTTTATCAAAATCATCTCAGATGAAGCTATAACAAGAGAATAAAAGATATAAACTTTCAAGTTAGTGACTTAGTCCTCAAGGAGAATTAGAAGATACAATTGAATCAATATGGAAAGGGAAAATTTAAACCTAATTGGTTAGGCCCATTCATCATAACAACAAACTATGTCTCTGGGGCATATTAGTTGGATACTCTTGAAGGAGAACCTCTAGCTGAAACATTGAACAACAACCACCTCAAGAAGTTCTATACATGAAACATATCAGAATACCCTAGGAAAAGGGTAAAAATCCAAAAAAATGAAAAAAAAGATGAAAAATACAAAAAAAGAAAAGAAAAGAAAGAAAAAAAGTAAAGAGAAATAAAACATTATTTGCATGAAAACCACATTGTGGCAATCCTATAATAGGTACCATAAGGAAAACTTGGAAAACATGTGTTATGTGTAAATAAAACGTGCATCATTATCTATTAGCACTTTTTCATGGCATCCACCCATCCATTTTATAAACCATATATCCAACCATGGCTTGTAATTACTTAAGGTAAGTTTTTTTATTAGGAGAAAATTCTTGAAGCTGGTCATGGATTAAATCTTGCAGCATCCGATCATGGTCATAAAAGAACAAAATTAAAAAACATTAGAAAACAACAAAAATAAAAAACATACGAGAAACATTAAAAAAAACATTGTTGGGTTATTCCTTCACTCAAATAGTCTAAGATATCAAAATTTTCTTGAACCTCATAGCTAGTTCATGTAGATTTCCCACAACATATCCTCTAGAAATAGAAAGGAGATATCAATCCAAGCTATCGATATTGTTTACCCAAAAACAATTCATGCTTTTAAGTCAAATGGTTGAACTACGTGGTCTCTGCATGTATAAGGTAGGCAAGGATTTTTAGCCCTCGAGACCCTAGGTCAGTCCCCTTAGGTTTTCAACATGCTTTATTTAAACTTAGTCATAAAATACAAAATAAAAAAAAACATATACAACATACAAAATAGAAAAACATTCACACAACATAAAAGGTCAAAAAGGTCAAACCAAGCAAACTACGAGCCTCTATGTGTAGAACATAGGCAAGGCTTATCTTTGATGAGACCCCAAGGCCCTAGGTTAGTCCCCTAAAAATAACAAAAAATTTATAAAACTTAGAAAATCAAAAAGACCCATCCCGTCATCAAAATCCACAATAAAAATTTCACACATAATAAACAAATCGTCACAATCATCGTTCGACAAAATTAAAAAACAAACAAAGCAAACATCAAAAGATAAAACTTTCAAGAAAAATAATCATATAAGAGTTGACTATAAACAGACGAAGACAATGCCAAAGTATCAAATACCTATCTTTTTAACAAGTCCCAATAACATCCTGAGATATGCCTTAATGGATTCATTCCTATGATAGACATGATCAACAATGGATAATAGCCCCACCCTAAACATATATGGCAAGTGATACTGCAACTTTGTTTTTATCCTTTGTGGTCTTACTTTTTGTGATTTATTTTATTGACTCATTCCTAGGACCTCTCAAGGATTTGCATAAGGATTTAGAGAAGAAGGAATGGAGGAAATTGAATGTCAATTCAATTTTCTATTTCTAATATATTTATATAATATTACCATGGCGAATAATTGCTTTATTGGGTATGGAAGTTGTATTAAAATAGTTCATGAAGTAGATACACATTAGGTGTTCTATACCTCTCTATGTGACTGGCCCAAAAAAATTTCATACAACCCCCCCTATACTTTAAACAAAGTTTTTGTATGTCTGGTATGAACAAGGATACTCTTTGTTTGTAGAGTCAAATTCCACACAATGGATACAAAGTCACCTTGGTAATTCATACCCTATTGCATTGTATATGTTTGCTACATCAAATAGAGTTTTTCAAACCACAAAGTCTCTAAAGAGAAGCCAAAGCAACTCATCAATCACTATCCATCATCATACTTCTTCTAACTAACATCATCAATAGTTCTTCTAATTAACATCAAACTTATTCTAACTAAGATCATCAATATTTCTTCTAATTAACATCATCTCTATCTATCATCGATATTTTCTTCTGATTAACATTCCTGCATAAAACATCATCAGTACCATATCCATACTGCATCAAAAAAAGTTATCAATACATATCATGATGATAATAAACTAATAAAAACATCATGTATCATGTATCATTTATGGGGAATTCACTTATCAACACAAATCACATCATAAACGAGACAAAGTATGATTCATTCCTCCACATTAAATTCATACATCAGAAAGCACAAAAACACACATCATCATATATCACGAACACATAAGCATAAAATGAGGCTGAATCAAAGAAGGTATATCTCATATATATCATCGTCAAAAAGAGAATATGTCATAAGAACATCATCCGTAGTGACACTAGTGTGATAGGATAATAAAAAATCATAACATATATACGAGGTCTCAACTATACTAATGGATATATATAACACATGTCTACAAAATGCCTTTGTGCCATGAAATAGCATGAAGATCAAGTAACAAAAAAAGTAAGACCCCAACAGGAAGGAAAAACCACTACTTACCACTAGAAGTATTTGGTTGTCTCATAGACTGATCACCTACACCTGCACCTGCACCACCAACGTCATCGCTCACAACACTCAGCTCCCCAAAACATTGATGTCGAGAGGCCCTAGGAATAGTAGCATCATATAAGGTCTGATAATAAGTGGATGTATGTAGATACCAATCTCGCTTATCTCACATACTATAACAATTTTCCCAGAGAGTATCTCTCTTTGTTATCACTAATAGTACTTGAGCCTCTATAGCATGCTATCGACCAATCTCACTCTCTCGCTCATCCCTCAAAGTGTCTACCCAAGCCTTCGTAGCCTGTCACCATGCAATCTCTACATCTATAGCCAAAATCATCTAAGCTAGCAATATATCATCCCTAGCTGGTGGAGGAGGACCCGAAACCTATCCTTGACCATGTGCAGGAGGCACCCACTCATCTAGAATACCTTGTGCCTCATAACATCGATCTTGATCCAATTGCTCTGTGAGAACTTCAACACACTATCGCTCCCCACGATGACCTATAATACCTGCTCTGCCGATAATGGGATCACCCTCAAGATCAGTAAACCTCAAAGGATTGCATCGTGCCAACCACTCATCATAATCACGAGTAGTACCTAGATCTACCACACAAACCAGCCAACCCCAACCAACTAGGGCAAGTGCTCTAAACATGGAAATCACAACATCTGCATCAACTTGGAGACCCCATACATGGACCTCCCAAGTAATCTTACCAAACCAAGCCTCATACACATCAGGAACCCACCCTTGTCTCTCTCCGAACTGGTGACAGACTCAGTCTGGTAGATAACACTCTATCACAAAAGATGAAAAAATAATCAACCAATGAGTCTGTCAGTAGTAAGAAAACTGATCAACATCCTCTGGCCAAACCTCACAACTCATATAAGGTCTCCACATGAAACTAGGCATCTCATCAAACACATGGCGCCAATAATATAGGTCGCTAGGCAAGGTGCAATGCATAAATTCCCCATAATGATAAGAGTATGGATTATTCAGAGAACAATCTTAAATCTCATCTGGATGAGTCACTGTAATATGATCGCACACCCAAACATGCAAAAGTGAAACACTTGTAGACATAGAATTCTCACCCCAATACACCACATCATACATATCTTGATAAAGATGAGAAAGAAAACAAGCACACTAGGCATATCTTGTGTCATACTATAAAATACTCTTGATACATGTACCCCAACCCATAGAAAACGGTCGACCCCGCCTATCAGGAGAAACTAATCCTGCTACTAGATCACAGAGGAAAATCACAATAGGATTGATGCTATCAGAAAACCTAGATAAATCAACCTCTAAATCATGAACATCCAAGTGTGCAACAACTAACAAATGTTGCATAGCGCAGGCACCTTGTCGAACATGATACATAATGAGCTCACTATGAATAGAAAGAAAAACTATCCTCCAAACATCCTCAAGAGTAATAGTAGCCTCCCTAGTAGGCAAATGAAAGGAGAATGTCTCAGAATGCCACCTCTCCACAAGAGTAGTCATCATTGTTGTATGATTCCTAATTAGAGGCATGTAACAAATATAATGTAATCTGACGATATCAAGGAAGTCTCGCTCGAACGCACCAAAATGGGAAATCAGATAAAACAAGTGGTGAGGATGTCTCTCTCTTGTCATAAGTGCTTGGAGACTCGGCTACAATTGTTATAAACTAGGATATTAGGGTTTCACTCTAAACATGTAAAGAAAAACAAAACAACGTGAGCATGATGAAAAACAATGTTTAAGATGAAAAATAGACATAGGTTGGGATTTAGAAAAAATGTTAAAGAAAACAACATAAGGATAAGTCAACTACTAGGTTTTGGAGAAAATGCTCAACAAATACTAGACAAGGGCATTTTTTTTAGGAAACTACGTAGGTTTAGGTCAAAAACATGAAATATGGGCTCTATTTTTAGGCAATAGCGTAGTTTCGGGTCAAGGGTGTAGAAACAAGGGTGCAATTTTAGGTCAACTACATAGTTTTAGGTCAATAGCATAGTTTTCAGACAACTACACAGTTTCAAGTCAAAAGCATAAAACAAGAATGCAAATTTTAGGCAACATCGTAATTTTCAAGAAAGTGTGTAGTTTTGACAAGGAAAAAGTACCAAAACTAATGCAACTACGTAGGAATCTCAAAAGCAATGCTATTGACTAACAAAAATTTTTACACGCATAACGAGAATAAAACATGACGAAAGAAAAAAGTGACAAGGTACATACCGGGCCACCGAAACTTGAAGGTCGTCCAAGCTCTCGAACAAGCTCGGAATGATGTGGGGCAACCTCAAATCTTGACATTGTTCTTGAACAACTGACAAAATGTGAAATCTAGAGACAAGAATTAGCAAGAGGATCAAAGAACAAGTAAGCCAATTTGAAGAAAAATTGCGTATATAATACCTATAGGAAATCCTAATTTGACTTAGGGAACCTTCCTTCTTTCAAATTAGAAGCTCTGGAAAGCATTGGAATGAGAAACAAAGCACCTATTGATATAATATTTCATCTGAAAACATCAAAATGACAATACAATAGTGTTAAGAGCCTGAACTGAAAGCTTGAAATTTTTGGTCAACCTCTCGAGGGGGTAGCATAGAGTCCTACCTTCATTCCACTAAAATGCCATGACATAGTGGGGCATAATTTTTTTTTCAAAAACTTGATCTTAAAAAATAGAATCTTTGAAACAAAGCAACTAGTACTTTGTATCAAAGAGGGAAAAAATGTAGACATGTAAAATTGACTTGACACCTATCACATACCCTAAACAACATCAAACAACATTGAATAGCATCAGACAACATAAAACATCATCGAATAGCCTCAAACAACATTAAAAATCATCCTGAAACATCTCGTAACATCTTAGAATGACTCGAAATCATCTCAGAACATCTTGTAACATCTCAGAATGACTTGGAATTATCTCAAAACATTATATAACATATTGGAATGACTCAGAATTATCTTGTAACATCTTAGAATGACTCAAAATTATCTTGTAACATCTCAGAATGCTTGTCTGAATTGTCTTGGAACATCCTGTAACATCTCAGAATGAATTGAAATCATCTCGAAATATTCTGTAACATCTTAGACTGACTCGTAATCATCTCAAAACATCTTGTAACATCTCGAAACCATCTAAGAATGACTCAAAACATCTCAAAATAACCCTGTAACATCTTAGAATCACTCTAGAATATGTCAGAATCATCTCATAATATCTCAGAACATCTCAGAATCACCCTGAAATAGCTCAGAATCATCTCGTAATGTCTCAGATCATCTTGAAATTATCTTACAATTCCCCATATCACACCACATCAAAATGACATCAAAAATCCTAATTCCTCTATTAATTGAATAATACAACATTATTTAATTAATTCACTTTTTCATCATTTCAGACAAATCAAATAAATTTCATTTATTTAATAAAGTCCTAAAAACCCTAACTCTGCTATTGATTAAATACAACATTATTTGATTAATTCATGTTTCATCATATCGACCAATTAAATAAATCACCTTTATTTAATAAAGTCTTAATCTCAATTTGTTTCGTCCTGTTTGATTAAATAATGCCAATTATTTAATTACGTCGCTAAATCGCCTTATTCCCATAAGTTGATTAAATTATTAAATAATAATTTAATTACGACACTTTCCCTCCAAAATTTGAATAATTAAATTAAACTATTCAAATCAATTATCAAAAATCAAATCAAACTAATGGAACTTTGTTTGCAAAAGTCAAACTTGATTTGCATGTTGAAACTCCAAAAAGGAATTAATTAATTAAATCAATTAATTCATATTCCTCACCCACTTTCTAATTAAGTAAATTATGATTTTTGATTGAGCAATCTAATTTGTTAATTGATCAATCCAAATTGTTGACTGAGTAATCTAATTTGTTAAATAATCAATCTAAATTGCTAATTGAGCAATCTAATCTTTTAATTGATCACTCACATTCCTAACTAATCCATCAAATTCCTAATTAAGCCATCTAGATCCTGATTGATCAATATAAATCCTAACTTATCAATCTAAATCCCTGACTGGCCAATCTATTTCTCAATCACTCAAATTGTGCAATCAACTTTGCAAAATTTTCTCATGTCTAAATCCTCTCAACACACTCCGACCGTTTATCTGGATATTCTTCAACACAATCTTGATCATTCATTTCAAATCTCATTTTCTATATAACAAACCCCTTTCCTCACAAATGAGGATTGGAGAATCAACATACATTGCATAATGAGGTGTTGTCAAGAACACCATTGATAGAGATTCGCCATTTCTTTGATCAACCAGTCAACACAGTCACTCATCAAGCTTTTTCACATGAACTTTGGAGCCTTCATGGTGATAAGAACAATCCAACATCGAGTGAATACACTCCACTATGGGATGGTAAGACTATGCTATTCTTGTACATTCATTTCTATTAGCATAGATTCATTTATGTATTTTAAAATAGCTTAGTTTCATTTTGTATGTGTAGGTTTAGGTCTTAGATTAATATGATTAATCTTAGTTTAGATTCTTATATTTAACATGTTTTGATCCATCTTCTGATCTAATCCTCTCCCCCTCACATAATGATAAACTATTGGAAAATATTTTTCCTTGTTCCTTGAAAGATATCACCTTGGAATAGTTTTTTTCTTTACCAAACAACTCATTTCATTCATTCAATGAACTTGTTGATGCATTTGTAAACCATTTCCAAGTGCACATGACTCCTAATATGACCTTGGCCAATTTGATGATATGCAAGAAAAAATAAGAAGAAAAGATAAATGACTTCATCTCATGCTATCAATCGCTTTATTCCCAAATCGATGTCAAGGTCCCGGACCCTCACCTTCAAAATATGTTCATAAAAAATTTGCAAAGTAAAATTCAAGACAGGATAACCATTATCAAATCTCCATCCTTCATGCACTTGTGTACTTCCCTATGTCATTATCATAATTTCGTTAGTAGTCATGATACGAAGTCCACTTCTAGCTAAATCAATAAATTTGAGCCCATAAACTAAAACAATTCCCAACCTTTTAGAAAATAGAATAAAGGGTTCCTTCAATTTAATCCCCCCAACAAACAACTAAAAGTTTCAATAACCAAGTAGCTACTATTAAATCCATGGTGCCCTTTAGCTATGTAGACCCGAAGAGACAATTCACTCCCTTCCCGAATACCCTTTATAACAAAATGACTCAAATTTGAGAAAAACAGATGATTACCTTACCTCCTATCAAAACACTTGACCCTAATAAGCCTTTAACTATGAGCTTTAGATCAAATACCTATTGCCACTATCACTAAAAAAATGGACATGACACAAAACATTGCAAGCATCTTAAAAATCTTGAGCAAGACCTCATTGATTCTGGCAGTCTTTTCGTTGGCAATGTTAGTGATCAAGGAAACAAGTTTGTTGCCCTTGCTAACCGGAATTTTCAAATTTTCACCAACCCAATACCAAAACATAATATTTAATTTTTCAAATATAGTGAAACTACAAAGAATGATGTGATGAATGTTGACACATATGATTATAACAATGATTCTTCTCTAAATAATACTATCAATAATACTAATCCTATAGATGAAATGGTAGGGGTGATCGACGTCATTCCTCGTAAGGGCCGAACTAAGAGTCCTCTTGATATTTATTTCTCCTCCAAAGATATAATTAAACATGCACCTGATGGTCCTCTCTACATATCCAACCATATTTATGACAAGCCCGCTAATGGGATACTAGTAGATCTCACCTATGGAGAGAATGTGATCACCGAGAAATTCTTACTTTTGCATGAGCTCTATTAAGATAGATATGATAAGCTGAACACATGGATCAAAACACACAATGGTTTTTCCTACCCTACGATGGGATCGATCACCTTACCATTTCAAATAGGAACAAAAATATTAGATTTCACATTCTCCATCATCTCATAGTCGAACCAATTATGTGTGAAGCTAGGCCATCCATGAATATGCTCCATGAAATTTATCCCTTCGATTGTACATAAATTCTTAAAGTTTTCCTTTGACAATGAAATATTCACTGTCCACCATAGTGGCCTCAACCCTTTTTCATTCAAAGGAATTTTTCCTTAGATTCCTTTTGGCCCAAGCCCATGGAACCTATAAAGCCATGAGAAGACTTCATTTTCTTGTCCTATCAAAAGTTTAAGGAAAAGAAGATAGCAAAATTATCCCTCTGAAATATGTCCCCATCCACATCTACACCTACTATCCTTGATGAAACCATGCTTGAACCTAAAGAAGTACCAAATAACCAAGACCAACCTAAGATAGAACCTTCACCTACCTCGTACAAAAGACCAAGAGATAATGAAAACAATCCCGTCACACATCCTATAATAAAACAATTATACAAAGTTAAAGAGAAAGTGGTCAAACAACCTCCACTGGTTTCTTCCATTCCTCCCCTTAGGGATGAAAAGAAACCTATGGTTGATCAACCCACTCCTATAAAAACACAACTTGAAAACAAAACCAAAAGAAACAAAGGTACTAGAGAGTGTGGGCATAGACATCATGCCCTTGCTTGCAGGTTACATGAATAATTAAACAAAGAAAATCAAGATCTGAATGTGATTGAAGCAATACATGATGACCCTCCTCCCCAATTGAACAAAAAGACCCAATACAACAACCACAACAAGAGTTGAACTCTTCTATGGACATTATCATTCGACCTCTTATTGTGGTTAACCCGGATGATGATGATGAGGTTCCTAAAATTGATGAAGAGGTGAATAATGAATTGAATACATTGTTTTCCTCTTCCATGAGCTTAGATGACAAGTTTCCTACAAAGATTTTTGAACTAGGTACTTCCCATAGTTCAACACTCACTTTTGTCTTTTTCTCTAGTTTCCCACCTTCAGTATACAATGAACATGACTGGGAGGTGGATGACTTGCTCATAGGTTGAATTGCATGTGCCTTGCTATTATTTTTCATTATTTCTTTCTTTTTCTTTATTTTTATTTTGTGTGATTTCATGTGCACAATGTGATCCCCTTGTGATGTTCTATTTTATTCTCTCTCTCTCTCTCTCTCTCTCTCTCTCTCTCTCTCTCTCTCTCTCTCTCTCCCTCTTTGTGGCATTCCTCTATTTGTACCTCCATTATTCTCTATGTCGTAAATATTTTAATTTTCTCTTTTATCTTTTTCTTTTCTTTGTCTTATTTTTTTCTTTTGGGGATGACGTAAGGCATCAAGACATTCATGTCTCTTCCATGTTGACCCAAAAGGATTTTTCCTTTGCTTTTATTTATCTCTTTTTCATTTTTCTTGTGTTTTCCTTTTGGGGATGATGCAAGGTGTCAAGACATTCATGTCTCTTCCATGTTGACCCAAAAGGTTTTTCTTTGTTTTCACTCTCTTCGTGTCATTCTTCCAGTTCTATGTGTATTTGGGGGATGATGACAATTTTTATCTCTCTAAAAAACCTTGTAGAAAACAACATACTGATCCCAAATCCATAGACCCCTTATGTGTTTTGTGTTTTCATTTTGGGGGCAACCCCTCTCTTTTCATTTTCTCTTACATGACACACCTTTACTTGGAAACATATAACTTGGCAAAGGGCTTTCCAAGTTGGATCTCATGTCTTCTTTGTTTTCATTTTTCATTTGCTACTTAAAGTAATTGCTCACATCAAGGTGTTTAGAAATTCCTTTAAAGTGGGGGCATATATTGGCATTATTCTTTTTCATTTTTCTTTTCATGGTTCATGGTGTAATTTTCTTACTTCATACGATACCTTTGTCACTTTTTGAATGCCATTGGGTGTGATGTCATTTAGGAGCATGATCTATCTTAGCATATTAAATTCCTCTTAGTGGCTTGATGCAACACATTACATCCCCTAAGTTGTGATTTTTTAATTCTTTGATTGGTCCTCTCTTGGAGACATTAGGCATAATGTTCCCTAAGTTAAAGACCTCACATTAACTAAGCAAGACTCCTTTGAACATCACCCATTTTGGATTTTTGTTTATATGGCCACCTTGCATAACATAGATTGCATGCCTGTGGAGCCATCCTATTTTTTATGAGCTCCAAGTGTAAAAAGTTTTCCTTGTCTCATGAAGCTCGAAAATTACTTTTGCATGACACCTTATTAAAGTTATCATGGGGTATAACTTGTGTATGGTTTGAGTAGGAAGCCCAACCGAGGCATGGCTTTCCCCATAGCCACTTGTGTGTATGTGTGAGTGAATTCTATCCATGAGTGTATGTTTCTCACCTTTTTGGACTTCTCACCCAACTTGATCTAGCTCTCTTTCATCTTTTTACCTTTTCTCTTTTCTGTCTTTGACAATGTATGCTTGTGCTTTATTGTTTCTCTTTATCATTCTCATGTGTGTTCTTTTGTGCCTATGTTGGTTTGTCATGGGATCTTGATCCTAGGGGCTTGATCAACCCTCTTGATCATCATCTCATCTTATTGGAATTGGTACACTTGGACCCCTCTTTATGTGCATTGGTCTACTTTAGTGTGAGTTTGAAGTCGGTTCATCCTCTCACGAAAGTGGGGGCTAGACGGAGTCACTGAAAAAGTAACCCTTCTATTTTTTCTAGCTTGTTTGGGCCCTCTTTGTGATTTTGGTTTAATTTTTCCTTGATTTAGTGTTGTAATGTGGATGACACATTCACATTAAGTCTTGGGCCCTTGTGAACTAATTGATTTTACTTTAACACTTTAACACACTTTAACACACTTGAACTAATTGGTACCTTGCTAAAGTGTTGTAAAGTGTTGTAACACACTTTAACACTTTTCTAAGGTTTTATCTAAAAACTAAGGATAATAAACCTCTTTTTAATTAAAATAATCCTTAATATTTCCTTATTTGGAATGTTGTGAAGTGTTGTAACACACTTTCACACTCCTCTAGGATTTTCATTAATAATTGGGCTTTCTTACGCTTTAATTGGCCCTATTTTGCATCCACAAGCCTCATTTATTGCATCTTTTTCAAGGATAATCTCGACACCAATCATTAACGAATCATAATTCAGGTGTTTTTGGCTTGTCTAGCCAAAATTTGGTTATCTAGGACTCATTAGCCACCTTGGGTGAATGTGTCCCACTTGGATCTTTTGGCCTCAAACTAGTTTTCACACATTTCTAAGCACTTTTGGTTTTTGATCCCATACATTATGCCTGATGGGACTCATTCACCACCTGGGGTGAATTTGTCCCATGTGGCCAAAAATCAAATTTAATTCAAATTTTTGGTGGGATTTTATTCTACTAGATTTGTTGTCAGCTTGTAGTGTTGTGATTTTGGGAATTCTTGAATAATTAAGTATTAATATATGGTTATTTCACTCATATTCTCACCTAGAATTCAAGAGAGTTCACAAGATAATTCAAGGGCATATTATCAAGCATTTTACAGAATTATTCAAGTGTCAATCATCATGTCAAGGATTTCATATATCATGTTTGTTATTGTGCTAACAATTGTGATGTAGGGTTTATGATTCAAGCAAGTGTTTCAAGCAAGATCAACATCAATCAAGCAAGAGACAAGAACCAAATATATTGAAACCATTTCAAGCATAGTTGCAACACCTTATTGCTAGGGTTTGGTGAGTTGCAACATTACTATTTGTTCATTCATCATTCTCTTTTCATATTTTCTTTCATTTTAAGGTTTAATTACCAACAAGGGGTTTGACAAAGGTAAAGCCATTTTCTCTAACCCAACAACATTTTCCCCTCCCCTTTACATGTGATTTATAGGTTTGGGTTGCATATTTCATAAGGAGAAAGACTGGAGAATAGTTTTCAAGTGATTAAAGTTGTCAAATTTGTCATCAAGCCTTGGAGAGAATTGGAGAAGACCTATAGGCTACAAATCAGAGATTTAGAATTCAAAACCAGTCAGAAAGGACAAAGTAGATAGAGAAGACAAAATCAAATTTTGAAGCTTTAGAAAATACCAATTGGACTGATTCGCCACTTCAGGTGAATGAGTCTCAATTCCAGTACATTTTAATGATTTTTCAGATTTGGATACCCTTTTGACAGATTTTTGTTCCTGCACATTTTCCCAAACATTGGATTTATTCGCCCAGCTTGGTGAATGAGTCCCAATCAACAATAAAAAAATATTTTTTAGTGCTCAATATCTCCACTCAGTCTTCTCTAGATTCCTAGGTGCACACTTTCTATTCTACGATTTTTTGTTGCATTTTATTCATTTTCCTAGGTCATTTAGCTTTAGTTTGCATTCAATTAGGGTTTTGCATTACACATTTCATTTCATTTTATTTTCTAAGTTTAGGCTTGGTGGTGAACCCCTCATTTTATCATATTAATTTCCTAGGACAACCCTATTACAAGATCTCCTTCCCTTTTGCATTGAGATATCTAGGGTTATCCTTGAGTGGAGTATCTTTGAAAGTGGGTGTGATAACACTTGGTCAAGCTATCCCCCATTTCATAGGTTCCACACATATATAATGACCAATCATAAATTAAGTTTTTTGGATTATATGGCCTAGATTTAGTGATCTGGGACCCATACGCCACCTTGGGTGTATGGGTCCCACATAAGTTTCGAGGCCTCAATCTTGATCTCACATGAATCTAAACATTTCTTGAAAAATGTGTCACAAGGTTAGCCTAATGGGACTCATATGTCACTTCTAGCTTATGAGTCCCACTTATCGTAGAATTAATTTAAATTTAAATTCTTGGCGGGATTTTATTCTCCTAGATCTGATGTCCACTTGTGGTGTTGTAATTTTAAGAAATTTGGCATAAACAAGTATAAATACAAGGTTATTTCATTCATTTTTCTCCTAGAAAGTTGAATAAGTATCCTTATAGAAAATTTGAGTTCATAGGAGCAGTCAAGAATCCACAAGAGAATTCAAGAGCATTGAAGAGTTGATCATCAAGTGTTTTGGAGCATTATTCAAGTATCGAGCATCGTGTCAAAGTCATCATGCATCATATTTATTTTTTAGCTAACATTTGTGATGTAGGGTTTCATGATTCAAGCAAGCATTCAATTCAAGATCCATATCATTTAAGCAAGAGTCAAGATCCACATCCATTGGAACCATTTCATACATGTTTGCACCATTTATTTCTAGGGTTTGGTGAGTTGCAACATTACATTTTGTTCATTCATCATTCCTCCTTTCTATTTGATTTCATTACAAGGTTTGATTATCAAAATGGGGTTTGACCAAGGCAAACCCCTTTGCACTAACATAACAACATTTTCCCCTCTCTTTAGTATGTCACTTGTAGATCTAGGTTGAAGACATATTGAATAGAAAGTTTGGAAATATGTCAAGTTGAAAATTTATCCAAGTTGTCACCTTTTTTAGAAGATCATTAAAAGACACCTACAAAGTAGAATTCAACAATTCAGATGCATAAATCAGGTTGAGAAGATAGAGCATAGGTTGAAGAGAAAATTCAGCCTTTGACTTTCTGAAAAGGCCAAGCAGGACTGATACACCACTTTTTGGCATATGAGTCCTAGTGTAGTGGACTTTCCATTTTTTAGGTGTTCCAAACTTGTCTCTGCCAGATTTTTGTTCCTGCCTAGAAACCCTAATTTGGGACTAAATCGCTTAGCCTGGCGTATGAGTCCTAGTGAGCAATAAATTCATATTTTTTAGCATTTTAGGTCTTCAATCAAGTTGCTATAGGTTTCTAGGTGCACCTCTGTACTTTTCCAATTTTTTGTTCTATTTTTTATTCATTTTTAGGTCATCTATTCAAGTCTTGCATATCATTTGGTTTGATCATTAGTTTTTGCATGTTTCTTGTCTCTCTAAGCCTTCACTTGGTGGTGAACCCATATTTAGTCTCTAGTCAGACCCTAGGACACCATATTACAGATCTCTTCCCCTCATTTCTTCCTTGGATTGAGATCTCTTGGGCTTCTTTGAATGAAAAGAGAAGGAAACTTGTTGTTCTATGTCCTAAACTATAGAGTGACTATTTTCTTCCTTTTAGAAACCATGGAAATAATTGAGATTTATAGCTTCTTTTGGGGATCTTGCCACTATTGGGTCTTTCTAATGTCTATTACTACCCCAAATTTCATCATTAACAACCTAATAGTTTTAAATTATTTCTTTATGAAATGAAGAAAAGTTGTATGGTGCTATCATATGGTTTCAGGACATACAGCACACCAACTTCTCCAATTTCATTCAAGGATAACCCTAGAGATCTCAATGCAAAGGAGAAAGAGATCTTGCAATAGGGTTGTCATAGAGGCTGATTGTAAACTAATGAGGGGTTCACCACCAAGTAAGAACTTGGAAAGAAAAATGCAATGCAAGATGTAATACTAAACCCCAATGTGATGCAATGACTTACAAAATTACCTAGAAATGCATATAAATCAGAACAAAAAGCTATGAAATCATAAGTGTGCATCTAGAAACTTGTAGAGGCTTGAATGAAAACTAAAAACTTCTATAAAACCTAAATTTTTGGCCTACGGGGACTCATTCGCCATTTTGGGCGAATCAATCCCAGATCTAGGTTTTTGTAGAAGAATAAGTTTCTGGAAAAAGGGTATCTAAAACTAAAAAAATCTCAAAATTGACCTAAAATGGGACTCATTCACCAAAAGTAGTGAATGAGTCCAGTTAGGGTGTTTTTGGAGCTTTAAAATCTAAATATGACCTTCAATGTATGCTCTTTTTGTTCCTCTTTGTTTTCAGATCTAAAACCCTGATTTCGGGGTTGAAGGTGATTTTTTAGTGAAAATTACAACCTTGTATGGATCTTGCCACTGTTGGGTCTTTCTAATGTCTATTAATACCCCAAAATCCATCATTAACAACCTAATAGTTTTAAATTATTTCCTTATGAAATGAAAATAAAATTTGTATGGTGATATCATATTATGATTTTAGGACATAGAGCACACCCACTTCTCCAATTCCATTCAAGGATAACCTTAGAGATCTCAAAGGAAAGGAGAAAGAGATATTGCAATAGGGATGTCCTAGAGGCTGATTGTAAACTAATGAGGGGCTCACAACCAAGTAAGAACTTGGAAAGATAAATGAAATGGAAGATGTAATACTAAACCCTAATGTGATGCAATGACTTATAACATGACCTAGAAATGAATATAAATCATAACATAAAGCTATGAAATCAGAAGTGTGCACTTGGAAACTTGTAGAGGCTTGAATGAAGACAATAAATTTTTCAAATCCTAAAATTTTGGCCTATTGGGGCTCATTCACTATACTTAGGGAATCAGCCCTAGATCTGGGTTTCTGTACAAGAACATGTTTCTGGAAAAGGGGTATTTGAAACTACAAAATTCTCAATATTTACCTAAAATGGGACTCATTCTCTAGAAGTGGTGAATGAGTCCAGTTAGGGTTTTCTAGATCTTTAAAATCTAAATTTGGCCTTCAATTTCTACTCTTTTTGTTCCTCTTTGTTTTCAGATTTGAAATCTTGATTTCGGGGCTGTAGGTGACTTTTTAGTGAAGATCACAACTCCAAAAAAATTCTTCAAGCTTATAACCCAATATTCAATGATATTCAAGTCTTTAAAGCACCTAGATCTCAAATCACACAAATAGATAGAGAAAAAGTGTTGATTTTTAGGGAATAAGGGTATTCCTTGGTCAAACCCCTTGTAGGTAATTAAACAAAATGATGAGACAATGAAATGAAGGCATGAAATATGAAAAAAAGGACATGAATAATGGACAATGATACCTTGAATTATGCCTTGTAAATGATGTCTTGTAAGTCTGCAAATCAACATGAAATGGCCATGAAGGATGTAGATCTCGATCTTAACAATAGGTGTAGAACAATGCTTGATCTTGGATCTTCAATGCTACATCACAACACTAGATCAATAAAATGCTTGATTATTTCTATCCTTTACATGATGATGGATCTTGAATTTCTACAACAATTGATGAGGAATTTTTCTATTGAATGCCTTAAAAATGATCTTGGATGCTATCTTGATGATCTTGTAAAGTCTTGGAATGCTTAACTCTTGAGTGCTTGACTTGATATCATGTAGTTTTGATGAAATAATGATTTGAAAACCCATTTATATAGGAAATACATCTAATATCCCATGTATTAGATCCCAAAGGATGACATACATAAGATTTGAAATTAAAACCCAATTTTTCTTGTTGAAAACTTGAAAATAGGCCAAATGGGACTCGTTCACCCAAAGTGGTGAATGTGTCCCACAAGGCCTATTTTCCTTGCTAAAATGTCATGGATTGGGTAAGTTAAGTTTATATGTTGATATTGTATGGATTTTGACTAAAATATGCCTTGGGATGCATAATATAGGGTCATAGGGTCCTATTAATGATGATAAAAAGGTCATAAATAAAATAGGGCACAAAATCCAATGTGAAAGTGTAAATAAATAAACTTTACAACACTAAATTAAGGAAAAATAGGTCTATTTAGCTAAAAAGGGCCCTAAATCCAATGTGAATGAGTAGAACACATTACAACACTAGATTAGGTCCACTTAATTTACAAGCCTCCTAAATTTAATGTGTAGGTGTCAATAAATACACTTTACAATATTAAATTAGGGAAAAGTTAAGTTTATTTAGCTTAGAAGGGCCCAAAACCTAATGTGGATGTGTAAAATTCATCACAACACTAGATCAAGGTGATATCAAGTTCACTTTATCTTTAATTATTCTTAAATTAAGTACAAAAAAGGTGTACCCTTTTTCCATCATTACATCTGGCCCCCACTATAGTGAGAGGATGAACTTGCTTCAAACTCACACTAAGGTATACATTCAAGAGGGGTCCAAGTGCACCGATGTGGATGGTCTAGGATAAAAATGATGAAGGAGGTAACCAAGCCCCAAGATCCTATGTCAAACCAACATAAGCAGAAAAGGACACATACAAGGTGTATGATATGCAGCAAAACAAGATATGCGAACATAAAATGTAAATAACCAAAATAAATTCAAACCAACATAAGCACAAAAGGACACGTACAAGGTGTATGATATGCAACAAAACAAGATATGTGAACATACAATGTAAATAACCAAAAGAAAGAAAAGAAAAAAAAAGAGGTAGATCAAGCCTCGACCATTTGTCCAACACATTCTAGATAAGATCTGAGTTTTTTGTCCAAATATGCACACTCACTCTAAGGAAATAAAACTCTTGGCTATTCGCTAGGTGAGTAATCCAAGAAGGTGAGACACATACAAGCGATATGCATTCACACACACATGAGTGGCTAAGGGAAAGTCATGCCCTTGTTTGGCTTCCTGTCAAACCATACCAATGTTATACCTCCTGATAAATTTGATAAGGGGCCATGAAATAGTGAACTTCGAGCTTCATGAGGCAAGAAAAACTTTGTATGCTTGAAACTCATGAACAAAAAAGATGGCTCCAAAAGCATGCAAGATGTGTTATGCAAGGTGGCCATATAACCGATGTTGTACATGCAAAAATAGAGTAAGGAATGTTCAAAGGGGTTTTGCTTAGTTCAAGTAAGGTCTCTTCTTAGGGAGCATCGTGCCTAATGTCTCCAAGAGAGGACAATTCAAAGAAATATCACACTCTCAGAGGAAATCAAGCCAAATGAAACCATCAAGAAAAGGATGCATCACAAGAATAAATAAAATATCACAATGCAACATGAGTGTCAATGTATGCCCCCACTTTAAAGTGGTTTCTAACACCATTACTGTGATAAATTGATTTAAAGTAGAAGAAGACATGAGAGGTTATTCAGAAAGCCCTATGCCAAGTCATATGTTTCCAATAATCTATGTCATGAATAAGTATGTCACATGCAATTCAACTTAAGGCATGTAGTCCACATCCTAAAATTTCTCTTATATGTACATGAAAGGTGGTAAACTAGCCAAAAAGAGACAACAATAAGTGACCTACGAGGACAAGGTTACCTAACGCCTTGCCCCCACTTAGTGCAAGACAAGGATGAGCCAAATAGGATGAAAATAAGTTTCAATTAGAGGAACTAGGTTCTTGAACACAAGGAAGAGCATCACACTCCTTGAGATGTTGAACTTTTTTAATCAAAGCCTTACATTCATTAGTAGAATGACCATGAACTCTTGTAGTAAAATTTTGTTTGTGTTCTTAGAGGAAGGGATATCAAAAGATATTGGAGGAGTCTCAACAAGATACCCTCTTGATCAAAACTAGAAAATTTTCCTTTATTTTATGACAAAGATATCCCTTGCTTAGTACAAGATGTCATAATTACACAAGACTTTGGATTGCAATATTGTGTTCTCTCCTTTTTAGGAGGGTGTAAAATCTATAGAATTCAAATTATTAGTGTTTTGCGTGATGAAATTGACATTAAGTGAAGATTTATTTATTTCATTCATGTCTTTCAAAGGATAATAATCAGTAGCATTGATGTCTATCAGTTTAGGATGCACTATTGTTAAAGCTAACTTATAAGAATCTATTGTAATAGTGTTGATATTGAGTGAAGGATTATTTGATGGGTTGATTTCTATGCAAGGACAATAACCAAGACCATGAGTTTTTTCTTGTGTGTTGGATTCTATAGTGACACGAATACCTTGCTCATTAGCACCAAATCCTTTTCCACTATATCCAAGTTGTTTCGTAAGCTCATAACCTCTTCCATAAATATTTTTCGATTCTTTTGAATTCAGTGGTTGTTCATAATCAATTTCATCAAAGTTTATTGTGTAATTTGTTTTTTTGTTCTGAAGTGATTGAGGTGGATTCTTTCAAAGGGTCTTCCAAATTTTGTGTTGACATTACAACTTTTTCTTTTCCCTTGTATGAATATTTGTTTATAATATTGTATTCTCTCATGAATGTAGGTTTTAAATATAAGGAACCCCAATTGTCTTCTAACAATTTAGTGACTTCCATAGTATGTGTTTCTTTGTCTTTCTCTTGCATAGGTTCAATGTGTGTTGTTGGTGTCAATTGTTTTAAAGGATTCTCCTTGTTTTTCTTGAGTTGTAAAACACAATAAGGCTCATTATCAGTGTCCAATATGTACACTTTGTTGTTGTATACATACTTCATTTTATGATGAAGCGTAGAAGGCACCCCATGCATCTCATGAATTCATGGTCTCCCTAAAAGGAGATTGCATGAAAGGTCATGAGGAATAATGTGAATAGGAGTTTGTAATGTAACTTTTTCAACTATAATAGGCAAATTAATCACTTCAAGAGGTTGTTTTCCCACATTATCAAACCCACTAATAGATAAAGAGGCAGGTTTAATTTTTGATTTATCCAAGCAAAGCCTATCCAAAAGCTTTACACTACACATATTAAGAGAAAATCCATTGTCGACAAGGGTTCTATTTATCCCTATTCAATTGTATTTAGCTATTATTATAAAAGCATCATTTTTTTTTGTACTTCCAAAGGGGGGAGTTCACTTTGGTGGAAAAAATGTCAACTTTTATTTCTTGAATCATGGTTGTTATGTCAATCAGTTGCACATCAGAAGGGATAGGAACTTGTTTCAAGACACTTTGAATCATGTTATTATAGTGGGGGGAGGTTTGAATAAGGTCCCACAATGATATTTTTGTAGGAGTGTTCTTAAGTTGTTCAATAAGATCATACTCATTTCCACTTTGTGCAAGAAATCAAAGGGGGCCAGGTAGGATAGGATTAAGCAATGGAAGGGATTTTTAAGGTGTTTATATTGGTTGTGGATTGTTTCTAGTGTTATATGTATGAGAATTGGTATTATGACTCAGTTTATGCAACACATTATTCTTAGGTGGGTAAAGAATAAGTTCAGGTTTGTTTTGAGTTTATAGTAATTGTGAGGGTGGGTAAAGAATTAGAGGATTCTTAGGATGTCCCATAGGGTATGTAGGAGGTCCATTAATCAAGGGGAGTCTAATGAAAACTTTTGAGTTCATAACCTCAACGGTCTTGGTTTGATGTACTTCTAATAAAGGGAAATCTAGTATCATCTTTTCACTATTTTCGTCATTTTCTTGCACCATGATATCCTCCCTAGGAGGAGAGTTTGTAGGAGAACTACAAACCAAATGTTATTGAAATTCAAGTATTGGTTCTTCCAAAATGACTTCATCACAAGTAATGGAATGGTTGATGGTTGCATTTTCTTGCTTGTCAATGATGGTTTTTCCTTGTTCGCTAATGTTTTTGATAGGGGAAGAGAGGAAATCAAGATTCTCATGACTTTCATCAATTGCATTTTCTAACATCACAGTATCTTCTTCACAACTATGAGAGATAATAGGAGAAGAAAAAATGTGATCATCATGATCATTTATGATTTCATTCCTTTGTTTCCTAATGTCTTCCAAAATAGGAGGGAAACAACTAGGGTTGTTATACACCTTAAAGGTTTGATCATCCAACACCAACATATCTTCCTCACTTACACTTTCATCCTCTAAAACATTATCACAAGAGGGGAAGATGTTGGGAGATTAATATAGGCTAGTTTAAGTTTCAATGGTTTCTTGTTTTGTTATGTTATCATCATGATTACCTATGGTTGTTTCTTCTTGTTCATAAATGCCTTGCCTCATAAGAGAGGTAGAAGGAGATAAACAACTAGGATTCTCAAAACTCTCATTGATTGATTCTTCTAACACCAAAATATCTTCTTCATCAATAGGAGAGATATTAGGAGAAGATAGAATATGATCATTAGGAATGTCCAAGGTTGTATTCTCTTTCACTAAAATACTCTCATAGGGAGGGGATATTAACTTTTTATTAGCATTCCTAGAAAGGTAAGGTACTAACATTATTTGAACAAAAATTATGAGAAATTCTAACCATTTTATGCAATGTTTTAAGAATGTAAAAAATGAATATCCAAAGATGAAAAGTAATTTTATCCAATGTATTCAAAACTTTAAGAATGGAAACAATGTATATCCCAAAATGAAAAGCACTTTTATCAAACTTATGCAAAGTTTTATGAATGTAAACATTGTATATGCAAAAGTGAAAAGTACTTTTATCCAACTTTCCAAACTTATAGTATATGTTACCAAGAGGCTTAGGAAGCATAGAAATGAGATTTTAATGTTGTTAAAGGTAGTTTAAAATCTATACTAGGACTAATTCTCCCAAGGAGGTGAATGAGTCCCAATGAGGGTTTTTTTTCAATTTTTTTAGAAATTTTCAATTGATTTTTATGCTTTTTATGTTGTATAATTTGTAAAATAAATGAAAATGCAAATTTTGAATAATTTGATATGAAAAAATGCAACCTATATGCATTTTCACTAATGCAAATTTTAGAAACCCTAGAATGCTAATTAGCTAATGCAAGCTAGATCTAGGATGAAAATACACTCCAAATCAAAATTATGATGTTCTAAATGTAGTTTCACCTAAATGAAATGAAGAAAACGTTGTATGGTACAATCATATTATGGTTTTAGGACATAGAGCACACCCACTTCTCCAATTTCATTCAAGGATAACCCTAGAGATTTCAATGCAAAGGAGAAAGAGATATTGCAGTAGGGTTTTTCCTAGAGGCTGATTGTAAAATAATGAGGGGTTCACAACCAAGTAAGAACTTGGAAAGATAAATGCAATGGAAGATGTAATACTAAACCCTAATGTGATGCAATGACTTATAACATGACATAGAAATGCATATAAATCAAAATAGAAAGCTATGAAATCTGAAGTGTGCACCTGGAAAATTGTAGAGGCTTGAATGAAGACTAGAAATTCTACAAATCCTAAAATTTTGGCCTACTGGGACTCATTCACTATTCTAGGGGATCAGTCCCAGATCTGTGTTTCTATACAGGAACAAGTTTTTGGCAAAAGGGTATCTGAAACTACAAAAATATCAAAATTGACCTATAATGGGACTCATTCGCTAGAAATGGTGAATGAGTCTAGTTAGGGTTTTCTAGAGATTTAAAATATGAATCTAGCCCTCAATTTTTGCTCTTTCTATTCCTCTTTATTTTTGGATCTAGAACCCTAATTTAGGGGTTGTAGGTAAATTTTTAGTGAAGATCACAACCTTGCAAATGGGGAGACAACTCCAACAACTTTATTCAATATTGTAACCAAATATTCAATGATATTCAAGTCTTTAAAGCACCTAGATATGAAATCACACAAAGAGAGAGAAAGAGAGTTGATTGTTAGGGGATAGCAGTTTTCCTTGGTCAAACCCCTTGTATGTAATTAAACCAAATGATGAGACAATGAAATGAAGGCATGAAACATGAAATAAAGAACATGAAAAATAGAAAATTATACCTTGAATTATTCCTTGTAAATGATGTATTGTAAGCTTGCAAATCAACATGAAATGGCCATTAAGGATGTAGATCTCGATCTTGACAATAGGTGTAGAACAATGTTTGATATTGGATCTTCAATGCGACATCACAAAACTAGCTCAATAACATTCTTTATGCTTGATATCCTTGAAATTTTGATGGATCTTGAATTTCTACAAGAATTGATGAAGAATTCTTCCCTTGAATGCCTTAAAAATGATCTTGGATGCTATCTTGATGATCTTGTAAAGTCTTGGAATGCTTAACTCTTGAGTGCTTGAGTTGATATCATGTAGGATTCATGAAATAATGATTTGAAAACCCATTTATATAGGAAATCCATCTAATATCCCATGTATTAGATCCCAAAGGTCGACATACACAAGATTTGAACTTAAAACACAATTTCTCTTGCTCAACCTTGAAAATAGGCCAAATGGGACTCATTTTCCATTTTTTGTGAATGGGTCCCATGTATATGGGAATCATTCAACAAAAGTGGTGAATGGGTCCCACAAGGCCTATATTTATTGCTAAAATGTCGGGGAGTGTGGAAATTAAGTTTATATGATGATATTGTTGGGTTTTTGACTAAAATATGCCTTGGGATGCATAATATAGGGTCATAGGGGCCTATTAATGATGATATAAAGGTCATAAATGTAATAGGGCCCAAAATCCAATGTGAAAGTGGAGAATGGTTCCCACGGGGCTTATTTTGCTTGCTAAAATATCAAGGAGTGTGTAAATTAAGTTTATATGTTGATATTGTCTAGTTTTTGACAAAAATATGTGTTGGGATGCATAATATAGGGTCATAGGGGCGTATTAGTGATGATATAAATATCATAAATGAAATAGGTCCCAAAATCCAATGTGAAAGTGTAAATAAATACACTTTACAACATCAGATTAGGGCAAAAATAGGTCTATTTAGATAAAAAAGGGCCCTAAGCCCAATGTGAATGTGTAGAACACATTAAAACACTAGATTAGCTCCACTTAATTTAAAAGCCTCCTAAATTGAATGTGAAGATGTCAATAAATACACTTTACAACATTAAATTAGGGAAAAGTTAAGTTTGTTTAGCTTAGAAGG
Organism: Sequoiadendron giganteum; assembly: GCA_007115665.2. Lineage (NCBI taxonomy): Eukaryota > Viridiplantae > Streptophyta > Pinopsida > Cupressales > Cupressaceae > Sequoiadendron > Sequoiadendron giganteum. Next base: position 217,487,276 of record CM021104.1, read on the forward strand.
GCCCAAAACCTAATGTGGATGTGTAAAATTCATCGCAACACTAGATCAAGGTGATATCAAGTCCACTTTATCATTAATTATTCTTAAATCAAGCAAGGAAAAGGTGTACCATTTTTTCGTCATTACACATTAGTATAATGAAAAGATTGGTTCACAGAGAAGAAAAGTTAGATGAGCATTAAGAGGTTCATCTCTAGACTAGAGGTCATTTTTATAGTTCATGATACTACAATGAAGTTAAGCACTTCATTTATAGTTTAGTATTTTTTAATTTTCGTAAGTTGAAAATCGATAGATTTTAATTTCTTCATTTCTCAAGTCTTTTTTAGGTGTAGTCAATGTAAAAATATACTTTATTTATTTTTGTAGGTGTTTGCTTCCTAATGTTCCTAAAATAAATTTATCTAAGAAACTACCTCCCTTCCACAATTTTCACCACTATACTAGAAGTGTCAACTAAGTCCATTCCATGTTTAGTGAGCTCAAATACACTCCATCTTGATGGTTATTAACTTGTGTCATTTTTAGTTCCATTTCCTTAAAATGTCTACCCCATTGATATTATAATGTCATTTTGACTCATTGTAACCAACTTGTGCATTATTAAGCTTCCTAAGGATGGAAATTAATAATTCTCACACTTTTATAACAAAATTGACCAACACATATATATTTGTCAACTTGGACCATCTAAAAGTGACATGTATATTTTAAATTTATAAATGATATAAATCAATGAAACATATAACTCTTAATGCAGTTTATGTTTGTAATTTTATTTATAGAAAAAAATGAATATAGTTTTTATAATCTTATGAGAATTATTTTATTGCTAAATATTATTTTTTGAGATGAGATTGGTGAGATGTCAACAATTTGTTTATTATCTTTATTGTTTTGCCAAATGGATAATTTGACATCTAGTGCATGTAGAATCATATTTTATTTATGATGAATATTTTTAAAATTATTTGAAAAGTTAAATTGATTCAAAATTTTATAGTTTTGACAATACGCCAATTTTTGTTTGATTTTGAAATTTTATACTTTTTTGGAGAGGATAGGATAGAATATTTTGGGATTCTAAAATTTGAGGTTTATGAAAAATAAAAATTAGATTTTTATGAAAATACTTATTTTTGGAAACATTTGTAGTCAAAGTTATTTTTCATTAACTTTCAAAAGAGGGGTTAGGCTACCACATGGGCTAATGCATACATAGTTTTGGATGAAAGGTTTAGTCCAAAAATGTTTTAATTTTTTTTTGTCAAAACCTTTCCATATAAATTGAATGTGGTTAAATTTTACTATCAAATTGCATCAATTTAATAGTTTCAAGTGAAATATTTCACATTAAACTCTTTGTACCATATAGATTCCAAATAATTTTGAGTGAAATACTTTTGTGTAATTATTTTTTGACACAATATGTAACATAACTTTAGAATTCCAATCCCAAGGAAAAAGTAGTAATATGAATCAACACAACTAAACATCCTTCTCGTCGAGTTCTTACAATTCCTTGTAGTAGATGGTGGGTTGAGAAGACTTGTATATAAATTTAGATTATCTAGTTCAATGTTGTCAATAATTTTCTTCTTCTTGAAGTCAAATGATAAAATATTCCCCTTCATTATATAATTCATCACAAGTTGGTCTAGATCACAATTCACGAGTTCAAACCCTCTACACTTGGCACAACTAAGTTTGTACATCTAGTGCTATTTATTTTTGTAATTAAATTTCAAAAAGAGAGATTTTAGGAATTATAAACCAAATAGTTTGTTGAATTCATTTCAATCATAGTTTTCATTTTTATCTCTCCAAAAAATATAAAGAATAATTTATGAAAAAGATAAAGAAGAATTTAGGAAAAAGATTGAGCATGAAATTAGTATTTATTGAGTTGCAAATAAAGTACATGTAGGTTTTGAGTATCAAATTTTCATAGTACAAGACAAGAAACTCCATGTTCTACAATATTTACATGATTCTTTAATAGTTAAAGAATCATAGTTTAATGACAAAGAGAGCTATTATAATATTTCTCTTGTTATCAATATTTTGTTTTTATTTTCAACCAATTTATGATATGATCATATGTGATCTCAAATTAATAAATAAAATATCATAGTTATTATAAAAATTTATTAGTTTGAGTTCATTCTAAAAAATATATCTTTATTACCGATATTTTTGGTTAGGGTGAAATTTATTTATATTTTAATCTTAAAGCATGACTATTTATTTCTTATTTTACAATGTGATTATATATTAATAAATTTTATATTTGCACTCATATGGAAATACAAATGGTTTTATAGAGATCAAAATAAAGGATTTATCAGGATAGTTGATGTGATCACATTTTTACATAAATTACAACAAAATTTGAAATAAAATAAAAATGTCATTTTGCAATGTCAAGGATACGTGAAAACTTCAAGACATATTTAAAGTTAAAAATATAGGTTATTTTTGATTATGATGTTTGTACTCATCTTAAATCATTTATCATTTGCACATATCATCTATCCTTACAATTTCATCATTAGGACTTCACATTTAATTGAAAAAGTAAGGATTTTAAAATGCCTTAATTTGGTTTGAGTTCCTACTAAGACATACCTCTAAGAACACCCTTCTAGGTAAAAAATAAGCCTAAAGAATAGGATATTTTACCCACTCTCATAATTACCCTTTAACCTTCCTAAATTTGTAGATGTGTCTATAATTACCTTCATGATGGAAAACCCCTAGTCTTGTGGGTGAAGAAAATATCTAGGATTTTCAACCTATTGTTTTAGAACCTAATATGTCTTATATGAGTTTTAATAAATATAAAATTTAACTATATATTTCTCCAATGCCCTTCACTTCAAGGTGATAGTGAATTCATCCAAATATTTTCTAAAAGCCTTAGTAATATTTTTCCTTAGTTGGATTACACTATTATTTGGCATGTCTCCCATCACTATTGATATGACATATTTAGAAGAAAATGAACAATATAATGAAATAAAATCCTTCTACTTGGGAGAAAATGACCTAAAAATTAGAGATCTATTGATGAAAGAGCTATGGTAAGAGTAAACAGTCAATCCAAAAGTAATACAAATTAATTCTATTAGGATAATCTCATGTTATAAAAGCATCTCCTTTCTCAGGGATTGTAAGGAGCTCATCATTCCATGGTACATATGGAAAATTTTAGATGGGAACCTCCTCTAACAACCTCTTTGAAATTTAACTTTGATGTTTCATCCAAAGAAAATCAAGGCTCCTTTGGGGTGGATTTTTTAGTAAGAAAGTCAAAAGGTTCTATTATTTCTACATCCTTTAGGAAATAACTAGTGGGATTTAATAATTTGGATTATGCACATGTTGTAGTCTTGGTACTCCCATTGGAAATAAAGTGCAACATTCAAAATGTTATGATAGAATGAGACTTGATATTTATTGTAAATATGATAAAAGAATATAATACAAAAATATAGAAGTTAAATAATATTTTACAAGACAATTGGAATCTCTCCATAATTAGTTTGAACATTATTTTAGAGAATAAAATGTGGCAGGATAAATTAGAAAATTTAATCATAGATAACAATTATTAAATTGTATATTTTTAAATTAATTCAAAAAAAATTGTATTCTTACTCTCCCACTCCTCAAACCCTATCTTTGTATTCCATTAATATTTTATTTCCACTCCCTACATCTTCTAGTGTTATATTTTTCCAACATGCTTTATTGTGAAGGATTTTTATGGGTCTAAATGATCGAGATGGGAGTTTTGTACCAATGTACCAATGGAGAATATTGGAGAAGGGTTTTTTATGGTTAAATTTGAGACTTCAAAGGGTAATACTATGTTTTTGGATGATAATATTGGGTGCAGACCCAACATTCTCTTTCACTTCATCCTAGTTTCTTCCTTTGAAACCCATGATCAAGTTTGTTGATATTATGCCAATTTGGTTTAGATTTCTCTATTTACCTTTCTATTTTTTGTGTGACTACTTTTGAGGCTATTAGAAATGTAGTAGGTCACTTTGTGAAGGTTGAAAGTTATACTACAAATTATTTCCATTCCTCCATTACATAAATTATAGAGGAAGTGGACTTATCTTATAGGTGGAAGTTAATCCTTACACTCAATCTATCAACTACAAAGGTATCCCCTTCTATTATATATTTTTGATATTTGGAATTTATCTTTATATTATCCCATTCTATTCAGAAGCTAAACTCATAAATTGAGAGATCTAATTTTAACTTGGGGAATCAAATAGTTTTGGACCTTATTTAATTCCCTCAACTCCTAAGACAACACTTGTCCTAGTTTTTTTGGTTCCTATGAATCCCTTGACCCTTGTTGAAATGTCCTCCCTAGGTCCTAATCTAGTGGCTCTAACTTATAATAATATTATTAGAGAATTAGCCATTAATTTTGGGTGGAATGGTCTTACTATTCTTGTTGTAGGTTTTTTCTTGAAATGTCTCTAGAAAATTGTTCTTCTCCCCTTAGAGTTCCTCATATTGGGTTACAGGTGAGGATTTTACTACTCCTCAATCTAAAGACCTAGAGAATTACATTCCTTGGATTGTTGTCTAATGGTGGAAGAGGGTGTTCCAAATTTTGTATCTTAGTCACATTCTTAGAGAAAGAGTGTATGGTTAGCTAGAGTTGGGTTTGACATTGTTTAGACTAATTATTTATATGTTGTGTTATGCTCAATAGATTAGTTATATGTATTCCATTTTTATTAATTTTGGGATTTTAGTTTCTCATATTATTCATAATAGAATCCTTTTTTCTTGGAACTTGAATAATTTTCATGCATAAGGATTTGGGACCTTTGAAAAACCAATTTTACATCTCATAAAAAATAAGGACATTATAATTTTAAATAATATTATCATTAGCTTCTTGTGGAGGCTCCATGTCTCATGTAATTATTTATAGTGGTTCAAATGGTCATCAATACTATGATATGTGAGGAAAATAATAAGCTATTAGAGGTACAATAATTTTATCATTTGAACATTAAGATTATTTCAATTTTTAAAAGGTATAAGAAAGAAGGTACACTAATTTTATGGTTTAACTTTGCGATGATTAAATTTTTAAAAGTGTCTAATGAAGTTTTTATTAAAGTTTAATGTTTCTATAAAAGATTCCCTTGTTCTAATTTTTTTATAGAATCACTCTTATCATTATAATTACCCTTTCTATTGAAGGTGTTAGTGGTTATAGACAAATTTGAAACAACATTCTAATTAAATTATTGGGGCTTGGTACTAAAATTGACAAAGCATTGATAAAGTTGTGCAATTGTAGAAATAATAATGATTTTGATAAAGATGGGGTTATTTCTATACATCACCTTTTTTTTCAAGGATTTCCATACTATAGAAATTGATAGTTTTTGAAAAATATTATAATTAGTGGAATTGTTGAATAAAAAATGAAGATCTAATTTTGTTATAAAAATGTATAATGAGAAATTTGATAAAATTGGATTTTTTTCGTAACAAAAGCAAGGGAAAGGGCCCTTGAACCCAACCAAAGAGCAAAACAAGTCCTAGAGGCCACCAAAACAAACCCAACAAAACAACAAGGGCTAAAAGCCAAACAACACCTTGCAATAGGACCACCACCTAGCAACTTAGAGCAACAAAAAAAACTAACCAGTAAAGAACAACAACCCTAAAGACATAACCAAAACTAACATTTCAAAATGAACATAGGTCCAGTAAGTTTATAGAGAAAAAAACAAAAAAACACAAACCAATAGACCTAGTTACTCCTTTTGATGGTAGGTAAGGTTCCATTCATTCTCAAGCTATTCCATCACCCCACTATACTATTCCATTGATCTAGTTACTCCTTCTAGCTAATCCTCCACAACTGGAGAGGCTTGTTACTTCTAATGGCCTTTCCTAGCCTTATTCTCCTTACTCACCACACCAAATATGGCCTTTCACATTATGCCCAAAGTAATAACCATTAGCTTGTTGAAGGCCATGCCCATCTTATCCACTTTATGTTGAAGCTCATAGATTTGAGAAGCATAGGGATATAGGGGTCTAACATTATATTGCATTACCTCGGTCTTTTCCTTCATTGGATGATCATCCATCCCCTTCATGGATTCCCTAACCACATCCTCAATTTCAAGTTCAATATTATGAATCCCTTCCTCTTCCTCATCCTTTGAGTCTTCAATCACCGCTTGGTCATCACCAACCATTTCTTCATCATGTTCACTATTGGAAGAATCATCCAAGAGATCTTGTCCCAAAACAACTGAAAACTCCTTTTTACTCAAATTAATAGGACATAGAGATTCCTCTTCGGGATCGTCCCTAGGCTCTTCAAAACAAAGTTTCTTCCCTTTGGTAGATTGTATAGCAAGCCTAGAAAACCTCCTCTCACCCCTCCCACTATTAGAATTAACCAATTTACCTTGCTTCTCCTCGTCTCTAATCTTTATGGTGATATTTTTGGTAGTTATTAGTTCAAGACTATCAAAGGCTTTCCATTTAGTGCTAGAGTAACTCGGGGGGTTATCACGAGGCTCTTTTCCTTTTTGGTTTTGATTAGTAGGGATTCCCTTGGTAAGAAGGCCCTTAATTGAAGTTTTTTTTAAATTGGAAGGAACAGTAGGGGGTTTTTAGTGGGAGGTCTCACAAAGGAGATACCCTCACCAAAATAAATAGCTAGAGAAGGGCTAGAGAGGGGCTTTGCATGAGAAACAAGGGAAAAAAAACTAGTAGGCATACCACTAGGAGGTCCCAACAGGGGGGGAATAGTAGAAACATAATTATAAAGACATTGTATCAAACCCTAGTGGAGAGGGGGCGAGGCACCCTTAGCTTTGAATTATTTTAAAGATGAAAAAATAAAGAAAGGTATGTTAATTTTCTCATTCCTACTTATAAAAGTTGATAATGGCTGATAAAATTCATGAAATTTGTATATAATTTACAAGGATTATGTAGTAATGGAAAAAGTATCCTTTTTCCCTTACTTGGTTGGAGTTCACAAGAGAATTTCAAGAGATTATTACAACAATTCAAGATCATATCATCATGTCAAGGGATTAATGCATTCATGCATGTGGTTGAGTTAAGATAGTTAATGTTGCATTGAGGATCTATTTACAAGCATCATTTCACATCCAATATCTACATTCTGCATGGCCACTACATGTTAGTATCTAGAATTTCTTCACAAGACAACATCTAAGGTGACATCATTTACATTTCTACATATTTCATGCTTCATTTGATCATTTAGATTGATCACCTACAAGGGGGTTTACTGAGGAAAACCCCCATTCACTAAAAAACAATTTTTTTTACCCTTGAGTGCATGTTTACAAATTTATAGGTTGAAGATCAAGTTGAGAAAAATTTAGAGAAAATTTGTGAAAGTTGCAAAAGTTTTCATCTACATTGCAAGATCATGGAAAGAGCTCTACATAATTAACTATAGACTTCCAAAATTTTATAACAGGGAATTTAAGAGTGCAAACATCGAGGGAAAAGACCCTGAAATTAGTTTTTTGAAACCCTAAAAGGACCCATTCGCCACTGAAGGCGAATGAGTCATCTATAGCTCAAAAACATCAACTTTCTGGCTAGGTACACAACTTTTTAAGCTCTAAAAATGTCCCCCATAGTTTCTATAACAATTATGTAGCATTTTCAATTGTTATTGGCATCTTACTTTACATAATTTGAGGTGTGTAGGATCTTAGAAAAAATAGTGGTAGATCCTCTTGTTCATGCATTTGGGTCTACCCTATTTTTCACCTTTACATTATTTGGTGAACTTGACATATTCAACATTGCAATTTTTTGAGTCTCTCATTGCATCTTAAGTTAGATCTTGCATTGAATTAATATGTCATTTAGGGTTTATTGTCTTGCATTGAAATCTTGCATATCATTTAGGGTTTAGATTTGAATTATTTTGCATATTTCTAAATCTAAAAATTACAAAAAAAAATTAGTCATTTTGCATCTCATTTAGATATCATACAATTACATTTAAAAAAAAAAAAACATTTCAAATTAGGTCTTGCATTTCATCTTTTCATTGCATTTTAACATTAAATTTCAGGAAAATCTAAAACTAAAGCTCACTATCTCAAACTTGGAATTGAAAGCTATAGCTGAGAACTTGCAAATCATTAAAAATCAGTTTAATAATACCTAAGAAAGACCCATTCACCTTTAATGGAAAATTAGTCCCTGATCAAGTATGATTTGAGCCTTCTGGCAATTGAAAAAGCATCAAATTTCACTCCAAAATCCATAGAAAAATCTCAGAAACACTTAACCAAGAACCATTCACCCTTAGTGGTGAATGAGTCCCTATTAGCTATTGCTTTGCATTTTCAAGACATAAAAATCTCAGTTTTTAGCTTTTATTTGGTGTTGTTACCCTTTTGTTTCAGTTTCCTAATTTGTCGTTTCATCAATTTCATTGCATTTAGCTTAAATTGCTTCATTTTAGTGCATTGTAAAAAGTTCAAAATTGCATCAAAAAATTTCATTTTCAGCTTATTGCATTGTGTAGTCAGTAAATTACCATGTTTAGGTCTGAAATTCTAAAAATGGAGAACTATTTAGGCAATGTGTGGAAGTCCTTGTTCTCTTTGGTTGATGTTTCAAATTATGATTTTGGTAAAGACCCTAATGACATAGAACTCACTCATAATCACATAACTCCCAATGCATGTCCTCCTCATGATGTTGACATCAATAGAGAAGATGATTCTAGTATTAATGAATGCATAAATGATTGCATTAACAACCTTGAGTCCAATGTATCCTTTTATTCTTCAATAAAAAAAACCCACACAACTTGAGATGTTTGTACTTTTACATTCTAAAACTGAATCACAAGTTCACCCTAAGTTCCCTACCATAGGTAAACCTATCTCCTCTAAACAAGAAAACATTCAACCATGCTATGTCAAAAAAGTGACCAACACATCAATCAACCTTAAAGAGACATATGGAAAAGGATTCACAACATTACACAAACAAGGATGTGATACAACAAGTGACATAAAATTCATCAGCTCCTAAATCAATTACCAACTGAAGAAACCAAAGGGATAGGATATAAAGGTCCCCCTCTCAACACAAGCACTCCTAAAGAATACCTAAAGATTTGTAGTAATGGTACAATTAATTTAGATCCTCCTCCTCATATAAGTGTCCTCCTTCCTAAAGAGCAACCCATACCTCCTAAAAATAAGGATAACAAAGACAAGATCATCTTGAGACCTCCTACCCTAATCCCATCTAGACAAGTTTGTGAATATTTCAAGTGCAAGACACCCTACAAGCTAAAGAAACAAAATTTCCCTTGTTTGTCACCTGAAAGTGAAAGGAAACTACAAATAATTCTAAATGAAGGACTTATATTATTACCACTTGTTGGTTGTTTCTATGGTAATCAAGTTGATCTTCAAAATTACCTATGGCTCTTTCCATTTCCAATAATAACAAATCTAAAGGGATTGACCAATGAACAAGTAAAAGATGAAAAACTTTCACTCCTGAACTTCAGGCTCTGTGAAACCTGGGAGGGTGATCCAATAATGTATATTCAATAATTTATATGACCAATATTAAATACATTGTCAACAAGAGATACTTCTCACATAACCACTCAAAAACACAATATATTAAAAAGGTAGGAAATTATTTTAACAATACACTACACTTGGAGCATGAGAACATTGAAACTCAACATAACTATAATGGTAATTCATTCGAAAGATTTGTAAATAAAGAGTGATTTGCTGATGAATTGGCCTAGAAACTACATTGTAAATACCTTAATTGAACTAGTACCTTATCCAAAATATGGATTCAATGATAACCTATGAAACCTGATAACAATCATTCATGTATAAGTATATGAGCTTCAAGAAACACTGCATTACAATATTCCCATATTACTTTCTCGACCACCACTTCTTATAGATACCCTAGCATATAATTCTTATGAATCAATAACTTCATTCAAGCGTTTATACTAGTTCCTTGAAATAAATAGCAAGAATGAGATCACACAACCACTGGAACAATGGAGATGAATAAAACAACCCTTGATTATATTATTCATAATTCCTAAAACACATACAAAGGAGAGAAAATAGTCATGAAATTAGAGCCATTTTGCTTGATATTTGCTATCTTGTTATCAAAATCACATACACTATTACAGACTCAGAACCTAAGACAAAGAATTTTTTTTAAAGCATATTGTGTATTCTTTCTACAATTCAATGTTTCAATTGCAATGCAACAAACCTTGATTTTTGGTCTTGAATTCCTTCTTATAGAAATGAAGGAGAAAAAAAAGCTTCAAACGAGAAAGCACACATGTCACCTTCCTATTGGACCACTGTAACATATATTCGCTTTTCAGTTACACTCCAGATCTCAGGTGGTGGGAATAAACATGAAGCAAAAGTATTCTTAATTTATTACTAAAGATCCAGTCACACGATCAAAAATAATCTTTTATTGTTACAATAGCTTCAAAATATCCCCCACATACTCAAAGTGTTTCCATGGGAAAACCCAGTCAACAAAATTTGAAAATATGAAAAGAATAAAAATATAAAACTAATTTATCCACATCAACATTCGTGCAATAGTCTTTCAAGTTGAAGAGAAAAAAATATTTTTTAAATACTTCATCAAAAGCCTAATCTGTACTATTTTTAGGCTATGCATTGTTCTCCTCTCCATTATTCATCATATCCATCATGCTCTTACAAGCTTACTCAGTATATTTTTACAACCATGTGATGTACTCTTCATTAGTTAGACATTTTACATCCAAAAGCCTTTGCACCTTCGCACTATGCTGAGTATATTTAGCATCAATTAAGGCCTTGACTTCCTTGACAAAAGCATCCATCCTTGTTTCAATCTCCACCATTATATCAATATGTGGATTCAACATGGTGTAATTGCTTACAACCAATTCCATCTTAGTTGATGTGAGCATCTCTCCCAAATCACACCCCCATTCATTAAAAAAATATTAATTCACCCTTTTGATTCAATATCTTAGGCATATGATGCTTCTCCATTTATTTTAATGCATTTAGCTTGATCTAGAGATTCATCCCTATCTTCCCATGATTTTTTTTTATTTCATTTATCAAATCAGTCACTGGCAATATTTCAGGGATATTCATGGGTGCCTCAAGATCTTCTTCCATTTTAGGTATCATTTCTTTTGAAGCACCCACTCTAGTCATCCACTTACTCCACTCATTCTGGAAAGCATCCTGAACCTGTGAATACTTCATGTTTGCTTCACGAATGCTCTTATAAATAGCACATACATCATCAACCCTATTGACTAGTTTGGTCACTTTGTAGCTTAATAAATCTTCAAAAATATGATTGGCCACCTTAACAATTTCAATTTTGGCCTTCTTGATGTTTTCCTTTTCTACCTTTAACTACTTATTTAAATCATCTATTCTTAAGGCCAAGTTCTCTTGATCCTATATAGAGAATTCAAAAGAAGGAGAGGATGACACATAGATCTTCTTTAATGATTGGTTAGCCTAAAGAGTGGCTCTTTTAGCAACCTCTTTCACCTTTTCTTTGAAGTCACCATTTTGGTAATCCCCTAGCTTTGTAAATTCTCTTCTAAAAGGATCTTCAATTTCATCATAAGGACTTAAATAGAAGGAATTCCTTGTTTTAATACTCTCTTCAATGTACATTATGAATGTACATTCCCTCTTTCTGGATATAACAGCCTCATCACTCGTCAAGTTCCTCAATATATCATCTAAGTACAAGAACTGATGACCAAACCCAAATAAAATTTTCTCCTTTCTCTTTGCAAAGAAAAATCCCTCTATGTGAAAACCCTAACCTCGTCAAAAGGTAGTCTAAGGTTATTCACCATTATTACAAATTTTTCATACCCCTCCTGGGTAGTAACTACAAAGTAAGAAAAAGAGCATTAAGGGTTTACCACAGTACCTTTCCTAGGTTTTATGAACATTTCATAATCTATAAAATCAATTTGCCACATCAACTCCATAAAATCCAGTCAGTGAAAAACATATAGAGGCAAGTGGTGTGGTTCCACCTTTGAGCCATAAGCTTTGATCAGAGTATACTCTAAGTGCAGATACCAATCTGCCCAATTATGATTCTTATCTAGCCTCATCACATCCCTTGGATGCATAAAATGCTTGATTTCTAGGGTAATCCTATGAACAGGTGCCACACCTAAAATTTCCAAAATAACATACCTGATAATATTAGCAAACATTAAATAATTTGAATTGGGGCAATCCTTGTCCCTAATATATGTCCACATTTGGACAGGGAGAACATTTTTTTCATTATCCCTCACCCTCAACTTCAACTTCATTTTCCAATTATAATCACCTTCAAACAACAACATATGCATTAATAGAGAATAATGTGGAAAATATAAAGGAAGAACCTCCCTCTATAAATTGATGAAATCTTGATGCATTTGATTTGCAAAAAAAGAAGCATAATCAAAACCAGTGTTCTGATTGTGGCCCTATATATCTACAACCATTACCAATAGGTCAGGAGCTATCTTTGCCTCAAAAATTCAAGCTAGAACCTGATTTAGGCAATAATATGTGTTGTTAAAGTAATCCACAAACTCTTCACATTCAAAGGGCTCAATATATTTGGGGAGAAATTTCTCCTTTATTTTTCTATGCCAAACCAACAACCTATTTCTGTATGCAAATATGTTACTCTCATATTCACCATATAGCTTAGCTCACTTGATTTCTATAGTGCAATTGGGATTCAATACAAATATCTTTACCATTTTATCCCTTGTTACTTCAAGGATTACATTTACATCTTTAGTTTTGATTTTTCTGTCTACAAGATCATAATGCTTGGCCAACTCCATCATTACATCCACCTCTACAAACATATTGGGTACCACCAACATCCCAAGGTTGAGCCTCCATTATTAACATGCTAGCTTTATAGAATACCTCCTATTAAATTCATATGTGAACAACTTTCGCCCACTCTGGGGCTGAGCTAACTCTCCAATTTCACTAGTAGTGTCAATTAGTCAGCTTTTCACAATGACATTACCCATGGTTCTCTTACCAATTCATGACCAATTATCTTTTACTTCTCCAATGACACTTTCTATAAATCTCTCCTAACTTTTCCTTGTACCCCTTGACATCGTAGACACATCAAGGGTACTTATGTAGGCTTTCTCACTGCAAGTGTTTCCGACTTGGTCGTGGATGAAAAATCTTGAGTTTTGAGCCTCTTAACTCTCTTCTTCTTTGGTTTTCTCTCCGACCTAATGATGGTTTCACTAGGCTATGGATCACTCATATTTGTAGGGTGGTGGGACTAGGGTTTATATTTTTCTTAATTGAAAAGACCCACCCACTTTCCTTAAAACCCAAGGCATAAATTATAGAGCAAAAAACTTCCAAACCCTCTACAAAATATATATCACCCCAATTGAAGATGCTCAACTAAATAAACTATAAGAAAATTATCTGCCAATTCCTCATGATAATTCAGGAAACACAATTCCACACTTTTGACATGAAGAGACACAATTTTCTTACTTGGGTGAATGATTGACACCAATGTTGCTGCAATTTCCTTGCTGGAGTTCTTTGTATCATTTCTTCAACTTTTTTTTTCCTTCCCCACTCTTGAGAAGCTCAAAATGTGGAAGAAAGAAAACCAACCACCTTCTTTATGGTGAAGAAATGAAATGTATCACCAAATTTTTTTGATAGAAAGCTCATGCAAGAAAAACCAACATTTAGTCATTCATATTTAAACCTAGTTATTGATCATTGTGTTTTAAAACCACATCAACAATTCTCCTCCACCTCGTTGGTTTCTTTTTTTCTTTAAATGATGTCCTCAAGATGTTTCCATGCTATCTATCATGTGGAAGTCATCGCTCTTCACTGATGCATTTCATCTTTTACAAGTCCCATTAGCAATGTGAACATCCATGCAATGAGATCTTAGTCATCAAATCTAAGACCCATACTTGATTACATTCCTCTTCTCTATCGTGCATCACTGATTCATGCTTCATTCTTTAGATCAAATCAACAACGACTGATAAGGTGATGGAGGAATATTAAGACACATGCACCTGCATGAAAATAAAAGGCACAAGATACATCGCTCACAAGAGAAACACAAATCAACGAAAGAAAGTTTGAACAAAAAACCTCATTGCTCATCACCTATTTGAATAGAACAATCACACATCCACCCACAATGAGCAATGGAACATACATAAAAGAGCCTTGAGGTCATCTCTCATCACCAATTTTAAATTGAAACCTTAAAATGGATCTGAGATGAGTGAAAAGAGAAAAAACAAAGAGCACAAAAGGCCATCGTGTATCGCCAATCCACTTTAGAAAACACATGAGAAATTAGTGATAAAAAAGATACTAGTGATAACATAGTCCATTGTGCATCGCTAATACAACTTTGAACATTCAAAACAAATCAGTGATGTTCAAAATCAAAGAAACACTACACATCACTCATCGCTCATTTGAGTTCACAACTTAAAATCTATTAGCAGTGAGCGATATGTGACTTAAGTAAAGACAATTTAGCACATTCTCGTAAGTTTTTTTAAGATGGGGACCTAACTAGGATGATGAACAAAAGGCTTCAAGGACTTAGAACATAATATTTTCAAAGGATATAAAGTTCAAGTACGATTAATTGATAAACCTTATAAACTATAAGAGACTCAGACCTAGGCACATGGAGTAGGTAAATTCATGAACTCGAATGACATAAGATGTTTTAATATGACCAAGGATGGGAAATAGGAGGTACATGATGAATTAGAGCCATGGCCAGGACCTAAGATTGAGAGTTATTGAAGAAAGGTTTTAGGCAATGCAAAAACCTATACAATGAAAATAGAGAAAAGCCTAAGATGAAAGGATAGATACAACAAAAAATTTGCAAGATGATAAATGGAACTAGAACAAAATTTAGGGGTTCCATCAGTGGCTCTAATTTGGGACGCATGCCTTTTGTAGGAATGGTGAGATGTCAGAATCTTGGGTTGAAGCATACCAACCAAAACAAAGTGAATCAAAAACCCAAGGAACTACCTGGAGAAGGTAGTAGGGTGATCCCACAATAGTGGTTTACAATTTTTGGCCAAACTGGACACTGAAATTATTATTTTTAACTAAATCTTCACATTCAAACACCTATAGTGGCTAAACCATCAGGAATTTGAAGATGATGCAAACTAGAGTCTTATCAAATATTGTCTATAGATTCTAAAAATATTTTTTTCAAATTTTTTGGAATCAGATTGCACTTCTTTTTCCATCTCCCATGAAAACTGGTTTTTTTCAAAAAACAACATTTTTAAAAAGTGACACTCACCGTATACAACATAATTTTTTTTGTATGAAAGATAAAATTCTAATTTTTTTCAAATTTAGATTTGTAACTACGATATATAGCACTTTCATTTGGTCTCATATTTTTTTATTGAATATTTTTTCCTTTATCAAGTTATGAAGTCAAACCAATTGCAATTCAGACATAGGCGGACTGTATACAACATAACTTTTTATGTATGTATGGAAATTCAATTTTTTTTTTTTAATGGATCAAGGACATCAATACCCAGCACAAACATATTTTTAAAAAAATTATTTTGATAATTTTCTATTTTTACACGTGCAGAACAAAGACCTACATTTTCGATGAAAAACCTATGTTTAATAAAACTAAAAAATATTAAAATTATATTCATTGGATAGATCATTCTGAGGACTACCATAATCATTTGAAATAAATTTTAAATGAATTCATTTGATCCCCCAAAAGGTAAATCAAAAGTGATTTTTTATCAGCATTTTGATAGGTGTAAAGGAGACTCATTTATAGGTATGGTTTAAAACTAGCAAGGTTCTATCCAAGGGGGTTTGATCTAAGGTGGTTTGATCAAACTCTCTTCAATTGGAATCCTTAAAATGGAAATTTTTAAGGCTTAAATCATTATATTTTCTAAAAATATGTGATTTCAACAAAAATCAGTTCCTCTTAGAAATTGTAAACCAACTTTGTGGGATCACCCAGTAGGACCAAACCAGACAAAACCAAAGAAAACACACCTATATACAAAATGTACAAAACCTATAATTTACATGGAGTAGAACATACTTAGGAGAAGTATGATTTTAAGAACTATCCATGTTCTGGCAGTTCAAGAAATTCACCTGTCAAACTTTGGAGGAAGTCTGAATCCTCCCCATGTGTACCGGCTATCAGATGAGTGCCTAACCATAATGCATCAAATTTACCATGCTTACCCTTATCTTGTGCCCTCGCATTCTAGACTAGTACCATGTTATTCACTTAAAATTTTCTAGGACAATCTATGTTTTCATGCAAGTGTTTAACCTGCAACTGTATCTTCACATTTGTAGCATGAGCTTATCTTCTAGTTTCATCTAGCTGCACCAGATTATCAATTTTGTGTTTCATATCATCACATATATATTTATCATATTCTTGCTCAAATTTATACATCCTTAGCAAGTTGTTTTATGGCAACCTAGCATCCAAACCATATACAAAACCAAACAATGAATAACTACTAGCCTTCTTTACAGTAACCCTATCCACCTAGAGTTCTAGCTTTAGCTTTGAATCCCAACCTTTCTTATTCTTCTCTAACACTATTTTGATAGTTTTCATTAAGATCTTATTACTAGACTCAACTTGACCATTTCCCTAGGGATGATAGGGTGAAGAATAAGAAATTTGTATGCCATGCTTATCAAAAAAATCCTTAAACTCTTCTAATCTAAAGACCATAGCATTATATAAGATGATTTTTTATGGGACTCCAAACCTGATCAGGATATTGTTCAACAAGAAGTCAACTACCACTTTGCTTGTTTCTTTCTTTGTGGGTATTTCTTCTACCCATTTTGTGAAATAATCAGTAGTAACAAGAATCCATGAGTGTCCTCCACTAGATTTTTTTGTTATTTCACCAATGAAGTCAATTCCCCATTACTGAAGTGGAGCTTGAACAGAAATAGGCCTTAATGGTAAACTTCCTAAAAACTCCAGTTTTCCTGCAAACCTCTAACAAGGATTACAAGTCTTAACAAACTTGTGGGCATCCTTAAAAATAATAGGCCACTAAAACCCTACCCTCAAAATTGTTGGAATGATGGATACACAGGTGTCCTTGATGAAGCTGCAATCTTCAATGGAGGACCTTTGCCAAGAAGAAATATTCAACCACAAAGAAAGTATGGTAATGGCATTCAAATAGAGATTCTATTATGATCTATCAGATTGAAAGATAGATGGATATTTTACAAAGAGTACATATGCCTGATTATATAGGCAAGTGCTAAACCTAGAATGAAAAGGATGTTGCCAAGTGTTCAAATCACACTTCATGTGACAACAAGAAACCCTAACCAACTACCTAGGGAATGATAACAAGATGGAGATAAGTTCTAGAAAAGACAACTCATCTTCTAGAAGGGAATCTTATCTCAACAACTTTATTAAATGATTAAATGCAACTTAGGACTAATATGATTAATTAAAACCTAAGTTAACTTATGCTAGTGTAATAATTAAATAATTACACTAACAAAAATCTTATGAGTAGTGGTATTTTCCATGTAATGACCACAACACACTCCATTGTGGATTTATTGCAAGAGTTCTAATGCCTACTTTCCATCCACACACTTAAGCAACACACCATCCAGGATCCTCCACCATAGCTCATTGTCGATAATTACATACCTAATGGTATGCAATTTCAATGTCCTCTTATTATCAGCTATATCTGTAGGACATTGCAAAGTCTATAGATATTGGGAAATTCTTCTATACCATCCACACGTTTGCATACCATTAATAGATGCAACATCAATAGTCTTTGTTTGTCTTATCCAATTAACTTCCAAGTTAGCTTCTGCCATTAGTTTAGCTAGGCATTTCCCTCTTACTAACTTGGTGATTTGGACCTCAATGTTAAATTCTTGGATCCTTTTAATCCACCTACACCTTCTACCTATAGTTTCTTGGTGAGTGAAGATATCTTTCACAATAAAACTTTGTAAAAAATATATGATTGTAGCTCACACTAGGTAAGTTCTAAAATTTGTTTTACAACCTTGACTAGAGCATAAGCTTGTTTCTCAATCATATCATATTTGAGCTCTATATCCTGTAAAGATTTGTTAAAGAATGCAATAGGTTGTTCAAAGCCTTCATTATTTTTCAGCGGTAAGACAACAAGAATAGTATGGAAAGAAGCAAAAGAAAAAATGTGCATTGACCTAGAAAAATAAGAAGATTTCAAAATTGGAGCCTCCTTAATAGCTTGTTTAATGCTCTTGAAGGCTTGACAATGATCTTCACTCTAAACTACCTTTTCTCATTTCTTCAGCATCTTGGAGATAGGTCTTGTAATCTCTACAAAGTTGGTTACAAATCTCCTCAAGAAGTTGATATTTCCAAAAAATATTGAATGCCCTTGACATTCTTTGGGTGAGGGATCTTATCTATGGATACTACCCTTTCAAGGTCAATCATCACTCCTTTCGATACAATGTGCCCCAAGGGCACATTTTTCCAAATTCAATGAGATCCCATACCCTAAAGCCCTTATAAATACCTTCTCCAAGTGTGCACAATGATATTCCTCCTTCTTAGAGTAGGATGTCAAGTCATCCTGATAGATAGCCATGAAAACATCTATAAAATTAAAAAAATCTACATCGATAGACCTCTGAAAAATGGCACCTACATTTTTTAAGTCAAATGACATCCTCACATATATATAAGTTCCCTATGGAGTAGTGAATGCAGTCTTGTACTACTCAGACTCCTTTAATTTTACATGGTTGTAACCAAAAAATCCATCCATCATGGACATCAACTTGCAGTTAGTCACCTTTTGCAACATGGATTCCATATTCAGTAGAGGATAGTTGTCCTTTAATGATGATATATTAAGATTTCAAAAATCCACACATAACCTTATACCACCATTTTTTTTTCTAATGGGCACAAGATTAGACACCCATGAAGAATGCCTAATAGGTTTTATGATACCAACATCTCTTATATTCATCATTTCCTCCTACATATTAGGAGCTAAGGTAGGATTAATTGGTCTTTTCTTTTGTTTGAAAGGCTTAGCATCTTCCTTCAAAGGAATCTCATGCTAAAATAATTCCTCTCTATATGCCTTCAAGTCATCGTATGACCAGGCAAAGTCATGTCTATATTTTCTAAGTAAGGAAACCAAAATTTCCTTAACCTTAGGTTTCATCTTCTTTCCTACATATACCTTTTTAGGGGCATTTGAAGTCTCCAAACTCACCTCTTCCAGATCCTCTAGATGAGTATCAGTTGCTTTAACCTTTCTCATATCTTGGTTTTCAAAAATCCTTTCTATTTCCATAACACCCTTGGGGATTTTTTATTTATTTAGTTGGATTGTCTCTTTACCCAAAATTGTATCCTTACCATCTATATTTTCTAAAAACACCCTAAAATCAATCCCTTGACCTTCATAATCATCCACACATCTCAAAAACTTAAGAATATCTTCATTGTCATTGAAGATTTGTCAATTGTGCACATTGTCAGGTATTGAAGGCCTTGATTGTATCTCAATCTTTGAGATTGAGATACCTACAAAAGTTATATCATTTGGTCTCAACGAAATATTATAAAGTAAGTTAGCCACTCTGTTCTATCCTCTTTCCATCTAGTCAACTCCAAAAACATCAAAATTCTCTATAGAATCTCAGACAAAAAAATTGTACTACTTTAATCTATTATTTTTGCAGGAATACCTGGCTCTTACATGGGATATCACTAGATTAGAATCACCAATTACCATCAAATTATTTATCCCATGTTTCTCAGCCAGGATTAATCCAAGTAACAATGCTTCATATTCTACCACATTCTATGTGCAGACAAAAGATAAAGTGAAAGAGAATTTCTACGTATTACCATTAGGTGTCACCAATAGTATCCATGCACCAAATCCTTCCTTGGAACTTGCACCATCAAAATACATTTTCCATAACCCATCCTTGTCGAATAAATTTGTTACTTCATTATCTATAGGTGCAGGGTGCTTATCATTTTCTCTTGACACTTCTTACACCTTGAATTCACTGAGTTTAGTATCAATAAAAATAATTGCATCATATTCAACATGTTCCAACATATGTGGCACTTTTGGTTCTCTTACCACTTGCACATCCTTGCCATCAATAGGAAAGGTGGCATAGGACATGTCAAACTGCATACTACCTCCCATTGAAGCACTACATTTTCTAGATAGTAACATTCTATAATTAGGTGGGATATCTACAACCACCACACTCATCTTAAACTCTTTTTTTGGATATTGCACCAATCTATAAGGGATTTCATTAATCACACTAGTGATAGGGACCTATCTTGAATCCATAACATAGCACATACCATGAGTTCTGTCAACTTTCAGTCCCAATCCCTCCATGATCTTGGCTGGCATGATGTTATTGGATGCTCCATAATCAATAATACATTTTTAAAGAAAATTTCCCTAAAAAATCAATGTAAGGAAGAATGGGTCTATCTTCCCAGGGCAAGCTGTTACTGAGTTTCCTATAAAAATATGAGGGATTTTAGTAATCAATCACTCAACTTCTTTATCTTTCTTGTCATTTTCACTCATTTTGGGTGGAGTGGGGACCACTAATTTAGCACAGGCTGTAGTAGCGCCATTGATAAGGGATACTGCATTTTGTTTGTTTTCATCAATCCTCATCATCCTAAGGAAATGAACATAAAATTTCACTTGACTAAGTAATTGAATCATATCAACAGGAGTGTACTTAGGTATTTGAAACAAAAGCATACATTGTTCTGTGCTAATTTCCTTCTGTTGATTCTTTGTTGACTCAACTTTAGGCTTGAAATCTTTTCTCACAATATCACTATTTTTCTTTTATGTCATAGTCTTTCTAGTATGGTTCTTGATCTCTCCTTCTATCTTTGGTTTATCAATCTTCTTTTCCTAAATCTTATCTCCCATACTCTCTTTAGCTTTGATTTCTTTACCATCAGACTTCTTATCTTTTCCTTTGACATTGTGCTCCTTAATGAAAAGGCCAACAGGATTACCTTGTTCATCACGCACTATCCTATTTCTTAGGTGATACAAGATTTTGGCTTGAGCAACCAGAGATATTGTATATATTGCAATCTCTTCATCTGAAGGTCTTCTCAAGGAATCATTATCCTCTATTGCCTCCAAATTATATACTTCATTATCACTATCCATATCTTCATCCGATAGAACCTGTTGGTGATATGTACTGGAAATTTTCCATTGGTCATCTACATCAATTTCATAAAACTCTTCATCATATGAGAAATTGTTGTTATCAAAATCAAAATCATCCATAATCAAAAGTACATCAATATCCTCATCACTTGGTTGGCCACAACAATCAAGTATATCTTCATCAACTTCAATCATCTGTGCAACTACACATTTATGAGGAGAATGTGACATTTGAGAAAACATACACTAAGAAGTTTCATTGGTAAAATTGTTTGACTTCTTATGTAAAGGATCCAGAGGAACCTTGTTCTAAGTATTTCTTTGGTTGTTATGGATGGGCTTCCCATTATGCTAGTTGGTATTATATGGGTGATCCTGTAACCGAGGAGGTATTTATTCACATAATAATTATTTGACTGGACCTTATCTTGCTTTGCAATTCTATCATTCAAACATGAAATTGTCAAGATTATCCTCAAGAGTACCTCCTTTAACACCAGAACACTTATCCCCCTTTATTAGATTTTTGAGAATATTTACATCATCTCTTCTTCCAACTTTACTAGTCTCTCTACTGATGTTATCAATATGGACATCCAACTTATAAGCTTCTCTTAATGTTTGAGGATTCTTATCAAGCAAACAGTAGCTCATTTTTACATCAAAGTCATTGCAATAGTTTACTAAGCACACATTATCATTGAATTGTAGATGGGGGGAAATCTTTTCATATCCTTTTGGAACCTTGTATTAAAATCGGTGACATAATCATTAGAAACCTTAGAAATATTATTAAATTGATTCAATAGATACCTTGAATCCATCTTATCACCATATTTCTCCCTAAAGAGCCTTTTAAATTCTTCCCAAGAGCCAATGCTCTTGGAAAGAAAACTCCTACACCACTCCCTAGCATCTTCAATGAGTTATTGCATAAAAAAAATCATCATAACATCCTCTGCTTCTACCTCAAATTTTTCCATGATGTTAGAAAAATCTTTAAGATGATCTTCATAATTGACAACATTATTCCTAGAGAATCTTACTAAGGCAGGCCTGAAATCCTCAGGAAATGGGTTAGGATAACTCGGTATTCTAGTAAAACATAATTGTTGATACCTCACTACTTGGAGTGGTCTCCTAGTATGTCGACCTCTATGATCATTTCTAGGCTCCTCATATTTTTTGTTATCAAAATGAGTTTTATCCTTACCTTTTCTATCTTCGGTATTTTTATCATCTCCCTTCCTTTCTTCCTCTTCATCATCAGAATAGGAATTCTCATTATTTCCATTTTGTCCACCACCACCACCCTAATCACCACCACCACTTCCACTAGTACTATGTCTCGTATATTTTTTCTTATGTGATTCATTATCAGTATGTCTAGAGGTTGAAGCCTCTAGAGTTGGAGTGGAGATTTTAAGAAAGGAAATGTTTCTATCTATTTCTGCATTAGTGGCTTCTATTTCATCCTTCTTTAAATCTTCTTGCAGTTTATCATTCTCCAACTATAATTTGAAAATCTCAAGGTTTGAGGGTGCAACAGAAGGGGTAGGATCAATCTTGACATTTCGGTTGGAAGTGTTGGCAGATGAAGTATTGGTATTGAAAGTATAGAAGGTAGTCTTCTTTGTCTAATCATTGGGTTTCTTCCCATGATCTATAAATGATGATTTCTTAGCAGTAGAAGAAGGGTCTAAAGCTTTGGTATTTGAAACATAGGTGGTATAGGTATTAGTAGCAGAGGTCCCCATTTGGACTGTTACTTTAGGAATTTTAGGGATGATGCTAGTAGTCAACTTAGAGACATTTTTATCAAAGGCCTTCCGCCTAGCAGTATCTTCTCTCATTTCTCTATTTTTTGTTTCCTAGCATCCCTCTCAATTTGCTTAGCTCTAATACTATCTTCCTTTTCTATCAACCCCTTTTGCCTATACTCTTCTTCTTTATTAAGCATAATTTCTTCCTCTTTTAAGGCTTGCATGTCTTTGTCAATTCTTCTTCATTTTCCAAAACATCTCCAAGCTCACTTGGCATAGGAGTATAGTAGGTATGACCAATTGGATCCTCCTCAAGAGATAAGTGTACTTCTACATTAGGAGCTTCACCTCTTGGCTTAAACTTATTTCCATGAAAATAGAACCAACTCCAGGGGTCAAAGGTTCTGATAACTTCTTATTTTTATCCCAAAATCCCCATCTATCTTCTTCTCTTAAAATATCAAGTCCATTATCAAAAACTTGCTCAACGAGAAACTTCATTGATCTACCCTAGATACTTCAACTTCATGTGATATTTTTTGGGTATTTTCACTATTTACTTAATTTTTAAAATTAGGATATGCTTCAACAAGGGATTCAACAAATTTACCCAATTCAATAGTTCTCTTCACCCATAATGGTTTCTTATCATTTACAAGCTTGGACTCTAGTTTTGCCTCTAGATGGTTTTTTGTATAGATCCTGGTCTTCTTCATGGTGTCTAACAATATATAAAAGTCCTTCTTCTCTTTTTCTCTTCAAGAATTTATCTTTTCATTGGTAAATGAGACTACAAAGTTGCTAACCAAAATGTTGGGAAATATAATTTGATTATATTTTGGCTTGATACCTATAACTTCAGACAAGACTCTGAACATAACCCGACAAAAAGTGAAAGAAAGTACCAACACCTGATGCATAAGACTAGATGCAACTCTTATACTTGAATCCTTCTAAAACACTTATTCTTCAAAAGGTGAAGAACAATGAAGTACTCAACTCTGATTGTACCAGATCTGCACTAGAGACTTTGGACTTAATAGTCCCCAGTAGAGTCGCCAATCTGTTGGCTATTTTTATGGTAACCAAGCTGATCTTTAGAATTACCTATAGATCTTTCAATTTCCAATAATCAACAATCTAAAGGGATTGGCCAACAAATGAGTAAAATTTGCAAAAAATTCACTCCTACACTTTGAGCCCTCTAAAACCCGAGAGGGTGATCCTATAATGTATATTCAAGAATTTATATGACCAATATGTAAATACATTGTCAACAATAGATACTTCTCACATAACCACTCAACAACACAATATATTGAAAAGGTAGGAAATTCTTTTAACAATACACTATACTTGGAGAATGAAAACATTGAAACTCAACATAAATATAATGGTAATTCATTCAAAATATTTATAAATAAAGAGTGATTTGCCAATGAATTGACCCAAAAACTGCATTGTGAATACCTTACTTGAATCAGTACCTTATCCTAAAAACTAAGTCAATAATAACCTATGAAACCTGATAATAATCATTTACGTAGCAATATATGAGCTTCAAGAAACACTACATTACAATATTCTCATATTACTTTCTTCACCACCACTTCTTACAGATACCCTAGCATATAATTCTTATGAATCAATAACTTCTTTCAAGTGTTTATACTAGTTCCTTGAACTAAATAGAAAGAATGAGATCACACAACCACTGTAACAATGGAGATGAATAAAACAACCCTTGATTATATTATTCATAATTCATAAAACAAATACAAAGGAGATAAAATGGTCATGAAACTAGAACCACTCTGCTTTATATTTTCTATCTTGTTATCAAAATCACATACACTATTACAGACTCAGAACCTAAGAAAAAGAAAAACTTTTAAAACATACTCTTTATTCTTTCTACAATTCATTGTTTCAATTACAATGCAACAAATCCCACTTTCTGGTCTTCAATTCCTTCTTATAGAAATGAAGGAGAAAAACAAGCTTCAAACTAGAAAGCACACATATCACCTTCCTATTGGACCGTTGTAACATATATTCACTTTTCAATTACACTCGAGTTCTCAAGTGGTGGGAATAAACATGAAGCATAAGTATTCTTAATTTGTTCTTGAAGATCTAGTCCTGCCATCAAAAGGCATTTTATTGTTACAACAATTTCAAAATATCCCCCACGTGCCCAAAAAGTGTTTCCATGGAAAAACCTAGTCAACAAAATTTGAAAATACAAAAAAGCATAAAAATATAAAATTGATTTATCCACATTAGCATTTGTGCCACCATCTTTTAAGTTTTGAAGAAAATAATATTTTTACAATACTTCATCGGAAGCCTAATCTGTATTGTTTTCAGGCTATACATTATCGATCTCCTCTACATTATTCATCATATCCATCACCCTCTTACAAGCTTACTTAGTATATTTTTCCAACCATGTGATGTACTCTTCTTGAATCGACCATTTTGCATCCAAAATCCTCTACACCTTCACACTGTGTTGAGTAGATTTAGCATCAATTAAGGCTCTGGCCTCCTTGACAAAAGAATTCATCCTTATTTCAATCTCCACCATTATATCAATATGTGGATTCAATATGGTGTAATCGCTTATAGTCAATGCCATTTTAGTTTATGTGAGCATCTCTCCCAAATACAACCTCCATTCATTAAACAATTTTAATTCACCCTTTTGATTCAATATCTTAGTCATATGATGCTTCTCCATTTCTTTGAATGCATTTAGCTTGCTCTAGAGATGCATCCCTATCTTCCCATGAAAATTTGTTATTTCATTTACCAAATCAATCACTTGTAATATTTTAGGGATATTTGTAGGTGTCTAAGGATCTTCTTCGATTTTAGGTATCATTTCTTTTAAATCACCCACTCTAGTGCTCCACTTTGTCCACTCATTCTGGAAATCCTCCTAAACCTGTGAATACTTTATGTTTACTTCATGGATTCTCTTATAAGTAGCCAATACATCATCATCCCTATTGACTAGTTTGGTCACTTTGTACCTTAATGCATCTTCAAAATATCATTGGCCACCTTAATAGTTTCAATTTTGGCCTTCTTGATATTTTCATTTCCTGCCTTTAACTGCTTACTTAAATCATTTATTCTTAAGGCCAAGGTCTCCCGATCTTGTGTAGAAAATTCAAAAGAAGGAGAGAATGGCACAAATATCTTCTTTACTGATTGGTTAGCCTAAAGAGTGGCTCTCATTTTATTCATTTCATCTAAGGCCTTGTTATATTCCTTCATCAAGGAATCATACTTCTTCCAATTTATTTGTGTAGTATCTACACTGAGTATTGTAACATGAGCAGTTAATTTAGCATCTTGGACATGTGTTATATTTGTGGCCCTTTTCACCACCAAGGAATGCATGACCTCTTCAATAGTTCAAGAAACCTCATGCTTTGCAATATTGGGTTCCATGGATCAAATTGCAAGAGTATGCAACTTCAGACTATATCTAGATCCAAACACCTTGTCTTCCATATGTTCCTCAGATATTGAAGCCCGAGGATCTCTTTTTATAGAATCAAGTGCAATAGTTGAAGAGATAGTGCATCCTAGTAACAACATTAGTCCACTATCTATGACAATTTTCCTATCTTAAGAAGGAGTGATAGTTGCAATCTTAGCCATGATTGTATCTTCCTTTGCATTCTCAGCCTCTTCTTGTTGGGAAGGCTCAACACTAGCCCTAGCTTGTTCAAGACTTTATTTTATCTCTTTTCTCCTCTGGTGAACCATGAATTCTTGAAATTCCTTAGATTGTACAAACTTATCATTTACAAGGAATTCATTAAAATCCTTAATCCTAGGATCATCATCATTCTTCTCATCATAGTGCCACTAGATCATCTTGTATCGGGGAACCTTAGAATCAGTCGTATCTTTAGTATTATGGGGAGGGAATTTCTTCTCCAGCTCCCCATCATTAGGCACATGTTCAGCCATTTTCTCTACCTCAATTTCTCAGACACTCTCCTTTTGCACATTTGCAAACTGCTTTGGAACATCCATAGCCTGGGGCTATTGTGCTAAGAGAGCTTGTTCTCTCTTAGAAGCCTCTTTCACCTTTTCTTTGAAGTCACCATTTGGGTAATCCCTTAGCTTTGTAAAAGCTCTTTCGAAAGGATCTTCAATTTCATCATAAGGACCTACATAGAAGGAATTCCTCCTCTCAATACTCACTTCAATGTCCATTATGAATTTCCATTCCCTCTTTCTGGACATAACAACCTTATCACTTGTCAATTTCCTCAATATATCATCTAAGTAAAAGAACTGATGATCAATCCTAGATAAATTTTCTCCCTTCTCTTTCCAAAAAAAAAAACCTTCTGGGTCAAAAACCCTAACCTCATCAACAGGTAGTCTGAGGTTATTCACCATGATTCCAATTTTTTCATACCCCTCCTGGGAAATAACTACAAAGTAAGAAAAAGAGCATTGAGGGTTTACCACAGTACCCTTCCTAGGTTTTCTAAACATTTCATAATCCATAAAATCAATTTTCTATATCAACTCCATAAAATAAAATCTATCAAAAACATATAGAGGCAAGTGGTGTGGTGCTACCTTTGATCCATAAGCTCTAGTTAGAGTATACTCTGAGTGTAGAAACCGATTTTCCCAATTATGATGCTTATCTAGCCTTGCCACATCCCTTGGATGCACAACATGCATGATTGCTGGGGAAAGCCTATGAACAAGTGCCATACCTAAAAAATTTAGAATACCATACCTGATAATATTAGCAAACACTAAATAATTTGAATTGGGGAAATCCTTGTCACAAATATATGTCTACATTTGGATAGGCAGAACATCATTTTCATTGTCCCTCATCCTCAACTTTAACTTCCTTTTCTAATTATAATCAGCTTTAGAAAACAACATATGTATTAACAAAGAATAATGTGGAAAATGTAAAAGAAAAACCTCCCTCTTTAAATTCATGAAATCTTGATGCATTTGATCTGCAACAAAATAAGTATAATCAAAACTAGTGTTCTAATTATGACCCTGTATATCTACAACCATTACCAAAATGTTAGGATCTATCCTTGCCTCAAAATTTTGAGCTAAAACTTGATCTAGGTAATAATATGTGTTCTTAAAGTAATCCACAAACTCTTCACATTCAAAGGGCTCAATATCTTTGGGGAGAAATTTGTCCTTGCTTTTTCTATGTCGAACTAGCAACCTATTTTTGTATGCAAATTTGTTTCTCTCATATTCACCACATAGCTTAGCTCACTTGATTTCTATAGTGAAATTGGGATTCAACCCAAATATCTCTACCATTTTATCTCTTGTTACTTTAAGGATTTTATTTCCATCTTCACTTTTGATTTTTCTATCCATAGGATCATAATGCTTGGCTAATTGCATCATTACATCCACCTCTACAAACACATTGGGTACCACCAACATCCCAAGGTTGAGCCCCCATAAGTAACATGTCGAATTTCTAGAATACCTCCTATTAAAGGCATATGCGAAAAAATGCCACCCACTCTAGGGCTAAGCTAACTCTCCAATTTCACTAGTAGTGTCAATTAGTCAATTTGTCATAGTGCCATGGCCCATGGCTCTCTTACCAATTCGTGACCCACCCTCTTTTAATTCTCCAGCGACACTTTCCATAAATCTCCCCTAAGTTTTATTTGCACCTCTTGACACCATAGACACAACAGGGGTATTTGGTGTAGGGTTTGTCACTATAGGTGGTTCTGGCTTGGTTGTGGATGAAACATATTGAATTTTGAGCCAATTAACTCTCTTTGGCTTTGTTTTTCTCTTTAGCCTAATGTTGGATTCACTAGGCTTTGGCTCACTCATATTTGCAGGGTGGTGGGACTACGTTTACAAATTTCTTAATTGAAAAGACCCACCCAACTTTTTTAAACCCAAGGCACTAATTACAAAGCAAAAAATTCCCAAGCCCTCTACAAAATATATATCACCCCAATTGAAGATGCTCAACAAAATAAACTATAAGAAAATTATCTTCCAATCCCTCAAGATAATTCAAGAAAAATAATTCAACACTTTTGACATGAAGAGATACACAATTTTCTTACCTGGGTGAATGATTCACACCAATGCTACTACAATTTCCTTGTTGGAGTTCTTTGTATCATTTCTTCAGCTTTGGTTTTCTTATCCACTCCTAAGCATCTCCAAATGTGGAAGAAACAAAATAGCCACCTTCTTTATGGCCAAGAAATGGAACGTATCACCATAAATGTTTGATATAAATCTTTTCCAAGTGGAACTAACATTTAGCCATTCATATTTAAAACCTGTTCATTGATCATTGTCTTTTAAAACCACATCAATGATTCTCCTCCACCTCGCTGCTTTCTTTTCTTCCTTAAATGATGTCCTCAAGATGTTTCCATGTTGTCCTTCATGTCGAAGCCATCACTCATTGCTGATACATTTCAATTTTACAAGTCCCATCAATGATGTGAACATCCATGCGATGATATCTCACCCTTCAGATCTAAGACCCATCCTTGATTATGTTCCTCTTCTCTATCACACATCGTTGATTCATGCTTTGTTCTTCATATTACATCAGTGATAGGAAATAAGGTGATGGAGAAAGATTAAGACATGTGCAATTGCATGAAAATCAAAGGCATAAGATACATCTCTCACAAGAGAAACACAGATCAGTGAAAGAAAGTTTGAACAAAAAACCTCATCGCTCATCGCCCATTTGAATAGAACAATTTCACATCCACCCACAATGAGTGATGGAACAAACATCAAAGAGCATTGAGGTTATCACTCATTTCCCATTTGAAACTAAAACCTTAAAATGGATCCGCGATGAGCAAAAATAGAAAAACAAAGAGCACCAAAGGTCATCGTGTATTGCTAATCCACTTTACAAAACACATGAGAAATTAGTGATACAAGAGATACCAGTGATAACATAGTCCATCACACATTTCTAATACAAATTTGAATATTCAAAAAACATTTTCAATGCACAAAATCAAAGAAACGACGTACATCACTCATTTGAGTTCACAACTTTAAAGCTATCAATGATGAGCGATACGGGACTTAAGTAAAGAAAATTTAGCATGTACCCGTAAGTTGTTTTAAGATGGGGACCTACCTAGGATGGAAAAAAAAGGCCTCAAGGACTTAGAACATAATATTTTCAAAGGATGTAAAGGCCAAATAAGGTTAATTGATAAACCTTATAAAATATAAGAGACTCATACCTAGGCACATAGGGTCGGTAAATTCATGAACTCAAACAACATAAGATGTTTTAATATGACTGAGGGTGGGTAATAGGAGGTCAACGATGAATTAGAGCCATGGCCAGGACCTAAGCCTAAGATTTATTGAAGAAAGGTTTTAGGAAACGTAAAACCCTATACAGTGAAAATAGACAAAACCCTAAGCTCATAGGATAGATACAAAAAAAAAATAGCAAGATGATAAATAGAATGAGAAAAAAATTTAGGGATTCCATCACCACCAATGAAATAAAAGAAAAGACTATATCCTATTGATCCAAATATCCCACATTGTTGATACAACAAAACTCTTGGACATAGTACTGATGAGTGTCGTGCATTCAAAATCATCTTGAGTAAATCTCACTTTCGTAATGATAATTGTTATCCAGTGATTGAATAACATACCCTCCCACTCCTTTCCATGTAATAGTTGTAGAATCTTAAAAAATTCTCACTATTACATGTTTTACACTTATTGGAAATCATTTTCTCTCTTGAAAGGAGATCATTTTCCTCACCCATCTTAGCTCATTCTTGCCTTGCACAAAGTGGAGGCAAGAACCTTATAGCTTTGTCCCAGTAATGCATTTGTCATTGTCCCTTTGGCTAGTTTCCCACATTCCATTTATATCGATCAAGATTAGGAGGTAGATGACCTACTTTAGGTTGACTCACCCATGTCTGACTAGCCTTTATTTTTTCTTTGTGATTACATGTGCGTAATGTGATTCCCTATGAAATTTTGTTTGATGTCTCTCTTTTGTGCATTCTTCTATATGTAACTTCATTTTTCTCTATGTTGTAATCATATTTTTCATCTTCTTGTGTTTTCTTTTTGGGGATGATTCAAGGTGTCGAGACATTTAAGTCTCTTCCATGTTGACCCAAAATATTTTCCTTTATCTTTTTCATTTGGCTTGTGTTTTCCTTTTGGGGATGACGCAAGGCGTCGAGACATTCATGTTTCTTCCATGTTGACCTAAACATTTTTTCCTTTGTTTTCACTCTCTTTGTGTCATTATTCTAGTTCTATGAGTATTTGGAGAATGATGAAAATTCCATGCTCTATGACAACATTGTAGCATAGACATATTAACCCAAAATCCATAGATCCCTTATGTATTTGTGGGGGAAACCCTTCCTTCCTATTTAATAATGTAGATTATTTTGGAAACATATGACTTGGCATAGGGTTTTTCAAAGAAAGCTTGCATGTCTTAGACAAAAACATTTGCTACTTTAAAGAAATTTCTCACAATAATGGTGGAGTGACTGCTTTAAAGTGGGGGCATACAACAATGACATATTTTAGAAAAATATCATGCCGTGATTTTCCTTTTTTTTTTTATGTTTCCTCTTCTTGGTGGTGTAATTGGGTTTTGATGTCATCCAAGAGTGTATGATATACTAACATGACATTATTTGAATTAGGCATCCCATGGGCGATGATCTGAAACTTTTGACTTGTCCTCTCTTGGATACATTAAGAACAATTCTCCCTAAGAGGAAGACCATTACACGAATAAAGAAAAATCCCCTATAAAAATAATTTTACATGAAAAAAGCATTTATAAAAGAATTTTCATTTTGTTACCTTATCAAAATTGTTAGGAGGATAAATTTTGTATGGTATAAGAGGATAATATGTTTCTCTCATTTTCCACCTCGTCGAGACAACTCACCTGGTGGACAAAATGAGGTTTCACTACCTTAGAGTGAGCATATACATATTTTGGGACAACTCACCTAGAGGATAGATTGAGGTTCCACTACCCCAGAGTGAGTAGCATATCTTATGGACAAACAACCCCATCCCATGTCACGTTGAAACGACTATGCTTGATCCTTATTTTTTCTTGGCCTTTGATAGGGTATGATCATGTATCTTCTTTATTTCTACATACTTAAGTGTCTTAAATGTCTAATTTAGTGTGAGGTTGACATGGGGTCATCCTCTCACTAAAGTGGGGAAAATTTTGGTAATGGAAAAGTAGCCTTTTTCCCTTGCTTGGTTTGATAATTGACATTAAAAATGAACTAATGGTGTCTTGGAGTGGTGTTGTAATGTTTTGTACACATTCACACTATTCTAGGACCTATATTTGGCCAAAACATGCCTTAATTGATCTTGTGCAAAGGTGTTGTAAAGTGTTGTAACACACTTTCACACTTTTTTAGGACGTATTTGATTAATTAATCCTAATGGACCCCTTTCTGAATAAAATGTGCATAATTTGTACCTTGTTTAAGTGTTGCAAATTGTTATAAGGAACTTTCACATTTATCTAGGTGGTATTAATCAATTATAATTAATTGGAGTAATTAACTCCCTTTTTATTCAAATTTAGGCCTTAGTTTTGACACCTCCCGAAGATATATCTCGACACTCATGATTTAATTAATAAAATATTTCATTGGGAAAATTTTGGGTAAGTTGAGCCAGGACCCATTCACCCTTGATGATGAATGGGCCCTCCCTTAATAGGACCCCCCTTTCTAAGTTGATTTGAAATGGGATTTTTTCACTCTTTCAATTCCCTATGGTTAGGTCTTGGTAAATTGAGGCAGGACCCATTGGCCCAAGGTGGTGAATGGGTCCTCCCTTAATGAGACCCCCTTTTTGAATTTCATTCTAGTGAGAATTTAATAATGTTTCTTTCTAGATCTGGTGTCGGCCTTAATTCTTTGAATTTCAGCACTAATCTCATAATTTAGTATAAATAAGGGGTTAATTCACCTAGTCTCATCCTAAGCAATCCTAGAATTTTAAGCACTCAAGCACTATACAAAATTGGAGTTCACAAGAGCATTTCAAGAGTTTATTGCAACAAGTCAAGATCATATTACCATGTCAAGGTCTTAATGCCTTCATGCATGTGGTTGAATTAAGATAGCTAATGTTGCATTGAGGATCTATTTACAAGTATCATTTCACATCCAAGATCTACATTCTTTATGACCACCACATGTTAGTATGAATATTTCCTTCACAAGACAACATCCAAGGTGAGATCATTTACATTAAAACATGTTTCATGCTTCATTTCATTCATTTCATCATTTGGTTTGATTACCTATAAGGAGTTTGACTATGGAAAACCCCCATTCACTAACAAACAAAAAAAAATTCTGCCCTTGAGTGTGTGTTTGCAGATTTACAAGTTGAGCAAGATTTGGAGAAAAATTGTCAATGTTAGAAAGTTGCAAAAGTTGTCATCTACA
Organism: Sequoiadendron giganteum; assembly: GCA_007115665.2. Classification (NCBI taxonomy): domain Eukaryota; kingdom Viridiplantae; phylum Streptophyta; class Pinopsida; order Cupressales; family Cupressaceae; genus Sequoiadendron; species Sequoiadendron giganteum. The sequence continues at coordinate 217,521,010 of CM021104.1, forward strand.
TTGCAAGATCACGAAAAGAGCTCTATGAAATTAACTATATACTTCCAAAAGTTGATAACATGGAATTTAAATATGTATAAATCAAGGAACATGACCCTGAAATCAGTTTTCTAAAACCCTAAAAGGACCCATTTGCCACTGAAGGCGAATGAGTCCTCTGTAGCTTATAAAGAACAACTTTCTAGCTAGGTGCACAAATTTTATGCTCTAAAAAAATCCCCCATAGTTTATATAATAACATCTTACTTTAAATAATTTGGGGTGTTTAGGGTCTTAGAAAAATTAGTGGTAGATCCTCGTTTTCATGCATTTGGGTCGACCCTATTTTTCACCTCAAGAAATGATAACAATGATGTATATGTTGCTATATTCATGAGTAGAGATTAACTAATATAGCATGAAAATTATTCTATAGTCATGAGAAATGGTTAAAAAAGCTGGAATGTGGCTTGCTTTGTAATTGTCTAATGGAATGTTTCTATAGATCATAAAGTCATGAGTAGTGGTTAGCAAAATTGGCATGTGACTTCCTTTGTAATTATTTAATGAAATTTTTATATGGATGGGAAAGGATAGTATATGGGTATATGGATATAAAAACCTAGCTCATTTTTATACAAACCTTGTTTCTAAATTGGAGCTATTGACTAAATGAACAATAGGGAAAATGGGGGTGCTTTATAATATGGGTCATAGAACACCACTATCCTCCTATTGTCACTCAATAATGTCCTAAGAGTCCTAATTACATTGAATATCAACATCACAAGGTGAGTCAATTCTCAAAATGAAAGACTTGTGAAGGGGTTATTTAAGATAAAATGGGTTCACCACCAAGAAAATGCTTGGAAAAGACAAATAAGCATTCAACCTACAAAACCTAGAAATGCAAGCTAAATGAAGGATGTAAATGATGAAATTATGCAATAGCAAGTTAGGATGTGTGTACTTGGGAAGTATGGAAATGTAACGAGGATCCCATAAATGTAAAAAATCTATAAAAATGTGTTATGGAGGAAAAATACGTTCTTACTGTTGTTTTTCAGGGAAAATGCTTAATCTTCGGATGGATGAACCGGAATTGGAAATTTTTTCTAAAAAATACTTCTGAGAGGACTAAGATGCACTAGGTGGTGACTTAGTCTTGTTTGGAATTTGAAGAATCTTTGAGTGTGGTCCTAAGGCCTGATGTCTACACTTCCTTCTCCTCTGATGTCAACTTTTGAAACTTCCAGATTTGGCATGTAGGTGATTTTCTATGAAGATGACAACTTTGCAATGCAACTTTGCAACTTTGCAAATTTGCACTTCAAATGATCTTCAATTATTCAACATAAGCAATCACAAACATGCAAGAGGAGAAAAACTTGTTGATTGTTAGTGAGTGGGGGTTTTCCTTGGTCAAACCCCTTGTTGGTAATTAAACCTTGAAATGAAATGAAATAATGAAGGGAAATGATGAATGAACAACATGCAATACTACAACTCACAAAACCCTTTTTATAAAGTTTGAAATTTTTTGTGAAATGGCTAGCTTGGATATGGATCTTGAAATGCTTGAATGCTTGATAGATGTGGAATTGAATTGCTTATTTGAATCAAAACCCTACATCACAAATGCTAGCACAAAAACACACATGATGCAAGAAGATCTTTAATATGATGCTTGAATCTTGATGATGGATCCAAATGCTTGATGAATTTCTCTTGAATGCTCTTGTGAACTCAATTATTCTATTAGGAATTCTCTCACAAAAGTCTTGATTGAAAATGAATGAAGGAACCTTGTATTTATACTTCTCTATGCTTAATATCGAAAAATTACATCACAACAAGATGGCATATGAATTTATTAATTAAAGGAGGCTAAATCCGACCAAAATTTGAAATTGAATCCTGAAAATACCTCAAGGGGGACTAAGATTCCCTAGGTGGTGTCTTAGTCCTAATGCATGAAACACGTGGCACAAACTCCAAAAAGGGACCTCTTTGGGTGATTTCAAAATTAGGATTCCAAGACCTTTAGGGGTGAAAGATGCCCTAGGTGGTGTCTTAGTACCAAACCAAAAATTAAGGACACTCAGATAGAATTATTAAATCATCATTTACACTTTGAAGTACGTCGGGATTAGCTAGAAAAAATAATAGTTCATTTAGCTTGTGGATGTAAAATAGGACGAATTAAGACATAAATAGGGATAAAAAATGCAAGGTGGGTCCAAACAAGTGTGAAAATGCAAGGGTATGCATTTTTCTACACTACATTTAGCCCCCACTTTAGTGAGAGGAGGAAATTGCTTCAAAATCACACTAAAGTAGCCGACCACACAATCAAGAGGGGTTCAAATGTATGAATGCTAGTAAGATAGGATGACAATAATCAAGAGGGTGTCCAAGCCCCCAGGATCAAGATCCTATGACAAACCAACATAGGCACAAAGGAAAATGCTTGTAGATGATATATGAAGCCATAACCAGATCACAAACATACACCATCAAAGACAAGAAAAACAAAAAAAGGAAAAATGCAATGGATCAATCTTTGATTGGCCATCCAATGTGTTGTGGACCGGGTCTAGGCTATTTTTCCAAAATAATTTTATAAATGGAACACATTTTCCACTATGCAAACAAAGCGCACGCTCACAAGGGCTAGTGAAGCTATGTGTCCACTAGGTGAGCCCCAAGAGGTCCATATCAATTTCATACCTCCATGACTATGATAAGGACAAAAATAAAGAAAATGCACACTCATGAGGGCTAGTGAAGCTAGTTGTTCACTAGGTGAGCCCTAGGAGGTCCATATCAAATCTATACCTTCATGAATTTAATAAGGACAAAAGAAAGAAAATGCGCGCTCATGAGGGCTAGTGAAGCTATTTTTTCTCTAGGTGATCCCCAGGGGACCATATCAAATTCATACCCCGATGACTTTAATAAGGCACAAAAGGAAAAATGCAACAAGAAAGAGGTATGTTCAAAGGGATTTTGCTTAGTTCATATAAGGTATTAATCTTAGGGGACATTGTACTTAATCTCTTCAAGAGAAGATAAATACAAGGTCTCATCATGGAGAACATTGTACTTAATGTTTCCAAGAGAGGACAAGGAAATATCACGATCTCAGAGGAAATAAAACCCGATGACACCACCAAGAAAAGGATGCATCACAGGAAGAAATAAAATCACACAAGGAAAATGCAAACAAACGCAAGTGAAATCATGCCAAAAATAATGCCAATGTATGCCCCCACTTTACAGAAATTGCTAACACTACATGGCAAACAATTGATTTAAAGTAGCCAAAACATGAAAAAGAAAATAGGAAAAAAAGGGTTGCCCCTCAAAAACACATAAGGGATCTATAGATTCGGGGTTAGTATATGTCTTTGTTGTAATGATACTAGAGAGCTCAAAACTATCATCATTCCCAAAATACACATAGAACTAGAAGAATGACACAAAGAGAGTGAAAAAAAAGAAAAATAAATTGGGCCAACATGGAAGAGACATAGGGTATTTCGACACCTTGCATCATCCCCAAAAGGAAAACACAAGACAAAAATGGAAAGAAAATTAAAGATAATGAAAAATGTTGTGGGTCAACATGGAAGAGACATAGGATATCTCAATGCCTTGCATCATCCCCAAAAGGAAAACACAACACAAAAATGAAAACAATCAAAAGATAGTGAAAAATATTATGGGTGAACATGGAAGAGATATAGGGTGTCTCGATGCCTTGCATCATCCCGAAATGGAAAACACAAGACAAAAATGAAAATAAAGCAAAGATAATAAAAAATATTTTAGGTCAACATGAAAGAGACATAGGGTGTCTCAACACCTTGCGTCATCCCTGAAAGGAAAACACAAGATGAAAATGAAAATAAAAAGTAAATATCAATGAAAAGGAAAAAGCTTATGACATATAGAAGAATGAAGGTACAAATAGAGGAATGCACATAGAGAGAGGAAACATAAAACATAACATTACAGGGGATCACATTACACACATTCAATCAAAAGCAAAAAGAAAGCAGGAAGAAAAAAGACTAGTAAAGCACATATGAGTCAACCATCCAATAGATCATCCACATCCCAACCTTATTCAATATATGTGTAATTCAGATCACTAGAGAGAGGGACAACATCAAGTTTTGTACTAGGAGAATCACCAAGTTCAACATGTGGTGAATCACTCAATTTAGGAGGATCATTAGAGTTGTTATCATTTAAGCTCATGGAAGAGGAAAATAACAAATTCAACTCATTATGCACTTCCTCATCAATTTTAGTACTTTCTTCATCGTCATCCAAGTTAACCACAATAGGAGGATGAATGATAATATCCATAGAGGGTGTTGGTCCCTGTTGTGTTGGAGACATAAATTTTGTTTTTTCTCGTAAGAGAGGGTCATAATTTATTGCTTCTATCAAGTTCATATTTTGATTTTCAATGTTGTTCTCTTCATTCATCTTTTGAGAAATAGGACAAAATCTACACCTATTCTCTCTAACATTTTGGTTCCTTTTATTACGATTTTCAACTTGTGTTTGTGTAGGAGTGGGTTTTTCAACCATGGGTTTCTTTCATTCTAGTGAGGGAAGAACGAAAGAAACCATGGAAGGTTGTTCAAACACTTTCTCTTTTGCTTTATCAATTTTCTTAGGAGGTAGACTAGGAGTTTTTTGGTTTTCTCCAGGTCTTTTATAGGAAATAGGCAAGGGATTTTTGATGGATGGGTCTTCATTTGCTGGAAGGGATTTAAGCTCACTATTGTTTTTTTCAATGGGCGAAGGTTTGAGCATAGATGGAGGAAAATTCTCAAGGGATAATTTGGCTATGCATTTTTATTTGAATTTTTGGTAGGATAGGACAAGGAAGTCTTCGCAGGGTCTTATATGTTCGATGGGCTTAGAATAAAAATAATCTACGGAAAAATTTCCATGGGAAGATGAAGGTCTAAAGCCACTATGATTCACGGTGAATATTTCATTGCTGACTAGAAACTTTAAGAACTTATGGACAACATATGGGACTGCATTCATGGAGCTAAGTGATTTGTAGCCTAACTTCACACGAAATTGGTCCAAATTAGAGATGATGAAGAATGAATGATAAATTTGATTTCTTTGGTCCTAATTGTAAAGGGAGTGTGATCAAGCCCATCGTAGCATGAGCAAAACCATCATGCATTTTAATCCATGCTTTCAGTTTATCATATCTATCTTGAGTAAGTTCATGCACATATAAGATTTCTTTTGTGATCACATTCTCTCCACAAACGAGATCAATTAAAATCCCAGGAGTGGGCCTATTATTGATTCTTTCGGCTATGTAAAGAGGACCATCATAAGCATTTTTTATTGTTTCTTTTGAAGAGAAAGTAATTTTAGTGGGCATTATGGTTTATTTTTTATGAGGCTCAATGTCAATCACTCCTATCATTGTTATTATTATATATTTGGTCATTAGCATCCTTAGGATCATCATCCATAGGATTTTTTTCATTATTTCTCATTTTTTCATCATTTGTATCAATGTTCATCACACCGGGCTTAGTTTCACTAGCCTTAACAAATGAAATATTATGGTTGGGCGTGGGATTGGTAAATATTTCCAAGTTTTGGTTGGGAGGAGCTACATACTTATTACCTTTATCAGTCACACCTCCAATTTGGATATCATTAGAATCAATGAGGTCTTTCACAAGATGTTTAAGATGCTTGCAATTGTCTGTATCATGTCCTTTTTGTTGGTGATAAGCTCAGTAGGAATTGTGTCTGAAGCTCAGAGGTAATGGCTTGCTAGGATCAAGAGGTTGAACAAGAGGTAAGGTAAGCATGTTTTTATTTAATAGTTGAGTCATGATGTTGTGAAGTGTGTCAAGTAAGGGTGTAAATTTTCTTTGTGGATCCCCAAAGATATAAGGATTACTCTTCTTTATAGTAGCCACTTGGGTATAAACTTGTTGGGAAGGTTGGGAGGTGGAATTTAGTTGAAGGATACTTTTATTTTGTCTTCTAAAATGTTGGTAGGTATTTTGGTTTGAGGGTTCAGACTATTCAAGATGGGTAGAGGTTATTTTCGACTCACTACTACCTATGGAATTTTGATAATATCAAATGACAGTGCATAAATTCAAGAAAGAATGGAATTTCATCATGGTAAGCTTGTCTCTTATCTTACTTTGTAGATTCTATGAACATATTTTGAAGGTGAGAATCAAGAATCTTCACACTAATTTGGGAATAAAGCGATTGGTAATGTGAAATAAAGTTAGTGACTTTTTCACCCTCATTTTGTTTACATCTCATCAAATTAGCTAATGTCATTTCAGGAACCATATGCACTTGTAAATGGTTAATAAAGGCCTCAACAAGTTCATTGAATGAACAAATTGAGTTATTTGGTAATGTAGAAAACCATTCCAAGGCAATGTCTTTCAAGGATTGAGGAAAAATCTTAGCCAAAAGTTATTCCTCAAGGATAAAGTCACTAGAAAAAGTAGCAAAATAATTTACATGATTAGCAAGATCTCCCTTTCCTCCATATTTCTCAAATCTAGGGATCTCTATACCTTGCGGCACCAGAGTTGGGTGATCCCACAAAGCTGGTTTACAATTTCTAGGAGATTATGATATTTGCTGAAATCACATATTTTTAGAAAATATAATGATTTAAGCCTTAAAATTTTCCATTTTAAGGATTCCAATTGAAGAGGGTTTGATCAAACCACATTCGATCAAACCCCCTTAGATAGAACCCCGCTAGTTTTAAACCATACCTACAATGGAGTCTCCTTTACACCTATCAAAATGTTGATAAAAAATCACTTTTGATTTACCTTTTGGGGGATCAAATGAAAAAATCTCAAATGATCATGGTATTCCTCAAAAAAAGCTATCCAAAGAATAAAATTTGAATATGTTTTGGTTTTATTATGTATTTTTTTATTTTTTTATTAAAAATAGGTTTTTCACCAAAAATCAAGACCTTTTCTCTACACATGTGGAAAAATAGCAGATTATCAAAAAAAATATAAAAAAATACGTTTGGGCTAGGTATTAATGTCCTTGATCCATTAAAAAAAAATTTAAATTTTGATACATACAGAAAAAGTTATGTTGTATACAGTCTGCCTATGTCTGAATTTTAATTGGTTTGACTTTGAATCTTGATTAAGGAAAATATATTTAATAAAATATTATGAAACCAAATTAAAGTGCTAGATATCATACTGACAAATCTAAATTTGAAAAAATTAGAATTTTATCCTTCATACAAAAAAATTTATGTTGTATACGGTGAGCGTCACTTCTTAAAAATGTTGAATTCTTAAAAATCTAGTTTTCAAAGGAGATGGAAAACTAAGTGCAATCTAATCCCAAATTTTTTAAAATATATATATTTATAATCTATAGACAAAATGTCACAAATCACTAGTTTGCATCATCTTCAAATTCCTCACGGATTAGTCGCTATAGGAGCCCAAAAGTGAAGATTTAGTATTAAAAAATCAGTTTAGTGTCTAGTTTGCCCAAAAATTGTAAACCGGTATTGTGAGATCACCCAGTTCTCAATATCTCCAAATACAGTGGGTTGCTTTTGACATAGTATGGAGGTGGATCATTTTGATTTTAATTTATAACCTAGGTCATAGAATGCCACTATTCTCCTATTGTCACTCAATAATGTCCTAGGATTCCTAATTGGTTGACTATCAACCTCACAAGGTGAGTCAATTCTCAACAAGGAAGACCTAGGAAGGGGTTCTTTAAGCTAAAAGGGTTTCACCACAAAGAAAATGCTTGGAAAAGAAGAATAAGAATTCAACCTAAAAAACCTAGAAATGTAAGCTAAATGAAGGATGTAAATGATGAAATTATGCAACAAAAAGTTAGGATATGTGTACTTCGGAAGTCTGGAAATGCAATGAGGATTCCAAAAATTTAAAGAAGTTGTCAAAATGTGGTATGGAGGGAAAATATGCCCTTATTGTTGTCTTAGTCTCGTTGCTATTTTTTGGGGTACATGTAAAATCTTTGGATGACTGAACCAAATCTAGAAGAGTTTTGAAACAATACCTTCAGGAGGACTAAGATGCCCTAGGTGGTGACTTAGTCCTATCTAGAATTTAAGGAATCTCTGAGTGTGGTCTACAGGATTGATTTGCACTTCCTTCTTCTCTGATCTCAAGTTCTGAATATTTCAGATCTGGCTTGTAGGTGAGTTTCCATGAAGATGACAACTTTGTACTTCAAATAATCTTCACGTCTTCAACCTAAATTTGCAATCACAAACATGCAAGAGGATAAAAACTTTTTGATTGCTATTGAATGGTGGTTTTCCTTGGTCAAACCCCTTATTGGTAATTAAAACTTGAAATGAAAAGAAATAATGAAGGGAAATGATGAATGAATAACATGGAATACTAAAACTCACCAAACCCTTGTTATAAAGTCTGCAAACTTGTGTGAAATGGATAGCTTGGATATGGATCTTGAAAAGATTGATAGATCTCGACTTGAATTGATTGCTAGAATCAAAACCCTACATCACAAATGCTAGCACAAAAACACACATAATGCAAGAATATCTTTGATATGATGCTTGAATCTTGATGATGGCTCCAAATGCTTGATGAATTGCTCTTGAATTCTCTTGTGAACACAATTATGCTTTTAGGAATGCTCTCACAAAAGTCTTGATTAAAAATGAATGAAGGAACCCTTTTTTTATACTTATCTATGGTTAATATCCTGAAATTACACCATAACAAGCCAAAATATGAATTCATTAATTAAATAAGGCTAAATCCCTCAAAAATTTGAAATTGAATCTCAAAAATACCTCAAAGGGGACTAAGATGCCCTAGGTGGCATTTTAGTCCCGAGGCATGAAACTTGAGGCACAAACTCCAAAAGAGGACCTATTTAGGTGCTTTCAAAATTAGGGTACCAAGACTTGTGGGGGACAAAGACACCCTAGGTGGCATCTTATTCCCAACCCAAAAATTAGGGACACTCAGACATAATTATTAAATTATCATTTAGCCTTTGAAGTATGTCTGGATCAGCTAGAAAAAGATATAGTTCATTGACCTTGTGGATGCAAAATAGGACCAATTAAGAAATAAATAGGGATAAACAAAGCAAGGCAGGCCCAAACAAGTGTGAAAATGCAAGGGTACGCATTTTTCTACACTACAATAACTAATAAAGATCTAATTTTTCTATAAAAGTTGATAATGGTTGATAAAATTTATGAAATTTGTATAGAATTTATAAGGATGATAACAATGATGTATATGTTGTTATATTCATGAGTAGTGGTTAACTAAGATAGCATGCACAAATTTCTAGATTCATGAGTAGTGGTTAACAAAGTTGGCATGTAGCTCCCTTTGTAATTCTCTAATGGAATGTTTCTCTAGATCATAAAGTCATGAGTAGTGGTAAGCAAAATTGGCATGTGACTTTGTAATTATTTAATGAAATATTTATATGAATGAGAAAGGATAGGATAAGGATATATGGATAGAAAACCTAGCTCATTTTTTATACAAACCTTGTTTCTAAATTTATGAGCCATATCTACAATTGAAAAGAGTTCTAAAATATTCATACCTAGTTTTGAAACATGTCACACATTATCGAATTCCTTATATGCATCATAATAAATTTTTATATATTTTTTTCTACCCAATCATTTTATTCCTATCACCAAGAATATCATTATTTACATGAGAATCTCATTTCACATTTATCAAACTTTCAAACATATTGTAGACCAAAATCTTGTGGATTTAACAATTACAAATAATTATTTCCCTCATTATAAAAGATGCATATAGTATTTCTTCCTTATTATTGTCCACTTAGTGATTACAAATTATTATTTGTACTCATTAGAAAAGGTACATTAAAATTTTCTTTGTTATTCTTAACTGCTAACTCATTTTAATTATTTCTTACATTATTTATGAAAAAATTTTAACCATTTTGTATATTGTTTTTCTAAACATTTTTTGGGCATTTGGAATCTTATTGTTAATATATTTATTTGCATTGACCTTTCATAGCCTTTGTAGCGTAGAAAAATGTAGCCATTTTTCACACCTGATTTAGGAATGATTAACATTAAAATGAACCTAATGTTGCATCAATCTAGTGTTGTAATGTGTTTTACACATTCACATTAGGTTTAGGGCCCTTTTAAGCTAAATAGACCTATTTTTTCCTTAATTTAATTTTGTAAAGTGTATTTATTTATACCTTCACATTAATTTTTGGGGCCTCTTGCATCTATGACCTTCATATCATCATTCATAGGCACCTAGCATCCTCTACTATGCATCATGAGGCTTATTTCAACCGAGATCTTGACATAATCAATAAATACACTCCATTTCATAACTCCCCAACATTTCCTCAAGCTAAAAAAGGCTTGGTGGGACCCATATGCCACCTTGGGCGTATGTGTCCCACCCAGATGAGACCTATACACCACAAGTGGTGTATGAGTCCCATTTTCCCCTTTTTAAGGTTTTGAGTGGGAAATCAAGGTTTTGAATTCAAATTTCATGAATGTCGGCTTTTGGGATCTAATAAATGATAAATTGGATGGATTGCCTATATAAACATGGTTTGAAATCATTATTTCACCTAAGCAAAAGTAATATCAACTAAACAATAAAGAGTCAAGTATCCTAGTACTTCACAAGAGAATCATAGAGTATTCAAGAGCATTTCAAAAGCATTCAAGGGTAGATTTCTTCATCGGGTAAGTGCACCAAGATGGTTCCCAAAAAGGGGACTTAAGGACAACCTTTTTCTAAAATTAGGAAATACTAACCTTGGATGTGAAATTGAGGATAGTTACACTCAAAATTTGGAGATGGAACAAAAACAAAGATCAAAGTGCTCTAAGTCTACTTCCTAAACTACTAATTTATTTTTAAAATAGTTGAGATTAAGGGGTTCAAAAGAGGGACGTACACAAATTGGTGTTGTTTTTGTCAGAAAAACATAACATAGCAACTCTTGTATGACCCTCATGCCATGAATTTTTTTTTAGTATTTTTAAAATCGCAACAGTCAGAAGTTAGCTAACAATATGCAATTTATGCATGATTTTTCTAATAATTTTTTACTAATTTTCAAAGTGGACATTTCCTAAAAAATAGAATTTCGGCCGTGCTACCCCTACAAATTTTGGAAACTAATTGAATTTGTTTTTTTTTCTTCTAAATTTGTAGAATGGAGTCTAGTTTCTAAAAATGTAATTTATTTGAAAATTTGTTGAACAGTTAATTTATAAAAAATACCAAACACTGCTTTTTGGCAAAAAAAAAAACATACAAATAAAATAAATTATGGATGAAAGGCTTAACATTTACAGAAAGTGAAAACAATTACATCGTTGGATAGCTAAGAGAGAACCCAACATTACCCATGTGTTTGATTTTTTTGATATTGAACCACGTGCAATCCTAACGGTGAACACAAACTCAATTATGTGAAATATGGTAGATTTTTTAAAAACACATCTCTGGTTGTGGGAATTCCCTCCAAGCCTTTGGGTTGGTATTCTAAGGCTCGAGAATTCCCAAAGCAAGATATAACACAAGAGCGCTATAACACGATCACGTTGTATCTCAGTTTTGACATGGTTTTTTCTTCTGTAGGAAACATGTCAACTAAGCCATAACATGAGTGCGATGTAACGTGCTTGTGTTACGTCCTCCTTCATGTTAAATTCCAATATATTGAATGTATGTTGATATATTTGTATGTTTGTATGTACATGTATGCTTGTATGTCATGTTTGTATGCATGTATGCATGCTTGTATGTATGTATGTATGCTTATATGTATCAATGCATATATATTGTATGTATGCCTGTATGTATGTAAGATTGTATCTACACATGTATGTATGTATGTATTTACGTATATCTTTAGAGGGAGGGAGAATTTCGAGAGAGAGTCTGGAGAGATGGAGAGGGGGTGGAAGTGAGAGTTTAAGAGAGAGGGAGTGGGAGAGAAGGGGTTGGAGTGAGAGGAACTGAGCTAGGTAGGGTGGGAGGGATAAAGAGAGGGAGAGAGAGAGAGAGGAGGGTGGGAGAGAGATAATTGAGAGAGAGGGAGAGAGACTGAGGGAAAGATAGAGTTATGTAGGTAGGGTGCCAAAGGGAGATATGAGGGGGGTGTGAGGGAGAGACTTGAGAGATAGGTAGTGATATGGAGTGTGAAAGAGAGGGAATGGGAGAGAGAGGAAGTGTGAGTGAGAAGCTTGAGAGAGAGAGGGTGTGGGAGGGAGAGACCTAATATAGGTAGAGAAAGAGGGGTGGAGTGAGAGGGACTTATCTAGGTAGGGTGGGATGGATAGATAGAGAGATGGGAGAGAGACAAAGAGAGAGTTACCTAGGTAGGTTTCTAGAGGGAGAGACCTGAGAGAGAGAGGGGGTGGGAGGGAGAGACATGAGAGAGGGAGAGAGAGGGAGTGGGATAGAGTGGGATAGAGTGAGAGGGACATAGAGAGAGATGGATAGAGGGAGTGAGAGAGGGTGGCAGGGATTGATTGAACTAAAGGTACATAGAAAGAGGGAGATGGTAGATAGAGACAATTAGAGAGGCTAGGAGGGAGGAAGGGAGGGAGAGGTGAGATGTATATATAGAGAGAAAGTGATAGGGGTTGAGGGTATAGGGTTGAGGGATTAGGGTGGAGGACCTATAGGGTTGATGGTTTCTAGGTTATTAAGGTTTAAGGTTTGAGGGTTGAGGGAATAGGATCGATGGTAGAGGGTATAGGGTAGAACATTTAAGGGTTTAGGGTTAAGGGTTTACTTGGTTGAGGGTATATGGTTGAAGGAATAGGTTCAAGGTCCTATGTAATGGGTAGAGAGTATAGGGGTAGAGGGTTTAGTGTTTAAGGAATTGAGGGTTGAGGGATTAAGGGTTGAGGGTTGATAATTGATGGTTGAGGGTTTAATGTATAGGGTAGAGGGTAGAGGGTAGAGGGTTTAAGGGTTGAGGGTTGAAGATTGAGGGTTTTGTTAGAGTAATAAGTTATTACAGTTAATTAATTATATCATACTAGTTAATTAATTAAGTCACTTATTCCTTTAGTTGCTTAAGCTAAACTTAGGCACATTAATAATTGATTAATTATTAAGTGTGCACACTAGGGTGTCATTTAGGGTTTCTTGATCTCCTTCATAAAGATTGATCTCTTTGTAATAATTGATTCTCAATAATGTATTTTTACTTTGAGATTTACATAACATCTTCTTTGGTTCTGCATGTCTTTTGCATGTGACAGGTGATTGCATGCAGGTGATCTTGGTTTCTAGCATGGTATCAGAGCTCCAGACCTATAGCTACTTGTTCGTGATCTGAAGATATGGCCTCTCAATGAGTTTCAAGTGCAAGGGTTTCCACAGACATATTTTTTGCAAGATCTGGGGGTAGCTGATTTTTCGAGATCCTATGGGCTCAAACAGACATCACCATCGCATTTGCAACGCCCCAAAACCCTAGAAACGCTTGTCAAATCGTCGATTTTGGTGAAGTTGGTCGGGAAGGCAAAAAAAATTTGATAGGGAGGCCATACAGCCTCCGAGCACGCATCCTGAGACATATTTTTCTTGAAAATCGTGAAAATATATTAAAAAAATTGATTTTTTAAAATCAAACACTGCATTGCTAGAAGGAATGGCTAGCGCCACCCGGCAGCCACCAGGCAGCCACCGGTTCACCACCACCGGGAGGCGCCCAACCAACTCGCCACCAGCCAACTCCAGGCCCCGAGGCCTCCACGGAACCCACTCCAATCATATGGGGGACCAGGAGCTCTGCGCCCAGCCCCCAACCCACTCTAGCCCTGCTTATGGTCATATGGCGACTAGGGGCTCCGTCAACTTTTATGCAAGGGGTGTTTTTTGCGGTGACGGCCTCTAGGCCGTCAAATTTTTGATCATGAAGTGCTGATGTCAGCATGACATCAATGGTCGTACAACCTCTTGCCCCCTCCTAGCCTTGATTTGCTTTCAAGGAGTAGTTTTTTTGTTTTTGACATAACTTGGGCATACGGTATCGAAATCCGGCAAACAAGATATTGCCAGAAAGTTGGTTCTGAGAACTTTCCTATGGTGTAGTTTATTTTAGAGTATTTTTTTGTTTTACTAAATTTATTTATATTTGAAGTCAGATGTTTATTTTATACTTCCGAGCTCATAACGTTTTGCCACGATCTCCGATTTTGGCTATCTTTGCGGTGTTGGAAAGGTATTGAGAAGCTCTATGCTTATGTCCATGCAATTTTTTTTGTATCTATCCCAAGTTTATCATTATTCCAGATTTATCCCAATGGGTGTTTTGGAGATTACTTGGATGTTTTGGAAGTTGGGAGAGTGCACCTTGAATCTTTGCACTTCATTTCAGTATCACATTCATTCAATAATCAACTGCTGCTTCATAGATTCCAGGGTTGTTCCCGTTTGGATTTTTTGAATGTTCCGTGGCATCGGGTCTGCTATTGTATCATTGTGATTCGGATATGGTTTCTTGTAGACAGAAGTATCTTTCCTTGCTTTCCAGATTGCGGTTCTAGTGTTACTCTACCGTGTTCTTCCAGTGCTTCTTTGCAGCATGTCATCTCATTGTAGGGGGGGTTTTCCCACTGGGTTTTCCTTCTCTACCTCTTTCTTCCCTTTGTAAATGGGTACCTGATCAGGCCTAGTTGTCGGGACCCATCCTTGCTTGCATGCATCTTCTTCTAGTGTTTTAGCTTCTTCCTAAGTTCATCTTAAGGGGGGGTGTTAGAGTAATAAGTTATTACACTTAATTAATTAAGTCACTTATTCCTTTAGTTGCTTAAGCTAAACTTAGGCACATTAATAATTGATTAATTATTAAGTGTGCACACTAGGGTTTTATTTAGGGTTTCCCTTTTAGGGTTTCATGATCTCCTTCATAAGGATTGATCTCTTTGTAATAATTGATTCTCAATAATGCATTTTTACTTTGAGGTTTATAGAACATCTTCTTTGATTCTACATGTCTTTTGCATGTGACAAGTGATTGCATGTAGGTGATCTTGGTTTCTAATAGGGTTAAGGTTGATGGTTGAGGGTTGAGGGTTGAGGGTATAGGGTATAGGGTAGATGGATTAGGGTTGAGGGTCCAATATATAGGGTAGAGGTTATAGGGGTTGAGAGATTAAGGGTTGAGGGTTTAGGGATTAGGGTAGAGAGTTTTATTGGATTTAATGGTGTAAGGGTTGAGGGATTAGGTTTTAGGGTAGAGAGTATTGGGTTGAGGGTAGAGGGTAGAGGGTTTAAGAGTTTAGGGTTTAAGGGTTAAGGGTTGAGGGTCGAGGGTTTAGGGTTGAGTGTTTAAGGGTTTAAGGGTTGAGGGTTTAAGGGTCAAGAGGGTTGATGGATTAGGGTAGGGAATTTACTAAGTGGGTTTAAGGGTTGGGGGATTAGGGTTGAGGGTAGAGGGTAGAGGATTAACGGTAGAGGGTAGAGGGTATACAGGTTAGGGTTTAAGGGTTTAGGGTTTAGGGTTGAGGGATTAAGAGGTTACAGGGTAGAGGGTATAGGGGTTGAGGGATTAGGCTTTAAGGGTTGAGGGTTGAGGGATTAAGAGGGTATAGGGCTTGAGGGATTAGGGTTTAAGGGTTGAGGGTTATGGGTAAAGGGATTAAGAGGGTATAGGGGTCGAGGGATTAAGAGGGTATAGGGGTTGAGGGATTAGGGTTTAAGGGTTCAAGGATTAAGAGGGTATAGGGGTAGAGGAATTAGGGTTGAAGGGTTGAGGGTTGAGCATTGAGGGTTGAGGGATTAAGAGGGTATAGGGGTTGAGGGATTAGGGTTTAAGGTTTGAGGGTTGAGGGTTGAGGGATTAAGAGGGTATAGGGTTGAAGTTAGGGTTTAAGGGTTGAGGATTGAGGTTTGATTAAGATGGTATAGGGGTTGAGAATTAGGGTTTAAGGGTTGAGGGTTGAGGGTTGAGGGATTAAGAGGATATAGGGGTTGAGGGATTAGGGTTTAAGGGTTGAGGGATTGGGTTTTAAGGGTTGAGGGTTGATGGATTAAGAGGGTATATGGGTTGATGGATTAAGGTTGAAGGGTTGAGGGTTGAGTGTTGAGGAATTAAGAGGGTATAGGGGTTGAGGGATTAGGGTTTAAGGGTTGAAGGTTGAGGGTTGAGGGATTAAGAGGGTATAGGGGTTGATGGATTATAGTTTAAGGGTTGAGGGTTGAGAGATTAAGAGGATATAGGGGTTGACGGATTAGGGATTAAGGGTTGAGTGTCGAGGGATGAAGATGGTATAGGAGTTGAGGGATTTAGGTTTAAGGTTTGAGGAATTAAGAGGGTATAGGGGTGTCCATTTCCACTATCCATCCATTCCTTTCTCTTTCCACTGTCTCCCCTGTCCACTATTTCTCCCCCTCTTCCCTCTCCTCCCCCCCTCTTTCTCTCCACTCTTCCTCCACTACTCTCCACCCTCTTTCTCCCCCTCTCTCTCTTTCCACCACTCTTCTCCATCCTCTTTCTCCACTCCCCCATCTCCCCTCTTCCTCTCTATCACCACCCTCTCCCTATTTCTTTCTCCCCCGTCTCCCTCCCTCTCTCCTCTTTCTCCACTCCCCTCCATATCTCTCTTTCTCTCCCCCATCCATCTTTCCACTCCACTCCACTCTCCACTCCTTCCTCCCGGTCTCCAGTCTCTCCCCACTCCCCATTATCCACTCTCTTTCCTCCCCACTCTCCCCTCCTCCTTCCACTGTCCATCTCTCCACTCCTCTTTCTCCCTCTCCCTCCTCTCCTTTTCCTCCCTCCTTTCTCTTTTCTCCACTCTCATTTTCTCCACTCTCCCTCTTTCTCCCGGTCTCCCATTCTCCTTTCTCTCTCTCTCTCTTTCTCCACCATCTCCTTGTCTCCACCTTGTCTTTCCTCCCCATGTCCCTCCCTCCTCTCCTTTCTCTCTGTGCCTCTCCCTCCTCTCCTTGTCTCTTTCTCCCACTCTCCCACTCTGTCTTTCTCCACTCTCCCTTCTCCCACTCTCTCTTTCTCCACTCTCCCCGTTCTCCACTCTCTCCACTTTCTCCACTCCTCTCTCCTCCTCTGTCTCCGTCTCTCCACTGTCTCTGCCAGCCTCTCCCTCTCCCTCCCTCTCTCCCTCTTTCTTTCCCACTCCCTCTCCCTCTGTCTCTCCCTCTTTCTCTCCCATGCTCTCTTTCTCCCACTCTCTCTCCCACTCTCTTTCTCCCACTCTCCCCTTCTCCCACTATCCTAGTCTCTCCCAGTCTCTCTTTCTCCCACTCTCCCCCTCTCTCACTCCCTCTCTATCTCCATATCTCCCACTATCTCTTTCTCCCCCTCCCCCTCTCCCTCCCTCTATCCCTCTTTCTCTCCCACTCCCTCTCCCTCTCCCTCCCTATCTCCCTCTTTCTCTCCCACTCTCTCTTTCTCCCACTCTCCCCCTCTCTTCCTCCCACTCTATATTTCTCCTAATCTCTTATTCTCCCACTCTCCCACTCTCTCTTTTTCTCCCACTCTCCCCTCTCTCCCTCCCACTCTCTCTTTCTCCCACTCTCCCCCTCCCCCTCTATCTCCCTCTCTCCATATTTCTCTCCCACTCCTTCTCCCTCACTCTCTCGCTCTTTCTCTCCCTCCCACTCTATCTTTCTCCCACTCTCTTCTTTTCCCACTCTCCCACTCTCTCTTTCTCCCACTCTCCCCCTCTCTCCCTACCACTCTATCTTTCTCCCACTCTCCCACTATCTCTTTCTCCCAATCTCACCCTCTCTCCCTCCCACTCTATATTTCTCCCACTCTCTTCTTCTAACACTCTCCTGTTAGGAATAAGGTGTCTCAACCTTGGATAATTCCTATTCTTATTATTTGTTTTGTAAAATGTATTTCTTGCAAATAATGTAATTAAGTGTGAGTGTACATGTCTAGTTTGCATGTTGATGTGTCCTCCACTTAATGTGTCGGCATCTTGAATTGTGTGTAAGGAGATCATGGCTGAAGCGGTTATGACGGATTCCTATGACACGTAAGAGCTATGTCTGGAAGATTCAATGACAGGTGAAGACATGTGGCAATTGATAAAGTTGAGTACTGTACACTCTTCCACGATAGTGGGGTTCGGGGCATCGCCCCGAAAAAAAATTTTCGAGTTCCTATTTTCTCGGAGAATGGTAAAACCCTAATACAGTCATCTTCGGAAGTTGCCCTAAAAGGGAAGCGCATGATATAAGCGTTTTTTAGGGTTGCGAAGATTGGTGATGTGAGTGTATTGTTGGAACGTTTTTTTCATGCTGCCGCATTTTTGTCTTCAAGGGTTGGAAATCTCCTGAAAGAACTTGCATTGCAAGTGTGTTGTAGCCGTTGTGTTGAAGATAATACATTGTGCAGGTTTTGGAGTGCTGGGGTTTTTTACCGAAAGGTTTTCCCCAGGGTAAATCATTGTGTCGTTCTTCATTTTCTGTATGTATGGTATATTGCTGCAATATCTTTGTTAAGTAGATTAACGAATCTGAAATTGTAAGGGTTTAAAACGAATTTGCACCATACTTTCCTTAAGAGATTAGTGTAGGAAGCTGTTTCCGCACCTGAGTTTCCTTACATCTCCCACTCTCTCTTTATCCCACTCTCCCCCTCTCTCCCTCCCTATCTATCTTTATCTCTCCCACTATCTCTTTCTAACCCTATCCCTCTCCCTCCCTCCCTCCCTCTCCCTCCCTTCCTCCCTCGCTCTCCCTCCCTCCCTCCCTCTGTCCCTCCCTCTGTCCCTCTCTATCCCTCTCTCTCTTTCTCTCCCACTCTCTCTTTCTCTCCCACTCTCCCTCTACCTCTCTCTCTCTCTCTCACACACACACACACAAAGTCACCTCTATCTCCTCTAATATAAGGGTGCAGGGGAGAGATATAGAATTAGGATAGAGGGTATAGACAAAGAGGGAGAAAAGAAATATATTAAGAAAACCATATTTCATATAACACGTGCATGTTTTGTAGAAGTAGAGATGTTATCGTTTTAGGAATAAATAACGTGATCGCGTTATAATGCGAACACATTTTGTATTCCACTAAAAACAGTAAAAAAAATCAATATACCTATGATGTCAAGGCCCACAGTTTGAACGTGATCCGAAAAAAAGTAGCTTTTGATGATGTTGTGAAGTGTGCAAGCATGTTTTTCACATTCCATCACCTTTTCCATGACCTTTCTACCACCTTTGCATGAAATAGTATATTTTCCATGTTGAAATACATATAATATCAATTGAAGTTTGAATTCCATTGAAAACTGATATACAATTGAAGTTTGGAGGGGAACAAGCTTTTGAAGAAATAAGAAGCTAAGGCTACATAATTGGGTTGAACTCCTCCATTTGAAAGTTTGTTTTTTTAGTTATGTGAAGTTTTTACACATTTTCTTTCATTATATTATGTCTTTCTTTCATTTTTGTTTGTCATTATAACCTTACGTTGTCAATGCGCATTTTAAATTACACAATTATATACACTTGCCAATTACCATTTTAAACTTGACGCAGAGAATCTACTAGGATTCAAAAATCATGAAGGGTACTTCTGACCCTAACTTAAATTGAAGAAGATCAACAAACAAACTCAATAATCTTTTCATCAAAATCCTTCAATTTCACTTGATTTCATATTTCCACAAAACATTAGAACTTGGTTTCAACTCTTTGTTAGACTCAAAAATAGATTAACCATCATAAAATTGATTGTAACATAGCATAAAGCTGATTAGAAACTCAGAACAATTCAATTCATTCATGATTCACTAATTCAAGAACTCAATGTTGCAACTTACATGGAAAAATAACAACAAATCATGGAAGGTAACTACCAACCTTTATCCAGACATACAAGACACTATAATCAGCATGTTATTGATTGAAATAAACCAAATACACATTCCAAATATCTCACCAAAATTCATCCTTTGAGCATGCTTCCCCTTGCAGTATTTGAAACCCGTGGTGCAGGGGCACCTATAACCATGTTTCAAAATCTACTTTGTTGGACATATGTCTTAAGGTCTTTGGGTGATTTCAAGCTTTTTTAGATTCTTTGTCATAGATTTTATTGAAAATAAGGTCTAAATAGACCAATCTTTCATGTATTTAGGGATTTTGTGAGTTTGGTGATCAAATGTACAAGTATGCACTCTTGCTTCAGAAAATTGTCAATTTTTCCATATAATCTTTGAAGGAAAATTATTCAAATTGTAAATGGATGTGCAAGACAAGAGTCTAGAAGTTATATTAGGGATTAAATAAAGGTGTTTGAGTGGTCTTAAGTGTCTTGGACAACAAATTTGCATAATGTTGCTTATTTAGCAAAAGTTGTTAATGCTAGCAATTTTTAAGACAAATGAAGGTCTTGGTAGTTAACAGGTGGTTATAGGTTGGTTATAGGGTGGTCATAGGTTGGTAGTTAAAAAGTGGTTATAGTTTGGACGTTAAAAACACCTTGAAAATATTGAATATAACTAATTACAATCAACTAGGTTCCTCAAAACATCAACTAATGATTATGTCATTCACAAGTTGTCTTAAATCTTCCATAATGGGACCATTGTTTACAAACAAAAGTATAATTATTAAGGCACAAAAAAACCATTATTTTCTTAATAAATCTTTGTTTGAGTTATTACAACAAAAATGAAACCTTTCAGAAGTCTGCCCTTACACACAAACTCAGTTTCGTTGTTGACTATCCACATTACTAGTAGCCAAGCATCTGCAAACTATCACATGTATCTCCCAAACCATGCACACACTTCAGACTATGATACTAATTTTGGAAATGAATTTCACTCATAAAAAATATATTACAAGATGTATATTAAGTCCTTCAGATAAAATGCTTGTAAACTAGTCGTTTCAATCTAAGAATAAGCCTAACTAAGCCTTAGTATAAACAAGGGTTATTGGTTTTGCTACCCCAAACACCAAAAAATCATAACCAATATATAAAATACCTTTAATTTTACCTGCCCAAGGTTATAAGTCCATTATAAGTTCATTTCCAAACACATTTCCTTAAACCCTAAGCTCTAAGCTTCATAATTCCCTGCTTTACCAGTCTGAACACAGTTTTACAGTCAAGAAAATTTATTTTCTTCACACCTTAGTCCTCACCCTATTATTGGTAACTTTTGAAATATTAAATTACATGCCACAAGGATTCTGTACACCAAAATTGATAACTTTCACTGAGTAGAATGGGAGAAACACAATTTCTTAAGTTCACTGTTTACCCTAATAGAGGGTTTGACAGTTTTAGAGAAAAATTGCAATATCTGACTCAAACGTTAAGAAAAATGCATGAAAAAAATTGTATGTGGGAGGTGATTGAGCGTGAAAACACTTAAAAACATCTAACCAAGCATTCCTACTCGTACAAATTTGTACAAGATCCTGAAAAAGTGAAATTCTGAAGAAAATACAAAAAAATAGTGTGTTTATTCATTCAAAATCAGATATTCAATCACCCACAAATTTCAAAATGTACATGAGGCCTTATAAAGGAATTAAATACATGTCTTATCAACTTCCAAATTCCTCCAAGCGAAAATAAGCCCATATGACCTTTCACCTTCCCTATTTCACAGTTTTTGTAACTTTTCACAATTTTTTATTTGTGCAACTTTTGCAAATAGTGACAACTTTACAAAAGACACATAGGACTTAAAAGTTAAACCTCTTAATGATTCCCATACATGTAAAATGTCTTTAATTACCCTCTTACAACATGGAGATACCCAAAATTGAATCAAATTTTAAAATGGAAGCATATATTGTCAAGGTGCTCCTACACCACAAACTTATCAAACACTCACAATGCCATTACACTCATTATGATTGTAACTTACATGATATTTATCTTATTTCCCTTAAAAATAAACCCCCCCAATGTATCTAACTATTTTTGTAACTTCTTAACTAACTTATCTCTTCACAACTTTGCCAAAAAATGCATTTTGTTGCAAATGTCCATGCTTTCATTTTGAGCCTATCTTGCAATCATGGTATGCCATGTTACCACTTTTCTTTAAGGCATTCTAGATTGAAAATAATCATGTCAATTTTTTCTATGCTAGGTTAACTTTTGTACAGGAATATTGTAAGTATTATTTAATGAAGCCTTGAATGACATATATTTTTCAATTAACTTGAATGGATAGATTTTTTAGGAACTAATATTCATCTCATTACCATGGTACAAATAAAATTATCTGCCATGCTGAAGAAAAAGAAAAGGAGGAAACTAATAGATGAAGAGAACGGAAACTTAAAATAAAAGGAGAGAGTTCTTGTGGTGGCATATCGTGAAAAGAATAAATTGGAAATGATTGACGAAAACAAGCCAATTGAAGAGGAACCTCAACCGTAAAAAAGAGAACGGGAATTGGTAGCACAAAAGACACGAATGCGAAAGCATCGTCGTATGATAGATTCAGATACCGTAGTTGGAGACACACCCTCTACGGAAAGTTAATATGAAGGGACACCATTAAGCACAAGCGAATATGGAGGCACACCATCTAGCACAAGTGAATATGGACGGATACCATCTACTGGAAGTGAATATGGAGGGACACCATATACCTCAAGTGAATATTGTTGGACAACATCCAAGACATTTCAAGTTGACAATACATCATCACTTGGATTTTATGAAGAAGGTATGCCATCATCTCCATGTGAAACTCAAGGTATTTCTTCTTCTCCACCCTCGATCGAAGGTATGCAATCTAGCCCACCTCAATTAAATATTGATGAAATTCCTAATGTTGAGATGTATGTACCTAGGAGAACACCACCTAGAATTTTCCGTAGAAAGCTAAAGTATTTGATTAATATTGATGATGAGATTTTGCAGCACATGGAAGGTAATATTTCAACATGCACTTGTAGAAGATATGCTGATAAGATTTGGGAATGATTCTTTGAAAGGATAAATGAGATTGCAAGATGTCAACTATTTGTTGAAATGATGTGGGGTGTAAAGTATAGGAACATCATCAAGACTCTTGGGTTGAGAACATCGAATGCATCAAGTGAAGACACTTTGTGAAGAATCTAATGGATGATTATAAGAGTGTGGGTAAGACCTTACACTCAAAGGATAGTAATGTCACCTGATGTGTCATTACATCAAATTTGGTAAGTTTTCAAACAAAGAGAGCTCGTCTCATTAGAAAGACGAGTGAACAAATGGGAATTAGTAGAATTTTTTTATCAAGAGCCATTCAAAGGCGGCAAAGAATTGAGGGCAATGATTCAAATTAATTATGGGCATTCTTGAGGAGACTGTCATGAAAAGATAAAGAAGTTGTCAAAGCCTTTTGAACACTAATTGAATATTATTGGAAGCATAACACAAGGCCATCTTTGAATCAAAGGGATGTGGTAAGAAGGAGAATCGATAGTCCAAATCGTGAGCCACATCCAAAGCATTTTTTTGATGACTCAAACCCAATTTTTTCAAAAATTTGAAAATGATTATCCTCAAATTAGTATTTCTCAAAGATTTTTTGAAATGCTTAAACCTTTTTATGTCAAAATAAATCACACGCACTAATTTTTGTTGTAGACTACATATTGAATTTTCTAACCATTATGATGTTTATAGTTCTATATGTGTAGATTTGCATACTAACGATGTTTTTCGGGACTGTCGCATAGAAGCCCAACCAAAATCTTCAAGAGAGTTCTTATAAAAAAATTTATGTGAAATAGAGGATGGCTAGATATTTTGCAGGACAACATGCTTGGATGGTTCATGTGAGCGTTGTGGTGGCTTCCAGCGTATGCCAATATGTCAACATATGGAAAGAACAAATGAGGTGGGACAAAAACTAGTAGAGTTCAGAAAGTATAAAAAAATGGCATATGCTACAAAAGATGGGTCTCAAGCAAAAAGGTGTGATTTGGTTATTGAGAATATTCCAATGTACCAGTTTATGTCCATGTTTCGTGACAATATACTATCTGAGTATGCAATTAATACCCATAGAGCCTAATGGTTTGACATGTAATTCAAGTTATGCAAGGACACCTTTCTAATTGGAAGCATAGTATCAGTGGCTGAATTTATAGAGAACTAAACTCTACAACAACAACGTGAGGTGCAGTCATAGTATTACAACTCCACACAGGTTTTGATATTTGTGCACATATCATTCATTCATGCATTTGATAGTAGAGATGACCAAAGGAAGGTATTGAGGGAGTACCACTTTTACATTAGTGATGATCACACACATTATCCAAAGTTCATGCAAGGTTGCTTCTAGATGTTCTACAATGGTTTGGCTCAGAGGGGCATAGAATATGACCAACATATAATATGGTCTGATAACTGTGCAACATAGTTCAAGAAATCATGCATATTCTATTGGTTGTGTAGGATGCATGTCATTACAGGTGTTCAATGTATGTGGAAATTTTGTCAGGCTAGACATGGAAAGGGGAAGCATGATGGTGTAGGGGCATGCGTGAAAAGAGCATTAGCACAAGAAGAGTTAAAGTATAAAGATAGTGCAAAGTTGACAAATGCAAAATCAATCGTCAAGTGGTGTAATGCTTCGATGGGTTTAGGTAATGATGGTACGTCTTCAGTTCATATATTTTTTGGTTGATGGATGATACTAACATTGCACCATATGAAGACTATTGTACAGTAACAGGATCGAGTGAGGTACACTCTTTGCTTAGATCAAATGCAGGTTCATGGAGTATTGATACACAAAAGATGGCATTCTTTTATTCTTCATGTACAATGCAAGCCTAGAATTATTGTGAGTCAAGGGAGTGGGTTGACAAATGGTTGACAAGTTATCTTAGCCCAATTCACACATATCGCCCACCGATGGCATTGGAACTGACACAAATGGAATCATCAGTCAACTTTGACCACATATAAGATCTAGTTCAACTAGGTGATATATCTACTTGCTTAGTTGTTGAAATTCCATATGGTTATCTTACTTTGTAGTGTATTCATAATGTTGACAAATTTCAAGATATTTTCTGCACATATCAATGTAGGGCATGTTTATGCAGTTATTGCAGATGAAGACAATGAAGAGGGAACATACTATTACTTGTGTGATTGTGTTGAGGCCAAAAATAAATTGGAGACCCTAGTTATAGATGGAGAAAACATTGAATACCCTACAGGCTCAGTTGTGGTTACTAGAACATGGCTTAGATGGTACCCACATTCAAGTGTTAAACATTGGCTATTTTAGGACTTTGACATGCATTGTAAGATTCTTCATTACTCGAACCTTGTCGTGGCATCCAATGTTTTTTTGACCAAATATGGGGGTAGACCTTTGAAAAAGACCTTGTGGAAGGTCCGCGAGTCTAACCATGAGGCAATAATTGACACAATAAAGAGTAGAGCAGACTCGGATGGTTTGTTGGATTAATTTGTAAGTATATGCACATTGGTTCTTATTAATTTATACTTTTATGTACATTAATTTTTTTTACGCCAATGCTATCATCTTCTTTTACTTTGTGTATTTGTAAGTAACATACTAAATAGTGATTGGCGTCCCCTTGCAAAAAAATGCAGATATATGAGCCATCCAAGAGAATGTTAGCTAGAAAAACAATGCAACAACCTTATTTTAATGATTTTGACAAATCTCAATCATGATTTTAAGCCATTAGAAAAGTGTGTGCAAATCTTGGTGAGGGAATTTCAAGTTATTCATTTGAAGTTAACCTTATCATGAGTAGCTATGATGTAGACATTATAAGAGCATCTGAAATTTCAACTTACTCTACTCATGAGAGGTGTAGTGTGCAATAGGTATGTTGGAATTCCCAATGAAGATGCATGACTAGGAGTGACTAAGTTGTGAGACCTGCATGCCTATTTGTAAGTTCCTTCCATCTATTTTTATTTCATTTCCATTTTGGATGCTCTTTCTTTTTCTCTTTTACTTTGCATATTTGTAAGTAAACTATTAAAAATTGATTGATCTCTCATTGTAGAATATGTTGATTTATGAGCCATCAAAGAGAATATCAGCCCAAAAAGCAATGCAACATCCTTATTTTGATGACCTTGACAAATCTCAATTTTGATTTCAAGCCATTATAAAATATCATGTGAAGCTTAGCGAGGGAATCTCAAGTTACTCAATTGAAGTTAACCTTGTAATGAGCACCTATGATGTAGAAATTTAAAGAGAATATTGAATGTATGAGTGACATTGTAAAAGATTTGTGAGAACGAATTAACTAAGGCATTGTAATGAGATTTACTTACATAATTTGATTTACTCAAATATTTTAATTTTGGAGTTCATGTTTGGTGTAGTAGCACCTTGTTCTGTAAATGCCTTCAATAGGAAAATTTCCAATATTTGAATTTTGAAATGTACACAATGTGAAAAAGGTCATATGTTATGTATTCAAAGTCTCAACGAGGTCATTAGGTGATTAGAGAAGTGATATAAAGCATGTAAGGTCAAATTAGGATGTTTTAGGTGTGTGTGTTTATTTTTGTAGGGGAATTCAAGAAACAAAGGTGGAGTTGTTGCTAAAGGGTTTTATGATGAATTTTCAAGTGAAAAGAGTGGCTCCAAGTGGTGTTTTGAGGAAATATTCTCAAATGACTTCACAAACAAATGACTGATCTAGATAGCTATTATTGAGTTACAACACATACTTCAAAATCAATAGTGACTATCTTGGAACATGTGCATCAAAAATGACCTTCGTTGTCCTCATTAGGCTAACTAGGCCTAATTTACAAAGGAACATGCCTTTAAACATTCAAGAACCCCTTTAACTTGTTGGGGCATAAATTATCATGTATCCAAACCCAGATCCACAATTTGTCTCAGGACAAACTCACTACACCATGCCAAACCAAAACCCTTATTTTATGCTAGTATAAGGAGGCTTTATTGAAAGGAATGGTTACACACCTTATCAGAACATGCCACCACCTTAGAACTTCTTAAAATCACCTAAAAAAACTCAAAAGACAATCACCCAACCTCTACATGCAATATTCTATCAAACCCTTGGGTAAAACCTCATTTTTCATGCCCTTTTCCATCAAAATCTATAGGGGCAACAACACAAACCCCATAAAAATTATTCACTTTCACTTAGAAATTTCTCATATGATCCTTCAGGATTGCGTTGGGCTCCTCTAGAAAAACCTCTCTCGGTATTGGCTATCTCGGAGTGGTTTTCTCATGGCGGCAGATTTTCACTTGATGGAAAAAGTGTCAAATTCAAGTTGTGCAAAGTTACAAAGTGGTGCAAATTTTGCTCTGCAACTCGTGTGACCAAACTAATTGCTCTAATGCATCAAAATAGGTATTTTTATGCTAGGAATGGTTATGTTTCACATCGAAACATGCGGAATCGCTTTGAGCTACCTTCCACCAGATCGATCCCTTAAGGGTCCAAAGTACAAAATGGCTGCAAACTTCAACATGATATTACTTGGATACCGTGATTCTTAGAAACTTCTTGTCTTATCCTATAGGATCAAGCTGGGCCCCTCTACATAAACCTCTCTCGGTTTTGGCTATCTCGAAGTGGTTTTCCTGTGGCAGTGGATTTTCACTTGATGGAAAAAACATAAAATGCAAGCAGTGCAAAGTTGCAAAGTGGTGAAACTTTCGTTCTACAACTTTTGTGACCAAGCAAACTGTTCCAAAACATCTTAATATGTATTTTTATGCTAGGCATGGTCCTCTTTCACACCGAAACATGTGAAATCGCTCTGAGCTACGTTCCACTGGATTAATCCCTTAAGGGTCCAAAGTGCAAAATGGCTGCAAACTTCATCATGCTATTAATCGGATACCGTGAAGCTTAGAAATTTCTCGTCTGATCCTACAGGATCATGTTAGGCCCCTCTACAAAAAAAACTCTCGGTTTCGGCTATCTTGGAGTGGTTTTCTCGTGGCGGCAGATTTTCACTTGATGGAAAAAGTGTCAAATTCAAGCTATGCAAAGTTGCAAAGTGGTGCAACTTTCGCTCTACAACTCATGTGACCAAGAGGACTACTCTAACACATCCAAATAGGCATTTTTAAACTATGCATGGTCCTCTTTCACACTAAAACATGCGGAATCACTCCGAGCTATGTTCCACCAGATCAATCCCTTAAGGGTCCAAAGTGCAAAATGGCTGCAAACTTTAGAATGTTATTACTCGAATATCGTGATGCTTAAAAAATTCTCATATGATACTATAGTATTATGTTAGGCCCTTCTAAAAAAACCTCTCTTGGTTTTGGCTATCTCAGAGTGGTTTTCCTGTGGCGACGGATTTTCACTTGATGGAAAAAGTGTCAAATTCAAGTTGTGCAAAGTTGCAAAGTGGTGCAACTTTCGCTCTACAACTCGTGTGACCAAGTGGAATGTTCCAACATGTATGAATAGGTAATTTTACGCTAGGAATGTTCCTCTTTTGCACCAAAACACGTGGAATCGCTCCGAGCTATGTTCCACCGGATCGATCCCTTAAGGGTCCAAAGTGCAAAATGACTGCAAACTTTAGCATGCTATTACTTGGATATCATGATGCTTATAAAATTCTCGTCTGATCCTACAGGATTGCATTGGGTGACTCTACATAAACCTCTCTTAGTTTTGGTTATCTCAGAGTGGTTTTCCCATGGTGGTGGATTTTCACTTGATAGAAAAAGTGTCATATTCAAGTTGTGCAAAGTTGCAAAGTGGTGCAACTTTCACTCTACAACTCGTGTGACCACACTAATTGCTCCAACACATCCGAAGAGGTATGTTTATTCTAGGAATGGTCTTGTTTTGCACTGAAACACGCGAAATCACTCTGAGCTACGTTCCACCAGATCTATTC
Organism: Sequoiadendron giganteum; assembly: GCA_007115665.2. Taxonomy (NCBI): domain Eukaryota; kingdom Viridiplantae; phylum Streptophyta; class Pinopsida; order Cupressales; family Cupressaceae; genus Sequoiadendron; species Sequoiadendron giganteum. Next base: position 217,549,945 of record CM021104.1, read on the forward strand.
CTTAAGAGTCCAAAGTGCAAAATGGATACAAACTTAAACATGCTATTACTCAGATACTGTGATGCTTAAAAAGTTCTTGTCTAATCCTATAGGATTGCTTTGAGACCCTCTACAGAAACCTCTCTTGGTTTTGGCTATCTCAGAGTGGTTTTCCCGTGGCGGTGGATTTTCACTTGATGGAAAAAGTGTCAAATGCAAGCAGTGAAAAGTTGCAAAGTGGTGCAACTTTCATTCTACAACTCATGTAACCAAATGGATTGTTCCAACACATCTAAATAGGTATTTTTACACTAGGCATGGTCCTCTTTTTCACCCAAACATGCGCAATCACTCTGAGCTACGTTCCACTGGATCGATCCCTTAAGGGTCCAAAGTGCAAAATGGCTACAAACTTAAACATGATATTACTCAGATACCATGATGCTTAGAAAGTTCTTTTCTGATCCTATAGGATTTCCTTGGGACCCTCTACAAAAACCTCTCTCAGTTTTGGCTATCTCAGAGTGGTTTTCCCGTGGCGGTGGATTTTCACTTGATGGAAAAAGCATCAAATGCAAGCAGTGAAAAGTTGCAAAGTGGTGCAACTTTCATTCTGCAACTTGTGTGACCAAACAGATTGTTCCAACACATCTAAATAGGTATTTTTATGCTAGGCATGGTCCTCTTTTGCACCCAAACACGCGGAATCACTCTGAGCTATGTTCCACTGGATCGATCCCTTAAGGGTCCAAAGTGCAAAATGGCTACAAACTTCAACATGCTATTAATCGGATACCGTGATGCTTAGGAACTTCTTGTCTAATCCAATATGATCATGTTGGGCCCCTCTACAAAAAATTCTCTCAGTTTTGGCTATCTCAGAGTGGTTTTCCCGTGGTGGTGGATTTTCACTTGATGGAAAAAGCATCAAATGCAACCAGTGCAAAGTTACAAAGTGGTGCAACTTTCATTCTGGAACTCGTGTGACCAAAAATATTGTTCCAACGCATCTGAATAGGTATTTTTCCGCTAGAAATGGTCCTTTTTTGCACCCAAACACGCGGAATCACTCTGAGCTACGTTCCACTGGATCGATCTCTTAAGGGTCCAAAGTGCAAAATGGCTACAAACTTCAACATGCTATTAATCGGATACCATGATGCTTAGGAACTTCTCATCTAATCCAATACGATCACGTTGGGCCCATCTACAAAAACCTCTCTCATTTTTGTCTATCTCAGAGTGATTTTCCCGTGGCAGTGGATTTTCACTTGATGGAAAAAGTGTCAAATTCAAGTTGTGCAAAGTTGCAAAGTGATGCAACTTTCGCTTTGCAACTCGTGTTACCAAGAAGATTATTCCAATGCATCCAAATAGGTATTTTTATGCTAGGAATGGTCCTCTTTCACAGTGAAACATACGGAATTGCTCTGAGCTACGTTCCACCGGATCGATCCCTTAAGGGTCCAAAGTGCAAAATGGCTGCAAACTTCAACATGTTATTACTCAGATACCGTGATGCTTAGAAAATTCTCATCTGATCCTACAAGAATGTGTTGGGCCCCTCTACAAAAATCTCTCTTAGTTTTGGCTATCTTGGAGTGGTTTTCCCATGACAAAGTTTTTTCACTTGATGGAAAAAGTATCAAATTCAAGCTATGCAAAGTTGCAAAGTGGTGCAACTTTCATTTTGCAATTCATGTGACCAAACTAACTGCTTCAATGTGTCCCAATAGGTAGGTTTACACTAGGCATGGTCCTCTTTCACATTGAAACATATGGAATTGATCTGAATTGCATTCAACCAGCTTGATCCCTTATGATGGCATGCAAAATAGTGGAAAAGAGAAACATGCAAACGATGGTTGAGAAGTCTAAGTATTCGACACAAAAAATTTATGATCATTGGTGCAGAGCACCTTGTTCCTCCATTTGATGAAGAAGGTCTAGTTCAATGATTTTAGTGATTATCTAATGGTGAATAGGTTGGTCAATAGGTTGTTGTGGGTATTTTGAGCATGATTTGTTTTGAATAAGGTCAATTTAGACCATTAGGTATGTTTTAGGGTGATTTTTGGGTCTAGTGATAAAAAATGTGAAAATTTCAATCTTGCACTAGAAGTTGTCTTTGTAGCCTTTGAAGGAAAATTTGTGAATTTGTATATGATTATGAAAGAATGGAGTTTTTTCGATGTAATAAGGCTATTTTTAAGCTATTTGTGTGGGTTTAGAGGTCATTAGATGTACTCATTAGGTTGGAGGAGTCTAAAGTTACAAATTTGTAAGTTGCTTAAAGCAACAAATTTGAAATGCAATGGTTACTTGTTTTGAAAGTTGGTTTTTAGTTAGTTGAGGGAATGGATCAGTTAGAGAAGGGTGTAAAACACTATGTAAAGCCTTGAGAGGCTCGAATGGAGGTTTTTAATGAACTTTTGGAGAAGATCTAATAAGAATTATTTACATTGTTCTCTATTCTTTAGATTTTTGATACAAACTTGTTGATCTCGTACTTGGTATGAGCTTCAATTTTCCTGTACGGTCCCAAGGCTAACATGGATTAAAAGAGGGTTGAGTTGGATTTCTTTTGGTGATGGTTTGGTGCAAAACCATAAAGGAATAGGAGAGTTCTTATCATTGAGTCAAGTGAATGTTGGAGTCTTAGTGGGCATATTTGAGAGAAGTTGTGTCAAATCACAACTTGGTTGAGCCACTCTACATCACCAATGGTGCTTTGCAATTCGAAGAGTGATTGAGAGTGTGTTTCTTTGTTAAATAGACCTATTCAGGGGTTTAGGACAATGTTGAGTCCATTTCTTATTTGTATTATAAATTATAACTTGCTTTCTTCCGAGTCCATTTCGTATACAAGAAATAATATTACAAAAAATTGACATATAAGTCTTTCGATAGTGACGCATCAAGAACATATTGGAATATTTTTATGAATCATTTCATGGAATGCCAATTATAAACGTGTTTTTTTCTTTTAGATAAATTTATTTACCATCAATCAATTAATATTCAAGACAAATCATGAAGGACAACAATGATCAATGCTAGGGCTAACCAATTAATAATTATACACATGAATAAGTCAAGCATGTACATGTCAATAAGGGAAGCATAGGTACTCAAAAAGATGCAAGCCTCAAAAATTATACACACGAATACATAGTATACACAAATAAATACAAAGTATATGCACAAATACAAGGTATACACATTAAAACATGTAAGCCACAAAGTATACATTCGAATGCATATAAGTCACAAAGTATACATGTAAGCTGTAAAGTATACACTTGAATACACATAACTCATATCTATTGAACCATAAATTAGAAGGCAAATATAGACATGCATCAATAAAAGATATTTGTATTAACCAAATAGCCATGTAGGAATACATGAATATATGTCAATATAAGTATGAAATATATGTACAAAATAGCCATATAGGCTTATGAGAAGCCCATATAGGCATACAATGTCAAATATGTCCAATAAAAAATATGGACAAAACTGCCATGTAGGCATACAATAAAGGGCTCTAGAACCAAAATTCATTGCTCTCCATGCCCTGGAAATAAATTATTTCCCTTTCCTTTTCGATCGAATGGTGATAGGTCTGTCACTCACTTTTGTTGGACTCGAGCAATGCTCTTGCTTCTCCTCCTAAGGTTTAGTTCATGGTGAAGTTTTAACTATTACAATAAGAAGTAAAGACATGAATACATAAAAATTACATTATAAAAAATGATATATTTGAAAAAATAATCACTTACCCCCATCTCATTATCTCTCTCCATGAGGGAAATATTCTCACACCCATGCTTAGGTGTGCTCAAGCCCTGTATAAACCATACAAATAGAAATTAAACTACGTGAATCAATAATGGTATGATTTTTCACTAACTAACATCTATAACAACAAATGTAAATGTAAATTTACTAATTCACCTCATACCACTCTTGTTAGATCCATCGAGGATTGTATAGCAGATGACATACCAATCTCCATTTCCCTCATCACATTCGTAGGTGTTTTGGCTTGCAACATCTGAAAATAAAACAACAAATTATTCAATGTAATCAGCGATATGAATATAAACTACACAAATATATTAAGTACTTGATTCATTAGTTAAACTCTTTATTTTATTACCTCCATTTAGGTTTGAGTAAATCCACCTCCATTGGGAAGTGTTCCATCAAAACCTCCAATATTAGTCTATTCAACATCCAAGATCGCATATTAAATTACAATTCATAAAACAATGTTATTAACATGCAATAAATTTATAATTGTTTACTAGTTACATACCCCAACGATATGTGTACTACAAAAATAAGTTGGTGGGGGGCTGGTGTATCTAGTCTCAACACTATGACCCTGTAATTTTATTAAAATCATAAAAAAAATTAGTTAATCTTGCATTTCAAAATCAAAATTTAATAAATTCAATTCAATGAACATGCACTAAATTTTACCTAACTATCAATGCCATATGCCTCATGCAAAATGTCAATTTCCCTCTCCATTTCCATAGCTGCAGATGGATCCTGCATACCAGTCTCTTGAGTGTCGGTGGGGTCATATGAACAAGGAGCCCCGTAAGATTGACACACATGTGTTCGAAGGCCACCACTCGAAGACTCCCCTGGATGGTGTTGTAGAATAGGGCTAGTATGATGGATGAAACTCTAGGTCAAAGTGCTTATCGCATGCAATGTCTCTACATTAGCACTTTCCTTTGCAATGAAAGGCATAAGAACGTGCTCATGAGGTGGCCTAGTGAGAGCTTGTCTACCTTGCTGCATAGGATCCAACTATGCACCAGGTCTATCTTGAGTTGACCCCCCACCTCTCCTCTAGAAATACCTCATATCAAAATAATTTGGTATTTTTTTCAATATAAACTCACTGTATAGTTTCCTAAGGAAATATTGCAGTACCTCACAATTGTTGCATGGTGGGTAATCAAAGACCATGTACCACCTATCATAGAAATGATCCCTAATCTATCGGTGGTGGTACCAATGGATACAAAACCTCTTTGCATTGAGGGTAAGATTTTAATTTGTGCGTGGGTCGGTTAATAATGAGCACAAACCACCTTTTGTAATTTTTAAATAACTTTACATCTTTGTATGATAGTTTATTTGCATAATAATCCCTAGCCGCCTACCTCCTATCTTTCCATCCAGTTATTTGTTTGCTAATTGAATCTACATTTTTTAACATATCTTTCAATGAATTTCCTAGGGTCATTCTTTTTGTGGTTGAACCATTTGGATCACTCAACCTACTAATCAAATCCTCAATTTTCTTTTAGTTGTTCTCAATTTCACTCATTAAATTTTGTTGAGTGTCAAGAGGGGGTTGAGTGATTGGTGGAGGAAGTTTTTGTTGTGGTTGATTTTGATCTTGAGGATTTGGTTGGTCTTCCTATTGAGGATCTTGAGGGTTTGCAGGTTGATTTGCATCTCCTAAAAACTCACACAAATATATATCAAATTCAACCTAAAACTAACTAATTCGAAACAAAAACCATAGAATCCTTACCTCTCACACCTCCTCCTCATCGTGGTGCCATCGTTACAAAGAAATAGCAAATGTTGGTGAATAATTTTTTTGAATTTATCCTCCTAGAATGGGAGCGTGAAAATATGGGGGTTTTGGCCATGACTACAAAAACAACAGTTGAAATAACAATGATAGGTTTTCACTTTTTTTTTTTCTTTTAACAAGCAATAACACAAGCGTGTTATAACGTGCTCAAATTATTGGTTTGTTATTGCCGAGCCTCAGTCTCGGCACAAAAATCCATAATGCGAGCGCGTTATGGCTTTTCAAAAGTTTTTTTGAAAAGTGCCCACGAAATGGCTACCCATTTCCATGCACCAGCCCCATCATTTTTTAAAACTATTCAAGGTTCATCATCATGTCAAAGGCACAAGGCATCAAGCATGTGGTTGAGCTAGTGTTGTGATGTAGCATTCAAGATCCAAGTTAAGCATTGTTTCATATCTAATTCAAGATCAAGATCTACATTCTTCATGGCCACTTCATGTTAGATTGTAGATTTACATTTCAAGGCATCATTCAAGGTATCATATTTCATGTTTCACTTTCATATTTCATTGCAAGGTTTAATTACCTATACAAGGTTTGACGAAGGTAAACCCCTATTTCCTAACAATGAACAAGTTTTTCTTTGCATACATGTGTGATTGTAGATCTAGGTTCCTTGGAGCTTTAATGATCTTTGAAGACTAAGTTTCAAGATTGAAGAAAGTTGTCAAAGTTGTCTCCTTACTTACAAGATCACTGAAAGTCACTTATAGCTTCCAAATCAGGGTTTTTGATTGAAATATTTGGTAGGAAGGAAGCTACAAGAGATCACTAGAGAATAGACAAAAATTAAACAAAAACCTAATACTGGGACTAAATCACCACTTGTGGCATATGAGTCCTAGTACTGCCATTTTTAAGGTTTCAATAGATTTAGATCAGTCCCTGAGAGGTTCCAATTTTGGTAAAATGCCCCTAGTCTGAGACAAAATTTCCCAGACTCGTGTATGAGTCCCAATGAACATTAAAGATTAGGATTTCAAGGTTTTGGATCTTTTTTTCACCTCATCTTTCTTCCAGGTGCACCTCTATTCATTCTTAGTTTGTTATTCTACATTTCAATTTTATTTCCTACATCATTTGGTTAGGTTTTGCATGTTACATTCATTTTTTGTCTTTCCAAGCCTTGCTTGGTGGTGAAGTGTACTTTGTACCTTTAATCACACCCTAGTACACCTTATTGTAGATCTCTTTCCCATATTTAATCCTTGGATTGAGATCTCTATGGTTTCCTTGAATGAAACTTGAAGAAAACTAGTCTAGGTCACTAAACTCTAGTTTGCATTCCACCTCCCAAAAGGTGGAAAACCTATTTTCTTCATTTTATTTTGGTGAACCTAGCCTTTTGAAGACCTTCTTTTTTGATTTGGAATGCATTCAAGTATTAAATCTTGCTTACATTAGCTTTGCATTAGGTATTTCATTAGTTAATATGCATCTAGGGTTTCAAAATCTTGCATTAGTGAAAGTGCATATAGGTTGCATTTTTTCCTATTAGATCATTCAATTTCACTAAAACTCTACAATTACATACAATCAAGTCAACATACAAGTCAAAAACATTAGAATCAACTCAAAATTTGTTGAATTTGGTGTAAAAACCCTAATTGGGACGCATTCTCCCCTTTGGGCGATTTAGTCCTTGTATAGGTGTTTTTTCTATATTTTTGGGTATATTGTGTCATGTGTTTTGTAGGATTTGGATCCCTGAAAAACCTTGACTATGACTCATATGCCCCTCTAGGTGATTTAGTTCTATATCAGACCTGAAACTACCTTTTACAACATTAAAAACACCATTTTTTAATTCTATTTGCTATCATTTGAGAGTTGTTTCAGTTTGCTGAGTTTTTGTTACATGCATTTCATTGGATCTAGCTTGATTCGGTTCATTTTATGCATTTTTGAATTTCAAATTTGTATTTACAACACTTCATTTTGAGATTGTTACATAGCATAATCAGTCAATTATCATGTTCTAAATCTGAAAATTGCATTCTCCTTTTGCATGTTTTATCTATCATTGTTTCATTTTAAATTTGTAAGAAAATCATTGCATCATGTTTTCATTGCAAAAATATATGATTATTATACTTCATGTTCTATTTTCAGATCTTGTTGAGTGCTGCAAGAAAGTTTTGTTAAGTGCATATGAATATGAAGTCCTATCCACTCTCTTTTTGTTCATAATTGATCCCTCTCCTAATATCCCTTCTATGAGTAGGGTTAGTCTAGTGAAAGAGAATACAACCTTGGGTGACCATAACAATCATATTCGTTCTTGCCCTAATATCTCTCCTATTTGTGAAGAAGATATTTTGGTGTTAGGAGAACCAATTGATGAGAGTTTTAAGAACCCTAGTTGTTTCTCTCCTCTTACCTCTCCTATTAGGCAAGATATTACTAAACAAGAGGACACAAAAATAGGTAATCATGATGATCACATAACACAACAAAAGACCATTGAAACCTACCTACAACACTTCAACTAGTTCACATTCATATCCCAACATCTTCCCCTCTTGTGATAATATTATAACTTATGAGGATATGTTGTTGTTAGATAATCAAAGCTTTAAGATCTATGACAACCCTCTTTATGTTTCTTCCCCTACCTATCCTATTGTGGAGGACATTATGGGACAAAGGAATGAAATTATGGAAAATTATGAAAATCACATTTGTTCTTCTCCTACTATATCTCCTAGTTGTGAGGAAGATACTTTGATATTAGAAAATAAAATTGATGAAAGTCATGAGAATCTTTGTTGCCCCTTTTCCCCTAGGGAAAACCTTATTGAACAAGACTATTTAACCATTGATAAATCCCTTACTTGTGATGAAGTAATTTCATAAGAACCAACCTTTGAATGTCATGAACATCTAGCTTGTAGTTTTATTAAAAAGTATCCTCCTAGGGAGGATATCCGGGTGGAAAAAAATGTGAACATTGACACATGTATTTCAAACACTAGTAATGAAGCTTCCTTAGATGAAGATGATGAAGTGACATTACACTCCTCTTCACTAAGAGATAATGAAAATAAGGTGTGGGAACGAAAAAATTATGCCTTTTCCTTTCTTAATTTTGGAGTAATTAATGATAAATTGTACTTGATATCACCTTGATCTAGTACTATGATGTGTTTAAAAAATCCACATTAGGTTTTGGGCCCTTTTGAAGCTAAATAAACTTAACATTCTCTTAATTTAGTGTTGTAAAGTGTATTTATTTACACCTTCACATTAAATCTAGGAGGCTTGTAAACTAAGTGGACCTAATCTAGTGTTGTAATGTGTTTTACACATTCACATGGGATTTAAGGCCCTTTTGAGAAAATTGACCTATTTTTTCCTTAATTTAATGTTGTAAAGTATATTTATTTACACTTTCATATTGAATTTTGAGCCCTCTTAAATTTATGACCTTAATATCATCATTAATAGGCCCCTAAGACCCTATATTGTGTATCTTGAGGCATATTTTAACCAAAATCCTGACATAGACCTCATATAAACTTAATGTATTCACTCCTCAACATTCTCTCTCTTCAAATAGGCCCTATGGGACCCATATTCTACCTTGGGAATATGAGTCACATCTAGGTGGGACCCATATGCCACAAATGGCATATGAGTCCCATTTGTCCTATTTTAAAGGTTTTGAGCAAGAAAAACTAGGTTTTTAGGTTCAAATTTCATGTATGTCGGCCTTTGGGATCTAATACATGAGATATTAGATGGATTTCCTATATAAATGATCTTTTAAACCATTATTTCATAAGGCATACATTTTATCAGGTCAAGAACTCAAGAGTTAAGTATTCCAAGACTTTATAAGATCAACAACAGAGCATTCAAGATCATTTCTAAGACATTCAAGGGCATAATTCTTCATTAATTATTGCAAAAATTCAAGATCCATAATCATGTCAAAGATATCAAGCATCAAGCATGTTATTGAGCTATTTTTGTGATGTAGCATTTAATATCCAAGATCAAGCATTGTTCTACACCTATTGTCAAGGTCAAGATCTACATCCTTCATGGCCATTTCATGTTGAGTTGTAGACTTACAAGAAGTCATTTACAAGGAATCATTCAAGGTATCATTGTTCATGTTTCATGTCTTTTTTTCATTGTTTCATCATTTGGTTTCATTACCTAAACAGGGTTTGACCATGGCAAACCCCCATTCACTAAAAATCAACAATTTTTTCTTCTCTTTGCATGTGTGATTGTAGATCTAGATGTCATGGAGCATTAAGGATCATTGAAGATTAGGTTACAAGCTTGGTGAAAGTTGTTGGATTTGTCCCCTCACTTCTAAGGTTGTAATCTTCACTAAAAGGTTATCTACAGATCCAAAATCGGGGTTTCAGATCCAAAAATAAAGTTGAACAGAAAGAGAAGACATTAAAGACCAGATTCATACTTTAAAGCTCTAGAAAACTCTAACTGGACTCATTCAATAGTCTTGGCATATGATTTCCCAATTTAGGTCATTTTTTAGATTTTGGCAGTTTCAGATAACCTTTTTTTGGAAACTCATTCCTACACAAAAACACATTCCTGCATAGAAACCTAGATCTAGGATTGATTCACCCAGACTGGTGAATGAGTCCTAGTAAGCATAAATTTCAAGTTATTCAACATTTCAGGCCTCCATTCAATCTCTCTCATGTTTTTAGGTTCATGCCTCTGATTTTACAACTTTTTGTTCTGATTTACATGCATTTTTAGGTCATTTAGTGAATTTTTGCATTACAATAGGTTCAATAATTTTGATTTGTGTTGCATTTGTCTTTACAAGCCCTAGGTTGGTGGTGAACCCCTCATTCAGTCTCATTTATCTCTAAACATACCCTTGGGTAGTCCCTTAGTAGATCTCTTTTCCCCATTATCATAATTTGATTGAGAGCTCTAGGGTATCCTTGTGTGGAGTATAGAAATATTGTTGCCCTAGGTCCTAAAATCTGGTGGAACCTTCAAATTTTGTAAAACTGGAAGTGCCCATATTGAAAAGTTTGGCTTTCCACACTTAGAAGTGCACCTGAAAAATCTGCTTAAGTGACCTACTTTGGAGGGTCACAATTTAGAGTCATTTGATTTTCAAGCCAAACCCCTTGGTGGACATATTCATTTGACATATGTGAGAATGCATGTCAATTTTCAACTTCTCATGGTGAGCTTTGACAAGGTTTTGAAAAGCAAAGATGGAGGGTTCTGGCACTATTTTGTTGTTTGCAAAAATTTTGTCCCACGAAGTGGCCTCCTGTTCGAGTTGATATTTCATAGCTTGTTGATTTTCAAGACAAATGGATTGGTGCACTACATTCCCCCCACATTCATATGCAACTTTGTATGATTTTAGAACCTCATGATCTGATTTGATATCTTTTCGAGATCAAAAGCAAATGTAATTTTTTTACATCTGTATTTCTAACAATGTTTCAGGGTGGTAAACTTTGACCCCTAATATCTCATGATGAATAATGATTCGAGAAAATCCCTCTTGCACACATACACCTTGGATCTAAATAAACTTGTGTTTCTAGTGGTAGCTTACCAAGAGATTACTTGATATTTGTTTCAAAGTGGTGACTAGTTGAGCCATAATTGGTTTTGAATAGGTGCGGTTTTAGAAAAGTTGGATTGAGAAACTTTTGCATTTAATATCTTGCACCTCAAAATCTCTCTTGTTGAACCGTCTATTGCATTGAGTTTCCATTTCAAATGTCTACATGCCTATGGATTTTCATGTTTCCACAAGGTCAATTGATTGGTTTTCTAGGGCAATTCCAAAGCCCACATGACTAGTTTTGACCACTATGCAAATATGCCTAAAAGAAAATTTTAATGACAACCATTTCATGTTTTCACCTCAGATGCATTCAGAAGTTGTTTCAGGTAAATTAAGGATAAAACTTGTGTGAAAATAAATAAAAATTTAGCTGGGCTCACATGGGAACCTAACATGTGTCACACAATTTGATGAGGGTGGTGTTTCATTTTGAGTTATCATGAAATACAAGCAAGTGGAGGAGTGCACAATCATAGTTTCCCTCAAGGGTTTGAAGGAAAATCAAGATTCATCTTTCAATTATAGAGTTTGCAGGTCATGCCATCAAGTGGATAAAGATGTTGAACAAGGGATAACAAGTATGAAGGTGCCAATGCTAATATAATGAATGAATTGTTTGATAAGATGCCCCGAAGAGATGATAAATACATGTTTAGTGTCTTTTGCAGCAAAGTTAGAATATGCATGCAAATGTGGAAGCATTGAATATATAATTTTTTTTTACATAGAACCTCAATGAAATGTTATCTCATGGAATGAGATCAATGCCAGGAATATGCACCCAGTGGATTTGATGAATCAACTGCAGGAGGTTTCTTGTGACATAAATAGATAAAGATACAATGTCTGAAGCATATACCTACATAGACATGTGCTTTCCTTCTATGATATTCCTACGCCAAATGATGCTTTGTGTAAAATAGAGTTGGAACTAATAAGATTTATTAGATGTGTCACTAGATGCAGTATCTGCAATGGTAACTCGAATTAGTGAAGTTCCATGCCTACCTTGCAACATTGTTCTTCTACTCATGAATGATCACATCATAAATAAGCCATCACATGGCCATTTTCAAACACATTTAAGTGGTCTAGATATTGCTTTATGTGGAAGCATTATTTTTGGTGCAATGACAAGAGTGGTTGGTCCAGATGGAAGTGGTAAAACACAATGCTAGCAGCATTGCCAAAGAGTCATGGAGGACTTAATGGAAAATTTATATATATTGATATTGAACACAATGATTAATTCTAGGAAAATAAATCCATTTAGGATGTGCAAAGTGAATTAGAGGGAAAGATTCTATTTGCAGTGAAAATGTATGAAAATTATCAGATGAAGTTTCAATGCAGAGGGCTCATTTGGCTAGTGGCCCTATGTCAAAATTGTTGGAGGAAATTATATTTTATGGCACAAAGTTTCAAAAATGAGGGCACCATCACATTATTTGAAATGGGGTATGTTGATATTACAAGAGGATTTTTGCATAGGAAAGGGTCGATGGAGAGATGATTGCAGGTTATGAACAAATTGGATTCATTGATAAGGCTTTAGGAATTTTCAAGTGAATGAAATGGGAGAACCCATGCATAGAGAGCCCATGGCTTGTAGTGAAAATGTATCAAAATTGTTTGAGGACTTCCAAACCTACCATGATTGATGAAAAAAACCAGTAATGTAAGAATTCGGGCACAAACTAAAATTAAGGGAGGAGTCCAAGTGCACAACTAGCATAGGATTCAAGGATGCACCTATGTGTTTGGCTAGGGGAAGGATGTGGATAGCATGTGTACTCCATTGGTTTTGATGAAGTGAAGATTTATGTTGTCAAGAACATTTTCCTGAGCCACCATGGAAGAGAAGCAACTGAAAGAAAATCTAGGGTAGAGGCCTAAAATCAACAACTGCGACAAAAACGGAGGAGCCATCGAGTGATGAAGTAGTTGAACAAAGGAGTTAGGGCACAAAATGACATCGACGGTCAGCGTGAATGGAGGCTACATGGAAGAATCATGTAGCCCATGTGAGTTTGTTTGATGATTCCATCAAAGGTGTTGTGTGGTGTGTGTAATCTTGACACGTGGACATGGTAGGCTCGGGCAAGAGTCTTTAGTGATTAAGTGTGTAAAGTTTCATATGCCCCAATAAAATTAAATGGTTCTACTTTTAAAATAATAAATTTTAAATGATATAGAAGGCATGAGGAAATTCTTCCCCAATGTTTTAATTTTTGAAGGCCTTCATAAAAAATAAAATGTTGTCGATAAAGTGATTGTTTCACTCTAAAAGGCAAATAATTTAAAATGAGTAAATTTTTACTCGAGGTAAGTCTTGAATTCCTTTAATGATTAAGAGGAAAGTATTTTAAATGAATGTGCAAATGTAAATGCATAGGGAGGAAAATGATTTAAGTGGTCCAATATATTTGAAAGGAAAATCTTTTAAATAAGGTACAATATAAAATGGCGCGGGGATGATTTTATAAAGCGAATAGAATATTCACTTTTTCAAAGGGTTTCTTTGTTGAAGGTGAATATTTATAGTGCGAAAAAGCAAGTGGAATAAAAAAATGCGAGAACAAAGTCATTTTCAATTGCAAGGGTAAAAATGGTGAAGATATTTTTCATGGGGAGTTGGCTTTTCTATTGTAAATTGGTTTTCAGAATAGAAGCAATTTTTTTTATTGCAAAAGTGAGGAGAGATGAGAGAGGATTTTCCATTTCTTGTTGTTGATTAATACAAGATGATGCTTCCAAGTTTCTTGAACGGATTAATTCTTTGGCTCTTCTTCCTTCTATATCTTCTTTTCTTTTCTCATTGTAAAGGGTTCTAAATTTTTTGTATGGGTTGGGTAGATGAAGAAATGATGAGTCTAAGTCATAAATTGAATATGCAGTTGTAATGTTTTGATTTCATGAGCAAATGTCAATCAGTTTGTGCAAACATGGCATAATTGTTATCAAAATTGTCTCCAATTTTTATACTTTCAATCATATGAATTTAATAATACAAAATATGTTGAATTTATCATCTCAATTTCTTTGAGATTGTATTATTTGTTCATAGTTCTATTTCAAAGAAATGGTTAAATTACTTTGAGTAGATAATTGTGATTTTAAGTGTGTAGGGTGGATCTGTAAGAAGAGATTTGATGACAACAAGAGTGGATATGTTAGTGTAAGGAATTAACAATTTTTAATCCACTAGTTGAAGTTTGTTTGCTAATGAGATGTATTTATGATTCTATATTTGACTTCATGGCCTAGAGTTAGGCACTGATTTGTCATTCAGCTAAATTCATTTCAGAAACAAATTATAAATTCAAAATCATTTTAATTTTTTTTGTTGGTTTTACGTTTAGTGTTGAATTATTCTTCCCAATTGCTGAGTGAGTGTTGAGATACCAAAAATGTAGCCAAATTTGAAGTTGTCAAGATGTTCGTTGGTAGATTTTAATTGGGAATTATCTGCTTTAAAATGCAATGTCTGTGTATAATTGAATTATGTCTTTAGGAATTGTGAAGGGTCAACCCCCTAGGTCCTATAGAGCCTGAAGTCCAGGGGAAATGTGTATCAATATCATTTCCTATTAGTTGGCCAAATCCATCTTTGAGTCTGAGTATAAGAAATTGGCTATTCTTTAGGACTCATTAGATCTTTTTATTTGGAGAAACAACAAACCCCAGTAGTGATAATTTTCTATGTTACATTTTGGTGAACCTACATTTAAAAAATTTCATTTTCTAATTTGGAGTCCATCATCTCCTAGATCTAGCTTGCATTAAATTTTCATTAAGGTTTGTATTGGTTAATTGGCATTCAATTGTTTCAAATTTTTACATTAGTGAAAGTGCATATAGATTACATTTTTGTATCTCAAATCATATAAAATATGCATTTGCAATTAAGTTACAAATCATACAAACTAAAAACCATAAAAATCACTTAAAATTCTCTAAATTTTGTGGAAAAACCCCTCACTAAGACATACGCCCCTCTGAGAAAATTAATCCCAGTGTACATCTAAAACTTCCTTTAACAAAATTAAAAACCTTTTTTTTACACTTTTTTGCTACCATTGGTTATCTATTTCAGCTGGTTGACTTTTTGTTATATGCATTTCACTAAATCTAGATTAAATTGGTCAATTTCATGCATTGCTTAATTCCAAATTTGTATTCATAAAATTTGATTTTCAGATCATTGCATAGTGTAATTAGTAAATTACCTTATTTGAAATCTGAAAATTACATTTCATTTTAGGTCTTTACATTGCATTTTGAGTTTTCATAAATTATTGATCAGAAATGTTAGTTTCAGTCTTTTCCAAGTTTTCAAAGAAAAAGTTAGTCAATAAGCATGTTAGTCATTCATTAAATACACTCCATAGTTATGAGAGTCTCTTAGTGCAAGAGAGTGAAAATGTTGACAATTTTCCTAAACCTACACCCCCTCTTATCTCTCCTATTTGTGGGAATGATGTGATAGAAGAAGATGAAAATCTAGACAATCCTGATGATCATAGTCGCTCTTTTCCTAATACATCACCTACATGTGATGAAGGTATTTTGATGTTAGAAGATGCACTCATTGAGAATCATGACATTTTTGAAAGCTCCTCTTTTATAAGATCTCCTACATTGGAAGATATTTTAGCACAAGAGAATGACATCATAGGCACATTTCTAAACATCACGTTACCTAATTTCCATTCTCCCTTTGCTTGTGAGAATGATTTAAAGGAAGAGGATGATATTGTAAATGATGAGTATATGTTGATGTTATATGATAAAATATTTAAGGTCTATAACAACCCTCTTTATGATCCTTCCCCTACCTATCCTATTTTGGAAGATATTAGTAAACAAAGGAATGAAATCATAAATGATCATGAAATTCATACTTATTCTTCTCCTATTATCTTTGATAGTTTTGAAGAAGATATTTTTATTAATGAAAGTCATGAAAATATTAGTTGTCCCCCTTCACTTAGGAAAACCCTTATTGAGCAAGACAATTCAACCATTGATTGTTCTCCTACTTGCGGTGAAGTCATTTTGGAAGAATTGATCCTTGAATGTTAAGAATATTTGGTTTTTAGTTCTCCTAATAACTCTCATCCTTGGGAGGATATCATAATACTAGAAAATGACAACAATAGTAATGTGGCTCCCTTAGGTGATGGTAAAAAGGCGATTCTAGATTGCCCTTTATTAGAGATACATCAAACCAAACCATTGAGGTTATGAATGTGAAAGTGTCCATTAGATCCCCCTTGATTAATGAACCTCATACATACACTATGGGACATCCTTTGAACCCTATAATTCTTTACCAACCCTCACAATGACCACACATTGAAAAAAAACCCTGAACATATCCTTTACCCACCTAAGAATAATGTTTTGCAGCAACCGAGTCATAATACCATTGCTCATACATATAACTCTAGAAAAAATTTGC
Organism: Sequoiadendron giganteum; assembly: GCA_007115665.2. Taxonomy (NCBI): domain Eukaryota; kingdom Viridiplantae; phylum Streptophyta; class Pinopsida; order Cupressales; family Cupressaceae; genus Sequoiadendron; species Sequoiadendron giganteum. The sequence continues at coordinate 217,566,607 of CM021104.1, forward strand.
AACCAAGAAAAACACCTTCAACATCCCTCCCATTTCCTAATTCCCTATCTTACTAGGTCCTCCTAATTTTCTTCCACAAAGTGGAAAGGAGTACAATCTTGTTGAACATCTAAAGAATACTCCTGCTAAGATATCATTGTGGGACCTTATTCAAGCCTCCCCCGTTATCTTAACATGATAAAAAGTTCCTTACAACAAGTTCTTATCCGTTCTAATGTGCAACCGAATGACATAGCAACCATAATTTAAGGAATAAATTTTGACATTGTTTTTGACCAAAGTGAGCTCCCTCCTTTGGAAGTGCAAAAAAAATTGAATCTTTCCTAATAATAGATCAATATAAAAGAACAAGGATAAAGTGAACCCTTTTTGAAAATGGCTTAGCCCTTGATATGTGTAGTGTAACCCTTTTGGATAGACATGGTGTGGATAAATAAAAAATTCAACTCGAATCTTTATCTATTAATGGATTTGGCAATGTGGGAAAACAATTGCTTGGAGTGATTACATTTCCTATTATAGCTCGAAAGTCCACATTAGAAACACCGATCCATGTTATGCCTCATGATATTTCATACAATTTTCTTTTAGGTAGACCGTTGATTCATGCAATGAATGGGGTGTCTTCTAATCTTCATTATAAAATGAAATATTTCTACAACAAAAAATTTTGCACACTTGAAGCTGAACCTCACCCAAATAGTTGTTTAAACATTAATAAAAACAAACATAATCCTTTGAAAATATTAACACCAACTACACAAGTAGAACCCGTGCAAGATAAATACAAAGAAAAACACATTGAAGACATCATATGAAGCTATTAGAAGATGATTGGGGCATCTTAGACTTTGATTCAACATTCATGGGAGAATACAAGATCATAAAAAAATACTCTAGAAAAGGAAAATAAAAAATGGTAATATAAACACAAAATTTGGAAGACCCTTCAAAATCATCCACCTCAACAACTTCAGAAGAGAAGACAAAATACACAACAAAATTTGAAGAAACTGACTATCAACAACCATTGAATCCAAAAGAGATGAAGAATCTTTATGGAAAAGGTTATGAAATGATGAAACAACTTGGCTATAAAGGAAAATCATGTGGTGATAGCGAACAAGGTATCTGTGTCCCTATAGACCTAACACACAAGAAAAACCTCATGGTCTTTGTTAGTATCTGTAGACATCCAAATTTGATCACTTTCATATGATCAAAATCGTCTATTATATTCATCTATTCCATTAACAGTGATTAAATAATTTATTTAATCATTATTTCATTTTCTACCTAAGGTTCCTAAAATATGTAATTAAATAAATTAAATACTTTACCTTACCCCCTTTCCTTCTCTAAATTAAATAAACTTGAAAAATTATTTAATTTGGTCATTTAACCTATTTGGATTAAAACCAATTTTTAATTCCTCTTTTTCTCTCTCCTTGTCACATTCTCCATAACCCTCTTCTAATCCAAATTAAATTAATTAATTTGTGATTAGGATGTGCACCACTTAATCAAGATTAAGTGTCACATCCTCCATAATCTCCCACTTGCCTCTAATCCCTTATTAATTATCTTAATCATGTGTTTGCACAACCTTAATCAGAATCATTAACCACATTTAGCTTACCTTTTCTGGTCAATTTTCCCACTTACCATTTTTAGCCTGGACTCCCTTCCCCATGTGAATTTTTAATTCACATTTATTTAACCAAGGTTCCTCTCTTCCCCATGTGAATTTTATATTCACTTTGGTCTTCCCAAGGTCTTCCTCATCCCCCATGCAAATGTGACATGTCATTTTACATGTGCCCAAGGCTTCTATATCCTTGGACTTGTCACATCACCCACATGTGACAAATCTCCAACTTTTTGGAGACCTCATTTTATCCAATAAACTCTCCATTGATTGTAAATTTTTAATTTACATTTATTTTTCCCACACACTTCCTTTTTTCCCATGAAATTTTTTGAGAAATTCTAAAATTCCTCAAAAGTCTCTTTCATCCTTATTTGGGGACAAGAAGTTCCTTTTTGAGGAAATCTTCTCATCCCCTAAGGTACCTCAAAGGTACTTGTCTTTCATCCACCTCATGTACTTCCCTTCCACCTCTTGTCCTTCTCTTCCACCTCATTTCCACATCACTCCACCCTAAGACATATCACCTTCCACATGTCAAGATGTGAGAGCTTGTGAGTCCTCAACTCACCTTAGCCCTTCATCTTGATCTTTGTTGGATAAATCCCAACCACTGAATTCTCTAGAGAATTCCAATTAGCCTATAAATATCCCCTCAATTCCCTCATTTTAAAATCAAGTCTTTTGCAACAAAACTCTTGCAAATTTGTTATTCAAGCTCTCATCTATCATAGCATTTAGCATCATCAATTCATATTGCATCCATTCAACCCCATTGCCATCCAAGGAGCACACAAGACTTCAAAAATCAAGGGCCAACCAAGGAAGCAACAACATGAAGGTATAACAACAATCAATTTGTTTATCTTGCTTTCATATTGTCCATTTTCTTAGGCTAATCATTGAGGTGCCCTTTTATCTTGTTACTTCTTCTCATTGCAATATTAGTTTTATCTAACATCTCACATTAGGAAGTAGCATTTTATTAGGATCACATTTCTGGCACGCCCGGTGGGACCCACAAAGGGGTCTCTTTCTTTTACGTTTTCTGTTGTTAGCTTGTTTGCAAATTCAGGTCGCAGAGGGGCAAACTTGCCCTTGCTGTTTCTGACTATTTTCTACAGAAGGGCGAAGTTACCCTACTAGATACTGCAGAGGGGCGAACTTGCCCTTGCTGTTCATTTTTTCTGACTATTTTCTACAGAAGGGCGAACTTGCCCTTGCTGTTTTTGTCTGTTTTCTATAGAAGGGCGAACTTGCCCTCTCGGACACTGCAGAACGGTGAACTTGCCCTTGTTGTTTCTGACTGTTTTCTGTAGAGGGGCGAACTTGCCCTTGTTGTTCATTTTTTTTACTGTTTTTTGTAGAAGGGCGAACTTGCCCTACGAGTTCAACATTTTTCACTGCAGAGGGATAGATTTGGCCTTAACAGCACATTTGAGAAGGTAAAAAAGGGGCATTTTAGCATCATTTTTGTCTCTTTCTTTTGTTGTTTTGTGCTCTAACCCCCTAATCTTGTTTGTTGGTGAGTGAAGTCAGATTTCTTACTGGTATCTTGTGTATTCTTTCTGCAAATCACAAAAGGGCAAAAGATAAACAACTAACATTTGCTTGCAGGGCCTTCGTTTTATTCTGATTTTTAAAAGTCTTTCCTTACTACTTTATCTATTTACTTAGTATAAGTAGGGGAAAGTAATATTTGCTGCTTGTTGTGTCTATTTTATTTGTTTTACCCTAAGGGGGCATTAGTTTGTTTTCACCTTCCTCCTTTGCACTTTGTGTGGATCCGAAGGGGGTAGTTGAAAACGATTAGTGTCTTCTACTTAGCGGGACCTGCTTGGGGATTTCATCACCCCAAGGGACAATTCCAACCATGTGTACCGATAGGGTATATAAAGGGGGAGAGCCAAAGCTATACCCCAATCCAGTTGCGTCGTAATTGGCAGAATGTCAAAGCTAGGGTGATACCTAGATAGACGTGAAGAGTTGGTCTGAGCCTTTCAGTATCTCGCTAGGGATCTTTACTCACGCTTGTGATGGACTGGTGTTCACGGTTGTGCCTTATGTACCGAGCGTATATCAATGAATCCCTAGAAACCTTGTTCATCCTAGAGTAAGACCTTTGTCGACCATACCCTTTAAACACCAATCATAAGATTGTGCTTGTTCAAAGTGTCTTTCTATGAAGAACCAGTAAATTTTGAAAAGTCAAACCATCATTAAATCATTTTAAGTCTTTGCCAAAATCCCTTATCCAAACCAAGTTGCATTTTCCACTGTAGAGGGGCGAACTTGCCCCACTGTTTTAGCCTTTTTTACTGCAGAGGGGCGAACTTGCCCCACTGTTTCAGCCTTTTCCACTGTAGAGGGGTGAACTTGCCCCATTGTTTTAGCCTTTTTTACTGCAAAGGGGCAAACTTGCCCCACTGTTTCAGCCTTTTCCACTATAGAGGGGTGAACTTGCCCCACTGTTTCAGCCTTTTCCACTGCAGAGGGGCAAACTTGCCCCACTGTTTCAGCTTTTTTTTACTGCAGAGGGGCGAACTTGCCCCATTGTTTCAGCCTTTTTCTGCAGAAGTGCAGATACGCCCTTTTGAACGGCCAGTTTCATCCGTTTGACCATTTTAAACCTCTATTCGAATCCCCGAATCCTCCATTTGACCATTTGATCATCCTAAAAACTCATTTGACCAATCCAATCATCCATTTGACCATTCCAAACCTCCATTTAACCTTTTTAAAAATGTTCATTTACCACATTCACATTGATCATTCCACCATTTGGGATACCCATCTTACCGTGTGACCTAAAACATTTCCAACAACACATCTTCCATTTGCATTCATCATCATCCCTCATCAAAAAATTCTTTAAAACCTTGTTTTAGGAGTTATCTCTCAAATTGACCAAGGCGTTGGGTTTGATCATTATCCTACATATCAATCTTTATCTTCAACCTAATCAATCCGCTTCTATCTTGAGGTGGATTTGTGTTGTAGGTCAACATCATTGACCCAAATCAATCCCGTTCCATCTCAAGGTAGATTCGGTGTCATGATCATTGATTTAATCTGATTAACCAATGTTATAAGTCACTTAGGGTAATTTCCAAATCTGGTTTTAGGATCCCCTCCATCAAACCAATCCTTATCCAAATCATCATTTGATCCAATCAAATCCAATCCTCAATCCAATCATCCAATTGACACATCATCAATTGATCCAATCAAATCCAACCATCAATCCAAATCATCATTTGGTCCAATCAAATCCAATCTTCATCCAAAGCATCAAGTTGATACATCATCAATTGATCCAATCAAATCCAACCATCAATCCAATCATCAAATTGGTTTATCATCATTTGATCCAATCAATCAAATTGATACATTATCAATTGATCCAAACAATCCAATCCCAATCCAAATCGTCCAATTGATACATCATAAATTGATCCATCATCCAATCTAAATCAATCAATCCAAATCATTACCTAGATCATCCTTTAGAGGTTACATCTTGTAATCACTTAGTTGTTTTGCACGTTCATACCCATTCAAACTCGTTCACAAACGAAAAAGAAAATGGCAGACCAACAAAATCAAGGCTCCCAACCAAATGACCCTCAAGATCCTAATAACTATGTACGTTAGAATGTGTCAAATTAAATTGAATCTAATATAATACACCAATGAAACATTAGATTGAAGAAAACTAAATAAAATAAAGTAAATGCAAAGTCTAAACAACAACTTCTTCAAATTCATTCCATTGTCCTCTGTCTCCAAGGATTCGCTTCAAGATGTTTGCTCTCAGTTGTGCAAATAACAACTTATAGAATAGCCCTTGAGAGAATGAGATTTATCAAAAATGCATATGCATGTAAAAGATTGAGCTTTTTGAATTAAAATGCTATGAAATGCTTGAAATGCGACTATAATAACTATGCATGAAAATATGAGATTCGAGGTCCTTTTTAGCTCATGAAAGGGTTGTATTTATAGATTTTTGAAGGTAGGAATTCGATTGGCCAAGATCGACGGTCGAGTTCAAACCTGTTGGAATGAATGGTGAGAGATCAAAAATTTGAAAAGAAGGTAGAATTCTGAGAGACAGAAAATGAAGAGACAAACTGAAAGGTGTCTCTCATAATTAAATAAATAAATATTTAATTATATGTGAAAAAAATGTGAAAAGGCTTTAATTAAATATTGTAAATATTTAATTATGAGAAAAGGAAAAAACCTTTTAATTAAATATTAAGAATATTTAATTTTTGTGAGAGAAGTGGGAATTAAATATCAAAAGTATTTAATTAAATGTGGAGGGAATAAAATCATTTAATTTTAGAATTTAAAATTTGATAATTAATGTAAATAAATTGTAAAATCTATTTAATTAATTAAGAAGAAGGTAGCATTGATTAAATAAATGAATTTATTTAATTAAATTAGAAGAATTAGAAAAATGAACAATATAAATAAATAATTAAATTTATTTATATGTAGAAGACTTAAGAACATTAATTAAATAATTCATATTTAATTAATTAACAGGTTCGATCGACCGTGACCATTTTTAGATGTGTACATTTTGCCCCTCTTTGAAGTGATGTGTTTTACGCATTGCTTCAAATAATTTGCCCTGACTTTGAAAAAAAAATGTTGATGATGCTATATGCCCCCTCGGGTGATGAATCAGATAAAGATGATTTTTGGAAATTTTTACTAGTTTGCTATCTGATTCATCGACCGATAAAGATGATTTGATGAAAACCCCTATTGAAAGATTGATATGAAGATTAAGAACTTTGATTTTGCCCCGATTGATGATGCTTTTTGATTGATAAATTTGCTTCCATGCGATATGAAAAACAAATAGAAATGATATATTTGCTTTCCTGATTGAAAGTCAAATAGATAGATTTTGAGTCATGATGATCGTTAAATTTGTTTCCATGCGATATGAAAAACAAATAGAAATTGATTTGAACTTGCTTGATGTATTGATTGATTGATGATATCCATTGTTGATTGATTTGCATGATTGCTTGATGATGTTGATAGTGTTGTTGATTAGGGAAGAATACATCCTAGAACAACACAAAGATAGGGAAGGATACATCCCGATGATGATGATGATTATTGAGGCTTGCAGTAGGGCTAGGAACAAGACCAAAGGTATGATTAAATGATTTGTGCTAGATTGAATTGATTGATAAGATGAGATTGGAAGAAATGATTGGATGAAATGATTGAGATGATGCAGATGAGATGTGACAAATGTCCAGTCATACTCAAACATTGCTGAAAAAGATATTTTAAGAATGTGATCCACCCTCAAAAATCTATTAAAAAGAACCTCACAATGCAAATGAATTATGCAGTCCTAAATGAATTATGCAACCCCTAAATGCAATAATGATCCATTCTCCTTGTTTCCATTTCCTGATGTGTTCAGTTGTCATCATTGAGCCTTTTGATATGTTGAAAGTTAGTACAAGCATCAAAGGGTATGTTAGCACCAATGATGACCTAAGTACTGCTTTCATAATGTTTGATGTAGCAAGTTAATACAAGCATTGAGGTATAATTGAACCAAGGTGACCTGAGTATTGCTTGCATAAACAGACAAAATTCAACCGTTTTCTTATGCAAATTCTGAAATGTCATCAATGATCCATTGTAGAACATGTCCCGCGACCAATTTTCACAATACTAATGATTAACTTACAGACAACAAGCAAAGAAAAATCATACTTCTTCCTTGTGATTCTAGTTCAGTACATCATTGAACCACTCCAAAGATATGATGTCATCAAATATCAAATCAACAATTGCAACTTTTTGCTTTAAGTTTATCATTCATTTTATTCAGATTAAGATCATCCAGTTTGTTTCAATTTCAATAGCATGACATGTCTCAAAGTTGTTTTGACCAGGCTTGATTGGATATTCGATTGTTGATCTGATACTTGATAATTGACACATGTTGCTTGTTTGCTTGCTTCAAAGAGTTGATTTCCCCCAACGAGTTTAGGATTTTTCCCCTAGTCTAGGGTGAGACACGACCATTTTAATGATGGAAGCATATGATTTATTGATTTCTCTTTGGATTTTAGGAATATTTTGATTTTTTTGAATTTTGATGTTTTTTTTATTTTTTTGGATTTTGATGATTTGGATATGGACATACATGACGATATCAATGATTTTTTTTTTTGTTGTTGTCGCCAAGATGCCTGTTTGCCAGGTTTTCATCAAGGTAACCATTTTTTCAGGACATTTTTCTGATTTTTTTGTATTTTCTGAGAGATTTTAAGCTGATGCTAAACCACCTGGTGGTGCTAATGTTGATGCTTCTGTCATAATGTTCCATCGGTATCCTGCTTCAAGAAGTTGCTTTGCCAAGATACATGCACTTGAATGCAAATTTTGAGATCCCTGATCTGCTTTGTTGATACTGGAGTTAACTTCATCTTTGTGCGCACATCGCGATAGAGTGCCTTCTGAATCCTTATGATGAAGGGTCGCTGCCAATACATGGTCAATGTGAGAATTGGATATCATGTGTGGAGGTGTGGATGGAGTGTGTTTAGGAGTAAAATATGGATTGGTCGATAGTTTGGAACCTTTGACTCTCCAAACTTGGGAAGATGAGCAATAATGAGTGGATATGGAAATGTGCGTGGAATTAGGACCAACTGCTTGATACACTTTGTACGTTGCTTGAGAAGCCTATTTTTTCCTTTGTGGACATCTTAGATGGATACTTTTCCCTTTTTGATTTTGCCCCATAGTTTTTTTGACTAATGGAGTTTGATAGGGATAATTGTTCTTTGTATTCTTTGGTATCCATATGTATTTGATTTGTCATATATGCTCTTTAGCTTCTTTTTCCTTGATAACATTCTTCATGCTTTGATTCAAGTCTTTCTTTTGACGTTGGTCCCAATTCATGGATGGGGTGATGGGTGGATGAAGATTCATGATGTGGTGGGTTGTAGTATTGACATCAGTTTCATCATAAGGATTCTTCATGCTCCTTATGTTGACATTTGCTTGAGATGAAGTTGCCCCCAATTTTGTGGAAGTATCACTGATATGTTCATATCCCTTGATTGTCGAGTAATCAAGGCCTTGATTCTTAGGATTTTCAATAATCTGTACTAGTTCCAGGATACCCTGTTCATGTAGGCCTACTCCTTTGCCTTGATAATTCATCTGTTGAAACATTTTATTTGCAAAAGGATATGATTTCCCTTGGAAACAAGGTGTTGCTCCTTCTCTGCTCTATGGTGGATCTTCAAAGGTGATAGCTCTTTTATTGATAAGATGATTTTCCCTTACAAAGGTGAGTGATCCAAATTTATAAGTGATAGGATCCTTTATTTGTGGGATAAATGCCTGATTAATATCCTTAGCTTGATTTTGTGAAATATTAGATTGTACTATTTCTTCAAGAAGTGTTGATGATTCATTGTCCACATAAAATTCTTCCTCATGATTGATTCTTGATATGCTTTCACATGATGTTTTTGATTCACCACTTTTGTAGAATTCTTCATGACCCATTTCTGACATGTCTCTAGATTTCTCTATTTCTTGATCATGTGCACAAATGTTAAGAGTAGGGGACTCTTGTTCCTCAGTAAGAGTATGAGACTCTTGTTTTGAATGAAGATCATCCATGTGTCCATCCAAAGAAAGCATCTCATGGGTAGATGGACAAGTATGTTCTATACGGACATGGTCATCTTGTATGGATAGGAGAGTGTCCATTATATCCTTGTAGTAGCTTGGAGATACAAATTCTTGATCTCGAATGATTTCAGAATTGCTTTTGACATGATTTGGATCATGTTCTTGACATGGGTCAATTTCAAAGAATGGATTGTTTTCTTGGATATATTCATTAGGCATAGGAAGTTTCTCAAATGTCATGAGGTCAAAGGATGTCCATATATTTTGGAAAGGATCATTGCTAGACATTGGTGAAAGATATTGATCATGCTTTGGAATAAATTCTTGAGATATGTCCTCTAACTCATTAGTTGATGTAGAGACTTTGTCAACACGATCATTGGTGGAAGGATTTTGGATTATGTCAATAGGATCAAATATCGTCAACACTCCTTGAAATAGATCTTTGTAGGAGGGGTCTTGATCAAAACTAAAAAATGGCTCTTGATGAATGTTGATTTGATCACTAGATGGGGTAGACGTATCTTCACAGTGCTCATTAATGGATTGATTTTGATCATTGTCTTCAATAGTTATGGTGGAGAAATTGTCAATGTTTTCAACCATATGATCAAATGATATTGACATTTCTTGAAGAGGTGTGATGAGCCCTTGACATAAGGATGATGGGATACTTTGATCTTGACTTGGAAAAGAATCATTAGATGAAGGAGATGGAGTAGCTTGATCATTAGATGGAGGGGAAGCTTTGGATAGGATGGAAGAATCGTCATGCTCTTGGGATGTGATTGATTCATGAGAGGGTATGGATTCATAAGATGGGGTGGAGGGAGGACTTGGAAGAATATTTTGTTCTTGAGATGGAAGAGGATTATCATGGGCGAATAATGAAAGGAGGGGATCTTCACATGATTCTTGAGATATGGGATCTTGATCAAATATTGGAAGGGTTTGTAGAATTTTGGTATCATGGGATGGAGTGGAAAGAATGTTTTGATCGAGATGTGTAGATTGAAATGAATCATTGGATGTAGAGAATATGATAGAAGAAGGTAATTGAATGGGATCATTCAATTGGGTGGAAGAACCATGAGGTTCATTTTGAATTATGGGGGATGAAGATAAATGCATGGCATGACAGGATTGGTCAATGTTATTTGATGGCTTAGATTTGGGCTTCCCCTTTAACCTTTGCAAAAATTCAGAAACAATGAAATTGGTTTTATGTTGTTTTTGGAGGAGAAAAGGTCACGTTCATATTTCCATCAAAGGAATTTTTAGTTGTGCCCCCTTTTATTTCCTTGAAATGCCTTTGGAGTTCTCTTAATTGTTGGGTAAGAGTACTAAGATTGTTTAACGGAATTTCCTTCTTTTTAGGATTCTTTTTAATTTTCTCCATATTGTAGTTAGAGGGCAATTTGGCACCTTTCTTTGCCAATAAAAGAAAATATCCTTCTTTATTTTTCTCTAAGATCTTTTCCATAGCTAAGAGAAACTGTGGATCTTGTTTAGCCTCTAGAAGCATTTATTCTGTTATCTCTAGATTTGAGCCATTTCCATAAAGCCTATGAACAAGATTTTCTTTGCTATGACCCATGTTTAAAGTTTGTGGATGATCTTAATCTGATTTAAATGTGAAAAACATAGCATAGAGAAGCAAACAATTGTTTTGTTAATCCTAAAATCTAAACAAAGAGTGTATGTTTTTGAGATTTCCACAGGTTTTGAACAAGATAAGCATATTAGTCAGACTCACTCTTAATTTGTCAAATAGGTCATCATAGTAATCACAGCCCACAGCTTAAAATCGCGTCGACTCACATAGCCTTGTCACCCCCTAGAGGGTGCCTGTGTTTTTGTCTTTTCCAGGTGCGTACTCAAAGTGACGGAAGTGGATACCGAATCCCTTGAGCAAGCAATCCGTGGTGACTATATGGTGAGTGTCTTGGGGGCAGATTCTTCCCTCCCCTTGCACCATGATTAAAATGATGTTTGGTTACTGACACGGCTGACCACTACACTATGGTTCTTAGTAAGTATTTTCATTTAGTGTGGCAATAGATATACTCCCTCGAGAGACCTCCCAACCTTTAGAACAAAGGCTTTGGGGATGGTTATCCTGCCTACTACTGTCAAGTTGGATTTTCATCAACAGCTTGCTTTTGATTATAGTGGGTTGGAAACCTTGGCTTTAGGTGTTCCCACTTAGGTCGTTCCTGTAGGGTGAGTACTTTTTCCCACTACGGCAGGCCTTCTAAAGGATGTAATAAAGCATTAAAGTGCAAAAAAAATAAAAAATAAAAGGTAAGTCTGGTATTTTGATCACCCAGTTAAGGGGAGAGCGTGGACCTATTACCCACAATCACAACATGCAAATAATGGTTCAATTTTAAATCCCAAATTGAAAAATTTTCTATTCTAAGTGAAGATGTTGCTTCACTAAAAACATGGGGTTTATTTTAACCAAAAGAAAAAAATTATGTTTGGTGACTATCCTAGGATTGGTTAATTCAAATTTAAATGTCTATCCTAGGGTTGCTTCATTTTATTCCCCATACATCAATAAAAGCTCTGGCCACGGTCACGTTGGATCCAGACAAAAAATTTAAAAAATGAGATTATAATTGCTCCCAAAGTGTTTAAAAACACTTGATACAATAAAAAGATGATTTCATAAGAAGCTTTTCCTTTGTTTCCTCTTCCCTTTTTGATTCTCTAACCTGCAAAAATTCTCCAAATGTTAGATTAAACCAAGAAACAAGAAGGTATAAGGGTTACATGAATCATTCAACATAAAAATCCTAAAAATTAGACCAAGTTATAGTGTGATTTGACGTTAGGATTTGAAATTTATAATTTTAACCCAAATAAAACTGATAAATACCTACACCTTTGGATAGCTTATGAAATTCTACCCCATTTCAAAAAACAAATCGTCAAAAAAGACCTCCGTATGACCAAGATATTGCTATTTTAAAAACTAACAGTAAAAGTGCAAAACTGAAGTCTATGTGCTAAAAAAGAGCTCGTATGCGCTGAAACAGAACCCAGATGCACTAAAAGAAGGCTCCTATGCTCTAAAACAGATGTCAAATGCGCTAAAAGAAGGATCGTATGCGCTAAAACAGATGCCAAATGCGCTAAAACAGAGCCTGGATGCGCGAAAATAGTTTATGGATGCGCGAAAACCGAGGATCGTATGCGCCAAAGTGAATTTTTCAGTCTGTCACCTATAAAAACATAAGATTTTCTGCAAGAAAAATATTAATATGGGGGGATGCCCCACGATGGGTACCAAAAATGTGTATGTTAGAATGTGTCAAATTAAATTTAATCTAATCTAATACATCAATGAAACATTAGATTGAAGAAAACTAAATAAAATAAAGTAAATGCAAACTCTAAACAACAGCTTCTTCAAATTTGTTCCATTGTCCTCTATCTCCAAGGATTCGCTTCAAGATGTTTGCTCTCAGTTGTGCAAACAACAACTTATAGAATGGCACTTGAGAGAATGAGATTTATCAAAAATGCATATGCATGTAAAAGATTGAGCTTATTGAATTAAAATGCTATGAAATGCTTAAGATGTGACTATAATAACTATGCATGAAAATATGAGATTCGAGGTCCTTTTTAGCTCATGAAAGGGCTGTATTTATAGATTTTTGAAGGTAGGAATTCGATTGGCCAAGATCGACGGTTGAGTTCAAACCTGTTGGAATGAATGGTGAGAGATCAAGAATTTGAAAAGAAGGTAGAATTCTGAGAGACAGAAAATGAAGAGACAAATTGAAAGGTGTCTCTCATAATTAAATAAATAAATATTTAATTATGTGTGAAAGAAATGTGAAAAGGCTTTAATTAAATATTGTAAATATTTAATTATGAGAAAAGGAAAAAACCTTTTAATTAAATATTAAGAATATTTAATTTTTGTGAGAGAAGTGGGAATTAAATATCAAAAGTATTTAATTAAATGTGGAGGGAATAAAATCATTTAATTTTAGAATTTAAACTTTGATAATTAATGTAAATAAATTGTAAAATCTATTTAATTAATTAAGAAGAAGGTAACATTGATTAAATAAATGAATTTATTTAATTAAATTAGAAGAATTAGAAAAATGAACAATATAAATAAATAATTAAATTTATTTATATGTAGAAGACTTAAGAACATTAATTAAATAATTCATATTTAATTAATTAATAGGTTCGATCGACCATGACCATTTTTAGATGTGTACAATAACATTCCACACGATCCTCATAACGGCGTCTCATCTCAATCAAACACCAACATCCAGAATATCACACCACCTAGTGACGAAAACATGGTCAATCAACCTAAAGTCACCGTTGACGAATATCTTAGTAATCCCGCCAATGTCCAAATGATGGATCGTCTCCTAAACGAATGTGGGGATAAGATCCTTGCCACCTTACTCATGAAGGGAGTCAAACCACCATCCAGTTTCAATACATCACAATATGCCCTTCCCCCATTTGTTGACCCACAAACCTCACAAAATGTTCCAAAAAATTCCTACATTCCTGGAGGTGCCCCCACTAAAAATTATTACCACCCTGAACTTTAAAATGTTGTCATCCATCAAGTCCAAGAATATCCTCATCTTCCAACCACAACATCTACTATTCCACCACCCGATCCTAATGATCCTCATACATATGGCATGCCACCATACATCCCATCTGCTCCAGCACTTCCTCCCCCATATTCTAATATTGGGGGCACACCTCCACTTACCAATCTGCTACCTCCTCAATTTCAACAACCTCCAAATAATCCACACCAATCCACCACACTACCAGCACCACCACAACATGTTGCTACTATCATAGCTTCATCTCAACACTTGCATTCACAACATCCGCAACAAACTTCCATTCTGACACAACCATCACATCAAGTGGTGCAACATACATCTCAACAACAACAACACATCTCACCTCACCCATCTCAACAACAACAAGACATCTCACCTCACCCATCTCAACAACAACAACATATCTTATCTCACCCACCTCATCAACAACAATGAACTCCACAACAACATGTGCACATCCCTACTCAAACACATCATAATCCACTTACTAAGTACCTCTATCATCCCTCTAGCACATACACTGTTCCATCCCACACAAATCCTCATTAGAATGCACAAAACCAAATGCATACCCAACTGCCACCTTACACCAATCTTTCACAACCTCAACAAAATCCCCATCAACAAACATTGAATCTGTATCCATATGTCACACAACAACCCACAGTTGCACAACAATACCAAACCTATTTGCCCTACCTTCAACAACAACAAACTCATCAACAGGGGGCACCTTACACTTCCTATTACCAACAACCATCATCACATCAACAAAGAGGCCCTATCTCTACGCATTACCAAAATGCTATGCAGCAACCGAACCCCTCTCTTGTTTCCTACTATCAACAACAAGTGGCTCCCACTCAACACCATCAAACATCCAACTATCAATCCAATTACAATCAACCAACACATTCATATCCAACTCAAACCATTTATGATCCAACAACTATAAGGCCATCCTCATCATATCCACAATATTACCCATACAATCAATCCACTTTGACTCCCACGATTCCCATCAATAGGGACTTGGAAGAAGTAAAAGCAGCATTAAAGGACTTGCAAGCTGGAGTGGGTAAACAATCATTCAATTTTGAGGACATATGTCCTTATCCTTTTGATCCCTCCATCTCCTTGATCCCTTTTCCCAAACATTTTGAGATACCAAAGTTCAATAAATACAAAGGAACCAAGGATCCTAGAGCTCATCTTCAAAAATTTTATGCTCATTGCCAAGAGGTCATGCATAACGATAATTATCTTATCTGACTTTTTCCTAAAAGTCTACAAGGGGTTGCCCTCAACTAGTTTATGGGTCATGAAATGGGATCTATCAAAACCTTTGCACAATTGTCCGAATAGTTTGTCTCTCATTTCTCTTTTAATCTAGAGAAAGATATTGACACACTTGATCTCCTCAAAGAAAAACAACGTGATGGAGAGACGTTTGCAAGCTACTTGCAAAGATGGCGTGCCTTGGCTAGTAGGATGAAATCCCCACCAATGGAAAAAGACATGGTCACGTTGTTTATCAAAAACTCCCACCCGGATATGGTACACAATTTCCAACTCCACTGTATCACTACCTTTGCGGGACTTGTGGAGAAAGGCCCTATCTTAGAACGAGCCCTTGTCACACGAGGACAAGTCAAACATTTCAATTTTGATAGAGAGAAATCCTTTGGGGATAAACCTCGTTATTGGAATAGAAATAAGAATTCTGTCAATGACGGTGTCATAGACACCAAACATGTTCAAGTGGCCACCACTACACAAAGATACCCTCCTCCACAACAACCATCAGTCTAGACCGCCATATATGTCCCTCAAGGGGCACCACGACAACAATCCAATCAAAACAACCAAGGGGGAAAAAAATGACAGTTCACTCAGTTGGGAGAACCCCTTAGTGTGGTGTTTAATAAGCTTCTTCAAGCTAATTACCCCATCACATATCCTATCACCAAACCTCTCGATACGTCTAAACCCAAGCCCGCTTGGTTTAAAGACCATGAATACTATGAATTTCACAAAATTAAGGGACATACCTTGGAAAAATGTCAAGGATTAAAAACCTACATTCAAGGTCTCATCGGTCGAGGTGAAATCCATGTAGATGCTAACGTAGCATCTTCATCCAATGCTCAATTACAAATATACCAAAATGCCTTTCCTAACCATAATCAGGGTCCTAGTACGTCCAACTCAAATCCTGGACCTAGCAATAATAACCAGTAAAATAACAACACTAATAACATCAGTTATAAAAATGTGCCATACAACTATCAAGGTGTGGTATCATACATAGAACAAGTGGAGCCACGTGTATCCATGATACATGTCAAAGGAAAGGATTCACAATGTGTTGTTGCTACTTGATGGACTTGCATCACAGTCCCTGTCGCTCCTCCATCTACCCAACGACCCTCCGTCAACTCCCAATATAACATCCTAGACCATCTAGGTAAGACTGCAGCCCAAATATCCATTTTGGATCTGCTCAAGTCATCTCCCGTACATCAAGATATCCTAACTAAGGCTTTGCAAAGCACACAAGTGCCTGATAATATTGACCCTACCCAATTTCAAGCATTGGTAGGAAATATCTCATCAACCTATCAATTAGCCTTTAGCCAAAAGGACATGCCACATCTTGATTCAAGCCACAACCGCCCCCTCCATCTTGAGGTCGGTGTCAATTGTCAAAAAGTAAAAAGGGTATTGGTAGATAATGGTTTGGCCCTAAATCTTTGTACATTCAAATTCATAAAACAGGTTGGATACACCTAGGCTGATATAAAAAGTCAAATCATCACCATCAAGGCGTATGATAATGCAGAGCGGGATTCTAAGGGTATTATTTGCCTCCCTATTCAAGTGGGCCCCATTGTACAATACACTATGTGTCATGTTCAGGACCTTGAACTCCCCTACAACATCCCTCTTGGCCATCCATGGATTCATTCGATGCAAGCCGTACCATCCACCTATCACCAATGCCTAAAGTTCCCATTTCAAGGAATGGAAGTCACCATACAAGCTGACCACCAGCCTTTTGAGTATTGTCATGCCTTGGAAGCTTCTTTTCCGCATTTGCATTATTGTCTAGGAGTTGAAATGGGGGCAACCCCAACATCTGATCCTGACCCATCCACCAATACACTAAACACTTCATCCCCACCATCATCCACACCTACTTCCACTGTCACCAAGGTCCAGATCATAGACAAGGGATGTGGCACATACGAAATGCATACCACACTCAATGTGGCAACCATGCCACCTTCACCCCACACATATGGACAACCAATCTTGCCAGTGCCAAAAGTGGAAAAGACACTTACCCTCACTTCCAAGAACATGGGGTCAACAACATTCAATGATTTGGGATCCCTCTAGGATCAAATGGACGAAGATATCAGTCAATGGGTTTACCGAGAGGAACCTGAACCACCACGTCCCCTTATGGAATACTTTCAAGAGGCTTATCCATGTGCATCCAATTTTTTTGAAAAATGTCATTACCAAGGCGGAGGCCTTAGTACAGAAGAACAAGGAAAACATCTACCCATTGAAGCAATTACCATCCGACCAAGAAATTTGGGCTTGGGTTATGATACTAAACAGAAGGGTCCTACAACATCTGCTAACACTTCTAACAATGTTAGTGTGGACAACAGTTCCCTTGAAGACATACCGGAGGAAGAGTCCATCATACACGCATACGATGATCTAGATCACATTGACCTCCCCGCCATGTTTGAATGTTTATCCGTTTGTACCATAACTTTATCCCTTAAACATCCTGAGCTTATCGATCATGACCTACAAGGTAGTGCACCTGTCAGTACATTTTCCTCAGAGGATACATACATACATCTAATGGGATTGGGGGAAGATGAATGCCCTAATCACAAAAATAAGAAGAAACAAAAACAAAATAGGTCAACTAGTGAAAACCTTGCTGAGGCACTTTTTGACTTGGAAAAAGTAAAAATAAAGGATGCATCTGATAGTGAAAACCTTAATACGACACTGGAAGATGGGGACGTTCATCTTCCCCTTGTAGGAACACAACTGTCTGAGCAATCTTCGATTCTCATTGAAGAAACGTAAGAGGTGAACTTGGGAATAGAAGAAACTCCAAGGATAACATATGTGGCCAAATCTTTATCTGAAGCAGAATACATCACCATTGTCTGAATTCTCTATGAAGGGGTTATCAACTTTGCATGGGCTTACTCTGATATGCCTGGCCTAGATCCCAATCTTGTTGTCCACCATTTGGACGTCCGTCTAGAGGCTAAACTTGTCAAGCAGAAGCTCCGAAAGATGCACCCACAAGTGGCATTATTGGTTAAGAAAGAACTAGAAAAGTTATTGGATGCTGGTTTTATCAGACCCATTGATTACTCTTATTGGATCTCCAATATAGTACATGTTGCTAAACCTAATGGAGACATCAGAATCTGTACGGATTTCTGAGATCTTAACAAAGCCTGCCCAAAATATGACTTTCCCTTGCCTAACATCGACATGTTAGTCAACATCACTACGGGACACAAGATGTTATCCCTCATGGATGGCTTCTCTGGCTACAATCAGATCCGGATTGCCCTCGATGATCAACATAAAACCGCTTTTATAACACCTTGGGGTAATTTATGTTACAATGTCATGCCCTTTGGTCTCAAAAATGCAGGGGCAACATATCAACAGGAAATGACGGTTATATTCCATGACCTCATCCACATCATCATGCAAGATTATGTTGATGACCTACTGGCAAAATCTGGAACCAGAGAAGAGCACCCTACCATTCTACAATGGATCTTTGAGTGCTTAGAATAGTACAAGCTTCGACTGAATCCAAAAAAGTGTGTGTTCGGTGTCACATCAGGGAAACTCTTAGGCTTCATAGTGTCCCGAAGAGGCATCGAGGTTGACCCGACTAAGGTGAAAGCTATCATGGATATGCCTCCACCAAGAAACCTAAAACAATTAAGGAGCCTCCAAGGGAAACTACAATCCATCCACCGATTTATAGCCCAACTCAAGGGTAAATGTCAGTCATTCACCTACCTTCTCAAGAAAGACACCAGCTTCAAGTGGAATCAATAGTGTCAGTTGGGTTTCGACATGATCAAAGGATACTTGGCCCACCTGCCAATTTTGATGCCACCTATCCCTGGCAAACCACTCATGTTGTACATATCTGCCATGTCAGTTGCATTGGGGGCATTATTGGCATAACATGATGAATCTTCAAAGGAATGGGCGATCTATTACATTAGCCGCACACTGGTCGGTTATGAGCTCAATTATTCATCGATGGAAAAGGCATGTCTAGTTGTGGTCTTCAGCACACAAAAGCTATGCCACTACATGCTTAGCCATCCTATAAAATTAATATCCAAAATCGACCCCCTCGAGTACCTGTTGTCCAAGACAACCATGACTGGTCGAATGGCTAAATGGATCATGCTCCTCAGTGAGTTTGATATAGAATATGTGGATAGAAAGGCCATTAAAGGACAAGTAATAGCGGATCAGTTGGTAGATGCCCTGTTAGTGGACGCCTATCCCATAGAAACTGAGTTTCTAGATGAAGGAGTATTTTCTATCTCAGAAGCCACCACTTGGACACTGTACTTTGATGGGTCACACACTCATAATGGATCGGGGGTAGGAGTCTTGCTTATCACCCCTCAAGGCGACTACATACTAAAATCATTCAGACTGGCATTTCCCTCCACCAACAAAATCTCTAAATATGAAGCCCTTCTCACAGGCCTCAGAATTGCAGTCCAATGGCACATCACTCATCTACATGTTTTTGGTGACTCCCAGTTAGTCATAAAACAAGTCAACGATGAGTTTCTAACAAAAGATGAAAAGTGGTTGCCTTATAAACGAATGGTGGATGACTTCAAGAAATATTTCACTACCATCCAATTTGAGCAAATCCCAAGACTCCAGAATAAGGCAGCAGATGCCATGGCTACCATTGGTTCTCTCCTTGACATGCCAAAAGATTGCACAAACTGTCAGTTCCTGGTTGAGCAACTCCTAATCCCAGCGTAAGATATCCCTGAGAGTGACATGGTGTGTGCTATTGTAGGTCCTGAATCCCCTTGGTACCATGACATTTACACTTACATTCATGACAACACCCTCCCACCTGATCTCACAAGAAACCAATGTAAACCATTTATCCAACACATAGCCCAGTACACCATTATCGGTGATACACTTTATCGACGTGGGTACGATGGAACTCTCCTCCATTGTTTAGATGAAACTAAAGCCCACACAACATTAATAGAGGTACATAGCGGTATTTGTGGGGCCCATTCTAATGGTATGGCCCTAGCCAAATGAATTCTCATAGTAGGATATTATTGGCCTACAATGGAACAAGATGCTTGTGAGTATGTCAAAAAGTGTCTTTCGTGTCAACAACATGCAGATCTAATTCATGCTCCAACACAAGAGCTCTAGCCCATCACGACACCTTGGCCATTTTCACAATGGGGTTTCGACTTGATTGGCAAGATCTACCCTCCATCCTTTGATGGACACACCTTTATCATCACAACCACTGAATACTTCACCAAGTGGGTGGAAGCCATACCACTCACTCAAATCACTGGTGTTCAGATCTCTAAGTTCATCCTCTACCATATCCTCAGCAGGTATGGTATTCCATTTGCCATCATCACTGACAACGGAAAGCCATTAAAAAATAAGTGCATGAAGCTCCTTTGTGACACGTATCATATCCAACATCGCTAGTCCACTCCCTATTACCCCCAAGGTAATGGACAAGTAGAAGCAACAAATAAAACATTGATCAAAATCATTAAGAAGATGGTCAATAGCACTGGCCATGATTGGCACCTCCATATCCATCCTGCTCTTTGGGCCTACCGTACATCCATCCGCACCCCTACTAGAGCTACTCCATATTCTCTTGTCTATGGTGCTAAAGCCATCTTTCCAATTGAAGTTGAAATCCCTTCACTCTGAATCTCCCTCAAGAATCTCATCACTGATGAAGACACCTGAGTAGCACGCTTGGCACAATTGGAATTGCTGGATGAAAAACGGGTCAAGGCTTATAACCACCTACAAGCCTATCAGCATCGACTCAAAAGGAGCTACAATAAGAAAGTCCACCCTTTCCAATTCAATGTTGGTGATTTAATCCTAAAAGAGAATCAACAGAATCAACAAGATCGAGAGAAAAAGGGCAAGTTTGAAGCAAACTGGTTGGGCCCTTATGTCATCACCACAAAGTATGGTTCTGGTGCCTATAGGCTCTCCACCCTTGAAGGTGAGCCCTTGGAGGAACCCATCAACATCATGCACCTGAACAAGTTCTACACTTAGATCAGCTAGGGTATCCTTCCTGGTAAAAGTCAAAAATACAAAAAAAATCAAAAATAAAAAAAAATCCAAAAATAGTAAAGAGAAATAATTCATCCTATGGTGAAAACCACCCTTGTGTGGCACCTTGGATATGTACGATTGGTGTAAACCTGGCAACAGGTGCCTCTCGTATAGGGCTTAATCATTATCTACCTCGCATCCTGGTTACTTTATGGCTTATCCGCCGATTCCTCAATCCCCATATCCTCCCATCCACTTGCATCACCTCGTCGCTTGGTATATTCTGGTTGAGCATTGGACGATCGTCATCCGCTATCCAACACCTTAAGCTTATTATCCTAATCTGAGCTTGTGTCATCTCTTCATGTCTATCTCCATCTTGGTCTCATTGTGTCTCCTTGTCAACTACGTTGCCCCTGCGCTTGCAAGTAGGCAAGGTTGATCATTTGATTCGCCCCCGGGGCTTCTCGTTGTCTTATTTTGTGGTCAACTCATTTGATCATTTTCCTGCATCATCTATCATCATCGTCCTCTTTCTGCATTTATCATCATCTCCACTTGAACTACGACACCTCTGCGCTTGCAGGTAGGCAAGGCTAATCTTTGATCATCCCCCAAGGCATTTTGTCCTTCATCATCTGCCCTCATGGTCTACTTTTCGATCTTATCCATCCTCGGTCGATTGTCATGTCTGAACTACATTGCCCCTACGCTTGCACATAGGCAAGGTTGATCTTTTGATCTGCCCCCGAGGTTTGTGTTTGTCTTGGTCCTCCATCAGTTTCCATCAATCCACTTTCCGCTCTTTTATTGTGGTCTTTTCTTGAACTACAAGGGCTCTGAGCTTTCACGTAGGCAAGGTTGATCTTTGATCAACCCTTGAGCCCCTAGGTCTTTAGGTTGTGTCTCGTCCTCTCATTGTCTAGTTGTCAGGTATGTCCCTATCATTGCTGATTCTTCACAAACAAGGTCTTCTCGAATCAAGAAATTTGCTCAATCACAATTATCCTGCGTCATCTAGGTCACTTTAGCTTAGTATCCATCATCGGTCTTAATAGGATGCATCCTTCCTAATAGACCACATCAACCCCATCCATCCTTGGGATCTTATGGAAAAGGACTCTTGTAATTGATTACAATCTTTTGGTACTTTTGGATTTTGTTTATCATTTGAGCTCTCTATAAACTAATCAAGATCACCATGATCCTTCATATTGTGGTGTGTTTTTCCTAGTTAACATAGGGACATCTCTTGACTGTTTTATTATTTATGTCTATTGGGATGCTCCGCATAGTACCCACCAGGATTCTTCTTGGATTCTACGTTATGTGGGGGCATCCCTTTGTGCTTGTGGTTATTCCAATACCTGGCTCGACCAAAGTTATCGCGACTTTGGGGTATTGGGATAGCCTTCTTGTTTGTCATGTTTGTTTTATGTATTAGACATTAATCCGTCTTGGTCTACATACCCCGACGTCGGATGTCTTATGCTATAGCAAAAATCAGTGCTTTAAAGGATGGAAAATTGCATTCATGTTGCATTTCATCTCATGTTGCATATTCCCCCTTCATCCTCTCTTGCTCCTACATCTATGACTTGTGCTTTTGGTTGTGCAAACTCTCATTCACTCTTACTATCTTTTCTTCTCAGGATCCTTATGATCATTGACAAGTACTGCAACCCCCACATCCTACACATATCATCTACCCATTGATACTTATGTCTACATTCATTAAGTTCATTTATCCATTTGCATTAAACATTCGTTCATTTATCCATTTACATCCATTCATTTATCCATTTATATCCATTCATTTATCCATTTACATCCATTCATTTGATCCATTCACATCAATTCATTAAGTTCATTTATCCATTTACATCCATTCACATCAATTCATTAGGTTCATTTATCCATTCAAATCAATTCATTAGGCTCATTTATCCATTTACATCCATTCATTTATCCATTTGCATTACTTCATTTAGGTTCATATAATCCATTCACATCAATTCATTAGGTTCATTTATCCATTTGCATCAATTCATTAAGTTCATTTATCCATTTACATCAATCCATTTTCATTAAGTTCACCTATCCATATTGCACTACTCCATATAGGCCCATATTACTCAAATCATTAATACAATTGCATTACCATCCATAAATCATTAACATAGTCACACATGCATAAGTAAAACATCCACATCAACACAAAAACATCATATACATATGCATAACATACATCCGCTATCATAGGAACATCACATAAAACACCATATGCATAATATCAATGGGGACCATCACATACCATCATCACAATAATACAATATCCATATCCCAAATATAGTCACCAAATAAATTATCAAACTAAGGTGCATCATCTGAATATATGCACTACACCACCATCTGGTACCTGTCAAAAACACCTGTATCCTGTCACTGGTCATCTGCTTGTCTTGAGCTGCCCACACCTAACCTCTGAGGAGACTCAGGTACTGGTCCCCTATGTGTCAGAGTCCCCTATGACTCACGCCCTGGAGTCCCAAACCGAGAAGGAGTCAACTGAAAGTCACTGTACCCTCTAGTCCATGTCCCTAAAGACTGGGACGGTGCCGACATCTATGGTGTCTGCCTAACATACTACATTGTACACTGCACCGAGTCTAGCATTGCCTGCTCATACGCACACCTCTAGTACGTTGCCTCCTGCATATACTCGTCTCTCTACCCAGCCTAGTACCGAGCGGCATTCCGCTCATGCCTATACCTATCCCTCTTTCTACTCATGGCCCGTTGCTCCTGCTCCCATGCCTCCTATGCCGTTGTCAATAATCATATCAGCTCTGCGAATCTCTCTCTCTCTGCCTGCATCATCTCTGACACAGTCCCATCACTCGGCCCTTGATGTGCCTACATTTGTGCTATATCCCTTTCAACATTCTCTGCCCGACCCAATGCTGAGTCTTTTTGGAACTGTAGACTCTGGACCTATCTCCATAAACTATCCCTATCTCCCTAGAGTGCCTGCATCTGTCCCTATACATGGTCCCTCTCTCCCTAGAGTGCCTGCATCTGTCCCTATACATGGTCCCTCTCTCCCTAGAGTGCCTGCATCTGTCCCTATACACAGTCCCTCTCTCCCTGTAGAGCCTGCACCTGTCCCTGTGCACTTTCTCTCTCTCCCACTGCACCATCTCTAGTCTGACCTCTGCGACCTCGGCCCTCACCCTCATCTCCTCTACAGATGCCTCTGTCATAGATGCCATCTCCTGCAGTGTTGTCCTCTCCTCCTGAAATCCTACCACCTGAAGTCTCATTGCCTCCATCTCCCCCCCTCCTACTGAATCTAGCTGCCCTCGCATTTGCACAACTATCATTGTTGCCTCTAGCCTGTCTCGGTCCCATGCCACCCGAACCAGCTCCCCCCGTGCTCTCTCCATCCCTACTCACATCTCATCTCTCTCTCTATCCATAGCCAGTATGTCTGTCGTCAGCTGGCCCACAACCTGATCAAGCACTATCATCTCCTCCTCCTGTATCCTTCGCACCTCTACCTCATCCGTCCTCACCTCCTCCTCTAGCACCCATATCCTCGCCTGGGCCCCTCTCAGTAAAACCACTGGATCGTCAACTGTGGTTGCTAGTACTATGGCTAAAGGCTCCATCACTAGTACATCCAGGTCCATCACCTCCCCCTCTCTCTCCTCCTACACCGGCTCTGTCTGGCATGTCAACCGAATCCTTCGCGGCTGTCCCCTCCTCCCCACCCTCATCAATCTCCTCCCCTCCTGCTCAATTGACTTGACTCTACTCTGTTGACTACTCTTAGGCCTCTCCCTGGGCTATCCTCTAACATCCATCACCCTCTCTACCTCCTCCTTCTCAACTGACTCGACTCTACTTTGTCGACTAATCTCAGGCCTCTCCCTGGGCTATCCTCTAACCCTCTCTACCTCCTCCTACAGATCTATGTCTCTCACATCCACCTGTGGCTCTAGGGCTCTCCCCTCCTCCTACTCAGCTCTCACCTACACCCGCCTCTATTGTACTCTAACGCCAATCCCTGGTTGAGCAGCCCTCCCCTCCACAACCTGAAGCATCTCCACCTCTGGCTCACTCTCCAATCTCACCACCTCTATATCCCCCCCATCAGCTCCTCCTGCCTCCATTTCCTCTACCACAGCTCTCCTCGCCCTCCTCGCCCTCCTCGGTCATCAACTCCTCCTGACTCTACCCCTCCTCACCGGCTGATCTCCAACAACACCCTCCTCCACACCACCACTCTCATGTCCCTCATCCTCCTATCTCTCATCCTCCTATCCCTCATCCGCATGTCCACCCTACTCCAGATCCTCCTCCTGTCCCTCCTACTCATTCTCTGGCCGCCCTCTGCGGCTCCCATGGCTAGCACCTCCGGTGTCACCCTCTCCCATTGGTGGTTACGAAACCACTGATCATATCGATCTGTCACGCCAGTATCCTCTGGACCCTCCCACCTCTCCAGATAGGGAACCTCACCTGCCATCACCCATGTCGCCCTCACATCTCTCGCTGGCAACACCGGCCCCCAAGGTACCTCTCTGGTAAGCCAATGAAACATAACCGATGCTCCTGGAATACCCTGCACAAGTCCAAACTACTACGTCACTCAGTCTGGATGATGCATTTCCACTATGCACCCTAGACTCCCAATTAGGAAACATCTACACATAAAGAATCCTCGTTGTCTCTCCTCCTCGGTCCTCCATTCTCTAAACCGCTGAAACATGTATGGCCACCATATAATGTCTCCCCCCCATAAATCATCAAATGCTCTCCTCCACCGCTCCACCTCTCCCTGTATCTCATATCATAAGATGCAACCCCTAGCTACCCTGAATTGACATGCCAATGGCTCTCTCTCATCCAAGTCTCCTCCCCTAATCACTATGGCCCTCGTCATCGTGATGTGTGTCCATCCCCATACCTGCAGTAGCATCTGATGCATCAAGCTCTACAACCCCCGATAACAGATCACGTGCATGTCCCGATATAACTGGACCAATACACATGACCCCCAGGAAAACTGCCCATCCCCCCACTCGACAATATGTCAAATCACCCCCATGTACCGTAGGCTGCAGAAACGCCTACTTCGATTTGGCAACAAAATCCCGCTGATCAAGCAACATAGAAACAACAGTAATGTCGGCACCCCTAGGAATAGGCATCTGTCTACATCCAATCCCCCCCTCTCTAGCGGCAAGTCATCTCGCCCAAACAACACCAACATGGTCTCATCTAACTGATCTTCTCTCAACTTCTCCTCGTACACTAACCATCCCACTATCGGTAACCTCAGGATCTGCCACACATCCTCTAGTGTCACAGTCATCTCTCTAGTCAGCAAATGAAATGTCGACGTGGCCGAGCTCCACCTCTCTATCAAGGCTGTTAACATCGCTCGATGAGCCCTCATCTCAGGAAACTACACAAAGTGCAGTAACCCTATCCGCTCCAAAGCTACATAATCCGCTCCGGTCATCGCCTTAATTGACGATGCTAACGCCTCCGGCCTCTGCTCATGAGTCACACATTCTACCAAAATCCTACCAAAAAAAATTCTTTTATTAAAAATCTTCATCTCAAAATCCTCTTCCTCCTACTTTTTTTTCTCTCTCCTTCTTTCTCTCTTTTCTCTTCTTGTCCTATCTTTCTTTCACCCCTGCAGTGGGACAGACCCGCCCTCGGCCTACCGGGGAGGACTTGCACGTGGCTTGCTGGGCTAGATCCACCCCCTGTAGCGGGGCGGATCCGCCCCCTGCAGCGGGGCGTATGCACCCTCGACCGGACGGGGCGTATACGCCCCTACAGCGGGGTGGCGGCCCCGTAGTGGTCCGCCCGCACCGGGCACCACCACCGCCTCCCACGGTGGCGCGGCCGAGTCGACCCCTCGCCGGGGCAGCGACGGTGCTAGTCCGCCCCTGTAGTGGGGTGTTTTCGCCCCCGACCAGGGCACCCCCACCCCCCCCCAGTGGCGTGGCCGGGGCGGCGGCGCTGCTGGTCGTAGTGGTGTTGTCCGCCTCGCCATGGGGTGGACCCGCCCCTGCAGCGGGGCGTATCCACCTTCACCCACGGCTGGGGCGGCTCCACCTGTCGAGGGGCATATACACCCCCCTGACGACGTTTTTCTCCCTCCCCCCAAAAAACATATATTTTTTAAAAAAAAATTATAGTCTATTTCCTACCCATTTCTTCATTTTCTCCCACCCACAAAACCCATGTTTTACATTTTTGCTAAAATTATGATAAATGCATTAAAATTTCAAACTAATGCATGAGGGGCTTTGTTACTTACGTGGTGGGGCCCATCCTACTATCTGTACGACCATCGAACCTCATCTATCCGGTGGACGATCTTGGTGTCATTATCTCTTGGCATCTTCACTCCTTGTCTGCTTGCTATCTCTCTTCTTCTCTCAACTAATATAGTGCAAATGAGGTGAGGTAATTTTCAAAATTACCTTATATTCATTTTTAAAAGGTATTTTTACCTTTTATTTACCCTTTTATTCATTTGATTAATCTCTTCTCTTCCTGGGGCCTCCATTTGCACCTTGTTTGTTCGATTGACTTCGTTCAAAAGACAAACTTGCCTAATTTTTCGCCCTCTTTCCAGCTATACTATTCGTTTCTTCTTATCGAGATGTTGTCCGGGACCCTTCTTTTCCCTCGTCACCCTCTCGAGGGGGCATACCCTTCACATTTACCAATTTTCTCAGCTGTAATCAACCCTTTCCTGGATTGGGGCATATTCATCCATTACTCCGCTAATGCAAACAACTCAGGTCCTCCTCCCCACGCTGGGGCATCATTTTTCGATTAATTCCTCTATTGAGTCATCTACACTTTCTCTTCTTCGAAGCATAGTTATTCTAATGGTACTTCTAAGAGGGAAAAAATGTAGACATCCAAATTTGATCACTTCTATATGATAAAAATCGTCTATTATATTCATCTATTCCATTAACAGTGATTAAATAATTTATTTAATCATTATTTCATTTTCTGCCTAAGGTTCCTAAAGTATGTAATTAAATAAATTAAATACTTTACCTTACCCCCTTTCCTTCTCTAAATTAAATAAACATGAAAAATTATTTAATTTGGTCATTTAACCTATTTGGATTAAAACCAATTTTTAATTCCTTTTTTTCTTTCTCCTTGTCACATTCTCCATAATCCTCTTCTAATCTAGATTAAATTAATTAATCTGTGATAGGATGTGCACCACTTAATCAAGATTAAGTGTCACATCCTCCATAATCTTCCACTTGCCTCTAATCCCTCATTAATTATCTTAATCATGTGTTTGCACAACCTTAATCAGAATCATTAGCCACATTTAGCTTACCTTTTCTAGTCAACCTTCCCATTTACCATTTTTAGCCTGGACACCATTCCCCATGTGAATTTTTAATTCACATTTATTTAACCAAGGTTCCTCTCTTCCCCATGTGAATTTTATATTCACTTTGGTCTTCCCAAGTTCTTCCTCATCCCCCGAGCAAATGTGACATGTCATTTTACATGTGCCCAAGGCTTCTAAAACCTTGGACTTGTCACATCACCCACATGTGACAAATCTCTAGCTTTTTGGAAACCTCCTTTTATCCAATAAACTTTCCATTGAATGTAAATTTTTAATTTACATTTATTTTTCCCACACACTTCCCCTTTTCCCATGGAGATTTTTGAGGAATTCTAAAATTCCTCAAAAGTCTCTTTCATCCTCATTTGGGGATAAGAAGTTCTTTTTGAGGAAATCTTCTCATCCCCCAAGGTACCTCAAAGGTACTTGTCCTTCATCCACCTCATGTACTTCCCTTCCACCTCTTGTCCTTCTCTTCCACCTCATTTCCACATCACTCCACCCTAAGACATATCACCTTCCACATGTCAAGATGTGAGGGCTTGTGATTCCTCAACTCACCTTAGCTCTTCATCTTGATCTTTGCTGGATCAATCCCAACTGTTGAATTCTCTAGAGAATTCCAATTAGTCTATAAATATCCCCTCAATTCCCTCATTTTAGAATCAAGTCTTTTGCAACAAAACTCTTGCAAATTTGTCATTCAAGCTCTCATCTATCATAGCATTTAGCATCATCAATTCATATTGCATCCATTCAACCCCATTGCCATCCAAGGAGCACACAAGACTTCAAAAATCAAGGGCCAACCAAGGAAGCAACAACATGAAGGTGTAACAACAATCAATTTGTTTATCTTGCTTTCATATTGTCCATTTTCTTAGGCTAATCGTTGAGGTGCCATTTTATCTTGTTACATCTTCTCATTGCAATATTAGTTTTATCTAACATCTCACATTAGGAAGTAGCATTTTATTAGGATCACAGTATCCTTTGATAGAAATCAACCTATCAAACAAACCTTTACTTAATAGAAACACTAGTACAAAATATTCCTCTAAGCCGACTTTAATTGTAGTGTATCCTAAATTGATAGACACTAGGTCTTGATTTTTATCCTTTGAAAGAGATAGAGAAGTTCTCACTTAACATTAATGTCATCACACAACACACTTATGATTTGAATTTGATAGATTTTTCACCCTCCCGTAAAGGAGAGAACAAAATCTCACAATCTAAATAATCTTGTGTAAGTATGACACCTTGTGCTAAAAAAGAGATATCTTTGTCATAAAATAAAGGAACATATCCCATTATTGATCAAGAAAGTATATTGTCTAGACTCCTACAAGGTCATTTTGTTTCCCTTCCTCCAAGAACACGAAATAAATTTTATTACAAGAATTCATTTTGTGCATATCATAGAGTTCGTGGTCATTCTACTAATGAGTGCACGACTTTGAGTAATTGAATCCAACATCTCAAGGAGTGTGGTGCTCTTCCTTATTTTGAAACACCTAATTCCTTTAACTGATACTCAATTTCATCCTATTCATCTCATCCTTGATCTTCACTAAGTAGGGGCAAGGGGTTAGGTAGCCTTGTCCTCGTATGTCACTTGTTGTTGTCTCTTTTGGCTAGTTGATCACCTTTCATGTACATATAAGATCAAGCTTGGGATGTGGATGAAATGCCTTATGTTGTAGCTTATTGGAAACATATGAATTGGCATAGGGCTTTCCGAATAAGATCTCATGTCTTCTACTTTAAAGAAATTTCTCACAACAATGGTGTTAGAAACCACTTCAAAGTGGGGGCATACATCGACACTTTGTTTCATTGCATGATTTTCTTTCTTCCTATGATGTGTCCTTTTCTTGGCGGTGTCATTGGGTTTGACTTCCTTAGAGAGTGTGGTATTTCTTTGACTTGTCCTCTCTTGGAGACATTAGGCACAATGTTCCCTAAGAAGAGACCTTGCACAAATTAAGAAAAGTCCCTTTGAATGTACCTTACACTATTTTTCATTTACAACATCGATTATATGGCCACCTTGCATAACACACTTTGCATGCCTATGAAGCCATATTTTTCGTTGATGAGTTCCAAGCATACGGATATTTTCTTGCCTCATGAAGCTCAAATTTCATTGTTTGTTGATGAGCTCCAAGCATACAAAGTTTTTCTTCTCATGAAGCTCAAAGATCATTATTGCATGGTGCCTTATCAAATTTATCAGGAGGTATAACTTTGATATGGTTGAATGGCAAGCTGATCCGAGGAATGACTTTCCCTTAGCCACTCATGTGTATGTGTGATCACATATTGGTCGTGTGTGTCTCAGCTTCTTGGATTAATCACCCAACAGACAACCAAGATTTTTGTTGCCTCAGAGTGAGGGTGCATTTTTGGACAAATAGCCTAGATCTAATCCACATCATGTTGGACAACAGTCGAAGCTTGATCACCTCATTTTTATTTTTACTTGTTTTTTTTTCCTTCTTTTAGTTATTGACATTGCATGATCGTGTATCTTCATGTTGAATATCATACACCTTTTGTGTGTGCTTTTGTGCTTATTTCAGTTTGACTGAGGATCTTGGATCTTGGGGGCTTAACTGCGTCCTTGATCTTTGTTATTCTAGACCATTTGCATCAGTACACTTGGACCCCTCTTGAATTTCTACTTTAGTGTGAGTTTGAAGCAAGTTCATCCTTTCACTAAAGTTGGGGCTAAATGTGGGAACGAAAAAAGGTACTCATTTTCCTTGCTTAATTTGGGAGTAATCTATTTGTTATTTTTTAGGAACCAAACTTAATCTTACCACTCACCTATGAATCTTTTATAATTCAATTATTAGAAAGGGTAAGGACTTGACAACACACAAGTAAGGATTCTGAGGCCCTTACTTCTTCACTTTGGTCTCTATGAAAGCCAGTAGGGTATTCCTGAATATGTTCACATGATATTCATTTGATCAAGAACATTTTTGCACATCGACAGATTCCTATGAATATAAATAGACAACATTCATTAAATATTTGGTTGAACTTTAAACAAATTACTATCTATTGCAAGGAATAAAAGGGTACCTCAAATTGGTACATCGTAATTGAAAGTTTAATAGACGATTTTCATTCTCATTTCAAGCCCCTGGCCAAGCACATGACTAACTCATTCATCTTCAGGATAACCAAATGAAAGGACTAGTATATTTTCTATTGGGTAACAAAGTCATATTCATAATAACAAGTAAAACCTTAGCAGTTTGAACTAGAAATTGTTGGAGTATTGATATACTGCATTATAGTATTCAACTCACTATGCCTAAAACATAACTACTTATCAATCCTATGCTCTTTCCTTACAAATATGTGACCTCACTTTATCATTTAATCAATTCCTTGAATTGAAGTAGAAATGAAATCAATCATTCAATTAAAACAATCGCAGACAAATGAAAACATCATTAACCATTTCATTCATAATAAGGAAGAAAATTACATAGGAGAGAATATGTTTAGGAACTAAAATTTGCATTTATAAACTATTGCTATTGTAAAAATATTTGAGATCATTATAAATTGACTCACACTATAGACTCCTTACTAAACTATTCATCTATGCATTGATTTACATTCTACTCTTTCATAAGCTTAGTTTTTCACTTAGACCACTTCGAGACTCAAAAATCGAACCCCTGTAGCCAGTCTTAAAATCTATTTTATAGAATAAGGGAGCAACAAGAAACAAAATGAATTACAATTATATTTAATTTCACACACATTTTATTTCAGGTTTAGAACCTCCCAGATGATTACACTTAATCATTTCAGAACATGGGAGAGAAAAAGAAACAACTCCACGTGATTTGGTTGAAGCAGACTGACCAACCTTCAAAAATACATAGTTTGTTGCTACAATAGTGCCAAACTACCTTGTCCTTGTTGACCAAATAATATTCTCCATTAGTAGCCAAAGAAAAAACTTATATAGTACCTAGAAAAAGCATTCTTTCCATCGAAGTTAAGGATTCTAACACCTCTCCTTTACACTAGCCAAAAATATTTCCACATCAACATTAAAGAAAAAACACCATAGATATGTTGAAGAGGATGATCCTAATGTAGTGGCGATGGTGTCATCAAAGATAAAACAAGGAGGGGACACTACTATGAGTTGTTAGCATCAGAGTATACTCACCCACTCCTTGTTTGTGATGAAACTAGAGGAGCCATCACTCCTCCCTCATCAAATTCTTCATACAACACTAGAGAAAGAAGGTAATGGTTGTACTTTGGGTCAGTATCACCTCCACCATCCAAAGGGCTGTCAAAAAACTCAATGAGAGAATTATATCTCCCCAAGTAGGCCTTACAATACTTGTTTCTTTTCTTTTCTTTCTTCACAGGCTCAACTGATTCCTTCCCTTTAAACTTGAAAAATTCTTTTTAAATGGTCTTGCTTCTTAGGTGGTAACTATTCCTGACACCACCTCTCTTAGATTTCTTGTATTCTTTCTTCTCCTTTGGTGTTTCAAGAGCTCCTGGTATATTGATTTCATTTTCACGAGCATCATCTTGGGACTCAAACAGATTAAGTCTCCTAGAACTTTGAACTGGCTTGACAAACTCATTTGGCTTACTCATTTTCTCAATGAATATAATGAGAACAAGGAGACTCTTAATTTACAAAGAAACCTTCACAGTTTTACTCTTAAAAGGATTCTTGATGAATGATAACTCAAGCCTCCACAATTTCCATTAACTCATAAAGAAATTGTAGACTATAAACGCTCACCACCCTAGGATTCTAAAACCCATAAACTATTATAGTTGTAATTGAAACAAGCTAGTATGAGTATTTACTTACCTAGGGAAAAGTTATCATGATATGTCACCAACCTTTTACCAAAGAAACTCTTTACCAAAAATTTTATGGACTTAAGATAAATTTTCAGCTTATGATTGCAAATTGTGAAGAAAAATATGGATATCAATCCTCATTATATTGAGAAATGTAAGAGTGCCAACCATTAATAC
Organism: Sequoiadendron giganteum; assembly: GCA_007115665.2. NCBI lineage: Eukaryota > Viridiplantae > Streptophyta > Pinopsida > Cupressales > Cupressaceae > Sequoiadendron > Sequoiadendron giganteum. Next base: position 217,600,445 of record CM021104.1, read on the forward strand.
TCGAGGAAATCATGTGTGAGCGAGCTGAAAATCAGCTACTTGAAGTTTGAACCTCAGTCATCGATCACACATTGAGATAAATCAATAGATAATTACAACCAAGGAAATTAATTATGAGAAAGCTAATTGCATGCGCTTGACACCTTTTCCTAATTATAAAAGCCCAAGTGGATAGACATGCACTCTTTTTGCACATTTAATCACATACTTATTATTAAATAAATATTTTCATTTCATGTTTACCCACTCGCCCATGGGAATTAATCCACTTGCAACTCATCACGACAGAACAGTGGGGGGCGATCTTGTTTTAATCTTAGAATATCAACTCGTACTCTATCTTATTTCAATATCACCTTCCCACATGTACCATCATTTGACAAAATTGATGGTTGTAATCAAAAGCATTTCTCAAATCTTGAACATGTGCCAAAAGAAATTAGTTCTAATATGACACCATTTTACTCTTCATGTTGTCTTGGCCAAATTTTAGCAATACTTTATCTCCACTAAAGTCCATTTGAGCCATTAAGATATTCCATGTCACAGTCACCCATTGAGAAATGAGAGATATAATTGGGCCCCTCATGGGATGGTGAGGAGTGATCAAGATTGATCCATGTCACCAACCATCAATCGTTGATCTCTTTCCTCATAAAGCATTTTTTGTCTCCAAATCCTAGTGAGCCCCTCCATGAAGTAATAGGTGTCAATCCACCTGCTAGCCATGACATTTTATAAATACCAAATAAAATCAGACAGGTGGTGGGGAGCAGTCGAGATGAAACCACATCACCCAATGACCACTGTAGATTTTATTTTGATATCGCTCACAAATCACAAAAGGATATTGGTCCCACCAAATATAAATATCGCATGTCTTGCATCCGCTAGCTTGTGTGATTATTTTAATGAGAAATCAAATAGAGCGGGTGCATGGGGAATGGTTGATATTTTCTCATGATGATCAAATGGTCATTACATATCCAAAAATCTACACATGCCACAACTGTTATTTTTTAAAAGAGGGCCATCACTAGGAAGATGATGTTTAGGGACATGAATATATTTATTAAGACCCTAGGTAAATTTTCATAAAGGATTTAGACCCTAGAAAATAATGACAACATTTCAAAATGATCACGAGAACTGATCGATATCATTAGGACTTAGGGGTCTGTACAAGAATGGACTTGATAGCACTAGTCACAACTTAGAAAATTGAGAACTTGCATCAGATGATCAACACAAAAATAGAATGCCAATCAGGACTTTCAGACTTAATGGTTACTTTGGAAGGGTTTTAAAAACACAAATCAAAAGCACTAGTGAGGAACATAACCCTAAGCCTCAAAACAAGGGTTTAATCCAAATATTGTAAGACTTAAAATGGAACCAAAGAAAATTTTGGGGGTTCCATCAATGGCTCCTATTGGGGAAACATGCCTCTCGTGGGCATGGTGAGATCCAAGAATCTCAAGTTGAAGTAGACCAGGCACAAAAAACAAAACGAGGACCTACCTGGACAAGGCAAGAGGACCAGACCAAAACAACCAACATATGTATAGTATTTACATAAGCTACAAAACCTAAACCAAGAGATCCATTACCCATCTTCTTTGAAGCCTTCCTTTGAGGTGGAATTTTTCAATCTGTAGTCTACAATTCTACCAAGCTTCAACTTCACTTGGTGGCTCGAGGCCTCCAAAATTAGGGTTGATACTTGCCCCTATCAAAAACCTTGTTTTCTATTGTTTGTATCATGTCAAGGATGCAAATATTCTTATGGATCACCCACCTACTGATCATTTTGTGGCCACTACAATAAACCACTATGGACATATGTCTAAACTTATTACTATCATCATTAACCTTGTCCAACTGAAAACCATAATCGGATACTAACTGGAATCCATAATAAATGTATCATTTTGTCTTGTTCAATTCATTATCATACCCTATCAAGTTCTCCTCTAACAGGGTAGGGAATTTAAAATACTCATAATCCACTTGATCACTATCACCATAAGGGCTAATATCAAATTCAATTTTATCATCAAATTGGAAACCCTCATACATACTTCTTTTAAGATGAGTATTCAAGGACAAACATCTTATCCCTTTAGAGTGGTGCTGAAATTTTATTTCTATTATTTTAGGGTCATTTCTATCTAGCTTTTTTTCCACACCAAGCACACATTTAGTTTGTGGGATGAACAAGAAATATTCATATACAAACTTCTATTTAAATTGGTGTTCACATTCATTAGAAGTGTATAAACTAGTTATGCTACCAAATGCTCCACTTCCCTAGGAAATTGATTCATTAGATCCTATAGCATTCTTGATTTCATTCAGATCATGGCCATTTCCACAATAATAATTATCCATATCATCCCAGATATCAAAGAACATTTCAGTCTCAAGTTCCTTAACATACTCCAATCTTCCCTTCCAATTATTGCTCAACTTGAAACAAAATGCTTCAAAGGATGGATCAAATAGTTTAGGATTGATATGATCAATAGTAGGGTATTTAAATGCACCATCAATTGATAGGTTTGCTGACTCATATATGCAAGACTGGTTGCAACTTAAACATTCCTTTATGTTCAACCGAGCATATTTCTTCATTCCCTTCCTCAACAATTTTTTTGTTAAAAAGAATCATGTCCATCTCTGCCACAAAACTTGTACATCCCATTTTTGTTTCATACAAGCATTCAAGAACATGAGCCTGTTGGCTAACATCTCTAATCCCATCATTTTTAATACTGAATTCAGACTCAAGATGTTGGACACATGTACATTATTATCTTTAAATTCATCGCCAATCATATTTCCAAGATATTCTAATTTTGATGCCAATGGATTGCATTCCCAATATCCTTCACGTGGGATTTGTTTTTTTAATTGTAAGGGAAAAACCTTGTGAGCATCATTATTGTTATCTCCTTTTGGAAAGAAAAATTCCTTCATGTCATTCTCACAAAAAAAATTCATATTCCCCATGAGACTGAACAAAATTATCAATTTCATTATCTTGGTTATCAACCTTCAAAGGTACATCAATAGTACTTGAAAGAATAATAATGTCATCATCTGCACTGCAACACAAATATTCATCTTCTAAAACATCGTTATCTATTTCTTGGATCTAGATATTTGATCCTCAATAGAGAAACCCCCACTATGATCTTGAGACCTCATTGTTTGTATATAATCTTATCATACTTAGCCTCATCAACAATTATGATCCAACCAATTATCTGATCAAAATCTTGAGGTTTCAATTCCTTGGGCAAGGCACTGAACCCTGACTCATAAATCTCACAAAATATGTCAATGCATAATGAGTCTTCAAGTCTTAGCCTTTTGTTTATTTCAAACAAAATATCCAAAAAAAATTCTAGCAATTCATATGGTGATTCTCCCTCATATTTTTTCATGCTAGACAACCTTTGAAGTTTGAACAAAAAGCATCTGATCAAAAAATTTTAAATTGTGTTCAGGCTCATCTTGGATTAGTCTATGATTGACATGCTATAAAGTTGAACAAGATGAAAAATCAAAAGAATCATCATCTTGACCATCTTGTTCACCCTTATGAATCTAATTTACATGAAACTTGTTAGGAGGACGAACACTTGCAACCATATATCCCCTCATTATTGAATATTTCATATTGCTCTCAATATCCATAACAGTGTGGCATGCTTGATGCAATGTATTGGAATCATTATCCCTTATCAAATAACTCATCTCATTATCAAATGCACCTAGATAAATAATTAGACATTTTGTATCACTAGGTCTTATGTGTTCAAAAATATTTTTTACTGCTCTCACAAATTTGAGGTTAAAAATAGGGACCAACTCCTCTTCATCCCTTTGGATTTCCATAAATCTTTTTCTTGCCACATTTGGACTAACCCTTTCACCAAATTTTTTTGTAGATTCCATCATGAAGTCATTCCATGATGCTACAAAACATACTGGTAAATATGAGAACCAATCTCTAGCATCTTCTTTTAAAGACTGAGCAAAAAGCTTCATGACAATGTCCTCATATGCTATGTCAAAATCTACTATCAAATCCATGAATGCATTCAAATGTTTAGAATCTGACTCAAAAATTTGACCTGCAAATTTAGGAAAATGTTTCCTAATATCATTAGTAATTAGGTTTGGAAAACCTTGAATACCACTAAAGTCTAATGACCTATATCTCTCAATAGAGAAATTCCTTCAAGGGCATGATAAAGGTTGTATGTCCTACATATTTTTACTTGATGTTCCACAAGGAGGTACAAGGGAATAATGTATTTTTCTTGTATCCCTATTCAATATTTAAAAATCAACTTCATAGTTGATTATCTAATACCTCATTCCTTAATTCAATTATGACATTAAAGTATATATCTAAAATACATTCATTCTTTAAAGATTTCTAAGAGACGCATTTAAAAAGTAAGCATAATTCTTCTACCCATTATGGATATTACAAATTACACCTTAGAAGTATGTAAAATGACTATCACCCTTCCCTTCATTAGTTCTCAATTCAGTTAATAGCGAACACAATTTTTCCAAATCATTCAATATGGTTTTTCCACAAATTTATGCTTCATAAAGACCAAAACAGGGGAAGTACTTGGATGTGTTGTAACCACCTTGAAGAATGCTTTTGAAATGGAAAATTTTATAGATATGAAGCCTTCATCACTATTTCATCCAGTTTTGCATAGAGTGGCCAATCTCTATTTTTAGAGGAACAAACTTCAACAATATCAAAATTATTTCACAAGTCGATTTCGCTTTAAGCTTCCTTAATCATCAAAGTCACACATAAGTCCTTTATAATTTCTTATTTTGTCTCCAACAACTTTTCATTCCATTTTATTGGATTCTCTCAAATAATTCACACTGGCAAAAAGATCTTCAGAGTTGCCACCCACATCTAGTGAGAAGTTCTAAGATTATTCGTGGAATTGTGGTAGATCTTGACAATATTTGCAAGTTTTCAAAGGAGACAACAAAATCCTTCAACATCTCAGAGGATTGACTTATTGACACAAAGATAGGCTTGGCAATACAATTATCTAACCAATATTTGACTCTTTAAGGAAAGATGATCTTCTATTAGAACTTTCTTAGGTCAGTCCCCAGCAAAGTCGCCAAATCTGTTGGTTAGTTTTTAGGAACCAAACTTAATCTTACCACTCACCTATAGATCTAGCAAAATTCAATTATTAGCAAGGGTAAGAACTGGCCAACACACAAGTAAGGATTTTGAGGCCCTCACTTCCTCACTTTGGGCTCTGTGAAACCCAAGAGGGTAGTCTTGAATATGTTCACATGATATTCAATTGAACAAGAAAATTTATGCAGACAGATAGATTCCTATGAATGAAAATAGACAAAATTCATTAAATATTTGGATGACTTTAAATAAATTACTATCTATTGCAAGGAATAAAAGGGTACCTCAGATTGGTGCATTGTAATTCAAAGTTTTTTAGATGATTTTTATTCCCATTTCAAGTCCCTAGCCAAGCGCATGACTAGCTCATTTATCTTAAGGATAACCAGATGAAAGGACCAACATATTATCTATTAGGCAATGGATTCATATTCATAATAACTGGTAATAGCTTAGAAATTTGAACTAGAAATTGTTGAACTATTGATATACGACATTATAGTATTCAAATCACTATGCCTAAAAGGTAACTACTTATCAAACCTATTATCTTTCCTTACAATTGTATGATCTCACTTTAGCATTTAATCAATTCCTTGAATTCAATCAGAAATGAAATCAATCATTCAATTAAAACAATTGAAGATAAACAAAACAATCATTAACCATTTCATTCATAATAAGGAAGAAAATTACATAGGGGAGACTATGTTTAGGAACTAGCATTTTGATTTATAAAATTTTGCTACTGTAAAAATATTTGAGATCATTATAAATTAACTCACTCCCTAGAATCCTTACTAAACTATTCATTTTTGCATTGATTTAAATTCTATTTTTGGTTTAGAAACCTCCCATATGATTACACTTAATTATTTTAGAACATGGGAGAGAAAAACCATTGTTGTAGTAGCGCCAAAAAACCTTGTCCTTGTTGATCAAAGAAGATTATCCATTAGTAGCCAAAGAAAAAAACTTGTATACTACCTAGAAAAGGCATACTTTCCATCGATGTTAAGGATTCTAACACCTCTCTTTTACACCAGCCAAAAATATTTCCAAATCAGCATAAAAGAAAAAAAACCATAGATATGTTGAAGAGGATGATCATGATGTAGTGGTGATGATGTCATAAAAAAATAGGGTAGGCACGCTACTCTAAGTCGTCAGCATCCAAGTATGATCGTCCACTCCTTGCTCATGATGAAATTTGAGGAGCCATCACTCCTCCCTTGTCAGAATCCTCATATGACACTAGAGAAATAAAGTAATGGCCATACTCTGGGTTAGTATCACCCCCACCATTAGAAGGGTTGTCAAAAACCTCAATGGGAGAATTGTGTCTCCCTAGGTAGGCCTTATGATACTTGTTTCTTTTCTTTTCTTTCTTCACAAGTTCAACCAATTCCTTCCCTTTAAACTTGACCAATTCTTCTGAAACAGTCCTACTTCTCAGGTGGTAACTACTCCTAACACCACCTCTCTTAGAATTCTTCCATTCTTTCTTCTCCTTTAGTGTTTTAGGAGCTCCCAGTATCTCGATTTCATTTTTAGGAGCATCACCTTATGACTCAAATAGATTAAGTCTTCTAGACCATTGAACTAGCTTGATAGACTCATTTTTCATAATGAACAAAATGAGAACAAGGAGACTCTTAATTTGTAGAAAAACCTTCATATTTTTACTCTTAAAAAGACTCTTGATGAATGAAAAACTCAAGCCTCCACAATTACCATTAACTCATAAAGAAATTGCAGACTATAAACCCTCACCACCCCAAGATTCTAGAACCCATAAACTGATATAACCATAATTGAAACAAGTAGGTATGAGTACCTACTTACCCAAGGAAAATTTTATCATGATACATGTGCAACCTTTTACCAAAGAAAGTCTTTGTCAACCTTTTCACGGACTTAAGCTCAATTTTTAGCTTCTGATTGCAAACTATGAAGAAAAATATTGCTATCGGTCCTCATTATATTGAGCAATGTAAGTGTGCCAATCATTCATACTCAGGGAAATCTTGTGCGAGCGATCTGACAATTAGCTACTTAATTTTTGAACCTCAGTTGTCGATCACACATTGAGATAAATCAACAGATAATTACAATCAAGGTTATTAATTATGAAAAAGCTAATTACATGTGCTTGATGCCTTTTCCTAATCAAAAAATCCCAAGTGGATAGACATCCACTCTATCTGCACATTTAATCACATACTTAGTATTAAATAAAGCTTGTTGTGTCATGTTTACTGCTTGCCCATGGGAATTAATCCAATTGCAACTCATCACAATAGGACAGTGGGGAGTGATCTTGATTTAATCTTAGAATATCATCCCATACTTTTCCTTATTTCAATATCACATTCCTGCATGTACCAACATCTGACAAAATTGACGACCACAATCAAAAGCATAATTTCTCAAATCTCGAACACATGCCAAAATAAATTAGTTCTAATATGACACCGTTTTAGTCTTCATGTCATCTCGCCCAAATTTTAGCAATAATTTATCTCCATTAAAGTCCATCCGAGCCCTTAAGATATTGCACATGGCAGTTGCCCACTCACCCATTGAGAAACAAGAGATATAAGTGGGCCCCTCATGGGATGGTAGGGAGGGGTCATGATTGACCCACATAACCCGCCATCAACCGTTGATCTATTTCCTCATAAAGAATTTATCGTCTCCAAATCTTGGGAGGTCCCTCAATGAAGAAATAGGTGTCAATCCTCCCGCTAGCCTGTGAAATTTTATAAATATGAAATAAAATCGAACAGGGTGGTGGGGAGCGGTTGGGATGAAACCACATCACCCAACGACCATCGTAGATTTCATTTTGATACCACTCACAAATCACAAAAGGATATCAAGCCCACCAAATATAGATAACATATGTCTTGTGCTCGCTATCTCATGTGATTATTTTAATGAGAAATGAAACAAAGTGGGTATGCGGGGAATGGTCAATATTTTCCCGCAATGCTAGAACGGTCATTACATAACCAAAAAATTGCATGTGATGCAAATGTTAGTTTTAAAGAGGGCCATCACTAGGTAAATGATGTTCGAGGACATGAATATATGGATTAAGACCTTAGTTAAATTTTCATAAAGGATTTCGATCTCAAAAAATAATGACAACATTTTAAAACAACCATGGGCACCGACCGATATCATTAGGAATTAGGTATCGATAAAAGAAAAAACTTGATAACATTAGTCACAACTTATACAACTAGGAACCTACATCAAAAGGTCAACAATAAAATAGAATTCCAATCAGGACTTTCAAACTTAATGGTTAATTTGGAAGGGTTTTAACAACACAAACCCAAAGAACTGGTGAGGAACATAACCCTAAGCCTCAAAAAAAGTGCATTGCAACACTTAAAATGGAACCAAAGACAATTTTGGGGGGTTCCATCATAATCAATGATAAATTGGACTTGATATTGCCTTGATCTAGTGTTGTGATGTGTTTTACACATCCACATTAGGTTTTGGGTCCTTTTAAAGCTAAATAAACTTAACTTTTCATTAATTTAGTATTTTAAAGTGTATTTATTTACACCTTCACATTAAATCTAGGAGACTTGTAAACTAAGTGGACCTAATTTAGTGTTGTTATGTGTTTTACACATTCACATGGGAGTTAGGCCCCTCTTGAGCTAAATTGACCTATTTCTGCCTTAATTTAATGTTGTAAAGTGTATTTATTTATGCTTTCACATTTAATTTTGAGACCTCTTGCATTTATGACCTTAATATAATCATCAATAGGCCCAGGCTAAGACCCTATATTATGTATCTTGAGGTATATTTTAACCAAAATACTAACATAGACCTCATATAAAATTAATTTCTTCACTCCCCAACATTCTCAATTCAAATAGGCCTTATGAGACCCATATACCACCTTGGGCATATGAGTCCCATCCAGGTGGAACCCATATTCCATAGATGGTGTATGAGTCCAATTTGGTCTATTTTTAAGGTATTGAGTGGGAAAAACTAGGTTTTAAGTTAATCAAATTTCATGTGTGTCGACCTTTCGTATCTAATACATGGGATATTAGATGGATTTCTTATATAAACAAGCTTTCAAACCATTATTTCATAAGACCTATATGTTATCAAGTCAAGCACTCAAGAGTTAAGCATTCCAAGACTTTACAAGATCATCAAGAGAGCATTCAAGATCATTTCTAAGAAATTGAAGGGCATAATTCTTCATCAATTGGTGTAGAAATTCAAGATCCATCATCATGTCAAGTATATCAAGCATCAAATATTTTATTGATCTAGTGTTGAGATGTAGCATTGAAGATCCAAGATCAAACATTATTCTACAGCTATTGTCAAGGTCAAGATCTACATCCTTCATGGTCATTTCATGTTTAGTTTCAAACTTACAAGACATCATTTACAAGGCATCATTCAAGGTATCATTATTCATGTTTCATGTTTAATTTCCTTGTTTCATTTTTTCATCATTAGGTTTAATTACCTAAATGGGGTTTGACCAAGGTGAACTCCCATTCACGAGCAATCAACAAGTTTTTCTTCTCTTTGCATGTGTGATTATAGATATAGGTGTCTTGGAGAATGAAGGATCAATGAAGATTAGGTTACAAGCTTGGAGAATTTTTTTGGAGATTTCCCCTCACATGTAAGGTTGTAATCTTCACTAAAAGGTCATCTACGGATTTGAAATCAGGGTTTCAGATCCAAAAATAAAGTTGAACAAAAAGAGCAGATATTGAAGACAAGATTCAAAATTTAAAGTTCCAAAAAATGCTAACTGGACTCATTCACTAGTCCAGGCATATGAGTCCCATTTTAGGTCATATTTTAGATTTTGGCCGTTTTGGATACCCTTTTTTTGGAAACCCATTCCTACAGAGAAACCCAAATCTGGGCACCCAAACTAGTGAATGAGTCCCAGTAGGTGTAAATTTTAGGTTATTTGGAATTTCAAGCCTCCATTCAAGCTTTCTTAGGTTTTCAAGTGCGTGTCTCTAATTTTACAACTTTCTATTATGATTTACATGCATTTTTAGGTCATTTAGTGAATGTTTGCATCACACTAGGTTCAAGCATTTTGATTTGCATTGCATTTGTCTTTCCAAACCCTAGCTTGGTGGTGAACCCCTCATTCAACCTCATTAATCTCTAAACATACCCTAGGAAATTCCCTTAGTAGATCTATTTCCCCCATTATCATCATTTGATTAAGATCTCTAGGGAATCCTTGAATGTGGAGTATAGCAAGCTTGTTTCCCTAGGTCCTAAACTCCAGTGGCAATAATTTTATATGTTTCATGATACATTCGTTGATGTTATGATGACACAAGTTGGATCTCCTTTAACTAGTGTGTCTCCTAAGTCACCTCCCATTAGTGAACCACATAAAAAGAAAGTAAGAAGAAATCTATTGAGTTCTATAATGCAACTTGCTAATAATAATGTTTCGCAGCAATCGAGTTATAATACAATTTCTCAAACATATAAACAACCAAAAACTAATCCTACTTCATTACCATTGTCTCAACACATTCTTCTTAGTGCTCCTCATCCACCTTTACATAATGTGGTTGAAGACCTTAAAAATACTCTTGCTAATATATCCTTATGTCATCTTATTCAAATATCACCTACATACAATTGGCTATTCTGAGGAATGTTACTAATGAAGTAGGACGAGATCCAATCTTCTATGAATTTGAATGATGTAGCACCCTCCTTTCATCATATGCAAGTCAAACAGTCAGAAAACACCTTCCCTAAACATGAATTACCCTCACTTGAGATTCAAAACAAAAATTAATCCTTGATGATAAAGGTAATATTTAATGAAAGAATAGTTAGCCACACTCTCATAGACAATGGAGCAGGTCTTAATATTTGTAGCATTGATGTCTTAGATGAAATTGGTGTGAAGAAGAGGCTTATTTATGACTTCAACAATGTTAATAGTCAGCCATTAGGAATGATGGGTAAGTGTAAGAAGTTGAGTCCACGAAATGTGGAATTTTTTGCCTTAAGCGAAAAATGAAGTCGGTATTGTAAAAACAGGATCCCAATTTTCATAAAAAAGATCCCGATTTTAAAAAAATAGGATCCTGTTTAGGTTCGGGATCCCAAGCCTAAATTCAAAATGGGATCCCATTTATAAGAGGGTCCCAAACCGACGAACATGAAACGGGATCCCAATTTGTAAAAAGCAGGATCCCGATTTTTAATTTAAATTCGGATCTCGTTTTGAGATAGTATTTATTTTTTTTAAAAGACTCATTTCATTTTGTACAGGATCCTGAATTTGTCTGGTGGACAACAACGAGAGTGAAGCGAGTTGTAGGTATGCTACCACCCTGAATTTTATTGTTTTTTTCATGGTTTTTTGAAATTTTTAATACAATAATGTGTGTTAGCCCATTTTTATTCAATTTATTTACCATTTTATGCATTTTATTTCCCTGTAAAGTAGAAATTATTATTTGTAAAATTAGATGAAAAAATGAAAAGAAACCCTAAATAAATTGAATAGAATGCAAAAAATCAACCTTAAATTGTATGTTATGAACAAATTTTTTCTTTTGAAACCTACATTATTCAATGCTACCAAAAAAAATTGTTGTTGAAAACCCTAATTGAACTTGGAAACAAAAAAAATTGCATTGAAAAAACCCTAAATTGAAATGAAATAAAAAAATTGCATTTGAATTTAATCCTAATTGTTTTTTGAAACCCAAGTTCAAATTAAAAAAGGATTTGAAAATCCTAGTTTCAAATGAAACAAAAAAATTGCATTAAAAACCCTAATTGCATAGATTGAAACCCTATATTGAATTCAAACAAAAAAAATTGCTAAAAACATAAATTGAAATCAAAGAAATCATTTTTCATTTGAAAACCCTAATTTCGAGCTAAACAATATTTGATAATGGAAAAAATTATTTACATTTCTTAAATATTTTAAATTTCATTTGCATTGTATAGAGAATTTACAATTTGTTAAAATTTACTTTCAATGTTAAATTATAATTAGATTAGAAAATAATATGTTAAATAATAGTTACAATTCATAAATTATCAATGTTTGTTTACAAATTTAGTCAGCAAATTCGGAAATCCACACTCAATCCATTTTCATTTGTCACTTAATTAGATAATATTTGCATCTATCTTAGTCATGCCTTGTTTCCATTTCTTTTTTGCATGTGTTGTCTCTTGTCTTTCGACAATCTTAACTTTCATTCTAGTCAATTAATTGTTAATTAGGCTTCTAGTTTCTAGTCTAAAATCTCAATTTGCACTTGTCACCTAGACACTAAAAGAATCTAAATATTTTTATTTTCTAAATTATTTTCTAGGTTCTTTCAATTCCAAACAATCAAAAATAAAATAACATAATTCAACATTAACTAATTTTATTATGTACATTTTACATCAAAAATTCATTTAAGTGGGAAATATTAATGAGAAAAATGTTAAATAAAATAATCTTATATTCAATTAATAAAATATCAAGTTAAAATATACATCAAACTCAATCTTTATAATCCATAATGTGTTTCTATTACAAAAATAGTCAATCTACTCATAAAATCAAAAATATTCATAAACTAGTTAGTCTATTACCCTAAACCATAAACCAATGTCTTAAGGGGTCAGGTAATATGACATTTCTTAAGGGGGTCAAATAAGTTATGAAAATTTGGTGAATTTTCCGAATGCAACCAAATTTAACAATTTGATAAGATTGTGCAAGATTATAATATGAATGAGATTTCATGATCGAGGTTGGTCAATCCAAACAAGAGCTATCTCAATCAACTATTCCACAAGAAAATGTTGTTCACTAACTTGCAATTCCATTATTCCAAGGGCCACCCAAACTTCACCCTAAGTTCCTTAAACCCTAAACCCTAGAGCATTCATTTTATCCTAGGACCTTAAAATGAAATTTGGTTGCCTTAGGAAACTCCACCAAATTTTATTCCCTTAAGCCATGCCATTTTGTCCTAGGACCTTACTACATAGATCCAATTAAGCCATCCTATTACCCTAAACCCTAAACTCTAAACTCTAAACTCTAAACCCTAAAGCCATCATTTTTTCCTAGGCCCTTAATGAAATTTTGTTGCCTTGGGAAACTTCACCAAATATTATTCACTTAAGCCATGTCATTTTGTCCTAGGACCTTAGTATACATAGATCTCCTTAATTCATCCTATCACCCTAAACTATAAATCGATGTCTTAAGGGTTCCTAATATGACATTTCTTAAGGAGATCAAATTAGTTCTAAAAATTTGGTGAAGTTACCCAAGGAAACCAAATTTAACAATTTAATAAGATCATGCAAGATTATAATAAGAATGAGATTTCATGATCTAGGTTGGTCAGTCAAAACAAGAGCTATCTCAATCAACTATTCCACAAGAAAATTTTGTTCACTAACTTGAAAGTCCATTATTCCAAGGGCCACCCAAACTTCACCCTAAGTTCCCTAAACCATAAACCCTAAACTCTAAAATCTAAACCCTAAACACTAAAGCATTCATTTTATCCTAGGACCTTAAAATTAAATTTGGTTGCCTTAGGAAACTTCACCAAATTTCATTCCCTTAATCCATGTACTTTTTTCCTAGGACCTTACTACATATATCCCCTTAAGCCATCCTATTACCATAAACCCTAAACTCTAAACTCTAAACCATAAACCCTAAAGCCATCATTTTTTCTTAGGCCCTTAATGAAATTTGGGTTCCTTGGGCAAGTTCACCAAATTTTATTCACTTGATCCATGTCATTTTGTCCTAGGAAATCACTACACATAGATCCTCTGAAGCCATCCTATCACCCTAAAATGTAAACCAGTGTCTTAAGGGGTCCTAATATGACATTTCTTAAAGGGATCAAATAAGTTCTGAAAATTTGGTGAAGTTGCCCAAGGCAACCAAATTTAACAATTTAATAATATCATGCAAGATTATAATATGAATTAGATAAATCATGATATAGGTTGATCGATTTATATTTTAGGGTGATAGGATGGCTTTAGGGGATGTATGTCTAGTAAGGTCCTAGGACAAAATGGCATGGCGCAAGTGAATAAAATTTGGTGAAGTTGCCTAAGACCTTAATGAAATTTGGTGGCCTTGGGAATCTTCACCAAATTTTATTCACTTAAGCCATGTCATTTTGTACTAGGACCTTACTACATAGATCCCCTTAAGCCATACTTCAGGATGTCTTAAGGTGTCCTAATATGACATTTCTTAAGGGGGATCAAATAAGTTCTAAAATTTTGGTGAAGTTTCCCAAAAAAACCAAATTTAACAATAATATAAGACCGTGCAAGATTATAATATGAATTAGATTTCATGATCTAGGTTGATCGATTTATGGTTTAGGGTGATAGGATGGCTTAAGGGGATCTATGTCTAGCAAGGTCCTAGGACAAAATGGCATGGCTCAAGTGAATAAAATTTGGTGAAGTTTCCTCAGACCTTAATGAAATTAGGTTATTTATATATTAATAGCTATTTTTTTTTCATTCAAGTAACATGCCTTAGAAATAAATGAGGCTTACACATTTTATCATTTGTATTAAATTAGGCCATTTATATTGAATGGTTTAAGCGTATTTCCTAAACATGTATCTTACATTTTGAAATTACAAATCTAATGCAGGTTCACTTATATCTTAGAGATCACATGGATTGATTCAATAATATTCCTAATCCACCTCCATGCCATCCATCTCCACCGCCTTCACCTCCACCTCCACCCACTCCACCTCATAACCCCCCACCTCCACCACCTGAAATAGATGGTGCTCACTTGCAAGCATGAATCAATGCCAATGTTAGAACCATCCAAGATCAAATCAAAATTATTCAAAATGAAGAATGTATCCCACCACCTTTGAGGATGATTGCATCTAGGATGCAAACTGTTGTTGATGGATGATTGCATCTAGGATGCAAACTGTTGTCTATGGATGGGATCTTAGATGAGCATCAACAATGGCTAGAGGAGAGGATAACTTTTGATTCTGAAAAGGAAAACACAAAATAATGAAGAGATGCAGTAGAGAGCCACAGCAATTTATAAATTCAGACAATTTGATAGATTATAGTTATGAATTTATGAATTTGATTTGATGGATATTTTGTGTGATGAATTTATGAATTTGGTTAGATGGATACTTTTAGTGACATGAATTTATGATTTTGGTGGAATTTATGAACTTATAATGATGAATTTATAATAGTATATTTTTTGTGACCATCTACTAGATCGTGATTTCTCATGTTTGAAAAATATAATATATATATGTGTTAAGACATAAAATGAGATTTTTGTGAATGTTTCAAGTTTATTTTTTTGTATGTACATGTATTAAAATTGCGTAGTTCTAGATCTTAAATTTTTAAATTTGTATGTATGTACATAGTTTCTAGTTGAATGATGTATACATGAAAATTATGCATCGTATTTTTTATTTTAAATGTATGCACATGGTAAATTTTGAAATTTGTATGTATGTACATAGTTTAGTTGAATGATGTATGCATGCAAATTATGCATC
This sequence comes from Sequoiadendron giganteum, assembly GCA_007115665.2. Taxonomy (NCBI): domain Eukaryota; kingdom Viridiplantae; phylum Streptophyta; class Pinopsida; order Cupressales; family Cupressaceae; genus Sequoiadendron; species Sequoiadendron giganteum. The sequence continues at coordinate 217,616,259 of CM021104.1, forward strand.
GTATTTTTTAATTTAAATGTATGCAATGTTAAATTTTGAAATTTGTATGTATGTACATGGTTTAGTTGAATGATGTATGCATGCAAATTATGCATCATATTTTTTATTTTAAATGTATGTACATGTTAAATTTTGAAATTTGTATGTATGTACATAGTTTCTAGTTGAATGATGTATGCATGTAAATTATGCATCATACTTTTTTTATTTTAAATGTATCCACATGTTAAATTTTGAAATTTGTATGTATGTACATAGTTTAGTTGAATGATGTATGCATCGTATTTTTTATTTTAAATGTATTTACATGTTACATTTTGAAATTTGTATGTATGTACATAGTTTAGTTGAATGATATATGCATACAAATTAAGCATCGTATTTTTTATTTTAAATGTATGTACATGTTAAATTTTGAAATTTGTATGCATATTCTCAAGTTCAATACATGTATGTGTGTATGTATATGTATGCACATCCTATTTAAACAAATTTGCATGTACGTTTCAAATTAAACTATTTCTTGTAATTTTGTAAGTTTGTATGTTAATTTTGTATAATTTAATGTAGGTGCACTTATATTTGATATCATGGATCAATTTAACATTGATGATATCATCAACCCAACACCTCAGCAACCTCCACCTCCACCCCAGGATCCATCCCCCCTCCACCTCGTCCACTTAATATCCCACCTCCACACCAAGCTCCCCCTCCCCCTCCACCCCCTCCACCCCCTCCACTTAATATACCACATCCACCACCCATTGGATCTGATGAGGCTCGCTTAGGAGCATGTATAAATGATCAAGTGGCATCCATACAAAATCAAATCAATGTTATGCAACATCAAGCATTGATTCCACCACACGTGAGACATTTTGCATTTGCGATGCAAAATGTTGTGGATTCCATTAGGACTATTGATTCTAATCTAGATAAGCATCGATGGGAAAGAGAGCATATGAGAAAATTTTATGCATACAATCTCTCTTATAAACAAATTTTAGACTTTAAAATAAAAAAATCCCATCTAGCCCCTTACTTTATCGACCCTGTTACTCGGCAGCCCATTCCTCCTGGCAATAAATCTAGAATATCCATGAGGTGGTGTATACATCCACAAATGAGTGAAATTTTTTGGGATCGATGGTATATGGTATTTGATAGTCCACCACATGCTAATTTTGAGGCCCCATTGTATTTTTTGAGGAAACTATATGTAGAGATTGTTATGGGGCAAAAACCTAATTATTTTGATTGTAAATCATTTCAGGGTGTTGGTAGTAGCATTCCACAAGATAGGTTAGGGGTAAGGGTTGATCCCCAATGCCCCATCCATGTGCAACCTCTTGTTTCTCCTCTTGGTCCTACCATTCCCACACATGTCCATCAATGTGCAGTGGTATCGAAATTAGGATCCCTTAGTATGCTCGCAAGAGACCTTGATCAACATGCTTATGTGATAGCGGGTAGGGAGCATAGAAATGATGATGATATGGAGAAGTGTTTTATGGATTTGGTCTTAGTACCACTCCAAGAGTGTCGAGACCACATGTATGTACTAGTTTCCATCAATTATGCTATGGACTCAATTAGGCCACACCTAGTTCAGGTGGATGTGGAGATTCTGGTGGTTCATCTGGTCACCTCAGTTCATTTGTAGAATTTCTTGTAGTAGACCAACACCCTAAGGACACTATGAAACAGGTATAAACATGCATCTACATGTTGAATTTATAATCTAATTTTAATGAATGTATATATCAAAGAAAATTTTGCAATACATTTTAACAATAAAACTATTTGGTGTATAGATGACACTAACAATGGGGAAATCATTTTCTCCATTAGTACATACATTGACACCAGTCCTAGTTGGCAACCCTTATGGAGAATTTTGAAATTTCAAATTTTCAAATTATAGATTGAACAAATTTTAACTTGAGTTTTAAATTGTATAATTGAATCATGAACATGTGTTTTAAATATTTATTTTGGTTTATGGGAGTCAATCGACTTCCAGATCAATTCCACTCGAGGGGTTGTTGAGCACTCCTCCATTATTGAGTGTCGCAAATTAGGGGCAGGTACATTTATATTGTAATTTTTTTAACTTACATTAGTATAGTTACAATTATGAATTTTGAATTCAAATATATCAAATGTGCATGTACACTTGCAAATATTATAAGTGTTAAATATCTACATGTATGTATAGGTTGATACGACAATGACAATGACAATCAGGCAAACACTAGATGTTGCGGCTACTCGTGAGGACTCTGAATTTCAGGTTGTTTAAAAAAAATTCTACACAAAATGTGCAAACTTGAATATATATTTTAGCCTAATTCAAGTATACATGCTTTAAATTTGATCTTGTAGGACTTTGTTACTGCACTTAATATATTGGTTTCATGCACTTAATATATTAAATAAATGATGGACTTTATTATTGTTCAATTTTAGTTTACACATGTACATTTATGTATTTATGTTCATAGTCAAGACATTAGTGCATAGGACATTAATGTGAAAATAAATATAAATATGAAATTAAAGATGACATTAATAGGACATTTTAATATTTGTACTTTACAAATTTAGAGATCCATGTACATGATATACATGATATGTACATTCAATAATTAGTGATAATTGGTTAATGAAATTATTCAATTCATGTCCTAATGGGATGTCTCAAGGGGTTCTGATAGGATGTCTTAAGGGTTCCTAATAGGTTGTCTTAAGGGGTCATAATACACAAGTTGCATCTAATAAAATAAGAAAAAAATCATAATCTACAAACAAAATCAATCTGTTTATATACCACAAAGGATGAAATTTTAAGAAATAAACAATACCATACAAGATTAGAGAACAAGATCATTAATAAATTCTATAAACTAAACATAATTTATAGGTTGTCTTAAGGGGATGTCTTAAGGGGTCCTAATGCGATGTCTTCAAGGGATCAAAGAAGAGTATAAAATAGGACAATCAATGTGGTCTACATGATGTAGAATTTCCTTAAAGACTAAAAGATATATTAGTCCATTAGTCATTTCGTTGGATTCTAATCAAGCATGTTTATGTTCATGGACATCTAGTTGAAGAATAATTCCATAGAGATAGGGTAGTAGACATTTCTCACTTGGTACTAATTATTTATCCCTTCTTTCTATGATGAATAGTGCTTTAAATTTATCCTAACAATTAAATGATGAAATGAAACACCTAAAAATATGTTTCAAAATCTTCCATAATAGAACTTTATCTAAGTGAACATTTGTTATGGAAATTCATAAGCTCAATGCATTTGTATTAACAACCTCCCCAAATAGATCAACATGGTAAGAATAAAAAATCTTTTAAGGTTCATCTCCTAGGCTTTAGGTCCCATGGTTTATGCTTTAGGATTTGTAGGGTTCATGAGATACTTAGAATAATAAATCTACATGGGTTAATGGTTTAGGGTTCATCTCCCACACTTTAGGTCCTATGGGTTATGTTTTAGGGTTTGTAGGGTTCATGAGATGCTTAGAATAACAAATCTATATGGGTTAATGGTTTAGGGATCATCTCCTAGGCTTTAGGTTCTATGGTTTATGGTTTAGGGTTCCTAGGGTTTTTTAGGGCTCATCTCCTTGGCTTTAGGTCCTATGGTTTAGAGCTCATCTCTTAGGCTTTAGGTTGACCTCATAGAATGCAAATCCCATTTCTTAACCTCATAGGATGCATTCATTATAAAATGGATTTGAAACCTTTTTAATCCAATGTCATTGAAAGGCATATGAACTATTTTCAAGGTGAGGAAGCAGAGACAATGAATAGGTACTGTGAGAAAAATTCTAATAGGTCCTATGGTTTATGGTTTAGGGTTTCTAGGATTTTTTAAGACTCATCTCCTTAGCTTTAGGTCCTATGGTTTAGAGATCATCTCCTAGGATTTAGGTCCTATATTTACACATCATGCAAAGTGTTAGAGAAAAATTAAGAACATAAAAGTCCTCTTCACCTCATGTTCCACAAAAAACACTAATTTATAAGATTTCAAAACAAATAATAGCATCCAACACTAATTTATAAGTTGTCAAAACAAATAATAGCATCCAACACTAATTTATAAGTTGTCAAAACAAATAATAGCATCCAACACTAATTTATAAGTTGTCTTAATGGGATGTCTTAAGGGGTCCTAATATGGCATCTTAAGGGGATCAAAGAAGAGTATAATTAAGTATAGATATTAAGTGATATAAAAAAGTACTATACTTTAGGGTGAGTCATCATAACAAATGATATAATTAAGTATAATATTTAGGATATTTTCTAATTATGACACATCTTAAGGGGGTGTCTTAAGGGGTCCTAATACGACGTCTTAAGGATATAATTGATTTGATAGTAATTTATACATGATATTTAGTTATTATACAATCAAATATAAAGTTTCAAAGTACGAAAACATGCACATTTAACAAACAAAATATATAGAATATTGATTTTGATAGATAGAAGTACAAAGTATAATTGTGTATGTAAATGGATTTGTAATTTTTACATATATGTCATCTAAAAATAATATTTACAAAATTTGGCTATGCCATCTCAAGAACATCTCAAACTCGTGCTCAAAATATAGTAGGTCTTCACGCCACCTGATATCAAAAAGGCACAAGCAATATCAATGAAATCATCAAAACATACACATTTTAGTTTATATAAAACTATCTATATGTACACAACTCAAGTACCTATATTTAAAATTATTCCACACATGTGTGTAGGTTGAATCCAGGCATCCTCTCCTTTTTGTTTCAAAGTACGAGATCAATGCAATGATGGCTTAAGGATACAAAAAAAGATAATAAATCAATTTTAACTATTAATGTACAAGCACTATCAATATATAAAAAAAACATGTATTTAAATATAATTTAACTTACCTATTTTTACCAAGTATTCCATGTTGTCTAGGTTGAATCTGCATGGACTCTCTTTTTTTGTGATTATGGCTTAAGGATCTATAAAAGGAAAATTTAAATCAATTTCAACTAATAACACACTTGAGCAATATGAAAACATGTATTTTATATATTTAAAAGGACTTGATATAAAACTAAAACTATATTTACTTGTATTTACTTATTCCATTGTACCATATGCATCCTCTCTTTGTTTCAACACATCTATGATTGTCTCATGCTCTTCAATAGAGATTGTCCATAGCACTTTATTTGTAGTTCTTCCATGATATCGATCTAGTTTTATATTTGTTACCACCACCAAATGTGAATAGTGTATAATCCTTTTATGTGTTTCATAATCTTTGAATGCAAGTAGACCATTCTTCCTTATTAGGTATTTTAATAGCCAAGTTCCAACAACCACTATTGATACTATTCGAAAACATGAAAACCATAATAAAATAAGATCTCAAAATTTTATTAATGGGATCAAAGACTTGTTCTAAAAATTTATTTAAGGCCCGATCAAATACTTGTTAACTATCAAAATTTTCTTAAAAGGATGTCTTAAGGAAATCACCGTACCTGTTGGATAATGATAGCCATCATCATCTTCTCGAGGTGCTATTAACTTATGTTTAGTCTCTGCACAACAAGCCAATCAATATTATGTTTCCTCTTCATTCCCCTCAGGTGCAAGAACAACATACACATGTCCTACAAACAAATTTTGATTTAATTTAACTTGCACGTATCCATATAAATAATTTAGTATAACAAAATAACTTAATAAAGTGAAATAAAATTACATTAAATTACCTTCTTGTACAAGGTCTAAAACATGGTCATATTCTTCAGATGCAAACACTTGATCATTTTCTTCAATAGTTCTTTCATATTGATTGTGTGCTTATGCAGGTGTCAACGATCTTTGCTCCCACTCTTCAACCCATTCTATATTTTCACATGCTTCCCAATCTCTTGAGATACAATACTGACAAAAAAATGCAAGCTCCCTAGTCCAGATAGTCCATGTGCTTTTTTTCGAACTCCTAAATGAATGCCATTTAGTAGATCCATTGATTGTCTCACAGTCAACTCTAGGTAAAATATTCTCTTCTTCAACCAACCAAAAGAATCAACGAACTATAGAGTACTCACTTGAACCAGGTGTAGATAATCTTGTATTGCACCAATCCACAATCCCACGTGCATCTTTAAATTTTACTGCATCTTCAAATTTTAATTGTTCTCTAGCAAGAATCATTTTGACACACGCACCAACTCCATCATGTTCTCCTTTACCATGTCCACCTTAAAAAAACTCCATATATGTTGGACATTAAGTTCCTTGTGAACCCTACTTAACCAATAGAACATTCGAGCATTCTTGAGCTGCCCTGTACAATTATCTGACCATATGAGGTGTTCTGACATCTTGATTCCTCTTTCTCTTAAATTTCTATAAAATATATCAAAACAGTATTGAACAAACTCTGACGAGTGTAACCAGTTTTCACTCAAATAAAATTGATACTCCCTCAAAACTTTTCTATCATCCTCTATGCTATCATCTGCATGACTATAAACAATATGGACAAACATAGCTACTTGTACTAGATTATAATACTATGATTGAATTTCCTCTTGTGTAGCTAGAGTATAATTTTCTGCAAAATCAACCACTGAATGTAAACTACCAATTGAAAATGTGTTTCTACATGTGTGAAATTGGCCATTAAGCCATCGAGCATGTTGAGAGTGCATCACATATTTTGGTACAATCTTATTCTTAAATTCACTCATGAATGCATGTACACTAAATTTTTCTGTAACTAAATCACAACGCTTTCCTATTTTTCCATCTTTTAAAGAATAGTCAACATTCTTAAATCTTTTTACATCTACTAATCGTTGTCCAAAATCATTATCAACATTTTCATGCATACAAATTCTTAAGAATGAAAGATTTCCACAGCTAGTGCATTGTCCAGAAATACAAGAACTTAAATAAAACAATTTACCATTAGATTTTCATAAAACATACCTGATATAAACTCCTTATTGTTTCAGGTGGCATATTAATACCACATTCTTGTATAATCATGTTAGTATGCAAACTACAATGTATATATCAAAAAACATCATTAAAATAATGAAATTGAACATGTGTTTTACAACAACAAGATATCCATTGCTTATTAATTTTTACATACCAGAGTTTACATTTTTCAAAAGACCTTTGACTTATTTTAGTATTACCAGGTAAAACTAAATCACCACAAAATTTTCTCTAAAATTTAGTTTGTGTTGTATCTAATAGGTGTTTTGGATGAGGATCACAAACTTTGGACCCCACTCTTAGTTTTAAAACATCTCTAGCATTAGATGATACCCTAGTATTATCATGACAATAATTTTCAATCAAATATTTAATGTGAACATTCAATTTCATGTTAGACCTTGGGAGTCAACCACTAACACTCCAACATTGGTTAATTGGATCATTTTCTATACTTTCTCTTCTTTTTGTCCCTCTTAGCAATGTTTTAGGATGTATTTGTAGAACATCACTAATATTATTTACCATTCTTTTATTCAAAGTTTCTTTATTAACTATAGCAGTTGTTATAGCTCTTCTTGCTACATTTTTATCTTTAGATCGACTATTTTACCCAATAGATTGAATGGCACTAGAAACAGTAGCCATAGCATGTTTTAATGATTCATCTGTTCTTCTTGGTTTAGCAAAAAAACCTAACTTTTTGATTATTTTCCTCATTTTTAGCATTCTCATCAATTACATCATTAGTTGACATTGAAATGCAAGTTTTTTACAATAATTTTTTTTTTGTATATTCTATTCGCATGTGTTCTTATTTTCCTCCAAGAAATCTTACCAGGAAGATTATCTAAAACATCACTTTCAATTTTTTAAAAAGTATTTTCATTTTCATCAATAAAGCGTTTTTCATTTTCATTTTCATTTTTATCAACAAAATAGTTTTCATTTTCATTTTCAACAAAAGGATCATTGTCATTTTCATTTTCATTTTCTACAAAAGGATCATTCTCATTTTCATTTTCAACAACATTTAAACAAATTTCATTTTTATTTTCTAATGTATTTTCGACTAATTCTATAAAAATTTCATCTCTTTGAATATTATCAATGTCAACATCGTTAAGTCCAACATCTTGTAAAACTTCTATAAATGAATTTTTCATTTCACTTAAATGTGGATTTGAAGATGTACCTAGATTTGTGCCTATTGAAACATTCTCCATAGCATTGAAAGAGGGATTTGAATACATACTAGGAATTTTTGTATACATATTATTCTCCAAATTGACTTCTTGCAAATTAGCTTCATCTACAACCATGGTCTCCTCAATGTTTTCATCTTCAATAGTTTTGGAATTGGATGCTCCACCATCATTCATTGATTTAATTGGCATTCTTCTTTGTCTTTGTCTTTGTTTCTCCTTATCTTTCTTTGCTTGAATTTGTTCAGGAGTCAATGTCTTCCTATCTTTCCTCTTATTACAAGCTTGTGAACCCATGATTATAAAATTATGAAGCACAAATGATTATCAATAGTGAAATTCTTCAAAAAATTCAATCCAAATTGCAAGTTGAAGACTTGTAAGTTGAAAATTCTTCCGCATTTGTTCCTCTAAACAAGTAGAAAACTAACACAATTCCACTTATAAAACGGTTTACATGATGCCTCCTTTCAAAAATTCAATCCAAATTGCAAGTTGAAGACCTATAAAAACAAAAGTATTCCTCTTTTGTTCCTCCAAACTAGTAGAAAACTAACACAACTTCACTTCAAAAACTAATCACATGATGCCTCCTTTGAAAAATTCAGTCCAAAATGCAAGTTGAACACCTGTTAAGATAAAATTTGATATAAAATAGCCCAATATGTTGCACTCAGCCATACATGTGAAATTGCAAACTTCACAGTAAAACTTTGCCTGTAATTTTTAAAAAATGGTTAAAAAAGAAAGGGATCCTATTTTATAATCGAGATTTTTTGTCCTAATATTAAATGTTGGGACCATTGACAAGGAAATGGGATCTCATTTCCCTGTCAATGGTCCCTGCATTCCATATTAGGAAACAAGATCCCGATTTACAAAATGGGATCCCATTTTGTAAACGAAAGCTTGTTTCTAAAAATTTAAAATCCACCTTGCATTGTGGTTTGGTTTTTGGCTTGGATTTTTCTTCGAGAAAATCTTTGGGATTCTAAACCTAGGCCTTCAAACTGGTTTGACCTGCAAATTGAAGGTCCTGACAATGTCAAAGAAAAATAGTGAGTTTGGACATATGGCTGATGATAAGTTTTGCTGATTTTTTTGACGAAATTAAAACCCATTATAGATGAGACAGTGTAGATTCCTAATATGTAATTTATTTTACAATTGGATTACTTTTTCTATTTTTCAATTAATTTATGATGAAATAGGACCATAAACTTGAATTATCGGGGTTTTTTAATATTTTAATAACTTTTTATTAACATAATTTTTTGACAAACGAATTGCATGAGAATGTACTTCAGAAAAAATTTTCAATTTTTTAAAAAAAATCAAAAAATGATAAGTTTTGGTCATCTTATGCGTGACATACACAATGATTTTTCAAAACACCAAATATGGCTGGTAAAAAATTAACAAAAAAAATATTCAATAAAAAATTACAAAAAAATATTGAAAACGTACTTCAGTGAACTGCAAATCTTTTTCCAAAAGGATTTAGAAAAATACAATAATTTAGGTCAAAATAATGATGATGTACACATGCATGGTATGGTAAAAAAAAAAGTCTTTTAAATAGTGGTTTTTATAAATGCCTATTGAAACTCAATTTGTACCATCTGGGTATTAAGATAAATTACATATTTGGAAACTAGACTCCAAGTACTACATTTTATGATTAGTGACTTTTTCAAAGATTCCATCTCTAAGTACTTCAAATTTTAAGGTCAGATGTGTCAAATTCTGGACATTAGGGAAAACACTTCCACTTTTTGGCCAAGAAGTGGACTCAACTTCTTACCAACACCCTGATCACATTACCTATTGAAGTCGAGCGTATAGTGTTGCCTACCCCTATCCATATCATGCCAAGATATCTTTCATACAATTTTCTCCTAGGGAGACCATGGATTTATGCTATGAAAGGAGTCCCGTCTACTCTTCACCGTCAAATGAAATTTGAATACAACAACAAGATATACACAATTGAAGCAGATGAATGCAGCTATAAATCATATGATCATAACACCTCCAAATCCCCTAATACTTTCATTCCAAAATCAAAAGTTCAACCTATACAACTTGATCCCAATTGCCTTTCACATACGAAAAAACTATTTAGTGATAATTGGGGGTTGTCAGATTTTGTGCCTCATTCCAATGAAGAATCGAAACTCTCACCCTCAAAATCCAAAAATTCATATACAAATGATTCATTTTCATACACAAATTCTAGTAATGATTGGGGTTCATTAGATTTTATGCTCTCATTTATGGGAGAATACAAAATCTCACAATCTAAACCACAACAACCTTGTGTTTTATTTTCTCAACTTGGCTCTACATCAACAACATGACCCCATGTCGGTGATGGAGGTTAGTTAACTTCTATCCCTCATGAGAGGATGATTCATAACTTTAAGAAACCTAAAAAGGATTTGTGTTCTCATGAAGAAGCCAATCCTTCTCAAAATAATATTAAACTCCCTTCATCTAAATTGGAAGATTGTTATGGTCTTGGATACAAACTCCCCCCTAACATGGATACAATGAACATACAAAGAAAAATGATATACCATACTCTTTCAAGAAATATCTAGGTTTACCACCTTTATCTTCATTTTTATCTAAGGCCTTATCATTTATTATGTGTATGACATCTTGTGCAAATAAAGGAACACCTTCTACTATTGATCAAGAGAGTATCTTGTTGAGACTCCTCCAAGATTGTTTGATATCCCTCCCTCCAAGAACATGAAAGAAATTTTACTACAAGAGTTCATTTTGTTAATATCATAGAGTTCATGGTCATTCTACCAATGAATGTAAGGCTTTGAGTAATAAAATCCAACATCTTAAGGAGTGTGGTGCTCTTTCTTGTGTTGAAGTACCTCATTCCTCTAATTGATACTTATTTTCATTCTCTTATATTATTTTGTCACATCCTTATCTTGCACTAAGTTGGAGCAAGGGGATAGGTTAGCCTTGTACTCGTATGGAACTTATCATTGTATCGTTTGGCTAGTTGTCTGCCTTCCATGTATATATAAGAGCAAGATTGGGATGTGGATGATATTCCTTAAGTTGGATCACATGTGATGTACTGGGTTATGGGGGCAACCCCTTATCCATGGTGTAGTTTCATTCAAAAACATATGACTTTTCATAGGGCTTTCTAAATAACCTCTCATGTCTTCTTCTACTTTAAAGCAATTGCTCACAACAATGGTGTTAGCAACCTCTTTAAAGTGGGGGCATTCATCGACACTCATATTTCACTATGTGGTTTTCTTTTTGCTTATGATGCGTCATTTTCTTGGTGGTGTCATTAGGCTTGATTTCCTCGAAGTGCATGATATTTCTTAAACTTGTGCTCTCTTGGATACATTAGGCACAATGTTCCCTAAGAAGAGACCTTACATGAACTGAGAAAAATCCCTATGAATGTACCTTACATTGTTTCACATTTATGAAATCCGATATTTGGCCACCTTTCATAATACACTTTGCTTGCCTGTGGTGCCATCTTATTTTTTCATGAGTTCCAAGCATACGAATCTTTGCTTGCCTCATAGAGCTTGAAGTTCATTGTTGTGTGGTGCCTTATCAAAGTTATCAGGAGGCATAGTTTTCGTATGGTTGTGTGTATGAGAGCTAAACCTAGGTGTGACTTTCCTATAGCCACTTACTTGTGTGTGTGAGCACATATCGGTCGCATGTGTATGTGTCTCACCTCTTTAGGGGATCACCTATTAGATGAGATGAGGTTCCACTATCCCTTGTGAGCATGCATTTGGTTTGGATAGTGGACATCGTGTTCCACTTATAAGCCACCCTTTGTCGATACTCACCCAATGAATAGCCTAAAGTTTCGTTGCCTTGGAGTGAGCATGCATATTTGGACAAACAAATTAGATTTGATCCATAATGTGTGGGATAAATGGTCGAAGCTTGATCCACCTTTGCTTTCTTTTTATTTCATCTTTATGTCTTTGGCATTGCATGTTTGTGTATCTTGATGTTGCATTTTATGAACCTTGTGTGTGTCCATGTGTGCTTATGTTGGTTTGATATAGGATCTTAGATCCTAAGGGCTTGACCACCCCCTTTCTCTTTTTCATCCTAGACCATCCACATCGGTACACGTGGACCCCTCTTGAATGTCTACTTTAGTACGAGTTTGAAGAAAGTTCCTCCTCTCACTAAAGTTGGAGCTAAATGTAGTGTAGAAAAATATAGCCCTTTTTCACACCTAATTTGAGAATTATTAACATTAAAATGAGCCTAATGTTGTCTCGATCTAGTGTTGTAATGTGTTTTACACATTCACATTAGGTTTAGGGCCTTTTTAAGCTAAATAGAACTAATTTTTCCTTAATTGAATGTTGTAAAGTGTATTTATTTACACCTTCACATTAACTTTTGGGCCCTCTTGCATCTATGACCTTCAGATCATCAATAATAGGCCCCTAAGACCCTTTATTGTGCATCTTGGGGCTTATTTCAACTGTGATCCCAACATAATCAATAAATACACTGTTTCCTAATTGCCTGATATTTCCTCAAGCTAAAAAGGTTTGGTGGCACCCATACGCCACCTTGGGCATATGAGTCCCATCCAGATGGGACTTATATGCCACAAGTGACATATGAGTCCCATTTGGCCCCTTTTTAGGGTTTTGAGTGAGAAATCCAAGTTTTGAATTCAATTTTCATGAATGTTGGCTTTTGGGATCTAATAAACGGTAAGTTGGATGGATTGCCTATATAAACAAGGTTTCAAGTTGTAGACCCTAAAAGTTGTCCTAAGGCTTGTGATTTCTAAATTCTCCATCATTTCCCCTTTTGTCTTTGATAATTAAATAATTTTAATTATTTAATTATTTTCTAAAGTCATAATTTTTCTATTTAATTAAATAATTTCAATTATTTAATTAATTCATTTTTTTTAATCTTTATTCCTCCTTGATTAATTAGATAAATTTTATTTATATAATTATGTCATTAATTAAGTCCTCTTCTTTCTAAAATTAAATAAATTCTTATTTATTTAATTTTTGTCTACTTTCCACTATAACTAAATAATTATTTTTAATTATTTAATTATTCATTAGCCTCTTCTCTCCTAAATTACATAAATTTTATTTATTTAATTTGGTCCACTATCTTGAATTTTGAATTAAATCATTATTTAATTCAAAAGATTCCCTTTGTCCATTCTTCTATAATTAAATAATATCTTTATTATTTAATTATTCATTGGCCACTTAAATTAAATAATTTTTATTATTTAATTTCTCCTATCACCTCTTTGTCTATGCCAATCTTATCTTCCACATCAAATTTTATCTCTTGACATCTCATTTAATCCTAGACCTTGATTGAATTATCTCATAATTCAATCCCAACCCTTCATCCTTATCATTTTCCCTAATTTAGCCATAACCCTATTTCATACTACAATTTTCAATCTTGGCCATTGATTAAGACATCTTATTGGCATCCAATCTCAACCATTGATTCAAATTTTTCTTTTCTATAAAAGACCTTACCTTTGTCATTTTCATCAGATCTACACATATTATGCAAGTATATGCTGCTAGTGTGAGACAACAATCTTCAATATTTTGCTAGTCACTTGTCATAGGCTTATTATTGCACACTCAAATCTGAAGGAAATTATCATATTCAAGCAAAATGGAGAAGAGCAATGGAGGTGAATCAATGGTGGCATGAAGATTTGGTAATATTTGTTTATGCTTTATGTATTTATGTATTTATGCTCATTTATGCTTCATTGTTTATTAGGGTTTGATTTATATGTTTTATCAATTGCATTAACCTTAATATTTTAGCCCTAATAACACAAATCATTATTTCACTTAAGAAATCATAATATCAACTAAGCAATCAAGAGTCAAGTGTCCTAAGACTTCACAAGAGCATCATAAATTATTCAAGAGCATTTATTTAAAGCATTCAAGGGTAGATATCTTCATCATTTGTTGAAGAAATTCAAGATCCATCATCATGTCAAAGGAATAAGTCATCAAGCATGTGGTTGAGCTAGTGTTGTGATGTAGCATTCAAGATCCAACTTAAGCATTGTTTCATATTCAATTCAAGATCAAGATCTACATTCTACATGGCCACTTCATGTTAAATTGCATATTTACATTTCAAGGCATCATTCAAGATATCATTGTTCATGTTGCATGTTCATATTTCATTGTTTCAGCACAAGGTTTAATTATCAAAATGGGGTTTGATGAAGGCAATCCCCTATTTTCTAACAATCACCAAGTTTTTCTCTCTTTGTACATGTGTGATTGCAGATCTAGGTGTCTTGGAGCTTGAAGGATCTTCGAAGACTAAGTTGCAAGATTGAAGAAAGTTCTTAGAGTTGTCTCCTTACTTGCAAGATCACGAAAATTCACCTACAGTTTGCAAATTAGGGTTTTTGACTCAGAGATTTGGCAGGAAGGAAGCTACAGGAGATCACCAAAGAATACCAAAATTTCAGCCAAACCCTAATACTGGGACTAAATCACCACTTATGGCATATGAGTCCCAGTACTACCATTTTTTCAGGTTTCAAGAGATTCAAATCAGTGCTTGAGAGATTCTAGTTTTGGCATAAAAACCCTAGTCTGGGATTAAATCACCCCGATTGGCGTATGAGTCCCAATGAGCACTAAAGATCGGGATTTCATGGTTTTAGAGCTTGTTTTTACCTCATCTTTCTTCCAAGTGCGCCTTTGTTCATTCTCAGTTTGTTATTTTGGATTTCAGTTTCATTTCCTAGGTCATTTAGTTAGATTTTGCATGTTACATTCATTTCCTATTTTTCAAGACTTTCTTGGTGGTGAAACCTCCTTTGTACCTTTAATAACACTCTAGGACACCTTATTGTAGATCTCTTTCATACATTTCATCCTTGGATTGAGATCTCTAAGGTTTCCTTGAATGAAACTTGAAGAAAATCGGTCTAGATCCCTAAACCCTAGTTTGTGTTCCACCTCTCAAAAGGTGGAACACATATTTTCTTCGTTTCAGCCTCAACATTACTTTCTTAGATAAGTAATATTTTTATATTATGCAAATTCAAACTAGCATAAATTCTAAGAGCTACTACCATTTCTAAATAGAATTTTAAAAATCTCATTGTCTCATCTTGTTTTGAAGTGTGGGGTCTTAAGTATCAGTAATTTTGTATGTCATGTAAATTAAAATGATCTTATATTCTAAGAGCTACTACTATTTTTAAATAGAATTTGGAAAAGCTTCTAAGAATTGTTAGCTTTGGTCTTACATACTAAGTTCATTTTGGATTGGTAATATTATTATATATGCACATTTAAATTTGCTTAATTGCTAAGAGCTAATAATATTTCCAGTTATAATTTTGAAAATATACGAACTATCATCTTTGCATCTTCTTTTGAATTCATTGATCTAGATGTTGCCATCTTATTTCTAAGAGACTTAAACAATTTGGTAAACTTTTTTTTGAGTTTTATAAAATTTCAATTGAAATTACTTTTGAAATTGACCCACATGGTTTTGATGTATTTCTAGGAGACTTGAACAATTCAATCTTTAAAAACAAAAAAAAATATTCTTTCAAAGATGCAACCTACTATTGACACTTAAATTAACTGATCCCAAGCTCTTCCGTTAGTAAATTTCACTCATGAATGTTTATCTCCCACTAAGAGAATCTCCATCTCATCTATGCTTGACATATTCTCTATCAACCAAACCTAACAATATTTATTCAACAATAAACATCTTTATTTTGAACATCAAAAGATTAAACCCTTCAACGTCCAACTACTCTACAAACCTTATTTTCTACACTATCTAACCTTAAGTCTCCTACATAGCACATCGAGTTCAACAAAGAACTCTTTATTTTGATCGTTAGGAAATTGAACCCTTCACCATAAAACAAATCTACAAACCTTAACCTCCTACACCTTCTGCACTGCCATGAATTCAAGTTTTTAGTCTTAGATCTTTGAGAACATCGACATTTGTAGCAGTAAATATTTGAAGGAGGAGCTTTGCTTTCTAGCACATTAACATGACAGATTAAAAAAAAAAAAAATTATTATTTTTAAAAGATATTCCCGAAAGCTCAAAAAGTCAAGCAATCCACTTACCAAAAACACAAATAAAGCTCTCCATTGGCAACCTCAAAATTTAGAAACTCATAAAGCCATTTACACCGTTTTAGCATATATATGTCAGATTTTTAAACAGTTCAAATGTGGCATGTTTCCTGTATAAATTAAAACCACTTTTACTAATAATTCAAAATTATTTCCCCCAAAGTCCTCGATTACCCACTTATAACGCAATCTCGCATGCAATACAAGTTTCAGGAAACTATTCACATTTTCAAAATTGAAACAAATGTGGTTAGATATAGACCAGGAGCCCCCCTCATAATCTTCTTCCAAGCTCTTAAAAAAATAAAAAAAAAGCGTAACTTTTTAACAATTTTGATACACCATTATTCTATTTTTGAGGATTTTTGAAAAAAATGATACTAGCAGACCTGGAATTTGATGGTACCTGGACTTTTTTTCATTATTGACCTAAATTTTACAATTTATAAAAAAAATCATTTTTACAAATCTTGAATTTGAAAACGTAATATATTATTTTAAGTTATAAATATATATTATTTAAAAAATATATTATGAATTAATTTTATGTAAATTGTAAAAGTAATTATTATTTACTCTTCTCAATTCTATTCTTATATAAATATGTAAGTAGTGAACAAATATTGTATAATTGTAATTAAAACAATTATTATTATTATTAATCTTTAAATTCTATTTTCTTTAAAACTATAATTCATTGTAGTTTTGCATTTCAAATATAACATAAATTTATTATTGTTGAAAAGTTCTAAAATTTGAAGTAATTGATATTATTTTGAAATTTTATTAAAGATGGAATAGTTTTTTTTTGTATTCATATGAAATATGACTCAATTAAGATCTTTTGGATGAAGAGGGTGCATATTAAATAGAGAAAGCTTAATTCCTTTGAAATGATTTCTTTTCATCTCATCTTCATATCTTATTAAAAAGTATTGTAGGAATCTCAAAATTCAACCTTACACCCCTTTTTAAGTAGTGATCCTACCTTATACAAATTTAATTTAAATTGGTTTAAGTATTAAGAACCACTATCATAAATAAGATTATAACAAATTTATAACAAAATCCCAACAGCTATCATCACTATAAATCATTAAATAAGATTATAACAAAATCCCAACAGCTATCATCACTATAAATCATTAAATCACCAACTTATTTGAAAAACCAAAACATATTAATGTGGTCTACAATATTTAAAGATATTTGTTTTTTAATAATGATAATTTAAATATTAAGATTTTCTTTTGAAATCATTGAAGCAAATGTCACCAACTTATTTGAAAAGCCAAAACATATTTATGTGGTCTACAATACTTAAAAAAAGATTTTTGTTTTTTAATAATGATAATTTAAATATTAAGAATCACTATCAATCTTAAATAAGATTATAACAAAATCCCAAGAACTATCATCACTATATTTTCTTTTGAAAAGCCAAAACATATTTATGTGGTCTACAATACTTAAAGATTTGGTTGTTTAATAAAAAAAAAAAAAAGCCAAAACATATTTATGTGGTCTACAATAGTTAAAGATTATTTTTTTTAATAGCCAAAAGATATTAATGTGGTCTATAATACTTAAAAGATTTTTTTTTCTTAATATAAAATTGAAGAATGATATATTTTGATTCATACATTTCAGTCAACTAGGCCAAATCTTGTATTATTAAATTTGAATCATTGAAAAACCATATATTATCTTTCACTTGTTGCATTTTTGGCCTCTTAAAATGCTAATACTATTACATAACAAAAATTTAATTTGACTTGAATGTTGAGAGCTACTACCAATCTTAAATACGATAATAATGAGCTTATTTCTAAAAATCTTGAATATATTTATAAATGAATGAAATATTTTAATGATTTCCATAAGACCAAACAATCTTGGAACTGATCTTGGAACTGATGTGTTGCTTTAAACTATTTTCAAAGAAACTTTGATATATTTCAATCAACTAATCCCAAATTTCACTCACTAATATTTATCTCCCACTTGGATCTAACATACAATCTGTAACATATTAGAGGTACTACAATACTCTTATATAAAGATTGCTTTTAGAGTGTATTTTATTGTATGATGTCCCCCCACTTCCTAATAACAGCCACAGTTTAAAAACTAATTTTGAATCCCATATACACCCTGCCCTGATATCTATATTTTTATTCTCAGATATCTGGGAACATCTAAATCTGTAGCAGTCAATATAGGAAGAAGGATTTGCTTACCAACGGCATAAATAAGGCAGCAAAAGTTCCATAAAAGCGCACTTTCCAAAGCTCAAAAGTAATGCAAAAACAAATAAAGATGTCCTTTGCAGCATCAAAATTTAGAATTCCAAATAGCAATATACACCATTATAGCATATGTATGTCCGTTTTTAAAATAGGTGAAATGCTGCATTTTCGCTGATAATTCAAAATTAAATGCTACGAAGTCCCCGATGACCCACTTATAAAACATACTCTCAGTCACGTTTTCAAAACTGAAACTAAATGTAGTCAGATATCTTCGAACCTGTAAAACAATAAGAACGATGTTAACGCGTTGAAATTTCGATAACAGTGTAATTATTTCCAGTATTTCATTACTATTATTCTAATTTGAGAATTTTAAAAGAAAATTACTATTATAAATATATCAAATATAGTTTTTGTTGGAGAGGAGAGAAAGGACAAACCCAACCATACGTTTGTGATACACAGTGATTTCTTATTTCTTTTAATATGGCCTTACTCGAACATAGTGGACACTGTAATCAGTTACATACAAATTAATTTCATTGAAAAATGAATAGAATCCCATCGACTCACATAAAAAGGAAAAAGGAATCTGAATTAAATTTGACTTACCCTATAAGAGCCCCTTCCAGTTTTATTAATCCATTCGGTTATGCATGATCTGCCAAAAAAATGGCCACAGGAAAGGGAACTGGAATTCCATCAACTATAAATATTAGAATTCCTCCTTAAAGTTTAAGGACGTGGAAAGTTCAAACAACGTATTCGCACGTAGAGAAAAATATGACGGCTGTTATTTTCCCCTTACAGTTATAAAATTAAAGCAGCACACATATCTTGAACTTTATTTGATGATAGGACAGTAGTTTAGTTTTTAAAATGAAATAGTTCTGTATATCTTACCATTGAAAATTTCAATACATAATATTAAAATGGGTCGTATTAAATCATATAACCCAATGCCACAGAAATGGTTTTATCATTCCACACAAAACTTAAACTAGTTCGCTTAAGAAATAATATGAAAATTCTTTTTGAGATCCATTTGCTTGTATAACATACCAGACATTGTGCTCTCCTGATACATTCCATGGTTTCAAGCAAATTGGGCAATTCATGCGGTCATTAATCTCGCAAATCTTCAGAACATATTTCCTCTTTTTAGAATATTGTTGTGTAGCTGCTCCTGCATTCTCTTGTTGCTTGCATGCTTCATCAAATTCTTCTTTCATAGCAGTTATTGTTGTACACCATCCCTTCAGCTTATTTCTTGTTTGTTCATGGTTTCTTTCATTTTCTTTAGCCTTGTGGAGTTCCTCCTCTAGTTGGTTGATTCTTTCAACCAATTCTATATTTTCGGATCGAGCTTTAACTAATGTGGCTTCCATGTTTTGAATCTGTTTACAAGATTGCAAGAGCTCCTCCGCTTGTTTGCTGTTTTTTTCAATCAATTCTTTTTTTTCTGTTTTAGCTGTTGTTAATTCGGTTTCTATGTCATGAAACTGCTTACAATATTCATCAAAGGCAAACTTGAGTACACTTTTCATATGTTCTTTATGATTTCCTCCAGCTGAATTTCTCCTGCAAGTGAAAGGTATTTTGTCTTGATCTTCTTGAGCCCTACATAACTCTTTAAAAAGAATATATTCATCTTCATCAGAAAAGGGATTCTCCTCCATTTCTATTGTCTAAAACATGCGGGTCAATCTAAATCAATAAAGTTTAACTTACCGTTAACAAAAAACTTTTTCCTGTTCTTAACAATTCTCTTCCCAGTCGATTGAGTCTTAAATGTACCTGTAAAATGGTTAACGCAATACAACATACTCAGCTATTACACATTAAATCCAGTTTAATCGTGTCCAACATGCAAAATATCGTACTTTAAACTACAGACAAATGACACATTATGTTTACTTTTTAACGTGGCAACGAGACACATATGTCAGCTGTAACTCTTTTTACTGAAGTATTGCGTAATCCACAGACTTCAAATAAACTGCTTCGCATTTATATTTCTATTTTCTTGCTTGACGAGATTAAGAAATTTATCCTTCTTTTGGTAATAACTAGGAAAAAAATTTCTAATGCCAAAATTGGTGAAGTGTGTTATATATGCGAGTAGTTACTTTCTCCCCATCACTAGAACTCTGCGTACTCTCGGCCATTGATCATAGTTTATATTCCGTCAGCAATATAGCCATTAATATTTTGTGTCAGAACGTCCTATATTTTTCTAGCTCAGCATATGTTTTTTTCCTTGTCATCCGCGTCAAGACAAGAAAAAGTTAAAGCACATTCTTATATATAATCGAGGGAAAGGGGCCCTTACCTATTAACAAGAAGATTGACATTAAAATTACGAAAGAATTCTCAAAATCCTAGAAGACAGAGTCAAAAACTGCATTGGAAAACAAATTGTGAATAAATGAAACTAATATTAAAGTTGTTACCTTATAATTATTCATGAATGGTGTAAAAAAAAATATGAGTTACTTTTTCTGGTAGGTGGGTATCAAGTAATTCTAACACAGCAGAATACTGTCAATAAATTTAGCTTAGGTTATATTTTGAATATTTAGAATTAAAATAGTGAAAAAAAATTCATTTAAGAATGAAAGAATCTAAACTTACTAACATAGATCACATCATCTTTATTTCTCATATTGTTAATAATTTAGAATTATTCCATTTTAGAATATATTCGAAGAGGGGTTATAAGAACAAACCCATGTCATGCACCAACCCTTCCCTTCCAAAAAAATATTAAAATATGAAAGTCACAAAAATCTCCAAATATGCCATCTTGAAAAAATAAAAGATAAGGCCAATGCACGATGGCTTCAAAAGACTCTTAACTATGTGAGTCAAAAATATTACAAAGCAATGCATTAAGCTCGTCCGGAAGAAGGGGATTAATAAAATTTATGTTCTCTCCATTAGGCAAAGTATTATGACCAATGTTGGCAAGAAGGTTTTGTAGGTTAGTTTATTTCTTAGGAAAATTGTTAAGGAAATATAGTCAAATTATCATTTTAGAGAATGGATCTCACCTAACATTATTTTTAAGCTTCCAATTAAAACAATCAATCATATTGATCACGAGTTGTTGTTCACATCAAGGCTATCGATGTGTTATTCATGTATTTTATCTTGGTCAATTTTAAACTTTTAATGTCAAATTGATAAGCATCATCATATATCAAGTCCCTATGTCATTTTATTCTTAGTTACAAAATGTTATCGCATGTTTTCCACACCATGTTATATCGTCTTTTCCTAGTGATTTGTGTGAAAACAAAGATACATTTGATTAGGTTCTATTAATAGTACTACATGTTTCAACAAAGATTACTTTCAAAATTTTGATACCTGATCACAATTTATTATGTGTTGGAAATAAGTCAAATCTAAATCAAAGATGGACTAGACACAAAGGGGTTAGTAGCTCAATGCTACAACAGTGTAGCATAAATATGTTAGAATTAAGGTGTTTGAAGCTTAGAGTCTGAACATGATTATTTTTAATATATTAATGTATTTATTTAAATTATTTAATTGCTTACAATGTCATGTCATCAATTGGGACCCACTATCTTGGTGGCATCCCCATTGGAGGTGATTGGATGACACATCATCATCCCAAGTGGAGGTAGGAATCTCACTTTGGAATCTTGGACTTATGATAGATTCTATGACGTGTCATAAGGAATCTGTATGCATGGAGAAAGTTGGTGGCCAAGTTAAGTAATGAAAGGATATAAGAGAATCAAATATTTTTGGTCAATTATGATGGATCTCTTACAACTGTAAGTGTTGTCAGTATGATGGATTTTATGAATTTTTTTATTACAAATTCTATGATAGTTGTAAGGAATCTATCATAGCCTATTATTAGCATATTTTGGGCACCCAAGCTTGAGGAGGAAGAATCAAATCTTATGACGATCTATATGAAGTGTAATGGAATATTATACATGTGTCTAAATCTTGTGTATGGCATGGGATATTGTGTCATGTGGATTTTTCTGCAAGGTGTTGCCTTTGGTCTCCTCGGCATGGGTCAATGCAGCACTCAGGCTTCGTGACATGGTTTAACCGTCTCTTGTGGATCTTGGATTTTGTACAAATCCAGCAGTTGTATTGGGCATTAACAGGTTGATCTTTTGGTGCAACGACAACCATCTTTGCAACAATTGGTATCAGAGCCGAGGTCACAAGTTTGAACCCCCTCGCTTGCGCTGGGGGGATTGTTGCAAGGTTTCACCCTTGGTCTCCTCAGCGTGGGCCGACACGACACTCGGGCTTCGTGACATGGTTTAACCACCTCCTGTGGATCTTGGATCTTATATAAATCCAGTGGTTGTATCGGACATTAATAGGTCGATCTTTTGGTGCAACGATAACTGTCTTTGCAATAGATTTATATGCCCATCCTCTTTTGTATTCTTCTCATAGCTTGCATCTCTCTATGTACTGTATGTCTTGCATTGTAGAATGTATATTTTGTTTGCAAGTAACAAAGTGCTACCGGATTGACTCTAGAATAGGTGTTTGTTTTGAAACACTTGTTGAAGAAGCTTTGTACTTGGACTTACATTGAATTTACATTGATCTTTTAGAGTGTGGGGTTTTTACCCAAAAGGGTTTTCCCCACGTATATTTGGTGTTGTTTGTTTATGTATACTTGTTGTCCTATCTCTTTTTGTCTTTGTTTTTTGTTTTGTAATTGTATAAGGTGTTAGAATCTTTTTTTTGTAACACTCCTCTACTTAGGTTAGTGTAGGAAGCTACTTTCACTCACCTGGCTTCCTCTTAATTGGTATCTAAGTTTGTCCAACCTTGATTCCTTTGTTGGGTTAGAAGGGTTTCTTGAGCTAATATTTTTTTTAAAGGGAGTTTGTAGAATGGTGTTTTATGACCTTGTTGTAGGAAAAATATGGTAGACACATCTGAAAGAATTAAGATGGGGAAGTTTAATGGCGGAAACATTGAACTTTGGAAGATGAAAAATGGAGAATATGCTTCTAGATAGAAATCTATGTACTACAATATATGGAATCGAACTGGTATCAGGACATAATAACCCAGCCAAAATAACTCTGGATAGAATAACCCGACCAAAATAACCCAAGGACAAAATAACCCATGGACAGAATAACCCGTGGTCAAAATAACCCATGGACAAAATAACCCATGGTCATTTTAGATCAAGCTAGTAAACTAGAATATTAAAAAATGATTCTCATCATTACTGTCATGAAAAAGAAACTTTTCCCCTCTATTGGTAATTGTATATTCAACTAGTTTACTAGCTTGATCTAAAATGACCATGGGTTATTTTGTCGATGGTTAGATCAAGCTAGTAAACTAGAATATTAAAAAACGATTCTCATCATTACTATCATGAAAAAGAAACTTTTCCCCTCTATTGGTAATTGTATATTCAACTAGTTTACTAGCTTGATCTAAAATGACCATGGGTTATTTTGTCCATGGTTAGATCAAGCTAGTTAACTAGAATATTAAAAAATGATTCTCATCATTACTGTCATGAAAAAGAAACTTTTCCCCTTTATTGGTAATTTTATATTCAACTAGTTTACTAGCTTGATCTAAAATGACCATGGGTTATTTTGTCTGTGGGTTATTTTGACCACGGGTTATTTTGTCCATGGGTTATTATGACCCTGGGTTATTTTTTCCTTGGGTTATTGTGATCGGGTTATTCTATCCAGGGTTATTTTGGTTGGGTTATTATGTCTCGTAACCAACCGAACTGGCTATTACAATCCAGGTATATTGGGATCTATTGGATCAAAAATCCAAGGTTTTGATAAGACTCTGTTTGGCTAATTTTATCTTCTTGAATGTCCATCACTTGAGAAAAATTCAAAAGGCCTTTGGAGGAAACTTGGAGATGTTTATCAGGCTACATCCTTGATACAAAAGTTGCTTCTAAGAAATAAACTATACTCGTGAAGATGGAATATGGAGGATTCATGACAGATCATCTAAATGAGTTCATCATGCTAGTAGATTAAATCAATTTTGTTGGAGATAAGATTGATGAACAAGATCATTGCATGCTCTTTTTGTGTTTATTGCCAAACTCATGGGACCACATAGTAATGGCTATTGGAAGCACAACCACCAATTTCAAAATAAGATGATGTGGTATTTTCATTGTTATCTAAAGAGATGTGAAGAAAGCCTTCTAAGATGGCTAAGGAGGCCCTTATTATTCATTGAATAGCAAAGGAGAAAGGAAATAAAGGGGACAAGAAATCTAAGTCAAAATCCTTGGGGAGATCTAAGTCTCTTGTCAAGTCTACGGTGAAGTGTTGGAACTATGACAAAACTGGTCATTTTAGAAAAGAGTGCAAGGAAGAGAAGAATAATAAAGGCAAGAAACATGTCTCTAATTTTGACTCTGATAAATTCTCTCAAGATGATGTAGATTCCTTTTTCATGGCCTTGGCAACCCATGCATTAGAATACATGTGGTTGATAGATTTAGGTGCTTCCTTCCACATGACCTCTCACAGAGAATGTTTGTTGAAGTACATGATGAACGTGATGGTGAGAAGGTGTATCTGGGTGATGAATCTCACCTAAAGATCATTGGCTATGGAAGAGTCAAAATTAGATTCCCTAATGGAAGAGTGAAGGGGATAGATGGTGTCTTGCATATACTAGGTTTTGCACAAAACTTGTTTTTTGTGAATAAAATGAATAATTCAGGAGTGCAATATTTTCTATCTACTGGAGGATGAAAGATGACGAAAGGAGCTCTGGCGTTGGCTAAGGGTGTTTGGGTTGGCACCTTGTACAAGATAGATGCATGCACAATACATTGCAATAGTTTTTTTGGCACACCAAAGAAGAGACCTTTGGATTCTTCATCCTCACCATTAGATCATGCAAAAAAGAAGTTTGTTGCAGCTTCATCTGATGATTGTGCATTTTTGGGTAGCTAAGACTGCTCATTCAAAGGAAATGAAGCTTCTTATAGAGAATACAATGTTATGTCACTAATGACTTAGTCACATTGGTGAGAACAGTCTCAGAGCCCTAAAAAATAAGTCTTATTGAAAGCCTTGATGATTGTAATCTTGAGTTTGAATTTTGCGAACATTTTGTTTATGGAAAATATCAAATTTCATATTAATCTAGTTCTCAGAAGTCTTCTAGGGTTTTGGACTATTTTCACATAAATTTGTTTGATCCTATGAATGTTCCTTCAATATTAAAATCTATATATATATATAGATGATTACAGTAGAAGGACATTCATTTATTTTATCAAAAGTAAAGATGAACTCTTTAGTCGGTTTAATGAGTTTAAAGCCTTGGTATAAAATCAGAATATAGTAGAAATATTAAGTGTTTGAGGACTGACAATGGCGATGAGTTTTGTTTAGTGGAGTTTGACAAGTTTTATAAAGAGCACAATATTGAGAGACATAAAGAAAATCCATACACACCACCACAAAATGGAGTTGCAAAGAGGATCAATAAGATGTTGATGGAGAGGGCTAGGAGTATGTTGAGTGGTGTTGGCCTTGAGAATAAGTTTTGGGTTGAAGCAGTTTCCATTACATGTTATTTGATTAGCAGATCTCGTACATCAACACTTGGTGAGAAGACACCCATGGAAGCATGGTCTGGTAAAAATCCTTCCATGGGACATCTCAAAGTATTTGGTTTTGAATCATACACTCATGTTCTAATTGAGAAGAGGTATAATTTGGAGAACAAGGTAGTTAACTGTATCCATATCAGTTATTGTGTCAATGTGAAGGGGTACAAGCTTTGGGGTCTAGAGGTTCAAAAGGTTCTCTACAATAGAATTATAATTTTCAAACAGATGAAACCTTCCACTATTGAGTTGCAACCAAAGAATGAGGAGAAACAAAAGAATGAGGTAGTTCAGATTCCACCTACTTCGATGAAAGATGAACTACGTGCTCTGATTGGACCTAATGATGAGGAAAGCTCAAATAGATCTGAAATTTCTCAAGAAGAAGAAGATCCTCAACCTCAGTAATTAAGGAGGTCTACCCATGTTAGGCGAAAACAAAAAAGGTTTGATTATTCATTATTGGATTCTAGTTGTATTTTTTTTTATTTGTAACATTGATTAGCCTAGGACTATTATAGAGGCTATGGGTATGAGTGATGTAGATTTCTAGATGAAATCTATGGACGAAGGGATGGTTGCATTAAAGAAAAACAAGACCTAGAAATTGGTACCTTTCTTTGTTGGACATAAACCTATAGTTTGTAAATGGGTGTTCAAGAATAATTGTGGTCCTGATGGTAGTGTTGAGAAGCATAATGCATGGTTTATCACTAAGGGGTTTTCTTAGGTGGAGGGAATTGACTCCGATGAGATATTCTCTCATGTTGTGAAGCTAACATCTATCAGGTTCAAGTTATCACTTGCAACAACATATTATTTAGAAGTGAAATAGATGGATGTGAACATAACATTCCTTCATGGTGATTTGGAGGAAGATATTTACATGTCATAGCCAAAGCACTTCAATGAAAAAGGTAAAGAAAATATGGTTTACAAACTAAAGAAGTCTCTTTATGGTTTGAAACAGTCTTCTAGAATGTGGTACCATAAATTTGATACCTATGTGTTGTCATTGGGATTTCTAAGATCTAAATTTGATCATTTTGTGTATTATAAATGTGATAATGGTCATATTCTCATTATTGTTTTGTATGTAGTTGATATGTTGTTTTTTGGGAATGTAAAAGTGTGATTTTAGATTTGAAGTCTTAGTCGTTAGCACAATTTGAAATGAAAGTGTAGTGTAGGAAAAAGAAACCCTTTTTGACACTTCTTTTGGCAATGAATAAATAATAATAAAATGGACTTAAAGGTGCCTTATTTATACACTAGTACAAAAACAACAATATATGACTAAATAAACTAGTCAAAATTGCATATAAATGACTAATTTTGGTCACGTGACCATTAGTAGTTTATTGTTCATCATTTATAATGTGACCAAATTTATGACTAAACTATTTTAATCATTTATCTAGTCATTGATTTAGTTATTGATTTGGTCAATGATTTGGTCATTGATTTAGTCGTTAATTTAGTCATTGATTGCTATTAACTGGTCATTTATATAGTCAGGTAGTGATTTATTTAGTCATATATTTAACCATTTTTATTTACTAGTTTTCATTAATTGGTATAATTTATTAAATAACATAAATTTTATAATGCAAAACTAACATAATATTAAACTTGAACTAAAACATAAAAGCAAATAAAAATATTACATATTTTCATATTTGTTCTTTTTTGTTTTTTTTTTAATTTTCCCATTTTTTTTAAAATTAATTTTTTCTTTTTAATTATTTTTTCAGATCTATTTTCTTTGTATTATGATTTTAGTGTGTTTTTGCATTCTCTTTTCTTCTTTTTTGAATAATTTTGCTTTTTTTTGCATTTTCTCTTCTTTTTTTTTTTTTCTAATTTTAATTATGAGCTTTCTTAATTTCCTCGCTTCTCTTGTTTTATATTTTGACTTTATTATTCTTCCTTTAGTTATTCGGTTCCTTTTGTTCATTACGGTGTCTTCCTTTTCATGTTTTTATTTTGTTTATGGTGTAGTTTTTCATTTTTTGTATTGTTATTTATTTAGTCCTTCTCATTTCATATTATTTTATTGTGTATTTTCATTTGTTCTTTCTTTTTATTCATCTTATTTCTTTACCTTTATCCATATTATTTGATTTTTTTTGTCTTTCTTTAGCATTTTTTATATATTTTATTTATGCTTTTGGTTCTTTTGGATCATTTTTTAGATTATCTTTTGCTCATCTTAAGTTGTTTTTCTCTTTGTTGTGTTCTTGCCTTTTGTTTTCTTCTTGTTAATTTGTATATGCTTCATTGAGTTTATTTCTTTTGTATTATGTTTATCTTCTTTTTTGAGCTTCTAATTTTTTATTTTTTTATTTTTATTTCTTCAAGATTTTTTGGTTTTTTCTATTTTTATTATATTTTTCCTTCCCTAATGTTTTTTCAAGTTTTTTCATTTTGTTCTATTTATTTTTTTGAGTGTCTTTTCTTCATATTTTCTTTTTTCGTGTATTTATTTTGGTCTATTAGAATTTTTAGTTTTTTTTTTTGTTTTTTGATGAATTTTCTTATATTTTGTTTTCTCTTCTTAAAATGATTTTCTCCATTTTATTTTGTTGTTATTTGTATCTATCTTTTATTTAATTTTTGAGTTTGTTTCGTTATATTTATGTTTATCTTTCTTTAAATATTTATTTAGTTTAGTTATTTTTGTTTTTATTTTCCATTTTCTTGATGTTTTAATTGCTTTGCTTAGTTTTTAATTTTGCTTATTTGATTTTCATGTTTATATTTTATATTATTTTTTATATATATTATAATTTTGATGGATTTATTTTATAGTGCTTATTCTTGCAGTGTTTATATTTTATATTATTTTTCCCCTCTTTTAATTTATCTATTATTTAAATATTATTTTTGGTTCATTCTTTCGTTTGTCTTTGTCCTTGAAGTATTGATTCTTGTGCCACTCCTTCTCTCCTCCTCCTCTTGCCATCCTTTTTTATGCTTTGTTGGGTTTGCAACTATTTTTATTTTCTCCTCTTGCTATCTTCTTCATCCTAATGATGGATCATGGTGTGTGATCCAAAATGTTGATGCTAAAAATACTAACACAATCTAATCTAGAAACTTGCAACGATAATAGAAATATTTTTTTGATTTGTTTGTCTAGACGGGCAAGTAAACCACTTGAAGTTATTCATATTGATTTATTTGGTCCTATGGAAACTCTCTCACTAAAAAAATCAAAGTATTTTCTCACTTTCATTGATGACTTTTCTCATAAAACTTGGATCTACTAGTTGGATGATAAATCATTTTTGTATAAGTTTGTTGATTTTAAATAATTAGTTGAAAAACAAAATCAACAAGATTAGATAGTAGGGGAGAGTATAGGTCAAATGTATTTTTAAATTTTTGTAGAGAACATGGGACTCAAAGAGAGTTTACCACGTCCTACACTCCACAAAAAATGGAGTTGTTGAGAGAAAAAATAGAACTATAGTTGAAATGGAAAGAAGCGTGATTAAGGAAAATAGTCTAGATAAATCCTTTTGGATAATTACTACTACAATTTATTTGTTGAATATGTGTCAGGTAAAACAAGTTCTTGGAATGACCCTTAAACAAGCTTTGTTAGGCTTTATACCATTTGTTGGTCATCTAAAGGTGTTTCAGAATGTTTCTTATGTGCATATTCCTAAGGAAAAAAAGGAAAAATTGGATAAAAAAAGTATCAAATACATTTTTATTGGTTATGATTCTAAAACAAGGCTTATAGATTATATGATCTAGTCAATAAGAAGTTAATCATAAGTAGAGATGTCATATTTTATGAAAAAGAACACTATATTATTGATGAAAAGGTTAATAATATTGATATTGATTTCAAGAAATCTTTAACCCTCCTGTGAATGATTTTTAGGTGAGGAGGATGAGCTCGTCTACCTATGAATGATTTCAGTGAAGAGGACTCTCATCTCCTTGTGTTTGGTGAATTAAAGTTGTTGATAATGTGGAAAGTTCATCCTCGAATGTAGAGAGTTGGAAGTATAAGAAATATCAATGCAGAACAAAAAAATATCATCCCCCATCACTCATGTCAGATACTAATTTTGATCAAATTACTACAAGATCTCGTAGACAAGTTAATTATTCTCTCATGACTCATGTTATGCAAAATGATGAACTAATGTAGATTTTGCAAAATCTAGTGCAAAGGAAGAGTGGCTTGTAGCTATGAAAAGTGAAACGGCATACATTGAGTGAAATGAAACTTGGGAGTTGGTTGAATTACCCCCGAGTAAAGATTTGTTGGTACAAAATGGATTTATAAAACTAAATATAAATCTAATGGGACTAATTCATAAACATAAGGATAAATTGGTTGCAAAGAGATAATCTTAACATGAAGGTATTGACTATACTGAAAATTTTGCTCCTATAGCTAGGATGGATACTATTAGATTAGTTTTTTCATTAGCTACTCAAAATAGATGGAATGTTCATCAAATGGATGTTAAAAATGATTTTTTGAATGATTATATTGATGAGGAAGTTTATATTTCTTAGCCTCAAGTTTTTGAAGCTCCTTTCAAAGAGCATCATGTTTACAAGTTGAAGAAGGATTTTATGGTGTCAAACAGGCACCTCAAGCATTGTTCTCAAAAATATATTCTTATATTCAACAAAAAGGTTTTATAAAAATTCAATATGATCCTAATATTTATATTTGATATTTTGGTGAGGTTATACTTATTTTATATGTTGATGATCTCATATCATTGGGAATAATTAACTTTTTTCTTAAATTGAGAGCAGTTATGGTTTTAGAATTTGGCATAACTAATTTAGGCCAAATGCATTATTTTATTGGTCTTGAAGCTTGGTGACATAAAGATCGTATATTTTTGTTCCAATAAAAGTATATTATAAATATTCTTCAACAATTTCATATGCAAGAATGCAATCTCGTGGCCACTCCTAAGGAGGTTAATGCTAAGTTGTTTAATTTTGATGATACTCTTTCTATAAGTTCCACTCTATAAATAGTTAGTCGGTAGATTGTTTTATTTAACCACTACTATACCAAATATTACATATGCAATATGTTGTATTTAAGCTAATGTCCACACCAAAGGAGACACATTGAAGGGCAGCTTTAAAAAGTATTCGCAAGTATCTTAGGTGAACAATGCATTATGGTATCTATTTTCAAAACTCGAGGGAGAGCACATTGGTTAGACATATTAGTAGCATGAGTAGTGGTTTTGTATTCAACCTCTACAATAGGAAGAGATATAGTAGGTTGCTTCTTAGATGTCCAAGAAATGACTACAAAATCAAGACTAAATGTATAACCAAAAGCCTACTTCAAAGATAAACCCCGTAAATAATTGAAAGTCTACTTTTGGTCATACATTTAATCTTCATTTTGTAGTCATTTCTTGGAAATCTAAGAAGCAACCTTCTATATCTCTTTCTACTATAAAGGTTGAATGAAAAACTACTAATAAATGCTACTTGTCAAGTTGTTTGGTTGAGGATGATACAAGATCAACTTATTCAAAATGATCCCACAATGTTGTATTATGATAATCAAAGTATTATTCAATTGACTATCATTTTTAAACACTTCAACCTTTATTTGGTATTCTTCCCAATGTTCATTATGGGGAAGAATGTAAGATAGTAATAAACATTGTAAGTTGTTAGAAGACGCTTTCTTTCAATTAGATAGTAGTTAAATCATTATGTATAAATAAAACTTGTTCATTCATGTTCAACACAAAGAATCTTTTTAGTGTGTCTACATTTTGGTGGGTATATGATCTGCAAATCATCATTATAATTTTTTAATATGTAAATACTTGATACCTTCACATGTCACCAACTTATTTTTAAAAATCTAAACATGTTTATGTTGTTTGCAACACTTATAGATTCTTTTGTTCTAATTTCGTAAAAGTTTTTTCTTTTAAATTTAATATTTTTTAAAATATACAATCTAAAATTTACATAATTTGATTCAACTAAGCCCAATCTTGTCTTATTAAATTTAACACATTGACAAACCAAATCTTATCTTCCACTTACTACTTTTTAATTAGAAGTTTTCTTTAAAAACATAACCTAGTATTGACATATTTTGATTTATAATTTGGAGCCCACTTATCTCATCCTTTTATCATCAAGTTTAACTCATTGATAACATTTACATCTTGTCCATGTTGAGTCTCTTAGAATAATTGTTGCTATTAAATTATAGAAGATTAAATTAACATTAATTCTAATAATTAGCATTAATGTCAAATAATATTCTACCAACTCCCCTGTTGATATCATTTACACCTTATGTATGCAAGATCTCTTAAAATGGTAATACTATTAGATCATAGAAATTTCAATTGACTTTAATGTTAGTAGCTACTACCAATCTTAAATAGGATTATGAGAAAGTTCCTAAAAACTATCACCATTACCTTTTACATATTTTGTCATTGATAACATGTGGCTCATGTAGTAAGCTTATTCCTAAAAAACTTTAACATATTTTCAAACTCCTTTCAACGTATTTATGTGGGTGTCTTGCATTTTCAACTAGATAACTACTATCAAAGAAAAATTCATACATTTGAATCAACTAATCCCAAATTTCACTCACTAAAATACAATCTCTTGTCTCTCACTTCGATCTAACATTCAATCTCTTATCTCTTACTTGGATCTAACATACAATCTCTTTTCTCCCACTTGGATATATTTTGATTCATACGTTTGAATCAATTAATTCTTAACTCATTATTTGAGTCAGCTAACCAACTTTCATCACTTGATTTATGGACATAAAATATTTCATTTGGAATTTGCTAAAATGTTTGTGATTGACCTTTTTTCTATCAACTAACTCCAACAAATCAATAAAAACATTTTTATTGTATTTTCAACTTTTAGAAATTAAACCTTTCACAATCAATGAATTTTTAAAAATGTAATATTCTACCCATCTTATTTTATCTCTTTTCTATCAACTAACTCCAACAAATTAATAAAAACTATTTTATTTTATTTTCAACTCTAGAGATTAAACCCTTCACAATCAACCCATTTTAAAAGATATAATGTTCTACAATCAAAAGTCTTACAAGAATACTTGCTGATGGGACACCTTCAAGATAATGCAAGATTGAAAATGAGACCTGTAGCTCAAGATGATTTGAAAATAAAGATTAGCATGGATGTTTAAAACTTTTAAAAAGAGCTCTCCTAAAATATTTAAGATAAATTCGAACATATAAAATGAAATCTGACTTTTTTATAAATGATATATTATTCATCTGAATATACGTACTTCTTATATATTGAAATAAGAATAAAAAGAAAAGCGCTGTCCAAGCAGCAAAAATTACAGTATAGCAAGCATAATGACCAAAAGATATCCAAAAAAATTGGAAAGGGCAGCCTCCAATGGCTGATTGCAGTGGTTCTCTTGACATATACTTTATAAAAAAATTATAAGTACTAGAATTCACTTATTTTTGAATTTTTAAACTATAAATAAATATGGTGGCTGATTGCAGTGGTTCTCTTGACATATACTTTATAAAAAAATTATAAGTACTAGAATTCACTTATTTTTGAATTTTTAAACTATAAATAAATATATTACAAGTACTACAATACTGTTATAGAAATATTACTTTTAAAGTGTATATTATCCTCTGATCTCCTCCCACTTACCAATATCAACCACAGTTTAAAAACTAATTTTGAATCCCTTATACACCCTACCGTGATTTCAACTTTTTAATCTCAAATACCTGGGAACATCTAAATCTGTAGCAGTAAATATTGGAAGAAGGATTTGTTTACCAAAGACATAAATATGGCAGCAAAGTTCCCAAAATCAAGGTAGCATTTTCCAAAGCTCTGAAGTAACCCAAACCACATACCGGAAATAAAAGAAAAAACATGTCCATTGGCAGCATCAAAATTTAGAACAAAAAATAGCAATAAACACGTTTTTAAAATAGGCCAAATGTGGCATTTTTTCTGATAATTCAAAATTTAATCCTGCGACGTCTGGATGACCCACTTGTGACACTATCTCGCATTTGAGTAAAGCTTCACATTCCAAAAATTGAACCCAAATGTAGTCAGATATCATCCAACCTGAAACAAGAAGACCAATGTTAGAGCGTTGAAATTTGGGTAGCACAGAGGTAATTATTTCTAGAATTTTGATACACTGTTATTTTAATTTGAGAATTTTAAAAGAAAATTTCTACTACAGATAGATCAAATTTAGTTTTTGCTGGATAGGAAAGAAAGGACAAACCCAACCATACATTTGTGATGCACAGTGATTTCTTATTTCTTTTAATTTGGCCTTACTCGAACATAGTGGACACTGTATTCAGTTACATAAAAGTTAGTTTTATTGAAATATTAATAGAATCCCATCGACTCACATAAATAGGAAAAAATAATCTGACTTAAATTCGACCTACCCTAGAAGAACCCCGAGATCCACTTTTATTAATCCATTCTGTTATGCATGATCTGCCAAAAAAATGGCCACAGGAAAGGGAGCTGGAATTCCATTATTATAAAAATTAGAATTCTTCCTTAAATATAAGGGCGTGGAATGTTCAAACAATGTATTTGCAAGTGGAGGAAAACATGACGGCTCTTATTTTCCCCTTAATGTTCTAAAATAATTAAAGCAGCATATACATCTAAAATTTCAATAGATAATATTAAAAAGGACCGTATTAGATCATATGCCCCCTCAGAAATGGTTATATCATTCGGCACAAAACATAAACTAGTTCGCTTAAAAAAAAATGTTAAAATTCTTTTTGAAACCATTTGCATGTATAACATACCAGACATTGTGCTCTCCCGATGGATTCCATGCTTCCAAGCAAATTGGGCAATTCGTGTAGTCATTAATCTCGTGAATCTTAAGAACATATTTCCTCCTTTTAAGAAGTTGGGTAGCCGCTCCTACATGCTCTTGTTGTTTGCACAATTCGTGGCATTCCTCTTTCATTGCAGCTAATGTTGTACACCATCCCTTCAGCTTATTTCTTGTTTGTTCATGTTTTATTTCACTCAATTGTTCATTTAATTTAGCCTTGTGAAGTTCCTCCACTAGTTTGTTGTTTCTTTCAATCAATTCTTTATTTTGAGATCGAACTTGACGTAATGCGACTTCCATGTCATATTTGTCTTTCATATTTTGAATCTGCATAAAGAATTGCTCTTTAGCTTTCTGGCGCTTCTTCCTTGCTTCAAATCTTTCTCGCAGCCAATCCCTTGTTTCTGATGAAACAGTATTCATCGAAGGCAAACTTGAGTACGCTTTTAATAAGTTTTTAATGATTCTCTTAAGTTGAAATTCTCCTACAAGTAAAAAGTTTTTCGTCTTGATCTTCTTGAGAAATAGGAAACTCGTCAAGAACACTATCTCTACCTTCCTCAGAAGAAAGGCTTCTCCTTACACTACTCTTGCCCTGCCAAAAGAAAACTGGCTTCTATAGATGCCTAGCACAATGAACAATTACAAACAGGAAATTCATTACAATTTAAGTTGCATCGTGGGAAGGTCCTAAAAATAATATCATGCAATTACTTCACATTCAAAACTGTCCTGATGAAGAGAATGAGTAGAGACAAAGACATGTATCTGAGCTGGAGAAAGACAGTTCACACGCTTGGACGGATATATGACGGCGGAGAGAATGAATGAACTACGGACAAGTAAAGAAAGGCCGCTGGAATTAATTCCAACACTTACACTAAACGAAAAGCTTTTTCCTATTCTTAACAATTCTCTGCCCAGTCGATTGTCTTAAATGTACCTAAAAATTATAAAATGGAACGCAATACAACGTACTCAGCGATTAGACATTAAAACAAATTTAATCGTGTCAAAAATGCAAAATATCGTACCTTAAACTGCAGACAAGTAACACATTAAATTTACTTTTTAAGTGGCAACAAGACAAATATGTCAGCTGTATCTCTTTTTCCCAAAGTTTGTTTAAATAAAATGCTTCTTTGGGTAATAACTGTAGGAATTTAATCCCAACTACTTTATTAATCTCCTCCGTAGACCCTTCATCCTACTCGCCGTCAGCTTTGACTTCTCCATCCATTCATGCATGTGTGCATTCACTTCTCCAACTTAATCTCAATTCTTCTCCTCCATATTCTCTGCAAATAGGACTGAAATTTAATATGATCTAATTGTATAATCTGATCTCAGATTTTCTCCCATGCTGCAAAAAGCTTTGAAATTAATTGTAGTTAATGTTTTGTTTTGGTTTTCTCCTTTCTAAAGATATAATTTTAACTTGGTATCTAGGGGAAAAGACCCAATTGCTACCCATGATCCAATATCCATTCATTTCTTATTCATCTGAATGTTCACTACTGAATGTGTAGTTGACAAAAAATAATAAAACACATTGAAAAATATTGAAAACATTTTAAATTTTTGTGGGTTTTTATTGTTTGTCTAATGAACGGGTACTGGCAAAGTGGTAAAGATGTATGGGACGAAGGTTTCAAAACACCTTTTTTAAATATCCACAAGGCGCATTTTAAATACCCAGAAGCCAAAATTTTCTTTTTACGATCCTAACTTCTTTATGAAAAAGCCCCAAAAAAAGAAAAATTGAAATCGAATCTATTTTGCACTCTGCACGAATACGCAAAGTTATGCCTGACGGCTACTGGTACGTTTCCCCTAATCATTTGTTAATATGTATGTAATGAAAAGAGAGCAGTTAAGTATTTCTTTTTGGCTGTAGCAACAATTTGAACAACTAGCGAACAGGGAATTCCATTTTGATTTTATTTTCTGAAGTGTATTGGAAGGGCAACACCTTTGTGTATTGGATTCATATGTGTATGACGTAGTGAAGTTCGTATATTTTGAAATATACCAAACATAAATCATTTGATGTTATATCTTTGTTCTGAAGTTTGTATGTTTTGAAATATATGAGCATAAATCATTTGTTGTTATATCCCTATTCTTTTTTCTTTGTTTCTCTCCTCTGCATCTTCCTTCAATAACCAGGAGTAAAAAATTTAATGCCAAATTGGTGAAGTGTGTTATATATGCGAGTACTTACTTTCTCCTCATGGCTAAAACTCGGCGTAC
Organism: Sequoiadendron giganteum; assembly: GCA_007115665.2. Lineage (NCBI taxonomy): Eukaryota > Viridiplantae > Streptophyta > Pinopsida > Cupressales > Cupressaceae > Sequoiadendron > Sequoiadendron giganteum. The sequence continues at coordinate 217,653,716 of CM021104.1, forward strand.
TCCCTGCCACGAATTTTAGTTTATATTCCTGCTTACGGTAAAGAGAAAGAGAAATATAGCCATAGAGACATTTTATGTCAGAAGAATGTCCTATATTTTTCACTTCAGCATATTTTTTCCCCCTTGACATCCGTGTCAAGACAAGAACAAGTTAAAGCACAATGCCTATATATACTAGTGAGGGAAAGGAGTCCTTACCTATTAATAAGAAGATTGACATTAAAATAAAATTATGATAAAAAATATTTGTGAGAAACTAAATTAGAAAATAAATTGTGAATAATTGAAACAATATAATACTAGCAATCTGTGTGTGTAATGGGTATGTCGAAGATCTCTAATTTGAAAAGACCAAAGGAAATAGAAATTGGAGGGAAAAATGTTTTATGTTGGTGTTTTATTTTTTCTAAGACGGTTTACTATTAGATTGGTGTTGGGTGTTAACAGTTGCTGCATGCACAAACAAGAAGCGTGTCATGCCTTTCAAATATAAAACTTTATGAATTAGAAAAACAAAGTAGATAATAGAGACCGAATGACAAATAAATAAAAAATACTTAGAATCATCCAACATTGAAAAAAACAAGAAAAAGTTTACAAAGAATTCCTTAAACTCCGTTTCAACCATACAGACTCTTCAACCACAAAATTTAAAATTATTTCATAGCTACCAGAATTTAGAACAAATCAGATAAAGCATTAATAAAAAATCTATAAAATGCAAACTTTGAAACCCTCACATTGAAACCAATTCATGAACAAATGGACCTCTTTGCCTGCAGAAAATGTGATACTGGCTCAAATGGATGAGTTGGTTGTTGAACATCTTTACACTTTTGAAGATGCCAAAGCAAACGCTGAAACAAATTGCAAAAATGGAAAAGATCAAAAATTAAAAAAATAAGAGAAAGCAAATCAAGTTGAACATTTTACACTCTATTAATAAATGTATATCATTAATCACTGAAAATATATACTCGGTGTTGTGATTATTACATCTTATGCTAGAAGGATGCAATTCCCTAGAAAGGGCTTGGGCTCCTATTTATAATAGGATAGTCCCATGGAATTGAAAAAAGGAGTTATAGGACTACAGTGAATCTTTCCCTCAAAACTAGGAACTGTACATATCTAGCTACAAGTCTTAAGCTGGTTTTGAGAAGGAAAGGCTGAAAATTTCACCACCTGCTCAGGGATTTTTATGTCTATGCAATTTGCATGGGCTCTTTCATCATTCTAATTTTTGAAGAAACTATGTGCCATACCATCTATCTGTATATAGTTTCTAAAACTTCTCATCCTGAATCCCTCACATATAGTTAGATTTTACCATAAAGGAATTTAACAATCCATGTGACCCACTAGTGTTGTTACTGACAAACTTTGGTTACCCCCCTTCCATGGGCTATGCCTCTTCCATGGGACCATAGCCATTGTTTATTATCTATAATTCCTCACATTCATTTAAATTTCTTTAAAAAAAAGAACTGAAAAATCCATGAAACCCACTTGCTTGGAAAAAAAGCTTATAATTTTTTTAGAAGCACTAGCTAAGAAATTTTTCATGCCCCCTCCATGGGACCATAACCTAAATAATATTCTTAAAGGCTTCATGCATAACCACTGTTGTATGAATAATTTATGTAATTGGTTATACAAAAACATGGGATTGATGTCAAGAAACTAAATCATTATTACAAAGAAGACAAGGTTTTAGGTGGGTAAAATAAAAAAGCAACAATAGATCATTTGCAAACAAGATAACCTTCAAACTCAAATATGCAGATTCTATAACACAAAAAAAGCATTTAAAGCAGCCAATATAAACAAAAAGAAGACCTTTCTCTAATTCCAGGGTAAAGCCAGTCAATTAATACAAGCATAGTCACTCACCTCTGCCTCCATATAGAATGAACTCCTTAATCTTATCCTCACTTCTAGTGATAGAGACCATCGGTAAAGCACAAAAGAGGTTATGTCTAGATAAAAGATAGGACTTCAGAGAATACTATATTTATTGTGGGAAATTTCACAACATAGTGTATTTTAACACTTAAGTCGTGACTTTATGCCCATGTGGGCAATCATAATCTTAATTGTCTCTCTCATCTATATTGTTGATACTCTCTAGACAAGTTAATAGGGAAGGAAGCAAAAAATTTAGCACAAGACAAGATAGAATTTCAAACCCCTGTAAAATCAATCTAAGGAGAAAAAGTAGAAAACGAGAAACTAAGAAAAAGAAGTTGCATGTGATCTTGGGCTCAAAGTAATCAAAAACAAGGCATTGGCCATTGTATTTGATGACACAGGGTAGCTGGTGTATTTTGCTTGTTAAATCCATACACCCATCAGATATTTTGATGCTTCCACTCACTCCACTACAAGATACAGAAAAACCATTCTCTGTAATGTCATCCATTGCGTATGTGTGAAGTAAATATAAGTAACAGTCTTAGGCCAAAGTATAGACAAGCTCTTGTAATGCATGAGCGGGAGAATGAAATCACGGCTATGTTTGCTTTATGATTTAAACCCTTTTCAAATGGAGGAGCGAAAACCGAAAAGGAAAAGAGAAAAATAGGGTTTCTAGTTGTTCACCTTCATACTCCAAAGAAAAGAAAAAGCTTGACTGTTCTGGTCAGGTGAATATCAGATCTGCACAATGAAACGTCAGAACCCCAGAAGAATGAGCATGAGTTTGTGTAATACGAGATCGTCCCAACCATAATAATGCACAGACTCTAAAACCCTTTTCGAAATCTTATTTTCAGGCTATAAAATAGGCGTAAAAAAGTTTCAAATAAAATATCCATAGATGGTGACAGACTGTTGACGTTGGTTTTCTCATTGAAGGAAATAGTTTACATATATTTCCTTTTGTTTTTGATGAGGATCTCCCAATTTGCAGAAACAATGATGATCTATTTGATGAGGAGTTACATTCAAATAGGCACAAGTTCCTTCAGTGGAGTAGCAGTTTAAGTGAAGAGCAATGTTGATGAGGAGTTATAGACCAACGGTGATGAACACGAGGAATGATTCAATCTGCTTGCTTTAAATAATCTACGACTGCATTTTACCACACTGTCAACCAGGCCCTTTTGGTGCTTATAAACCGTTGATTGACAAATTGAGCTATGAAAACTCAAATAGGCACACTTCTTCAACGTAATTAGTTTTAATTAAAGTTGTTAATTTATAATTATTTATGAAAATTATTAAAAAAATATTTGAGATTTATTTTGGTAGGTGGGTATTAAGTAGTCCCAACACAATAAAATACATTCAAATTTTTTAACTTAGATTGCATTTACAACATTTAAAATTAAAATATTGAAAATCCAAATTTATTAACATAGATCACATCACCTTTACTCTCCATATTGTTAGCAATTTAAAATTATTCCCTTTTAGAATATACTCGAATAGGAGTTTTAAGGACAAACCATGTCATGCACCGCTCCCAGCCTACTCCTTGTCGACACTCTCCAACCCCTACTTCATTTATCTACTAGGAAAGGTTGGTCTTCCTTGTCGAAAACTAGTGAAATAATTAAGTAATAGAATTGGCTCATGGAAAGGTTGATGGTTATCTTTTAGATGTAGAATAATTATCCTACTTGGTATTGTAATTGATTCTCTAGCCAAGATTATGAAAATTTTCATAGGGAATGGGATGAGGGAAAGAAAAAAGGGTTTCCTTGTTGTCATGGGAAGGTTTGTATTCGTTAAAAATGGCAATAGTTAGAATTAAAAAACCTCTATGTCCAAAATAAGGTTCTAGATCCCAAATTGGTGTAGAAAATTTTTATACCATGATACAAATTGAGGAGGTTACTACAAACTTAATAACTATATTTACATAATATGGTATGAACTTAATAACTATATTACATAATATGGAGAGGATTCTTTGAGTAGTTGATCCAGATAAAGGCTATCATGTGCAACTTTATCTTGCACAACATGCCAATAATTAATTGGCACATCGTATAGGAGGTCACAAATGGTGAAAGTTTCAATTGGTGGAATAGGTATCCACTACTAATGGACATATCAGACCTTTTTGGATGCTATGGAATCTCTTCTATCAAAATGTATAATATTACATTATTAACTAGGGCAGAGGGGCCCAAAGTAGGGTGGGAGCATATACTGGGGATGGAAGTAGTCCCATGTGGGCCCCACACTAGACCGCCTTAATATGCAATTGTAAAACAGTTTTCACCTACAAAGTCAACAAGGGTACTCAAATCACTGTACGACCAAAATTATATTATAATCAGTTTATATTTGTCCCAAACACAAATAATTATTCACAGTCTTACATGTCAGAGAATATTCAAAGCACATCTGACAACATAAACATACACGCCATATTGCTTGTTATTAGCCTGTAGCTTTACAACATGCACCCAAAATATAAAATTAGTATAACCCACACTCCTCTATAATATCACCACTTGCATTACATCAAAACCAATATTTTAATAGATCCACGTCGATGAGAACAACTAACAGCCAAGACTGTCCCATCACCAAATCCAATCAAACCCACCCCCTATCCCACTTTGCCAGGAATACAACATTGAAAGAAAAATCATTCATTCATATTTGTCCCATTAGTCAAATCCCTGTGCATGACAACTGGTGCACATTCTCCTCTTTTTCCACCTACAACCACCAAAACAATGGTGTCAAGGCCACTAAAATTGCCTGAGCGGCAAACAAACACTACACGTAATAAATACATTCAAACTATGCAATTGAAGGCACCAAAACAAATTTTCAAATTTGAAAAAGGACACAAATTAAAGACTCCATACCAAACAACATTAAACATATAAAGATCTATTTTCAAATTCAAAAATGCATTTCCATTTACCATGTCTCACTTTCATATTCAGTGCTACATTTTACTGGAGGCAAACGAACAAAGATGGGAAGCAACAACAACAACATGCTATCAAGATACATGTACTCTACATAAACTTATTGTTTATGCCTACTAATGTCAATCTTTTCAATGCTATGCAAGTGTTTTTCACAATATTGTAAATATCTTGGGTTTTTCATTTAAATGCTTTATGTCAGAACGACAATATGTTGTATGTGATGTAAATGTTTCTCACAAAAACTTGTAACTCAATATCTGGGGTTTCAACTTACACTATTTATGAATGTCAAGTCGATTCAGTTCAATTTCTAAGTATTTTTATGTTTTCTATGCATGCCAAAATAGATCATTCCTATGCACTGTAAATATTTGTGACCCACAAACCTGCAACTCAATATTTGGGGTTTCAACTTACACTATTTATGTATGTCAAGTCATTTGAGATATTTTTTGGGGTTTTCTTATGCTCTATATGTCCACTAATATAGATCAATTATATGCATCGTAACTGTTTGTCACCCACAAGCAGCTACTTGGTGGGATAACGAGAAGTTAGAAAGGAATCTTTAGCCCACTGAGATCACTTGGGAACTCTTCCTCCAATTCTGGGGTTTCAACTTACACTATTTATGAATGTCAAGTCATTTTAGTTCAATTCTTGGGTATTTGTTATGTTCTATATCCCTAGGTATATAAACCAGTTCTATGCATTGTAAATGTTTCTCACCCACTACCCTATGACTCAATATCTGGGGTTTCAACTTACACTATTTATGGATGTCAATGCATTTCAGTTCCTTACAATGTGATTGTTAAACCCTATTTTGTCTAAGTGCACAAGACCAAGTCATTTTTGTTCATTACAATGTGATTATTTCACCCTATTCTTTCAAACTCTTTATGTGGGGTTTGAACTTATACTATTTATGAATGTCAATGTAGTTATGTTCCTTACAATATGATTGTTACACCCTATTCTTTCCAAATCATTATATAGGGTTTTGAATTATATTGTTTATGAATGCCAATGCATATCTACTTAAAAACAATGTCATTGTTTCACCCAATATGCTCTAAGTGCATAACATCAATTGTTTTTAGTTCAATTTGAGTGTTTTCATACATATTCTATATGCCTGGGAATGCCAATATGTTCTATGTTGTGTAATTTTTTCTCACACAAACTTGTAACTCAATATCACGGGGTTTCATACTTAGTAACTATTGATGAATGAAAATGAATTCCAATTATCTACATTGTTAATTCCAATCCATTGAAGGGGCATAAGATCAACTCCTTTCATTTCAATCCAAAAGTTTCTAAAATTTTGCAATTCAAACAAAGTAGTATGATCACATAAAATTCAACTGTTACCAAATTTGTCATTATAAACTATTAACTAACACAACAAAGAAAACTAAAATGTTTATGCATCACTCTACCTTTAAGGGTGTTCATTGATGGTGCTTATCATTGTTTGAAACATGTTTCCTAATGTGTGTAGGTGCAATATAAAGTTGATATGAGGTCCACGCCAATGAAGAAGAGAGCCACAACAAGGTGGCTTGCATGTAAAAGAGGGGTTACATTCCCCCCTAAAGAATAACTAAATGTAGAAGTGAAGAAAATTGTGGTAGTTAGTGTTCCATCAGGTAGGCAGACAAAACCATCATGACATTGGGAATTAACAATGAATGAAATAGTAAATCAATAATCTAATGACATGGTGGACAACCGGCATGAGGAACATAATGACGGTCTAATTCTTCCCTCAGCACCTAGCCCACTGTCTTGGTTGACAAATGGATCTATGAATATGGGTAATGACAGTTTAAGTCTTCCATCAACCCTTACCCAACCGTCTTGGTTGGTAGAGGGAGCTATTGATATGGGTAATGATGGTTTAAGTCTTCCCTTGGCCCCTACCTAACCATCTTGGTTGGCGGATCGAACTAATAAATTGGGTATTGTCTTTCAATGGGAAGAAGACCAAGGAACTTATTCATTTCCATCTCCACCTACCACATGTCCCATACTACAAATGCTAGATTACTATTCAAATTTGAGAAAGGAAAGAGAGAAGAAGAGAAAGGTAGAGAGCTAAAAAGAAACAAGATAGGAAGGAAAGAGAGCAAAAGAAGGAGAAAGAGATAGTTCAAAAGATGCAAGATAGGAAGGAAAGAGAGCAAAAGAGGGAGCAACATAGAGTTCAAAAGAAACAAGATAGGAAGGAAAGGAAATAGAAGATGGAGCAACAGAGGGTTCAAAAGAAACAAGATAGGACTTGGAAAGAGAAATCAAGTGGGCCCATAGGTCATTGCAGTGAGAAAGACATATAAGACTTGTCCTACAAACTTGTTTGTAGACAACCATGCCTTGTTTCGGGAAATATTGAACATATACATCCCTTTGTTTGTTGTTGTTGATGTCAATTTGAGTCTCATCCAAAATGTAGGTTGCAATCCACTTTCTATTGGAAATAGTTGTTCAACATCGTTGCATGTAAGTTGCACTCAATTTACAAATACAAATGCAAATCATGTAACGATAACTCAAAACGTAGAAGCAGGAGATGAGAACACATCTCCAGATGTTTATCTTGGCATGCTTGATTGAGGTTGGGAGGGACCATCCCTACAACTTCATGAATTATTGGCTACTTTTTTTATGTGTATTCCAGACTGCAAGATATAGTTCAATTGTTGGTTGTTTACTTTTTTTGTTGGGGACTGTAATATCCTTATATTAACCACATAATTTTTTCCATGACGTCACCCTACCACTTGTGCATCTATAAATTTTGTTTAAAAAAAATAAAATTGAGCACCTTTCCACCTGTCACACACCGATTCGTTTGACCTGTCGAAAATGGGCCCATTTTCCCCTCCACCCAAAAGTGGAGCCCATTCGCCTCCTTAATCCGTGAACAAATCTATATGAATTGGATCGGACAGATGCATGGCTTGGACAACCTCGCTACCCTAAACAAATACTTTAGAGAATTAATCACTCACCATCTCCTTCATTACCTACACTGACCAACTTTCCTTAAACGCATCCCTTCACAATTACTCAAACAAACAAGCACACAATTCAGAGATCAAGGTTCATTTAATGGTCCAAATTATTGCATATCCCAATCATTGTCATTCCTTTTGTTTGTATTTATTGAGGAGTGTTCATTTGGTTACACACCCATACTAGTTTGAATATGCATTGGAGAGGCTTCATTTCACCAAAGCATTTTTAGTATTAAACCATGAACTGTATACACTGATAATTTTTAAAGTAAAATGAAACTAAGTTTAATACTTAAATGTTGTTTTGAAAAAGAAATATCTTCAATGGTATAACCTCCAACGCCACTACAAAATCTCTATCCTATAATATGTAAATGTTGTTTCCATCATTATGCACATTCCTATATTATGTATTTGATATCAAATGGATATGTTTATTGGTTTATTAAATGGATATGTATATGGGCCTACTTAGCAATGTGATGTCCATGTTGGCAGTGTAGTGCAATTGCTTGTAAATGTAAGTTTGCTTAATTATACTGAAACTTCGTTTATGGTGATGGCTTGATTGGGATGAAATGTACAACACACTTTGCATAACTATTACATGTATACAAAATTATGCATTAACAAACACAAACAATATCACTTCAACCCACATATAGTCATGTACATAGCACTGACAACATCATTTACATGATATAGAATGTATGAAGTGCAACAAACTCTTATGTATAATATAATGGATTTGGTGATGGGACAATCTTGGCTCTTTGTTGTTCTCATGCCATTGGATATATTAAAATATTTGTGGTGATGTAATGCAAGTGGTGATACTTAAGGGGAGTGTTTCTTATACTAATTTTATATTTTGGTTGCAAGATTTAATGCTATTATTCATTAACAAGCAATGTGTCTTGTATGTTTGTGGTATCGGATGTGCTTTGAATGTTCTATGACATGTAAGACTTTGAATAACTATTTGTGTATGGGACAAATATAAACTAATTAGAATACAATTTTGATGATACAATGATTAGAGTACCCTTGTTGGATTGTATGTTTGTGGTATCAAATGGGCTTTCAATTGTGATGTAATCTTTTTTGCTAAGGTTTTCAATGGACGTTGAAATGATTTTATCTTAAATAGTCATGGTGTGATGTTTATATGTCATTGATAAATATTTTATTAAAGTATACCAAACATCTCATATTGAAACCTTAATGTGTGTGTGTGTGTGTTTGAATTATGATGTAATCTTTTTAACAAGTATTCAACCATGTTGCATCTACTATGAATTTAATGACGATAATGAAACTAAGTTTAACACCAAAAAGGTTTTGCAATAATTGAACCATGTTGCATCTTCAACTATTACTAGTTTCCTAGAATGTTATCCCCTATTATTCAGTTATTCATTGCATAATAATACACTCTACAATTTTCATTTTATATTTGATTGTTACTACAAAATATGGAAAGGGTTTGATTGGTTCTCTTTTGGAGGGTTTTTTTCCATGCACTTCTATTCATCTGTTCTTCATTACACAATAATTCATTGTGCACTTCTGAATTTCACAATTGATTAGTGCAGATACATATATATGCATGTATATAGATTAGTGCATATACATACATAGTGCATGTCCATATGTATGTGCATGCACTAATCTATGTACATACATACATATGTTCATATATATATGTATGTGCACATTAACTTCGAACAATCATGTAAGTTTAATTTTGAAGGTATTATGCCATGCACTTGTATTATTTTATTCTTCACTACACAATCATTCATTGTGCATATCTGTATTTCACAAATATTTAGTGCACATATATATATCTATATGTACATATGTATCAAAAAATGTATTTACATATGTATGTGGACACATATGTACATATTGTATACATATGTATGTGCATACTTTTATACATATATGCATATTCATACATATATGCATATACATATATGTACAATTATGCATAAACATATATGTACAATTATACATATACATATATATGTGTATGTACATATATGCATATACATATTAAAAGCATAAGTGACAGGGTCACGTGGCGGGAAAAAGACAAATTTTGGCTAACCATGAGAGGAAAGAAAAATAAGAGAGTAAACCCATTAAAGTCAGAGTGATGCTAGAATATAACCATATTTTTCCTTGAAAAAGTGACTGATTAGGAACACAAAATTTAGAATCGTTCATAAACACCCTAGACGCCATACACTTCATTGAGCACATTGTGGATGCACCAAGAAAGCAAGAGAACCTTCAAACTATGGAAATCCACAAAATTTTATCAAAATCATCAAGATAAAAACATAACCTTGAACTTAGGGAAGACAATACACCCATTACAAATCAAATAAATAGTACAAAAAAAAAAACTATTAGGAGACAATGTTAGAGCTTTAGTGAGGTTAAAAACCTCATTTCTATAGTAGGGATTTTCTTGATGATGTGTCTTGTTGCACTCACCTATATCTTGTTTGCTACAAGAACAAATGAAAGGAGGGAGCAATCAAAGACATATAGCAATGTTTAGCTTAATACACAAAGAATAGTAAAAAAAGTGTGTACTTTTCAATTTCAACTCACCATCAATGAGGCTTAGAAGGTGCAATGGGCTGAGCCAAACATGTATTGAATTTTCACACCGATCAACTAGAGTGAACAAGACACAAAATGGCAAAGTGTCAGCCGAATATACCATAATCTCTATGATACATAGACATAGACATATACATACATATATATAAACATACATATATACATACATATATATATACATACATACATATATATACATGCATATATATATATGTATGTATATATGTTATATACATATATATTGATAAACATGACTTAGAAGCTTGCTTTTATAGGAATCAACACCTAATTGACCGATATTTAGATCCCAAAGGCTGACATTCACCAAATATTTGAATCAAATTAATGGATTCCCGCTCAAAATTGAAAAAGGCCCCTAAAGAGACTCATTCACCACCCTAGATGAATGGGTCCCACCTAAGGGGACTCATTCACCCAAGGTGGCGAATGAGTCCCACCTTAAGTTTTTGAGGTGGGTTTTTAAATCTTTCAAGATTTTGATAGATTTTAAATAATTTTTAAGTGGAACGAGCCTCAAAATTCCAAAATAATGGGTTCTAGGGGCCTATAAATGATAATTTTGAAGGATAATTAATGAAAGAGTGCCAAAATGGGTTCAAATTAAGTGTGAAATCATCTATTTCTTCAAGAGTGTATGATTTTCCACACTACAATATAGTGGTGATTAGCTCATATGTAAATCACAAGAATAGTAATGATTGTCTCATACACATATCACATTTACATTAGTGACTAGCTCTAACATATATCGCAAATATGCAATGATAAGCTCCAACATGCATCACATATACATAGTGATGAGCTCCACCATACATCACAAATACAAAATAACGTGCTCCAACATACATCACAAATACATAGGTATGAGCTCCAACATACATCACATACACATAGTGACGAGCTCCAACATACATCACATCCATAATGGATGATTAAGACCTCACAATGGCTACCACATGTCCATAATGCATCCTAGATAGAAAGAATATTGATGCATTTCATACTACACTGTGGGTCCTATCCTTTCTTCCAATCTTTTGCACCATTGAACAAATAGTAAGATGATTCGGTGCATCCCATACTACACCGTGGGTTTGTCTTCAACCCCACAAGGCCAAGTAAAGGATCTAACAACTAGGAATGGGATTCGTTGCATCCCATAGTACAACACGGCTCCATTCACCATCCCAAGGCTTTCCCCAAGTAGTGAACCTACTATAACACGATGGATTTCAACTTTAATCGCCTATAGGCCACCTGAGACAAGTCTTTCCATCTAGGAAGAATTAGCTCCTAACATATACCACCTTGTGACCTTAGTGATATTTTCATCTATCTTCTTCATAATCCTGGGTAACATTGGCCTCAATTACTTTCATGCCCTTAGTGACAACCAATGAACCCCCTCAATACAATGGTTAGCCCCAGATTACCATTACCTGCACAAATGTGTCCATACCTTTGCAATCGTTATCGTATCATAATCATAACCAAGGTAGCCCATAACAACCTTCAACATAGGGTTCTGGTTAGGATTATAACATGATAGTATACAATATGATTTGATAATCTTAGATGTCAAAAGAGTATTGGTTCTTGATATCTTGAACCTCTTCATTATACTAATAAGAAACTCTTTAACATTCATATATGAGGATAACATAGTAGAGTAGATATCTTATTCAAGATACTTTTACTAACAATAAGAGTAGTGACACACATGATCTATTCATAATGTGATAATTAGGTGAATCCCCAATATGGCTCCAAATAATATTTGTCTAATATGATCAGGCATCATGATCCTATTAATTTTCAGCATCAATCTTTGTTAGAACATGTTAGGACATAACACAATAGTCATAAAATTGCTCTTAGAAAATTCAATATGTAGTTCAACTCACCATAGGTCACCAACAACCTAAGAGTGTTTCCACCATAGGTCAATTTGTATTTGGAGATTCATTCTCACCATAGGTCACCAACAACCTAAGAGTGTTTCCATGTTTCAAAAAGATAGTTAAGTCAAATCTTAGCTAGGGTACAATACTGATTGTTAATAGTAATACTTTCAATACACCTATTATGCTACCAGACAAGTATTGGGAGTAGAAGTTTCTACCCTCATGTCAATATCTCCTATTATTCTAGTAGTAGGCATACAAAATCAAGATGCAAGGCCATTTGATTATGCAGAGTACTTAGCTAATGCATTAAATAGGCCCTTGAAAGGATAAAAAATAACAGTGATGCAATCAATTTCAAACACTATTCTCTATTTATGTACCTACTCTTTTATGAAGGACAAGGGGTGATCACACAATAGTGGTTTACAATTTTTGGCCAAACTAGACACTGAAATTATTATTTTTAACTAAATCTTCACATTCGGGCACCTATAGCAGCTAAACCGTGAGGAATTTGAAGATGATCCAAACTAGAGTCTCATCAAATTTTGTTTGTAGATTCTAAAATTATTTTTTTTTCAATTTTTTTGGAATCAAATTGCACTTCTTTTTCCATCTCCCACGAAAACTGGTTTTTTTCAGAAAACAACATTTTTAAAAAGTGACGCTCACCGTATACAACATAAATTTTTTTGTATGAAGGATAAAATGCTATTTTTTTCGAATTTAGATTTTTAACTACGATATCTAGCACTTTCGTTTGGTCTCATAGTTTTTTATTGAATATTTTTTCCTTAATCAAGTTTCGAATTCAAACCAATTGCAATTCAGACATAGGCGGACTGTATAAAACATAAATTTTTCTGTATTAGCGAAATTAAATTTTATTTTTTTAATGGATCAAGGACATCAATACCCAGCATGAACATATTTTAAAAAAATTATTTTGGTAATTTCCTATTTTTCCACATGTGCAAAACAAAGAGCTTAATTTTCAGTGAAAAACCTATGTTTAATAAAACTAAAAAAACACATACATAATAAAACCAAAACATATTAAAATTATATTTGTTGGATAGCTCATTCCAAGGACTACCATCTTCTAGTTGGGTCTGTGAAGTCTCCTCCATTTTCATCCTCAACCCATGCTTCGAAGGGAAAAAATCTGGAATTTTTTTTTTGAGAGAGGGTGGGAAGGTGGGAAAAGGGGAGTTCAAGCGAACCTAAAGGGTTTGATCGAACCCCCAGGGGTTCACTCGAACCCTGGTTCGTTCAAACTAGGGTTTGAGCGTACCCCCTTCCACAATGGAAAACACATGTTTCCACATTCAAAGGGGTTCGATCGAACCCCTTTTGGGTTCACTTGAACCTTGAGTTCGTTTGAACCCCTGAAAACGATTTTTTTTTGAGTGGGGGAATTTTTTGGAAGTTTTCCTTCCTCATTAGAATTGTAAACCACTTTTTTGGGTTCACCCACAAGCTATGGGACTCTGGGGGGAAGAATTAAGAATAAAAGATATAGATGAAAATGGGAATTTTAGGCCAAAACAGATGTGGACTTCAATCTCGGATAGTAGATATGTGAAGTCTCATTATTTGTACTTTGAAGAATATTTTATCAAACCCTTGTACCGATTGCTAGGTCACCCATGTGATTACAATCTATCCCTTGAAGTGCATAGATTTCTTAGACCCAAAGAGAAGGACCATAGAAAGAAGGTAAGCCATAATTGGGGTGACTGGTACACATTTGCTGATTGTACTTAAATAAGAATATATGGGTTTGAAGGAGCACCACTTTTTCTACCAAGAACGGTTCTTGACAAGGTTGCGTGTTTAGAGATTATAAGGCAATTGAACAAGTCAGATGCCATGCACCTTAAAAGGAACAATAAGCAGTATCTTATGCCAAGCACTTTGTATTTTGGAGACTTCATAGTCGTTTCTAACAAGGGATATGAAGAAGTTGATTACAAGTTGACACATTACAACCTACCAATAGGAAATAAAAGGAATAAATTTGATTCAAAAAACTTCATCAATAATGCAAAACTATCAAATAAATTGTCTAGGTACGAACATCATTATTTTTTTGATGATGTAATATGAAACTATGATGAAAAATTAGCAACACAGAGGATCTAGCTACATTAAACAAAATCATGTTGGTTGAGGCATGGAGGAAGAAAAATGATCCCCTATATATAGGAGCATACCATGATGTACAAGACCCCTTAGAAAGAGTGGAACGGTTAATTACACATGAGGATGAGCTGACTAAGGATGTACCTCCCATAGTCTTTGAGACACATGTGACAACCTATTCAAGAACACAGGCTGAAGGGATGGAACCTCTCAGTTATGTACCTTCACAACCTACCCCCGAAGTTAGCTTCTTTGTGGACACTCCTATGAGTAGAGAATAATATGATGAAGAAGAGAATGAAGTTGAGAAGATAAATGTGCCTATTGTTACACAATATAAGCCTCCGCCTGAAAGAAATATTGTTAAAATTGAGACATTAGATGAACTCGCTGATGATGTGAGAGTTTGAGTTGGCCAAGAATTTGTTTTTGATAATGATTTTGTTAAGACTTCAGAATTTAAATAATTTGTTTATGAACACAAAGGAAGGATATTAAGAGAAAGGATGAAAAATAGTACCCCAGAGCAAGAAGCAAATGCCCTAGAAGAGTTAAGAAAAGAGGTAGATCAAGAAATAGAGGCTATCACCCTTATGAGAGGAAGGGAATTACTACAAGAAGTTGGGGTTTTGATCCTACCAGGGTGGGACATTATTTTTGCCATAGTATTTGATAACTTTAGAAGAAGAGGGGGTAAGACATTGCATTTGATAGAAGAGGCAAGTGATAAAATGTACTTTGGTTCAGGGTATAATCCATATGAGGCCACCTTGTTGATTTGGGCCTTGTACCCCCAAGATAAGAGACCTTCCATTATCAATGAACTAAAACAAATGTTTAGACATCTTTTGGTGCAGAGATTGGGAGATACTAATCCCATTGAAACAATAGATTTTAACATAAATGTTGCAAAATTCAACAAGGTACAGGTTGAGAAGCTAATAAAAGAAAATGAGAAACTGAAAAGAGAAGCAACTAGTTACAAAAATAAATTCCCTTCTTCATCAGAGTTGTGCTTGCCATTGGTGGATCATGAGAAGAAGGTGTTAGATGTCGTGGAAAATGTCATATACTGGAAGCATTTCCATGAAAAAGTCCAAAAGAAATGCAATAAACTAGAGGAAAAAGTAAAGACCACTAAGTTTGAAGTTGTTTTTTTGAAGTAATCTAGAAGAGATTTGAAAAGGTGATGAACCAAGCTGACCAGTATTGGAGACTCTTTGTGAAATTGCACTCTTCTTTCCATGAACATAAGAGATTAGAGATACACATGGAAGAAAAGAGAGAGGAACTGATTAGTAAAATTATTATGAATGGACAAGTCCTCCACAAATATAACAAATTAATTAATCTACATAGTCAATTTCATGCCAGGATTATGGATGAACTCAATGATTTCGATCAACAATTGGATATCCCATTTTCATCGTTCTTCGATGATCACAAAGAACTTAAAGAGAAAGATCATTAGAAAAGTGAATTGGCTCAATTGTTACCATGGGAAATCGATCTAATCGATGACAAAATGATGTTGGAGAACACCCATAAACAACTTGAAGGAATAATGTATATGAAATAAAATATGAAAGACATGATCACAAACACAAATACCCATATCAGGAAAAATATATCGATCATTTATCAGTAATAAATCTATTCATCATCAAGATTGGAGGTGTCTCGGACGTGGAGGGACAAGCATTGAGTTAAAGGAAACTAAACAATCAAACACTTCATCAAGGAGAGGAGAACCTTGCTAGATCTAGAGAGGTCACAGGTTCTCTACATTGAATAACATAGCAAGTGTTACAACTTGTCACAAACTTTTAATCATTCCCTTATGTTTAAACAAATGTAATTAGTTACGATAAAAATTATGAAGAGACACACCTTTTTGTAAAAGTCCTGAAGCTTGTTGCTTCCCATATATAAAAAGGAAAACTAAGGCCCAATTTTGGATCATCATCATCCAACATTTAGAAAATCATAGTAATGTTAAATCATAAAGTCTTTTGTACATTTTGTATAATCTTTTGAAGCAATACTAATGGAGAAGAAGCATTAATCTGGCATTCAGTTTCCTAGTGTTCAATTATAGATGTTGAGTCTAATTTTTATAAGTTATCTTTGTTGTCTCTAGAGTGGTCTTTTCTGATTATTTAAATCATTATATCAAGGATATATATGGTTTATCTAGGCACATTTGATGTCACTATGTGATTAATTTAATTGGACTCTGTGTGAAGGAATTAAAATCCTCCTTAAGTGGTTCATGTTTATAGGTTTCCACCAAGAATTAAAATTCTTTAAACAAATCATCTCAATTTGTTTTCCTTCAAATGAGAGTTAAATTGCTTCAAATAGTCACATAAATCTAAAAAGATATCACTGGGATTAGTTAGAAGAGCCTGATAACTAACAACCTTGCATGTTTATACAAGTTATAAACAATTAAAGGTTCTAGATAGTTAGAGGTAAGCCAAGGAAAGGGATATGTCTATCATACATAGTTGACTCCATTCACCCAATAGGATTAGGCACTAGTTATATTCACTTCAAGCAATACACTATATAAATCTTATTCTTATATTCAACTCTCGAAGCATTTATAGTAGGATTAGTTGTTAGCTTTGCATCTATTTCACTTCTGCATGCCACTGTGAATAGATTGCCCAAATCAAAGATCATACACATAACTTTAAATCTACTCAATCATCTAGGTACACCCGCCAAGGTCTTGCAGAGCCTAAAGTGTAGGGGGATCTTAACAATATCATTTAGCCTCGTTCATTAGCCAAAAATGTTCCCAAAGAGCTTGGCATCATCTTAAGGTTTATAAGCTACATTTTTAAGACCTAACAAGACTGATATGCCACTTTTGGCATATGAGTCCCAACATAGTCAAATTTTTAGTTTTTAGGTGTTCCAAATTGATCTTTGCCAAATTTTTATTCCTACCTAAAAACCCTAATTTAAGACTAAATCACCCAATTTGGCGTATGAGTCCAAGTAGGCATTAAATTCAACATTTTCAAAATTTCAGACCTTCATTCAAGTTGCTACAATTTTTTAGGTGCACCTTTATACTTTTCCAATTTTCTATTTTATTTTGCATTCATTTCTAGGTCATTTAGTAAAGCCTTGCATATCATTGAGTTTCAGAATTAGGTCTTGCATCTTACATGTCTTTCCAATCCCTAGCTTGGTGGTGAACCCTTATTTAGTCATTAATGAAACCCTACATGACAACCTTTAGTAGATCTCTTTCCTTCATTGCATCATTGGATTGAGATCTCTAGGGTTTCCTTGAGTGAAACAAGAGTGTGAAATAGGAACCCTATCTCCTCAAAGATAGAAAGTTGCATCCCATATTTTTCATTGTTTCACTTACAAATCACTAGTTTGCATCATCTTGGGTGATCCCACAAAGGTGGTTTACAATTTTTGGGAGATTCTGATTTTTGTTGAAATCACATATTTTTAGAAAATATAATGATTTAAGCCTTAAAAAGTTCCATTTTAAGGATTCCAATTGAAGAGGGTTTGATCAAACCACCTTAGATCAAACCCTCTTGGATAGAACCCCACTAGTATTAAACCATACCTATAACAAAGTCTCCTTTACACTTATGAAAATGCTGATAAAAAACCACTTTTGATTTACCTTTTGGGGGATCAAATGAATTCATTTAATTTTTTTTTTTGTAAGTATGTAGTCCTTATTATAAGCTTCCCAAAAAGTATAATTTTAAATAAATTTAATTTTGTTATTAAATATTTATTTTTTATTTCTTGTGAATGTAGTTTTTTAACCAAAAATCAAGCACTATGTTCTGCACATGTGGAAAAATAGTAGATTATAAAAAAAAAAATTAAAAATATCAGTGCACTAGATATTGAAATCCTTGATCCAACAAAAAAAAAAAAATTAATATGTTGTATACAGTCCATCTATGTTTGAATTGCAATTGGTTTGACTTTGAAACTTGATTAAGGAAAATATATTCAATAAAACACTATGAAACCAAATGAAAGCACTAGATATCATAGTTACAATTCTAAATTAAAAAAAAATAGAATTTTATCCTTCACGGAAAATTTTTTTATGTTGTATACGGTGAGCATCGATCCTTCAAAATGGTGTTTACTGAAAAAAACTAGTTTTTGAAGGAGATGGAAAAAGAAGTGCAATTTGATTCCAAAAAAATTGAAAAAAATATATTTAGAATCTTCTATAGACAAAATGTCACAAATCACTACTTTGCATCATCTTCAAATTCCTCACGATTTAGCCATTATAGGTGCTCGAAAGTGAAGATTTAGTTAGAAAAAATCAGTTAGTGTCGAGTTTGGACAAAAATTGTAAACTAGTATTGTGGGATCACCCTCTTCAAATTACTAATAGTTTACTTACTATAGGTGTCAGAAAGTGAAGACTTTTCTCAAAAGTTTGATTTCAATGTCAAGTTTGACCAAAAAATGTAACCCATTATTGTAGGATGACTATTATTCTAACATCCTATTGATAAGAGTAATAATATGTAGTCTATATTCATGGCATCTCATCTTATGTATGCCAATATTGTGATGGAAATCTAAAGTAGTTAGTGTGTAGTTAGTTTAAGAACTAAATAATCTCACATTGACTATAGACCTCTTGTTAAATAATTGGATTTCAAGCCTCTAAGTCCATCCAAGCATATACCTAAAACTTGGTGATCCTAATACATTAGGGAGATTCATTTCTCTTGGGTCTCTTTTTAAGAGGAGAATTGGTTTTCCATCTCCTAATATTTGTGAGCATTATGTATGGCTAGTAGAATGGCACTAGAAGGAATATTTCTTGTGACCATGTCATTTGGCCCATCAATTAACAAGTGCTATTAGATATTCTTGATAATGAATTTGAGCAACATGGTTTTGGTATTGAAGAACCAAACATATGATACAACAATATGAATCTACATAAGAGTGACTATGTACTCAAAAGATAATGAGATCATGAAAGCCCACAAATAAGGAATGAGAATCATCTTTAGTCCTTATAACATTTGATGAGCTATACTATATTTAAGATGTGATTGAAATAAATGATGTGTAATGAATTTTGAATATAAATACTCATGAAAATCAAGCATGAAAACTCACATCTTTTACCAAAAATAAAGTTCTTAGATATAAGCATATATTTGAGTAAATGTATAAATTATGTAGATCAACCAAATGACAAAAAATCCATTAGTGGAGAAGGGATAGACATAAAATAAAGGATTAAATTACTGTGACATTTTCTCAACTTTAGTGAATATAAATTCCATAAGAGTATTAATATCTATTAATTTGATAATTGCAAGGCATGCAATTTTTGGTATTATATAGCATATTCCTCCCATTCATAATCAACCCTAGTTGTGAGGCTTCATGCCTAAGAAATATAAAAGAAATTCTCTATCAAAAATCTGTTCTCAAAATCATTAAGATTCCTAGAGATTTGAACTCTTCCTCTTACTCTACACTTGAGAGGAGGCTCTAAACAAATGTGTATCAACCATTTTTTCACATGCTAGAGAAGAAAACCCAATATCCTTGGTCTTACCTAATCTTAATTGGTGATGGTTTCACTAAAAGAAATTAGGATTTAGCTACTTGATTTTTGAAATTTACATTTGAAGTTTAACAACCTTACTTGAGGAAGCTAGAATCCCTTGTGAGTTACCCCATCTTATTATATCGGATATTAATGAAATGATAGTCCATAATTAGTGTATTGATTTCAAAGAATGTGTGTCGATCAAATATAGATGGAGTGTGGAAGGGATTTGGAGAAATCAACAATTGTGCACACTTTGATAAAGTGGTTCTAAATTTTTAAGATGAACCAATCCTAATGAAATTTCCAACAATAATTTTGAAAACTTTAAAAGACCTATATTTTACAAATCCAAAAAAAAATCTAAATCTGAAACTTATTATGTTAATTTATTTTTTATCGATCATTCATCTATTTCCTCATCTAATTATCCTATTCTAAAATTAAAAAAATACCTTTAATTATTAAATTAAACACACATTATAAAAACACAATTCTTATGAATCAATCCACCAAAATTTATATTACAAGTGAAATAGCATACACCCCTTTTCGACTCCTCATACATAATTAATCTCACTAGTCTTATTTTGCAAAAAAAACAAAACAAAACAAAACAAATATGTTTTGATTAAAGGTAAAAAATGGGTTTTGAAGGGGCCCGGAACCCTTTACACAAAAAAACAACTGAACTGAAAGATAAAGTCAACTAAAGCATATCAGTCCAACTCCAACAAGACCACAGTAAAAAGTCAGCAAAAAAGGACCCGAGCCAGCACAATTACATGTTTTTCAGAATATCTGATAGATCATGAGAAACACCTGCCTTAACTTTGATCTTGTTGCGGATTTGAACCCCAGATCCACCCAATTTCACCTCACCAATCAAAACACACAGCCCTTTTCAGCATCCTATAAACGATAATGTTTCCGATTTTTCTAACAAAAAAATTATCTATAGCTACGTTCCTGATACCCTAAGAAGGAATATGAACTATTATCAATGTGGAGAGTACACAATGTGCATAATTTTTGGCGATTAGGAGAAAGTGTGTAGCTGCATACGTAACAAATTTCATCAATTTGGCCCTTCAAATGTTACTTCTGATTATTGCCACAAAGAATGGTGAATATTATTCTTTAAGCTCGTCGACCAACTGAATAGAAGTATACATGTGAAGCACTTTATTGTGAAGTCTGTGCAATAGACAATAATGTTTAGGATATAGAGATGATCTGAAACACCTGACATATTTGTCTTGTGCCACGTTAAAAGTGAATTTCGTGTGTCACTTGTCTGCAAGAGTTTGAAGTACAATATTTTGCATGTTCGACACGATTAAATTGCATTTAATGTCTAAAAGCCGAAATATATTCTGGCATGAAACCAGTTTGCAAGGACACTTAATACTCAATCGACTGTGCAGAGAATTGAGAACAGCAGATTTCTTCTTTTTTTGTAAGTTTAAACTTTATTGATTTAGATCAACCCGTGTGTTTTAGTATAGTGCTGAGCAATTGGAAATGAGGGAGAAATCTACAATGGATGATTATTTTGTTTATTGGAATGATGTAGATGAAGAGGACTTAACTGTAAAACGGGAGGAATTTCCTAATTCTCTAGAAGATGAAGATGACGTACATTTTACTTGTAGTAGAAATTCAGCTGGAAGAAATCCCGAAGAACGTATTCGAAGTCTGCAATCCTCTCTCAAATCTGCCTTTAATGATTACTGTAAGCAGTTTCATGATATGGAAACCGAATTGGTTAGAGCTAAAGCAGAAAACAAGGAATTGTCTGAAAAAAACAACAAACTAGAAGAAGAGATTCAGAAGGCTAAAGAGCAAGTAGAATCCAGTAAACGAAATCTTAAACAAACAAGAACCAAGCTGCAGGAGCTGTGTACAACATTTGCTGCAGTGAAAGACGAATGTGATAAAGTATGCAAAGAACAAGAGCATACAGGAGCCGCTCCAGAAGCTTCTAAAAAGAGGAAATATGTTCTTAAGATTTATGAGGTTAATGACTGTGTGAATTGCCCACTTTGCTTGGAAGCATGGTCTCAAACTGGAGAGCATAATGTCTGGTATGTTATACATCCAAATGGGTCTCAAAAAGAATTCTAATATTCTCTATTTGGGTAGAATTCTAATATTCATAACTGTGGAACTCCAGTTCCCTTTCATGTGGGCATTTTTTTGGCAGGTCATGCATAACACAATGGATTAAAAAAGGTGGAACTCGTGGTTCTTCTAAGGTAAGTTTAATTTAACTCAGATTATTTTTAATCTTTTTATGTGAGCTGTATGAGTTGATGGGACTGTAAACTTTTTTGCAATCAAATTTAACTTTTATAAGACTTGTTACAGTGCCCGCTATGTTCGACTAGGGCCACATTAAAAGAAATAAGAAATCACTATTTGTCAAAAACGTATGATGGGGAGGAGGAGATTTAAAAGGTAAATTACTCATCCTAATAATGTACGTACCAAAACAACTATTTGCACGTTTGTGAACCGAATTTTTTGAATCTAAAGCATTGAAACCCATCTCGACAGAGGAAATATTTAAGTTACTCTATGTAACCTTTGATTTAATGTGACATTACATTATTTACTTACCAATTAAGATGTGTTGAAATGATAAAAGCTTTCATATTTATAAAAAACACTTCCAAAATTTCTATCAAATATATATAAGATGCACTCTGAATCCCTATTAAACATTGTTCCATGATGTAAAAGGAGATATATTAAACCCTAGGATGCTCTTTACATACCTTAGAAGAGTGTAAGTTAAATCTGTTTTACAAAAACCTAAATGATTTTATGTTTTTTAATAAATTTATCTTAACAATTTTTAAAAGTCCACAGACCATCAAATTCCAGGCTTTTTTAGTACTAATTTTCTTGGAAAATTCTAAAATTAGAATAATGGCGTATCGAACTTGTGAAAATAATTACGCTATGTTATTGAAATATCAGCTCACTGACATTGTTTTTGGTTTTTTAACAGCTTGGAAGAAGATTGTGAAGGGAAGCTCATGCTCTATATCTGACTGCATTGTGTTTCAATTATTAAACTGTGAGTTGTTGTTATAAGTGGGTAATCGGGGACATTGGAGGATATAATTTTGAATTATTAAGGAAAGTGGTTTTAATTTACACTGTAAATATGCAACATTTTACCTGTTTTATTGACATACACATGATAAAATGGTGTATATGGCTGTTTGAGTTTCTAAATTTTGAGGTTGCCAATGGAGAGCTTTATTTCTTTTTTGAAATCAGCTGAAACTCATATTTAAATTAAAGGTGCATTTAGATGAATAAAACACATGTATGTATGTAAAGGAGTGTGTAAGTTGTTAGGGTTTATTTTGGAACTATGAATTCATCTTAAATAGCTCTTATTAAGGAAAAAGAGAGCATAAGAAAAAAAAATTGTGTGTGTTCTTTTGGGTACAAATTTCAAGTCTACGCTTTATTTTAAATGGAATTAGAGCTACAGGTATTTTTTTTTTTATTAGATCTCCTTTTTAAGCAGCAAACGTTCTTATAATATTTTTAAGGTACAAGGGCTAAAGAGCAATCGTTTTTCTTAAGGTACAAGGGCTAAGAGATTCCATTAGATTGGGTAGGAGGTTAGGTTAAGGCTTATAGAGTTGTTCGATGGTGAATGCTTAAATCTCTTGAATCTTTGTTATGGCTTATAGAGTTGTTTGATGGTGAATGCTTAAATATCTTAAAATAAAGTTGTTCTTGGAAAAATAGAGATGTAGAGGAAAACTAGATAGTGTAGGAGGTGAATACAAGTTAAAATTAAAGATGGTTTTTTAACAAATACTAATTTTAGCAAATATTCTTAGTATTAGTTGATAGAAAAAATCCCAATCATAGATGAGATAGAGCAGATTGCAATTAAAGATGACATCATAGTTGCTCAAGATTAACACAATTAAAAAAATATTTTTATTTTTTAAGATCACATCATTGTTGCTCAAGAATAACACAATTAAATTTTTCGATCACATTTGTATTAAATTTTTTCATGTAAACTATCTACGGAAATAACTTCTTAAAAATTAATTATTAATTTATTTATTACTACAAACTAACCTAATAACAAACTTTAATTTCCTAACAACCCCCATTAAGGTTTACATAATGTAAACAACAAAAAATAAACAAAATTTCTATGGATAATTTATTAGCATTAACCTAAAATTCTATAAAAAAAATAAAACTTTTATGGCTAATTTATTAGCATTAACCTTCTATGTTTAGGAAAATGTCTTGACTATAGTCCAACTTTTCATCAACATCAACCAACTTTTTTTTTGTCTAGATAAATGTCCTAATTAAATGCTCTAATTTTACCTATGCAACAAGACACACTCGATTATTCACAAAAAAAGAAAACAACTAGTTCTCAACTATCCATGCCTAGTTTTTCTATTCAACTATCCATAGAACAACTATAACTCATCAATTTTGTGGATTTAGCTATCCACAAACCAACAACTCACCAATTTTGTGAATTTAACTATCCGCAAACCAGCATATCACTGCACACCCTTTCTTGCTCTTGAAGGGACTAGAGATAGAAACATACTTCTCATGCTATAAATCACCCTTGAGCGAGAAGCTAGCTTGGGATGATGATGATCCTCCTACCTCCAATGTCTCCAACCTATGATTATTTCTTGCTCTCGAAGGGACTAGAGATAAAAACATACTTCCCATGCTATAAATCACCCCTGAGCGAGAAGCTAGCTCAGGATGATGATGATCTTCCTACCTCCAATGTCTCCAACCTATGATTCCACCTATTTAATTCTTAATGTCAAACTACCAAGGCCTACTCAATAAAAGGTGACAAATGTCTGTATACATAATATCACACAAAACTTCATCATAATAATCACCAATCTTAAATCTTACCAAGAATTGTTCATTCACCAAAACCTTGTGATCATCCTACAACCAAGCAATCCTGTATAGATGTGGGTGCCTTCTCCTTTCCAACTGCAACTTATTCACCATTTTTTCATAAACAATATTTTCAGTACTACCACCATCAATAATCACATTACATACTTTACCTTCACACTTACATCTTGTTCAAAACAATCTCTTCCTTTGATCTGGTTCTTTTCCCTCGTTCATTAGGGCTCTTCTACTGACTAGTCCTTATCCATTTTTTTGCATCTTTTGAATGTGAAGACTGCATCTTCTTCATTTACATTTGTTGTCCTTGCATTATTTTTTAGTCCTTCTTTTTGTACCTTCTTGATTATGAGGGAAATCATATTCTCTATGTCCATCTTCTCCACACCTAAAACAAGTTCCTTGGAAGCCTCCTCTTCTAGATCCTCTACCCGATCTTCCTCTACCTCTGAGATTTTTCTCACGGGACTAGTTTGAACCCTCACCTCTTTCATACTTGTTGTCCTTGGTTCTAATTTTTATCCTCATTTTTTTGCACATAAGCTCTACCCTTTCCTTTTTACTTAGTTTCAAATTTTCTATTTAAATTTTCCTCAACTTTCAAATCAAATTGATAAGCTTCTTTCAAATTATAAATTCTTATCAAATTGAGTTCTTCATGGATGCTCAGATTTAGTCAATTAATGTACCTTGCTACCTTCTCCTTGTTGGATTCTAAATGTCTTTCTCTAATCAATAGATTGTGAAACTCTTCAGTGTATTCCTTAACTAATTTTTCTTGTTGCCTCAATCCATGCATCTTCTTTAATAATTCTAACTCACAACTCATTGGAATGAATTGTCCCTTAAGTTTCTCAACCATTCTACCCTAATTTATAATCCTTTCCTTTCCTCTCCTACCTCCGTCAATCTGTACTTCTTTCCACCAAATTCTAGCATGTCCCTTCAATTTAGTTTTTGCAAATTTTACCTTGTCAGGATCTTCAATCTCCTCAAATTCGAAGAACTCCTCCATGTCATTTATCGAGTCTATTAATTCCTCTGGATTCAAGCTTCCACTAAATGTTGAAACCTCCATCTTTGACCTCTTATGAATCTTGTTTATGGATCTCAACAATCTAAATTCTCTAGGATCAATTTCATTATGTTTCTTTTACAAATGGTTCATCCTCACCTTCATCTTCACTCTCATCTTTTTCTCTGTGCACAAATCTTAGTGTAGCTCTTCCTGCAATGTTTTAACTTTCCTTATAAGGGCTCTAGAATCTTCCATGTAGGATGGTTTCTAGCTCCAGCTCTACCCCTACCTCTTGGGGCCACTCTTGGAGGCACTTTCACAACACCCACACTCATAGGTCTTGCTGCAAATTGCCTCTCTTCAATGTTCTTCTTGCAAACTCAGGACAACTTGCTTTGATACCACTGATACAAGAGAGTTTCCTACAAGTCTCAGTACTCCAAAATCACATAAATAACTTGATAAATTATGAAACAACAAGAAATAGGTAGGATGAGATGAGAGGGGTTCACCAAAATGATAATATATAGACCTATTTGCCTTTATTTCATTAAGAAATGAGATCCCCTTAATGAATTGATTAACAACCCTTATGAATCAAGTCAATGTGAGAATCTTCATATTTCCTTATGACTGAAGGATGGGGGTCAAGGTCAAACAACACTTTGGGGAGGAAAACTAAAAATAGAAAATCCACTCCAAAATTTAATCTAACACTTGAAACAACATTATTAAACTCAATATTTGCAGAACTAGAAAACTAAATGCAAATCTGAGAAGGGAAAAAATGTATTTACCAGTCACCAAGAGATAGTTTCTAAAGGTTGACTAGGACTCATTCGTCATGGGTGAATGGGTCTTTTCTCATGGTTTTTATGTAACTTTTGAGAGTCTTTGATGTAGATCTATAGCTTCTAATTTGTCTAGGTTACAATTTCAAAAAGTTGGAAATCAAATTTGTAGGTTAGATTTTGTGATTTGACAACTTTGACTGTAACTTTTGTAACTTTGACAACTTTTCAATATTTCACTTCAAAAGGTCTTCAATCCTTCTTCAACCTAAATTTTCAATCACACACACAAGAGAGAAAAATGTTTTTTTGTGTGAATGAGGGTTGGCTTTAGTCAAACCCCATTTTGTTAATCAAACATTGAATTAAAATACTTAAATGAAAGAGGGAATGAAGAATGAAAAATTCTATATTAATACCACTCAAAAAACCCTTGAATGAAACCTTGATAATGGAGATCTTAGAAGGTCTCCAAATTGCATGAAATGATTGAATTGGATGTGGATCTTGACACTTGAAATGATGCATTGAATGTTTAAATTGATCTTGAAACCTACATCACAATGTTAGCTCCAAAAATATGCATTATACAAGAAGACTTTTACATGATGGATGGATCTTGAATTTTGCAATAAATCTCTAATATATGTGCTCTTGAATGCCCTTGATCATCAAATTTAGCTCTTGTAAAATTTCTCTTGAAATCTCATAAAATTTCTTGGTGAAACTTAGTGAAATAACCTTGTATTTATAGGTATGTATCCTTAATTTCCTGAAATTCAAATATCACAAGCCGACATTGAATTATGGATTTAGCGATGCTAAAATACTACCAAAAACATAATTTAAATTTAGTTCCAAAGGTCTATGGAGGACCCATTCACCCATAGGTGAATGGGTCCTAGGTCCTTATTCCTAGAACACACATTGCTCAAGGTAAAGTGTTATGTTTAGGCATTAATTATTGTCAAGTTTTCCCTTCAAAAAATGTAATTTATCAGGCTTGTAGATTAATAAAAGGGATAATTAAGGAATATTTAAGCTCAATTTAGTTAAGAGGGCCCAAATAAGTGTGAAAACATAAAGGGGTACATTTATCAAAACTAAATTAAGGCATTATTAAGTCTATTTTAATTAGGAGGGACAAAACAAGTAGGAAAATGTAAAGGGATACATTTTCCTACACTACATTTAGCCCCTGCCTTAGTGAGAGGATGACCTTGTGGAAAACTCACACTAAAGCAGATAATCAAGAGAGATCTAATTGTACAATTGTTGGAAGAATAATACGACAAAGTTCAAGGAGGCTTATCAAGCCCCCAAGATCTAAGATCTCATGGAAAAACCAAAAAAGGCACAAGAAGACACATGTGTATGTTAAACATATATATGCAGCAATGACAAGATACTCAATCATACAATACCAAAGACTAAAAGAAAGAAATAAAATAAAAGGGGTGGATCAAGCCTTGACTGTCCAATGTGATTTGGATCATGCCTCATTTGTTTGTCCAAAAAAATTTACAAGTGGAACTCGTTGTCCACTATGCAAACAACAATGCACGCTCACACATGCTAGTAAAATTCGATGTCCACTAGGTGAGCCCCCAGGGGTGGAAAATGAGAGAATCTCATTAGGCTTCCATATCATACCAAAGTTATACCTCTGATAAATTTAATAAGGCACCACAAAATATGAACTTTGAGCTTCATAAGGCTTAGCAAGTTGCGTTATGCTAAACAATTATGAAAAAACAAGGCACCACAGCAAAGCAAAGTGTGTTATTCTTGGTGGTCATGAAAAAGGGTTGTAACTTCGAGATTCACAAGGTTAGCAAGCCACATTATGCTAAAAACTTATGAACAACATGCAAATAGGATAAGATATGTTCAAAGGGGTTTTTCTTAGTTCATGTAAGGTATCCTCTTAGGGAACATCATGCCTAATGTTCCAAGAGAAGACAAGTATAGGATAAAATATTCACAACTTAGGGAATGCAATGCGTAGCATCACCACTAAGAGGAAAGTCATATGCCAAGAAAGGTCACACTCTTGGAGGACATCAAACCCAATGACACCACCAAGAAGAAGACACATTGCAAGAAGTAAGAAGACCACACAATGAAACATAAGATATAGTCCAAGATCTCTAAAAATGATAATTCCAATGTATTCCCCCACTTTAAAAAATTATTGACACCATGCTATGAGAAATTAATTTAAAGTAACAAATGATAAATGTTAAACAAGACATGAGAGCTTAATTGGAAAGCCCTATGTCAAGCATATGTTTCCAAATGAAGCTATGTCATGAAAAAGGAAAGGGTTGCCCCAAAAATGAAATCCCAAAATCACACATAAGGGATCCATGAATTCAAGGTCAGCGTATGTCTTTGCTACAATGAGTTTATAGAGCTCAGAAACTTCATCATTCCCCAAATAACTCAAGGAACAAGAAGAATGACACATAGAGAGCGAAAACAAAGAAAATATTTTGGGTCAACATGGAAGAGACCTAAATGTCTCAAAACCTTGCGTCATCCCCAAAAGGAAAATATGAGACAATAGAAAATATAAAGGTTTTACAACATATAAAATAATGAAGGTACAAATAGAGGAATGAACATGAAGACACATCAAATGGAATAGTTCGGGGGATCACATTACATAAATGCAATCACATAAAGAACATGAAAAATAAAATAAAATAAAGACTAGTAAGGCACATGTGATTCAACCTATTAGCAGGTCATTTGCATCCCAATCTTGTTCATCGCATGTGGAAGTCGGTCAACTAGCCAAAGGGACAATGTCAAGTGCCAAACTAGGACAATCACCAAGTTCAACACATGATGAATCACTGTTTATAGGAGGACCATCATGATTTTTATCATTTAAGCTCAAGGAAGAGGAAAACAATCCATTTAACTCTTTATGAACTTCCTCATTAATTTTTGCAATTTAATTATCATCATCCAAGTTAATCACAACAAAAGGTCTAATTATAATTTATACATAGAAGATGCTTGTTCTTGTTATGTTCAAGATTTAGGATTTTCTTGTTTTGGTGAAGGTGAAGAATCATGTATTGCTTGAGGTAAGTTTGGATTGTGATTTTCTATGGTGTTCTTTTCTTCTTTTTCTTGCAAAAAATGAGTAATAGCATGATGTCTACACCTATGCTCTCTAATATTTCAGTTTCTTTTCGTTCGATTTTCAATTTGTGATTGTGTGGGAGCAAGTTTATCAGCCATAGGTTTCTTTTCTTCCCTTAAGGGAGGAACAAAAGGAACCATGGGAGGTTGTTCAACCACTTTTTTTTAGTTTTGTAAACTTGTTTGACTTTAGGAGGCACAACATGACTTATTTGGTTACCTTGTGGTCTCTTATAGGAAATAGGTGGAGGATTTGTTATGTTTTGGTCTTGGTACTTGGAAGGGATTTTGGTTCAATCATAGTCTCATCAAGAATAGGAGGCTCAATTGCGGGTTGAGGCATATTAGTAAGGGATAACTCTGCTATGTTTTTTTCCTTAAATGTTTGATAGGATTTGAAAGAGAAGTCCTCACAAGGCCTAATAGGTTCCATAGGTTCAAGACAAAATAAATCCAATGAGAAATTCCCATAGGAAGACATGGAATTAGATCCATTATGATGCACAATAAAGATCTCATTTCCAAATGGAAACTTTAAACATTTATGTACTATCGAAGGGACAAATTTCATTGAGTGAAGCCATGGGTAGCCTAACTTCACACGAAATTGGTCCTACATCGAGATGATGTAAAATGAGACACTTAATGTTTTCGCTCCAAATTTTAGAGGAATATTTATCAAACCTATCGTAGGGAAAGAAAAACCATTATTCCTTTTAATCCATTGTCACACCCCATTGTGTGTTTACCTATTTACTATTACTATGCTAGGGTAAATTATTGCATGTGTGAATGTATTTAGAATTTTGATTGAGAATATATGTGCTTGCACTTTGTTATCAATGAATTAGAAATGAATGTTTATTTCATTTAATGTTATGTGATAAAATGTATATATGTGAAATGGATGGTTATTGAAATGGATATTCTAACTATGGAAAAGTATTATGTAAGTGCATATTTTGATGAACAACTGACTACCATGGGAACGTGTTAAGTTTAATTCAGGTTCATATTCAATCCTCCAGGAGTGAGGGGAAGTATCACTTAGGGAGAAGAACTTGGTCGGGTAACCGGTAATGAAACCTAATTGATTTTACACACACACTCACATTAGAATGGTTGATTCTAGTCATAGTTTTGGGAATTAGTAAGTCATCCTTTTATGAATTGTTTGCATTAGTAAGGATCTTGATTACTATTTAGTGCATTATTGGATGATGTTTATGTGTTTGAAGTTTATGGGTTCTTCTTTATGTTACTATGCTTGATTGATGAGGTGAACATACGCAGAGTGTATATATATGTATGCATATGCATGTCGAATGATAGACCATACACATGAATACGTACATGAGAGTACATAGGTAGAAGTACCTATGCACACGTATGAACAGGTTGCTTATGAGCATGGTGTTATCGAAGGGACAATATCACATGTATGTATATAAGTATATATATACATAACATGTATATTTCGTATTAATTTAAGATGGTAATTGTATGTGTGTTTGATTGTGTAATCAAATGTATATATATATAAGATATATACATATATACATATGTATACATGTGTCAATATATATGTATGAGTGACAAATGGAAATGTCCATATGTATATATCAATATATGTATATGTACGTATACATGTACATAGAGGAATATATATATACACAAATGATATTATTTATGTGAATGTTAACTTGATCTTATTCATTTGAATATCAAGTGTATACATGTTTTCTTGTCATAATATATATATATATATATAAATTAGAATATATTCACATATACATATATATAAATAGCATTAAATCTATTCATTGGTATATATATGTACATCTATATATATGTAGACATATATATATTTATATATAGAGAAAGTATTTGAGGCTGATTAATATACATGTTATGCAAAGAATAAAGGTCAAATCATATGAGCATATGTTTGGTCAATAAATGATAAGTATTGCACACTATATGGTAAGTGATCAAATAGATATTAAGGCATAGATAAAGTGAAAGGAAACGTGAGAATTTAACCTATTATGTAAGTGTTTAAATATGCATGAATAAAAGGATAAAGACCATGTATCAATAAACATGTTGGGTTGAAGTTGTTTGAAGCACTATTTTATAGAGCTAATTCATCTTTTACCTATTGATTTAGCAGTTTGTGACTGAGTTGACTATAGTATGTGTTACTTGGTGAATGTTGACTATTTTTTTTTATTAACACGTGCCAAAAGAATAGGGAGATGGCTGAAACTTGGCACCATAATATGAATACCTTGTTTTTTGCAAAAGTATTTCTCTCTAGCAATTTGATTCTCACCTTTTGAGCATGTGCATATTTGAAATGGTCTTGTATTGTTGTCAAACAAGGAGGTTGTTCTATAGAATACCAAGGTGAGCTTGTAGTTAGAATTTTGTTACCATTTTATTGTGAGAGATGAGTCAATTTGCATACTTAAGTGGTGTTGGTTGGCATACCTTTTCCTTAGGCATCAAAGACACAATTTTTTGTATAAATAGATGAGCCAACTCTCTCATTTGGGACACAAAACTCTATAGTTTCATTTTTCTATAAATATTTTGAGAGTTATAATTTGTGAGAGCTTAGAGTTACATTGTGAGAGCACAAGGTCATTTTGTGTGTCTAGAGGAAGAGGATATTGTGAAGTATTACATTAAATAGTTGAAGTGAATCCTAACAAGCTACCATTAGAAGGCTAAGAATTAGATTAGTCAATTGGATCAAGCGTATTACATGCATTAGTATCTAATCTTCTTTTATTTTTCTTTTATTATGAAAGAATAAAAGTCTTGATTTCTTTTATTGGAATTGCTCAAGAATGCTTGCATTAGTGAATCATAGTATTTGCTTATGAAAAGGAAAATAAGTTGTTTTATGCTTTTCTATGAAAGTGTTTGTATATACTCCATAATAGGAGGGATTGTTTATCATTAGTATAAATATACTAGGAATGATGAAACAAGGATAGCTTAAGGGTTATTCATTGCAAAGTTATTTGATTGGTTTAGATAGCTCGTAAGTTACACCTGGGATTTGATTATCCATTGAAAGAAGGGTAACTTATGTTTATGATTTGTGAGTAGAAATACCATTGAGTTTTGGGAAAAGGGAATAGGTAATTTTAAGGTTAAAGACTAACTATATAATGAAATACCTATGCTTAGTTTATAATGGCCTAAAGTCAAATTGAGCTTGAGTAGTGTATGTGAGTAGAATGACTATCACTCGAAGTACTGAGTGAGAACACTTTGGCGAAAGTAGTGTGATTTCCTTTGGCTCCATTGTCAATTCACCATGATCCATTTATGCATGCTAGTTCAGGATTGTAGGGTTTACAAGTTCTAGTCATGTAGGACACAACACTAAGCTCATAATGTTTTTCATTACGAGGTTACTCCACAAATCTCTTCGTCGAAGGTTAGGGCCATCTATTGAATGATAGATGCAGGGGATCACATATGAATCTATGGTTGGTAGAAAATAACTTGAGTAATGCTTCTCCTCCTCAACAGGTGACTGAAGACCAAGATTTGAAAGGAGATTCTTGGACCATCTATGTCTATTTCTTTGAAGCTTAATTGAGCTATGCATGTACTTTTTACACAATCTTTGGAATATTGTAATATGTGAAATATTATTTTCAAAATGAAATAAATGTTGATTATTGTTATGACATCTATTAACTTGAAAGTGAAAACTTAGGAAATTTTACTTGTGTGAATGATTGGCATGTTACATCCATGCTTTCATTTTTTCATAAGTATCTTGGTAAATCTCATGCACAAATAAGAATTTTTTAGTGATCACATTCTCTACACAAACATGATCAATTATTATCCCATTAGTAGGATTTTCATTTATTCTTCTAGCTATGTAACTTGAGGACCATCCAGTGCATGTTTGGTTATGTCATATTATGGGAAAGAAATATCAAATGGAATTTTGGTTAAGACCTTACAAGGTTGAACTTCAATTAATTTGACCAAAGGGTTTATAATATTCTTCTATTTATTTATTGTGTGATGTTTCATGATGTGATCAATGTTAAGAACCATTTATATTCCTTGTTCAATTTTAATTAACTTTCTTATGTTTTGTATCATAGGAACTGTATTAGCAGTGATAGATTCAGAACTCACAAAGTTTTTCAACCTCTTTATCTCTTCATCCATTCTCCTAAGGTTCTCATGAGGGACATTAGCGATAATTTTATCAACATCAGTCACATTAGATGTGGATAGGGAAAGTCATGGGAAATGAAGTGTTAAGAGTGTGACCCATAGTAAGTGGACTAGTGTCAAAACTATGAGTGAAAGAGTTGGAAGGCCCAAGATCCATGACGAGTGATGTATTGTGGGATGACATGAGTCTCAAACTATGGCTCACCAATATTGGCAATAGGACACCAAGTTGTGAAGCCCATAAAAGTTTCACAGACCCACTTGGTGCACCCAAAATGGATAAGAGGTAAAATACAACCAAACAACCTAGAAGGTAAAGTGCAATGCAAGTATGTAAAAGAGATTTTCAAATTTAAAATAAGATAAATTTCTGATTATGCTATGTAAAAACTTGAAAATGATGTCTTTTAGATGCAAATTTGAATTCAAACAATGCACTGAATTTGAAAAATTAAGCTTAATATGAACAATTTCAGATAACAAAAATTATGGAAATAGAAACAACAAACTAAATACAGAAACATAGAATGCAAAAATGGTATTTTTAATGCTCAAAATTCAAAAAAAAGCCTTGATCGGGGACTCATTCGCCCATGGGTGAATGGGTCTCACTTCAGGGTTTTTAAAATTTAATTTGCAGGTTTTTGAGATGATTTCTATGGTTTTCAAATTTTGGTTTCGAATTGTAGGTTACAATTTCATATTTCTATAAAATGAGGTCTAAATGCAAGTGCAAAATAATGCTAAATGGCAATAAATTAGACCTAATTTGAGATGCAAACTTGATTCAATTTTTTGATGTAAATGATTGTTCATGTAATGTTATATAAACACTATGCAAAATGACTGAGATTTTTGAATTTTCCAAATTTTAAAAAATGCAAAAATGCAAACCTAAAACCCTAAATGAGATGAAAACTAATGCAAGTGAACAAACCTAGATGAGATGAAAATCAATGCAATGCAATATAAATGAATGAAAAACCTAGATCTAGGGCTGAAAATGGACTCCAAATCAACAAGTTATGATGCTCAAAATTTGGGTTCACCAGATTAAAACAATAGGAAATAGGTGGGATGAGATGAGAGGGGTTCACCAAAATGATAATAGATAGACCTATTTTCCTTTATTTCATTAGGAAATGAGATCCCCATAATGAATTGATTAACAAACCTTAGGTGAATCAATTCAATGTGATAATCTTTAGATTTCCTTATGACTGAAGGACGGGGGTCAAGGTCAAACAACACTTTGGGGAGAAAAATAAAAAATAGAAAATCAACTCCAAAATGCAATCTAATACTTGAAACAACAATATTAAACTCAATATTTGTAAACTAGAAGGCCAAGTACATATCTAAGAAGGGCATAAATGTGTTTACCAAACACTAAGTGGCAGTTTCTAAAAGATGATTGGGACTCATTCGTCCATGGGTGAATGGGTCTTTTCTCAGGGTTTTTCTATAAATTTTGGGAGACTTTGATGCAGATCTATAGCTTCCGATTTGTCCAAGTTTCAATGTCAAAAATTCAGAAATCAGATAATTTATAGTTAGAATATGTCATTTGACAACTTTGACAACTTTTCAATCTTTCACTTCAAAATGTCTTCAATTCTTCCTCAACCTAAATCTACAATCACATACACAAGAGAGAAAAATATTTATTTTTGGGTGAATGGGGGTTTTCCTTAGTCAAACCCTATTTTGGTAATCAAACCTTGAATTGAAATAATAAAATGAAAGAGGGAATGAAGAATGAACAATGTTATGTTACCATTCAACAAACCCTTGAATAAAACCTTGATAATGGAGATCTTAGAAGGTCTGCAACTTGCATGAAATGGTTGAATTGGATTTGGATATTGATACTTCAGATAATGTTTTGAGTTCTTGAGTTGATCTTGGAACCTACATCACAATGTTAGCTCCAAAAACATGTATGATGCAAGAAGAATTTTACATGATGGATGGATCTTGAATGATGCAATAAATCTATGATATATCTACTCTTGAATGCCCTTGATAATCAAAGTTAGCTCTTGTGAAATTTCTCTTGAAATCTCATAAAATTTCTAGTTGAAACTTAGTGAAATAATCTTGTATTTATAGGTATGTATCCTTAATTTCCCGAAATTGAAATATCACATGCTGGCATTGAATTATGGATTTAGAAATGTTAAAATACCACCAAAAACATAATTTAAATTTAGGTCCAAAGGTCTAGGGAGGACCCATTCGCCCATGGGTGAATGAGTCTCAGGTCCTTATTCATGGAACATACATTACTCAAGACAAAATGTTATGTTTAGGCATTAATTATTACCAAGTTTCCTCTTCGAAAAATATAATTTATTAGGCTTATAAATAAATAAAAGGGTTAATTAAGGCATAATTAAGCTCAATTTAATTAAGAGGGCCCAAATAAGTGTGAAAATGTAAAGGGGTACATAAATTAAGGCATTAAATTAAGTCTAGTTTAATTAGGAGGGCCCAAGCAATTGAGAAAATGTAAAGGGATACATTTTCCTACACTACAAATTAAAATGATTTAAAACACCAAAAATCAGCAATAATATAAATTTTAATTGCTTCAATGGCTCCTACAACTTCTGGAAATTACATTCAAATTGAAATATTCACATATGTAGCCTTGAAGGCTTGAAGGAATACATGAAAAATAAATTAAATTACTTGTTACAGGAAGCAATGTCATATACAGGTATGCCTCCTTTATCCTTTTTGTAATCTCCTTCCTACAACTGCAACTATGTTCTGGAAATCAAAATTACACAACTCCAATGCATACCAAAGTCTTTGCCTCTAATTTTTTTCTTCAACCTGCACATTCAAGTCTGGAAATTTTCCTCCCATGAATGCTACGCCCAAACCATCAATCCTCCCAAATTGCCACCCCCAAAACAAAACAAAACAAAATAAAATCAATAATCAAACCTCATGTCCACACCACTCCAGTAACTAAACCTCCTTCAATTACATGGACCCCTTCTAGAAAAATCAGATAATTTCATCAAATTTCATTCTCTAACTCCCCAATTCATGCTTGTTCCATTCATAGCCAGGTAGGCCACCACTAGCCGACATTATTATTCCTCCATGTCTCCAATTTGAATTGCAAATTCAAGTTGGCAGTCAAACTCCTATTGGGTGTCCAAGTCTTGCTTGTAGCTTCATGTACATTAATTACAATTCTAAAATTTCCAACACCCAAGAATCCCATGCCCATTCAACTTTTTGGCAATTTACTATTATAAATTATCAATTCCAACACATTTCCCAATGCAAGTTACAAGCCAAAATTTGTCCAATTTATGTAATCAGATTTTTGGACATTAAGAAATTAAAAATGATCCAAAATATCAATCCAAACCACTTCACACTAAAATTGATCAAAAATCAAATGATGCAAGTTAGTTGGCAACCATAGATGTACTTGGATCAACTGTGAAGTGCTTAGAACTAACTTTCCATTGATATCTCATTTGTTAAATTTTGATAACTTGGAAGAAAGTTATGGTTTTTTAAAAAAAATCCTTATTAGGGCTTGAGGGGTAAAAAATAGGCACCTGGGTGCTTATACACGAGTCACCCATGTGGCCATTGACTCGCATGCATGTTTGATTTTTTTTTTGTCGATGGTAGCATTACCACCGCTCATTGAGCGGCTATCCTAGGCAAAGCTCAATGAAAAGGTGGTGGCTCCTGCATGCCCCTACATATTTTTTATGCCCTCATTCCATTCACAAGACCATTGAGAAAGAACCAGGTGTTGGGTGATGTATAAACTAAGTCAGTGTAAAATTTAAACTGACTTTTTAAATTAAAAATTGTAGATTCCTAATGTGACATGTATAGGGTGGCATACGTCAACACAAACAAGAGAATATACCACTGAAGATATAATTATATTGAACTATTGACTAATGGTGATCGGTACGACCACGTACAGACCATACAAATTCCATGACTACATAAACAATTTTTTTGCTAAAATTTTGAAAACCCCAAAAATGGCCCAAAAAATGTTTTTCCCAAATATCAAGTGTTTTATATGAAAATGGGGGGTTTGGTGACTTTTGAACTCAGTGGTGAGGCCCATTTTCCCCTAGTGTGCACCCAAAAACTCAAGCCTAAATCACCCTCTGATTTGACAAGGAGATTTGTAAATTTGAAGCTCTAATACCATGTTAGAGTCTCTGAAGAATTCAAGCCTTTAGGATCACTTGAAAAACCAAAAATAACCTTCTACAATAGAGAAAAGAAAGAGAATAAATTTTTAATAATAGATGCAAGTTAATATTAGATCAAATGTGATCAATATATAATACACAAGATTAAAATGAAATGGAATTGAATGATTTACAAATGAGAACCCATTGGTTATATATCCAAGGCGAGGCATAGGATTATATATTATCATTACTAGTGTCTTAATCCTATGTCATGAGACAACTAACTCATCAAATATTAAATGGCCTAGGAAATAAGTATTAAATGACATAATAAGATAATATAAGATCATATGACACCTAAGACTTCTAGAAAGATTCCTTGGGCCTATGTAAAATTAACAACATAAATAGGACCCACTAATAAAGTAGATAGGTAAAATACCTATTTACACCAACACTTCTACCAAAATCCTCATCTTTCCATGTGGACACCTAAGACTTCTAGAAAGATTCCTTGGGCCTATGTAAAATTAACAACATAAATAGGACCCACTAATAAAGTAGATAGGTAAAATACCTATTTACACCAACACTTCTACCAAAATCCTCATCTTTCCATGTGGCATCTTTTATTGGAAAATTCTTCCCTTAAATGAGGTACTTTGTGATTCTCCTAGTGCTTAACTTATTTGTACATTTTTCTAGAATAAAATTTGGATCCAAGTGTTGGCAAGAGACACTACAAATGTTTTCTGGTGTTGTCATTGATGGAAACCCTAATTGGTGATTGGATCTGCACACCATCATTTGATCATACTGGTAGTCAGATTGAAGACAATCAAGGAAGAATAGAGCATCCGATAGTTTTGTGTTCATCGATTCACATGAATATTTTTTGTTATTATTTTGGGTTGTGGATCTCAGGAAAGATACTTTGGTGTACTTACTATCTTATCCAGGGTGTTCATTCATTGGTATGCAAGTTTGATGATTCGGTTGATTAATTTCCTGTTTATCAGTGCAGAAAGCCAACTTCGAGGATATAACATGTCGTGGATGTTTGAGAAGTAATTGTTTAAGTATTTTTTTGTTTGACAATAATCATTTGAGTCATTACTATGCTATGGCTGACTTTGGTTGGTGTGCATCAAGAATTAACCTTGGATTGATCCGACAGTCTGAATATATTTTCATACTTTTGTTTGAGCCAACAACAAGCAATTAAATTCTTAGTCACAAATATATATAAGAAATCGATCATATCATTTTGATATATGAACAAGGTGTTTTTCGATGTGTGTTACAAATATCAGAAGGGTTATAGTGTAATTATGCACAGTTTCACTTGTGCATTAAGGATTTTGTGATGCGAGTTTGAGCAAAGCATAGAAGAAGCACAAAATCAGTCAAAAGGACAAAAGATCAATTTTTGAGCCTAATCGAAACTATAATCAAGCATTGGTAGATGTTATTTTATTAGTTCAACTTCTCAAATGGATTTAATTTGATTATCTTTGCAAGACAGTGAGTCTTCTTTGAGCAGTGAGCTCTAAGTAGTGTGCCTAAATGCAAGTGCATTCCCATTCTAGAAAACTTTTGAGTATACTCAAATCATATTGTGGATTGGCCATTTGTAGTGGTTTTTCCCCTAATAGGGTTTCCATGTAAAAATTCTTGTGTTATGGTGTTGTGGTTGTTTGTTTTATGCTCATGCATATTTCTTTTGGTTGAATGTTATGAATGCTTGAAGGATCATATCAATAAAGTTAAAAATTGCAGAACACTAATTCACCCCCCCTCTCAGTGTTCCTTGATTCCAACAATTGGTATCAGAGCCTAGTTCCTTGGAAGACATTTAATAGCTTGGGGAAGATCAGGGAAAGTAATTCAATGGATTCAAGCAGTCTTTAGTGACAACTTTTGGTGGCCCTAGATGATCTTGATCAGTCAAAATTTGAAGTTCACAAATTACAAGCAAACCTCATGGATGTTGAGAAATTCATTGATTCTTTAAAAGATAAAATCAATAAGTCTAGGGAGAAGAGAAAGAAACTCTATGATCAGATCAAGCAGAATGATAGTAACAACATTGAAGATGAACAACTTAGTCAAGCCCTAAAGGAAAAGACAAAAGAATGTGAAAATTTTACAAGAGATAACATAGTTTTAAAGCATGAAATGGAATCTATTATGATGAGAATGACCAAGGAGGCTGAATATAGAAAGAAGAATGAAGAGAAGCTTGCACAGTCCTTGAAAGAAAAATTTGAAGAATGCAGCCATTTGGACAATGAATTGGAACAATCTAAAAACAATGAGGAAGTGCTTAAAAAATAGATTGATGATCTCAGAGATGAACTTTGTACTACAAATGAAATAAAGAAGTTCAAGATTAGCTTAGCCAAGCTTGATGAACTAATTAAAATCTAGAGGATAGAAGGTGACAAGCGAGGACTTAGATATGAGGAAGGAGAAATTTTTGAATATGGACAAAGTAGATTTAGGCAAGGAAACTTGATGAACAAATCTGGAAGGTATCTGGGAAGACAACCTAATGTTCAAAGATTCAATGGTTACTATTTTTTTTGTAATAAATTTGGTCATATGGCTTCTCAATGTAGAAGTAGAATAAATTCAAATGGTCAATCATTCTTAGATCAATGCTTTAACTGCAACAAGTATGGTCATAAGTCAAATGAATGTAGAAATATGATGAACAACTTCCACAGAGATATCAAATGCTATACATGCAATAGATTTGGGATGATTTCTAACTAATGCAGATCAAGAGAAAATCAATGGAACAACTAGTATGGATAGAGAAATGTTGTGTGCTATAACTTAAACAAATTTGGTCACATTGCTAGATTCTATTGGAAAAGAAAAGGTCTGGTAAATCAAAACATGCAGAAGGATGTTAAGGGAAAAGGCAAAGCCACTACAGATGTGATCAAGAAGAAAATGAAGAAGAAATGGGTGAAGAAAAGTCCCTCTATTGAAGGAAATGTGTTAGCACCAAAACCTGCTTCTGGTAATTCCTCTGGGAATTATATTAAGGCCTTTGGCCTAGGGGGATTTGTCAAGAAAATCTCTTAACCCCTTGCCGGTAACTGACACCGGGATGTGGATAAGTACATAGATGATCTGCAGATGTTGTTGAAT
The DNA here is from genome assembly GCA_007115665.2 of Sequoiadendron giganteum. NCBI lineage: Eukaryota > Viridiplantae > Streptophyta > Pinopsida > Cupressales > Cupressaceae > Sequoiadendron > Sequoiadendron giganteum. The sequence continues at coordinate 217,695,425 of CM021104.1, forward strand.
CTATTGGAGAGAGTATTATGCAGTATTGGAGGTCCATAGAAGAATTATCTTTCACAGCATATGGAAACAAGGTAACCAGATGAGTTAGGGTAAAAAAAATCATTTATTGTGACAAAAAGGGTTAGGTGTGCGAGTGATAAAAGGTCATTTTAATCTTTCATTTTCCACTTTGCATTTTGAAGAAAATAAGTTTGGAGAGCTCTGAAGTGAACTTTGGCGAATTGAGGCAAAATTTAAGTGTGAAGGAGCTTTCAACAATAAAACTCTGATCTGAAAAAAAGGTATTTAGTAGAAAAACTTACGAACTTGTGAATTTGTGAAAATGAATACTCCATTGGTAGTTGATATCAAGGACACACCCCGTCTGAAATTCAAGTGGCATCCTTTCAAATCTGCCGAGATAAACCCGTTAGGTGCATTTTCATCGATTTTGTACGATGTCTTACATATTGAAGATATTAGGGCATACGTTCATGCAAACATTGAAGAGCTAGGAAGCCCACAACTACTAAATTTATATAACAATCATGTTATAGGAGAAGATTTCTATGTTAAACCATAATTTAAAACCCTAGAAGAGAAGAAAATTACATAGATTGTTAAATTTCCCATCTTTGAAGAAAGTGAATGGGTCTGATATATCTTGAGTCGAGTTCATGCATAATTTATATGGTTGAATCAACCCTTCAAGATTACAAAAGAAACTATAAGCTCTATTATAGGTTTAAATTCCTTTGGTGGGTTGTCGATCTTAAAATCTATAAAGAATCAAACAATTATTGATGCAACCGGTTCTAAGTATGAAAGAAGATCTATGACAATTGATGATATCATTGATGTTCAGATTTACATATATGGTTATTGGTTATAAAATATATCATTTCATCTGAGACAATCCTATATTCGGCACAACCATTTATGCAACATATCAGATGGTAAAAGAGAATGCAGACTATGATCTATGTGAGTTACTTAGAAGTCAGTTGATGGAAAATCTTGGCAAAATCAAGAAGGATAAGAAGAATTCCTTTAAGTATGATAATTTGTCATTATATTTATTCTTTTACTTCATGAATGAAGTTCTGGGATTTGGAAAGGTACATTGGCAAAAAGATAAACTAGTAGTTGGTCAAATTAGAGATCTCTTGCACATATTTGCTGACATTAAAACAAAGAACACTACAATTTGGGGATATTTCAAAAACTTTCAGAGTATGATGCATGCTAGAGAAATAATTCCTACATCTATTGTGGAGAAGTACAAAGATACTATCTGCTTTATGGTTGACATTGATCAACGCCTAATGGAAGCAAGAGATCTTAGAAAAGTTTAGATTATGCCAATGGGATATGAGGTTAAGGAACACATTTTGGAAATGTATGTTGAACATTTGTTGAGAAAACCTAAGGATTCATCAAAAGAAATATTTGGTACTTTTTCATAAAAAGATATACAGGTGCAAAATGAACTAAGAAAACCTATGATAGTCAGAAGAGTAAGAAAAGAAGTAGAAATCTTTGTAGAAAGCATGAGTATATTTGCAGAAAAAATAAGAGAAGCTAGAAGGAAGAGAGAACAATGTGAAGCAAAAAAAGAGCCAACAAGAACTAAATTTTCTAGTATGCCAGCATCCTCTTCCCAAAATAGGTCAATAAGGAGCTTTGCATCCCTATCTGCCCCTGCAGTGAAGCCAATTCATGTGCAAACTCAAACCAAGGCATCCGGTAAGTGAAGAATAAGAGCATAAGATTCTATGAAGTTGTCTCAGAAGATGAAGAGACTGAATCTGATGAAGATGTAAGAAATAAATCATATGGGCACCCAGGCAACAAAGGTTACTAAAAGAAATCCCTTTTGTGAAGAAGACAAAGCAAAGAACAAGGTAAAAATTGACAAACCGGGTATGTCAATAAAAAAGGTTGAGAAATATTTGGTCGAAGATGGCAATCATAAGCCGATTTGTAAATGGTATGAAACCTTTGATTAATCCGGCCAAAGAGCTCTTGAGGAGGCTACAATAAAGTATTTAAATATTTTCAATAATGTTCTTATTGAAATAATGCTTGTTTTACCTAAAAGAATGTATGATATTTTGGAAATGAGAAGAGTAAATGCTAAAACAAAATAAGAGAAAATGAGAGAGAATTCTTGCAGATTTATGTCTGGTGATGTCTATGGAAGAAATGAAGGAAATCCTAAATAAATCTGAAAAGGAATTCAAGAGCAAGACAAGGGTGAACAAGCTTATGATTGGTCAGACTAAAGAAATTATAGAAGAAACTAAACAAATTTTGAGAAAAGTTTTGTCAAGTAACATAATTGATGTTGTCTCTGAAGAAACACATGATAAAGATGTCTCATCTAGTCTGAAAAAAGAAGAAGAAAAATAAGATACAACTGAGGATACTCATATTCCTCTTGATGTGGATAATACAAAAGTACCTATGGAGATTGAAGCTCCTAAAATTTTATCAGTTGAGAAAGTTGAGATTCTTGAAGATAAGAAAAAATTTGCAGCTGAGGAAATAGTGGTTGAGGAAAAGAAAGTTGATGTAAAGGAAGTTATAGTGGAAGCAAGAGACACTGCAGAGGCAGTGAAGAAATTTTTGGTAGAGAAACAGGAAGAATTTGACCCTAAATTGGTTGAAGGTCCTATCGACCTATCAACTTTGTCCCCAATTCAGAAAATGAAATTTGCATCATTTTCCCAAGCGAATGCTAGAGAAGAATTGATGAAGTCTCACATTGAGGATAGTGAACTCTTAAAGCTTGCATCTGGAGTTCTTAAGAAAATAATGCCTACTCATGTCAAGGATACATCTAGTTCCTCCTCTAATGAACAAAATAAGCTCATTAACTTTGTAAGTACTCATTTTGAGTCACTTGATAAGTCAGTCATGGTTAAAGTTCAAAAGGAGTTTGATTCCAAAAGGTTCAATAGGTTGAAAGGAATGATAGCTAATGATAAAAATATATTAGCCACTTGTGTGAATAATATTCAAATTTCTCTATCCGAAAGTGGAAAGATCTATAAGTCATGTTTGTCTTTGTCTAAATTTACTGAGGTCAACAAGAAGAAGGTTAAGGATCTTGAAAAATAGTTAGTTGTTATTTTTGAAGCTTTTGATCCTTTAGTTGGTGGTGTTGGAAAGCAATAAGGTCAGGTGATATCTCTACTTGACAAAATAAGGAGTCTGAAGCATGAAAATGATAGAATTGTGGAAAGAGCATATGATCTTAGAGGCCTAATTGGTCTGAAGATAGAAATAATGTTGAGTGCATTAAATGAAATTGAAGATTCTATGGCAGTTAGTGATCCAATGGACCTTGAGTCTGCAGAGACACAATATTACTTAGTTTGTGGTCACATAATAATTTTGGAGAGTCTCAAAAGGGTTTGGGACACAAATTTGATCCTGTTGAAGAAATACTTTGCAAATGTTTTCAAGTTTGTGTAAGTTGTAAAAGCGTGCTTGTACAGTCTGAAGATTTTGTTTGATTTTTGGTATTCATTTTCCCCAAATTTTTCCATTGATTTCAAAGGAGGAGAGTAGTAGAGTGAAAAATGTATAATCATCTCAGAGGGAGAGTTGTTTTTTTGAAATTTTGAAGAGTGGTAGTGTATTGATGTTGGTACTGATCCGACACTTAGTCATTTTTCACTAAGTGTTGCCATCAATGCCAAAGGGGGATATTGTTGGCAAGAGAAACTGCAAATTTTTTCTAGTATTGTCATTGATGGAAACCCTAGTCGGTAATTGGATCCGCACATCATCATTTGATCATACCAATAGTTAGATTGAAGACAGTCAAGGAAGAACAGAGCATCCAGTAGTTTTGTGTTCATCGATTCACATGAACATTTTATGTTATTATTTTGGGTTGTGGATCTCAGGAAAGATATTTTGGTGTACGTACTATCTTATCCAGGATGTGCATTCATTGGTATGTAAGTTTGAAGATCCGATTGATTAATTTCTATTTATTAGTGCAAAAATCCAACTTTGAGGATATAACATGTCACAAATGTTTGAGAAGTAATTGTTTGTATTCTTGTGTTCTAAAATAATCATTTGAGTCATTACTATGCTATGGCCGACTTTGGTTGGTGTGCATCAAGAATCAACCTTTGATTGAGCCAACAGTCTAAATATATTTTCATACATTTGTTTGAGCCGACAAAAGGCAATTAAATTCTTAGTCGCATATATATAAGTGATCGATCATATCATTTTGATATATGAACAAGGTTTTTTTTGATGTGTGTTGTGAATATTAGAAGGTTACAGAGTGATTATGCACAATTTCACTTGTGCATTAAGGATTTTGTGATTTGAGTTTGAGTAGAGCAGAGCAGAAGTGTAGAATCAATCAGAAGGATAGAAGATCGATTGTTGAGCTTAACTAAAACTGTAATCAAGTATTGATAGATTCTATTTTCTCAGTTCAACTTCTTAGATGGATTTAATCTGATTATCTTTGTAAGACAGTGAGTCTTCTTTGAGCAGTGAGCTCTAGGCAGTGTGCCTAAATGCAAGTGCATTCCCATTCTGTAAAACTTTTGAGTATACTCAAATTATATTGTGGATTGGCCATCCACCATGGTTTTTTCCCTAACAGGGTTTCCACGTAAAAATTATTGTGTTAAATGGCATTTTGGTTGTTTGTTTTATGTTCATGCATATTTCTTTTGATTGAATGTTATGAATGCTTGAAGGATCATATCAATAAAGTTACAAATTGTAGAACACTGATTCACCCCCCCTCTCAGTGTTCCTTTATTCCAACACTAAGATGATTCTTCCTTCATCTATATTTGGTAACACTGTCTATATATGGATATACTATCCAATAAACCTCTTTAAAAATGAGACATCAAAAAATAGATGAGTCTTCTTTTATTGGAGGCAACACAAGTTTGTAGGCTATACTACAAATCTTCTATAAAATCTAATATGGACCATAATATTTTGGTGACAACTTTTTTGTTGTTGTTACAAGGATTTTTTTTAAAGGTTCTAATATCAAGAAAACACAATCACCCACTTGAAAAGTCCTCTTTCTACAATGTTGTCCAACCTATTATTTCATTCAATTTTGTAGTTGTAGCTAATTTCTCATTGAGTCCATAAAGTCTCTACTAATGATTCATGTGATTTTCTACACCTAAACTCTTGTTGTCACCCTCAATGATGATGTGATGGATTGTGGATGGTATCCACATACTATAGATAGATATATTTTTTATATAACTATGGAAGGAACTGTTATACCCCCATTCTAGTATTTGTAGCCAAGCCACCCATTGAGATTGCTTATCTAAAGTGAAATAATGTAAATATCCCTCCAAAAATTTGTTATTGACCTTAATTTTCCCATCTAATTTGGGATGGTATGGATATTTTTGATTTAATTTAGTTCCTAGATAAGAGAATAAATATATATAAAAGTTACTAGTAAATATAGGGTCATAATCACTAATAATAATCCTTGGGTACTATGTAGCTTTGTTATATTATCCTTAAGTTCTTTTTCCACTATAAATATTGTAAACATATTTTTTGAGTTGATCCACCACTTCCATAATGAGGCTCTTACCTTTATATCTTGGAAGTCTTGTGATGAAATATATGGAGACCTCTTCCCACTATTGGATAGGAATAGTCAATTACTACAATAGACTAATTGTCTTAACTATCTTACCTTTATTTTATTAACATACCAAATATTCTTCCATAGATTTCTTAATATCAACTTTAATCCCTTCCTAAAAGAAGTCTTGCTTGATTTGATGATATGTCTTCAAAAATCCAAAGTGTCCCCCATTTGGGAAACTATGGATTTCCTAGATAATATTTTGTTTGAGGATGGAATTGTTCCATAGATACAATCTCTCTTTGTACCACCAATACTATCCCCTCCAATAAAAAATATCTTAATTTCTTGATAATTTTTTAACTTTTGAGTGAGATTCCTTGTAGCAACATCATTTTGTTGAACCCTTTGACATTGAATGAGTTTGGAATTGATGTAAAAATGGCATTAATCTTGATGCAGATTTCAGGTGCATAAGGTTTATGACTTTGGTTGATATTTGGTGACGTTCGGATATCAATGTTTTTACTAAGGCAACAAAAATTGATTAAGTTTTGGTCTTAGAATCCACTTAGAACTTGGTGCTCTTGAGACTTAGAGCATTATTATGTTTGGTTACATTCATGCAAAATAAACAAAACCATAATGAACAAGCCACAACACAATGATAACCCTAATTGACCAAACAAAGGAAGTTTATTATGAGAACATGATGGCCATATTAGGGCATAGCATGGAGCAACTAAGACAAACTTGGTATGGTAGAAAAAAATATGGTTTCTAGGTAGGTTTTTGTCGACCATGGATGGATTTGACAACAAAAAACTTGTGGTAGTTATGAGCATTTGTAGATTCGATGGTGCAATTGAGTTTTGTAAGCTCATTTTAGTTGCAAGAAAAAACTGACTGAGGTATGGTTGTATTGCATTTAACTAGGTTAATGTTGGTTATTTACTTGAGATTCTCAAGCTTAGGCTTTGGTTGGATAGTAAGTTGGAAAAAATTGAGATGTCAAGTATCATCCTTTTTTTTCAGTTCTTTTCTAATTAGATGATCATTATGGTTTGAATGTGGAGGTTTCTCTCAAAACCCTAGTTTTATGAAATGAGCATTTTGAAAATGTTGAATGTAGTTGGACAATGAACTGAATATTTTTTTAAGAAAGGTTGTATACAAAATTTTTAAAAAGAAAAAAATAATATGCTTTGTGTATTTTAGGTTTCAAGTGCAATGAATCCTATAGGACAAAAAATGTATTAAGGCAAAAAATTGTCATGAGAATTAGAGAAATAGAGTAACCCTCTATACTTTAATCTTTATCTTGATCATTGATCAATGTCAGTATATGCCAGTGAGGTAGTTGTTAACTTGAAAAGCCAATGAAGAATTTTGGTAGCTAGTGAGGCAATTTTGTAGTCAGTGAGGCATTTTTGTAGCCAGTGAGGCTTTACCAGTGAGGTATTCTTGTAGCTAGTCAGGATTTTCTAGTAAGGCATATTTTGTAGCTAGTGAGGCTTTGTAGTGAGGCTGTATTTTTCCACTGAGGTAGTATTTTTTGTTGGCAACACAAGGGTAGACAATTGAGAGGGGGGGTGAATCAGTTGTCACAATAATTATACTTATTAAACTTATTCTTAGATCTCATAAATACACATGAAAGAATAAACCATCACCACATCAAAAATACACATAAGACTAAGATTTTTGTGTGAAAACCTTGTTAGGGGAAAAAACCACGATGCACATGCACATGCATTCAGGTACACTTCCTAGAGCTCACTACTCAAATACAAAAAAAATTACTACCCAAAGGAAGACTCACTGTCTTACAATCACATTCAAATTACATCCGAAAGATATTGAATTGAGAAAATAAAATCTTCTAATGCCTGATTATATTTTTGATTAAGCACATAAACACTTTCTTCTGCTCACTCTTCTTCACACTTTACTTCTTCCTTCAAAATATTAGAACATTATTCGCACACAACACTCGTACATTGCACACCTTACATTTCATTCTCCTCAAAATAATCAATCATATATATCTGCAACTAAGGATAACATCAACTACATGTCAGCCCAACAAAATATGAAATGTGTACAAACTGTCGGTCTAAATTAATAAACAATTTATCGATGCGAATCAAATAGTGTCAGTTAAAACATAGTAAGGACCCAAAACAACATGTCTGGAACATGAAACACCTTTAAAAATTATGCCTTGAAGATCCACAACATGCTACAATCACCCTGTCGGCCGTGATCATGAAAAACATGAACTCACATAAGAAAATCACCAATCATGAGCACAAAAATTGATGTGAACCAAAAACATAGATATATCACAATCTAGAAACATCCACAAGCATCATGAATCATCACAGAAGCTTCCGCAACAACTAAAATTACTAGAATCACGTCATCTTCTTTCAGGAACACCAACTAAAGCGACATAACAATTGTCAAAACACAAACACTCATAAATTAATTAAATCTTTATTTGGACCTCTAAAACTTCATGTGGGTAAACTAGATATACTTGACAATAAACACTTTAATCCACCAATTCTTATCATCAATATACCGAGCTAGCCATCATATTGAACTTCATTGCATCACTGACAACCTTCAACTTATTTTATTAGAATTTTCTCAATACCCTTGACATATACAGCCTTAAAGACATTAATGCAAATAGTATTGACATCAGTGATAACCTCAATACAACAATATCCAACAATCTCCCTGTTTGGCATTGATGGAAACACATGATGTGAAAAACACCATCAACGATACTTTCTCTTAGCATTTTCTCCCCCTTAGATTTTGGCTCTTTTCTCCTTAACTCTTTCATAGTTTTTCACAAGACTCATCTCCCCCTTTGACATCAATGACAAAGATACACATTATCTTTCTCCACACAAGCTCTGAACCACATTTTCTAAACATCTAACTACTCCCCCTAAGTATCAGCCACTGCAACATCAATCTGGATCACAAGATATGACTATGAAATGCATAGTCTGATGAAATTGCATCTTAATTCTGATTAGGAGGGGTAATCACCCCTAGCTTCCCTTTGAGATACTAAAATGTATCCTTAGGCAATTGTTTGGTAAAGATATATGTAATTTGTTCCTTAGTAGGCACATACTCCAATCTGACTTCCTTTTCACTCACCTTCTCTCTCAAAAAGTGAAACTTGATAGATATATGCTTGGTTTTTTAATGTAGCACTCGATTCTTAGAAATGTTAATTGCACTTGAATTATCACAAAATATAGAAATAGGTTCATCATTCGCAACTATGATATATTTCAACATCTGCTTCATCCACAATACTTGAGTACAATTGTTAGAAAAAACAATGTATTTTGCCTCTATGGTAGATAAAGAAATGGCATTTTGACTCTTGCTTAACCATGAAATCAACTTCTTTCCCAAGAAAAATGCACCACCACTAGTACTCTTTCTGTCATCCACATCTCTTACCCAATCAACATCAGTAAAAGCACTCAAATTAAGTTCATCTTCTTTAGGATATACCATAGGCCAAAATCAACTATCCCCTTCAAGCACCTGAAAATCCTCTTCACAGCTATCACATGAGATTCCTTAGGATTGGCTTAAAATATTGCAACAATGCATATGACATTCATGATATTAGGTCTAGTTTGAGTCAAATAGAGCAATCCACCAATCATGGATCTATATCTAGTCTAATTTGTTTTAGGGGAATCATCATCTTGTGTCAAATTATATCCGGTCACCATAGGTGTACTTATTGGCTTTAAATCTTCCATATCCAACTTCTTTAGCAATTCTTTCACATACTTGGACTGATATATAAAGATCCCTTTATCTAGCTGAGTAATTTGAAATCCCAAAAATAATTTCATTTCTCCAATCATAGACATCTCAAACTCACTCTACATCTCATTAGAAAATTTCATGCACAAACTATCTTCTCCTCCAAAAATGATATCATCAACAAAGACTTCAACAATCAAATCTTTATCATGATCAATCTTGAAATTAAGATTACTATCAGCAGTACCTTTATTAAAATCAAGATTCAAAAAATACTTGTCCAATTTGGCCTACCATGATCTGGGGGCTTTCTTAAGTCCATCCAATTCTTTCTTCAACCGAAAAAACATATCTCCTTGATCAGTCAATTGAAATCCATCAGGTTGCTCAATATACACCTCTCCATCCAGTTCACCATTTAGAAATGTTGACTTGACATCCATCTAATAAACCTTGAATTTTTTGTAAGCAACACAAGCAACAAATAGTTTCACAACTTCAATCCTAGCAACAAGAGAAAAATTTTCTTCAAAGTCAATTCCTTCCATTTGAGAATATCCTTTACACACCAGTCTTGCTTTGTTTCTAACAACTTCACCTCACTCATTCGATTTGTTTTGAAAGACCTATTTAGTTCCAATTACATTTTTATCCTTAGGTCTAGGAACAAGAATCCATGTATCATTTTTCTCAATTTTCAGTAGTTCTTCTTTCATTTCTTCCACCCAATGTCCATCTATGCATGCTTCATTGACACTATTAGGCTTAGTCTTTGAGATCAAGCAATATTCTTATGCAATTCCTCTCCTAGTTTTAACAACTTTATTCTTATCACCTATAATCTGATATTTTGAATGATTTAGTCTTATATACCTTGGAGTCTTAGGCTCTTGAACTTCAGGCTCTTGTGATCTTACATCTGCACTTTCACTAGTTTCTTCCTCTTGATTTTTTCGATTCATCAGAATGATTTGAACTTGATTTAGAGTCTGGACTTTCTTTCCTTTATCTGAACTATCATTCTAATCATCTAAATCATATTTGTAGGTTTTGGATGGTCTAAATGTGTCTTCATCAAACTTGACATTAGCTCTTTGAATTAATTTCCTCAATCTATTATTGTAGCACTGATAGGCTCTACTTTTAGTAGAATAACCAAGAAAGATTCCTTCATCACTTCTAGCATCAAACTTTCCTATATCTTCATCTCTTTTGATATAGAATTTACTCCCAAAGATTTTTAAGTATCTAACAGTAGGCTTATGACCAAACCATAGCTCATAAGGAGTCTTATCGATATCACCTTTGACATGTACCTAGTTGAGAGTGTAAACAGAAGTACTAGCAAATTCTCTCCAGTAGATATGTGGAGCATTTCCTTCCAACATCATAGTCCTAGCAGCTTCTTGAATTGTCATGTTCTTCCTTTCTACAACTCCATTTTGTTGAGGGGTCTGAGAGGAAGATAATTTTCTATTTATCCCATGCTCTTCACATAAAGAATTAAACTCACCAAAAGTGAGTTCACCACCTCTATCTGATCTCAAACATTTAATCTTTAGACCTCTCTCTATCCCAGCGGTAGCCTTAAAAATCTTGAATTTCTCTAGAGCTTTAGATTTTTCCCTTAAGAAAGTAACCCATGTCAATCTAGAATAATCATCAATAAGTAACATGAAATACCTGTCTCCTTGTAAAATTCCGATTCTAGAAGGACCACACAAGTCAATATGCACAAGCTCCAATACTTCATTTGAACAATATTGTTTGCTTCCCTAACTGACATTCCTTGCATATAGTAATAGTAGGTTTTATCAACTTAGGAAGATCTCTCACTGCCTGAGTAGAACTTATCTTGATAATATTGTCAAATTTTACATGACACAATCTCCTATGCAATAACCAACTTTCATCAACTTGAGAAATTAGAGAGCTTTTACTAGTAGTACTTAGGTGAAAGATTTTACCTTTTTCTTTGTACTAGATGCAATCACATTTCTAGAACTCCCCAATATTTTACACTTTCCATTCTTGAATTGAAGATTATATCCCTTGTCAACAATATATCCAACACTTAATAGATTATGCTTCAAACCTTCCACATATAGAACATCATCAGTATTATTCTTATCATCAAAAGAAATGGATCCTCTGCGACGGATTACACCAACTTTGTCATCACCAAATGTTAGAACACCACCATCATACTTTTCCAAGCTCGCAAATTTAATTTTATCACCTGTCATGTGATGAGAGCATCCACTATCAATCACCCATTCATCTTTTTCTTCAACTCTGGTAGCTAGAGCTTTCTTCACATTCATACAACTAGTAGATTCAGTAGGTACTGGATTATTTTCCTTGATAGCAATAAATACCCATTCATCCTCACTTACATTCCCTTTATCAGATTCATCATCTGTCACACCTTCATCGACAACATATTAACACTTTCTTTGGAATATAGGCTTGTTAGGTCTTGGCTTAGGAACTCTTTCTGGACACCTTGAGGAAAAATGACCTATCTTATTGCAAGAAAAACATTTAAGAAGAAATTTCCCTTTATACTTACCTTCTCCTTTGGCTACCCTCTTGATAATAAGTGCTTCAAGCTCATCTAGTTTTCTCTCTTCTTCTTCAATCTCTCTCATTTCGTGCCCATACTTGGACATTTTTCTAGAAGAAATTTCTCCTAGATCATATCTCTTCTTATATTTCTCGAAGACAGTAGCTTTGAATGCAAATTCTTTCTTAGGAAGAGATTCACCAAACTCACTTAACTCGGAAGTAGAAAGCTTACCAATAAACATGTCTCTGGTTACATTTTTCATTGTTTGGATCTCCTCAATAGAAGAAGATTTGTGTTTGTATGCAATAGGAAAGGATCTTAGCAATTTAGCAACAATCTTCGATTCTTCCAATGTTCCACTAGCACATCTAATACTACACACAATTTCATTCACTCTCTACATAAAAGAAGTGATGTTCTCATCTTCACCCATTCTCAATGTTTCATATTTCCCTTTCAGGCTCTATAGCTTAGCAATCTTCACATGGGTATCACCTTCATACAAAGTTTCCAGTTTTTTCCAAATCTCATAAGCATTCTTCAGCTCCATTACATTTATCATTTTAGAATCAGTCAAAGCACTCAAAAATGCTTCCTTAGCCTTGATATTGTACTCAACTTCCTTAATCTTGCCTACAGTAGAAGGACCATTCTGTGGAATGATATGTCTATTATTTGTAATTGTCTAGTAAGGTTTACCAATGCATCTCAGATGACACTCCATTCAAGTCTTCCATGGAGAATAATTTATTCCATCAAATCTCAGACTATCCTTCTTATATGTCGCCATCCTAGATCACTTCAAGAGATCAAGCTTCTCTAGAAAAACTTGCTCTGATACCAATTTTTGGAAACACAAGGGTAGAAAATTGAGAGGGGTGTTGAATTGGTTGTCACATTAATTATACTTATTAAACTTATTCTTAGATCTGATAAATAAACATGAAATCATAAACCATCACCACATCAAAAAGACACATATCACCGAGATTTTTGCATGGAAACCCTGTTAGGGGAAAAACCATAGTGGAGGTTAGTCCACAAGTTTATACTCTATTAAAAATATTATAAATGGGGAATACACATGCATTTAGGCACACTGCCTAGAGCTCACTTCTTAAATACAAAAAGGATTGCTACCCAAAGGAAGACTCGTTGTCTTATAGTCACATTAAGATTACATCTGAAAGATCTTGAACTAAGAAAATAGCATCTTTTAATGCCTAACTATAGTTATGGTTAATAACATAAACACTTTCTTCTACTCACTCTTCTTCACACTTTACTTTTTCCTTCAAAAGATTAGAACATTATTCGCACATAGCACTCGCACATTGCACACCTTACATTTCATTCTCCTCAAAACAATCGATCATATATATCCACAACTAAGGATAACATCAACTACATGTCGGCCCAACAAAATATGAAATGTGTACAAACTGTCGGCCCAAATTAATAAACAATTTATCAATTCAAATCAAATAGTGTTGGAAAAAACATATTAAGGAACCAAAAAAAATGTCTTGAACATGAAACACCTTAAACAATTATGCCTCGAAGATCCACAACATGCTATAATCACTCCGTTGGTCATGATCATGAAAAACATGAACTCACAGAAGAAAATCAGCAATCGCAAGCACAACAATCGATGCGAACCAACAACACAGATAGAGCACGATCTAGAAACATCCACAAGCATCATGAATCATCACAGAAGCATCCACAACAACTCAAATTACTAGAACCACATCATCTTCTTTCAGGAACACCAACTAAAGTGACAAAACAACTGTCAAAACATAGATACTCATAAATTAATCAAATCTTCATGCGAACCTATAAAAATTTATGTGGATAAACTAGATATACTTGACAACAAACCTTTTAATCCACAACTTCTTATCATCAATATACTGAGCTAGCCATCATTTTGAACTTCACTACATCACTAACAACCTTCAACTTATTTTATTAGAATTTTCTCAATACCCTCGACATATACAACCTTAAAGAAATTAATGCCAAACAATATTGACATCAATGACAACCTCATATCAGCAATATCCAACATTTTCTAGTGAGGCATATTTTGTAGCCAATGAGGCACAAAAAGTAGCCAATGAGGCTCTGTAATCAGTGGGATTTTATTTATCCAGTGAGGAAATTTTCCTAAGCGGTTTTGTATCCCTATGAGAGTTTTCCACTCATAAAAATACGATTTTATGGTTCTTTTGTGGTCCATGTGATTATCATGATTCATGCAATTTACTTTTGTTGCTTCCTTTATCTACTTTGAAATATTTGAGTTTTCATGATTGTTTAAGGATCTCCTATTAGCTATCACATTTGGTTACACTCTTGAAATTGAACATTCAATTATTACAAAGACATGTGTTTTGAAAAACCATTGAATTGAAGTTGATTATTGAAACACTGATTTACCCCCCTCTCAATGTTTCTTGTACTCCAACAAGTGGTATCAGAGTCATACCCTTGTATACGTCTAACCAACTTAGGGGTTCCTAGTAGTGGAGTACTCGTTATGGAAAAAAGTTAAAGAAAAATAGAAAAATAAATGCCCAGCAAAATGTTGAACAACAACCACCACTTAAACCTAGTACAAAAGATGATTTTATAGTGAAGAGTGTAGACAAAGAAGGAGATCACTTAGTGAGTGATTTTGAACAAGAGTATGTTGAAGATGAATGTGAAATTGTTTTTGAAGGTGAACCTATTTATGCCCTTAATGAGGTTGAGAAACTAAGAAAGGAGAATGAAGATCTAAAGTTGCAACTAGCATAGTCTAGAAGAGTTGAAGAAGTTATCAACATAAACTTGCAAACCAAAATGGAATATTTTCAAATTCTAGAGACTAAAGTGTTGTCTCTAAGAAAAGAGCTAGAGGAAAATTCTTTGTTAAAACAACACACTATAAAAGATGATGTGATTGTCAACTTGAAACTTGAACTTGAGGAAAACAAGAAAAAATTACAAGTTACTCAAGAATAGTTAAATACCAAAGAAAATGAATGTTGTGCTCGAGAGGTAGAGATTGTTGCTTTTGGGAAAAACCTTTTCATGTTTGACAGTAGTGACAAGTTGGCAGGCCTCTTGAATAAACAAAAAGACCACAAGGATAAGACTAGTCTAGGGTTTAAAAAAGAAAAGTGATCATATTCCAATGAAATTCAACATGTTGATGCTATAAATGAAAAACTCATTGACAAAAGAGGTAATCCATTTAGATGTAATCTGCATTTCTTTTTCTATTGCTTCTATTACAATCAATACGGGCACAAGGCAAGTGAATGTAGGGTTATGTCTAGAAGGAGGCCTAGTTTTGCAAATGGAAATATTTTCAAGTTCTTGAACAAGTTGAAGTGTTCGAATTGTGGGAATATTGGACATATAGCTAGGTTTTTCAGAACTACCTTTTCAATACAGCAAAGCAAAACTAGCATTCACCTCAAGAGATCTTCTAGTGTTGACAAAAAAAAAATAGTTTGGAAACCAAAGAAGGTTGCCAAAAAGGTTGAAGTAATGCTTGTCCAAATAGACCTGCATGCCCAAAATAAATATCTACGGGTTGTAGACAGTGGGTGCTCTCACCACATGACTAGTGATAAGAGTAAGTTTTTCAAATATTAAGATTACATTGGTGGTTCTGTCAAATTTGGGAATGTTTTCTATATTCTCATCAAAGGAAAAGGCGCCATACTTCTAGATGATGATACTCCATTACATGATGTCTACTATGTAAAAGGTTTGACTCACAATCTTCATAGTGTGAGTCAAATATATGGCAATGGCTTCAAATTCACATTTACTACTTAAGGTTATGAAATCAATAAGAAATCTGGAAAAACTGTTGCAATTGGTTTAAGAACAAAAGGAAACATTTATAATCTTCATGAGACTATACACAATAGTAAAGATGGAATTGTTTATTTCATGAGTCGGGTTGAAGAGAGTAAAATTTAGCACATAAGAATTTTGCATATCAATTATAACAATCTTGTCAAGATTAGCAAGAATCAAAATATAAGAAATATGCTAGTCATCTCTAAACCTAGCAACAATACTTGCAAGGAATTCCAACAAGGTAAGCAAACAAAAGTAAGTATTAAATATAAAGAGTACTCTTCAACTAAACCCTTAAAAATTGTTCATTTTGATTTATGTGGCCATACAAGGACAAAATCATTGAATGGTGAAAGGTATTTTATTCTCTTTATTGATGATTATACCATAATGACTTGGGTGGCCTTTTTGAAACACAAATTAGAAGCTTTTGACAGATTTAGGATATTCATAAAGATGGTTGAAAGGGATTCAGATCTAAAAATCAAGTGCCTAAGGTTAGATAAAGGTGGTGAGTACACTTCAAAAGAATTTATGGACTACTGTGAAGAACATGGCACCAAGAGGTAATATTCAGCCTCTAGGAAACCACAACAAAATGGTGTACTAGAGAGAAAAAATAGGACAGTTAAAGAAATTAAAAGGACATTGCTTTAAGATGCAAAATTACCTAACATCTACTAGAAAGAAGTTGTCCATATAGTAGTCTATACATTAAATAGAGGGCAGTTAAAATTAAAAACTAACTATACTCCTTATGAATTGTGCTGTGATAGATCTATAAATTTTGGGTATTTTAGAATCTTTGGCAGTAAATGTTTTATTAAAAGAGATGATGAAAGTCTAGGAAATTTTTAATCCCATTGTGATGAAGGTATTTTATTAGGCTACTCCACTCACCGTAAAGCTTACAAATGTGTTAATAAAATATTGAAAAGAGTGGTTGAAAGAACTAATGTGAAAATTGATGAGATGATACAACTATGTGAATAGAAAAAAGAAGATGATGAAGATTCTCACCTACCTAAAAAATAAGTTAAATCAAAAGAAGAGGAGAAATATCAAGAAAATATTGCTAAAAAACCTGTGGAATTAATAGCTAGAACTCCTTCAAAGACAGTGCAAAGAAACAATCCCCATGAAAAAATCATTGGGGATAGAACTACTGGTGTTCAAACCAGAAGAAAGCTTGCTAGTGCAAGTGATCTGTACATTTATGTTTGATTTCAGAACTTGAACTTAAAACCTATATAGAAGCTAGAAAAGATGAAATTTGGATTAAAACAATGGAAGAGGAGTTAGGGCAGATAGAGAAAAAAAGGACATGGGAACTTGTCCCTAGACCCAAGGTCAAGAATGTCATTGGATAAAAATGGTTCCTTAGGAATAAAATTGATGACAAGGGCAATGCAGCTAGAAATAAGGCAAGACTTTTCTGCAAAGGATACTCTTAGATTGAGGTTATTGATTTTGATGAAACCTTTACCCTTGTAACTAGACTTGAAGCTATAAGAATATTTCTAGCTTTTTTCCTTTATAAAAATTTCAAAGTGTTTCAACTAGATGTTAAAATGTCCTTTTTAAATGGTAACCTTGAGGAAGAAGTTTATATGGAGCAGCCTGAAGGATTTGAATGTGTAGGTAAAGAAGATCATGTCTATAGACTGAAAAACACATTATATGGTTTAAAATAATCCCCTAGAGTATGGTACTCTAAGCTGGATAAGAATTTGCAAGGTCAAGGGTTCACAAAAGGAGGTGTTGATAGAAATTTTTACTTCATGAAAAAAGGTGACAATATTTTGGTTGTTGTTGTCTACGTAGATGATATTATTTTTGGGAGCAATGATGATGATATATGTTCTGATTTTCCTAACATTATGAAAGTTGAGTTTGAAATTTCCATGCTTGGATAAATCTCTTTCTTTCTTGGGTTACAGGTCTCTCAACTTGAGAAGGGTATCTTTATTTCTCAAATTAGATATGCAAAAGAGATTCTCAAAATATTTCAAATGGATGAAAGCAGACCAGTTGGAACTCCCATGAAAACTAGCTACAAATTAGGCCAAGATAATGATTTTCCTGGTGTAGATAACACCATGTTCAGGTCTATGAAAGGTAGTCTTTTGTACTTGAATACTACAAGGCCTAAAATCATGCATGTTGTATGCTTGGTGGCCAAATTTCAGTCCTCTCCCAAGCAATCTCATCTTAATGTAGTTAAAAGGATACTTAGATATGTCAATGGCCCTAATGATTATGGTTTGTGGTATCCAAGACATGATGATTATACTTTTCTTTCTTACACTAACTTTGATTGGGTAGGATGCATTGATGATAGAAAAAGAACTTCTAGAGGAGCATTTTTCTTGTGTGGCAGGTTGGTAGCATGGCACAACAAGAAACAAGACTTTGTGTCTTTGTCAACTACTGAAGAAGAATACACTGCTACTGCCACATGTTGTTCTTGAGTTTTATGGATGGTTCAAACACATAACGATATCAAAGTTGAATTACTCAACCTATTCATATTTTGTGTGATAACACTAGCATTATAAATATTTGAAAAAATCCTGTGATGCATTCAAGAACCAAACATATAGCCATTCGCTATCATTTATTTAGGGAAAAGGTTTTAAAAAATGAAGTTGTTTTGGATTATGTGGCATCATGTGATCAAGTGGCTGATATATTTACAAAGCCATTAACGAAAGAGGTGTTTGAAATTTTAAGGGATAGACTTGGTGTTCTCTCCCTTGTCTCTCTTCAATAGAACAATTCAGTTTTGAAAAGTTTTAGGGGGGAGCTTCAAAGCTTATTCTTCATCCCTGACTCATGAATGGTTCATTTTTTTTGTAATTCCATTCATATTTTCTGTAGTATTTTGATGCAGTGTCCCTTTTTGATATTCTTGCACCATGGATATATAGTGAAAGTTGAAATACTCTTTTGACATGGCAGTGATTTACATAGTTATTATCTTCCATCCTTGGTGAGATGTGTGCTTTGATAGCATTCTCCATTATGGTAGTCATTATGATGCAGTATGATAGTGCTTTTATTATGGCTTACACATTTTGGGTCTAACAGTGTTTTGGTGTTCACTGTGACAATAGTTCATAAGGCTTGTTTAGTTGGTATTTTGATACATGGATTTTTTACACAAGTTACCTAGTAGGTATTCATTGCTTTCATAGTTTCTTTTATTTCCCCCCTTTATTGTTCTTTGGAATTGTTGCCAAAAGGGGGAGATTATGGTGGTTGGTTACTTTATTTTAGTACATGCATGATAGTGTGATCAGTTGGTTATTGACAATGGATTTGGTTATTGACATATTGTTGTTTCAATTTTTTGTTTCTCATGATAGCAAGATGATCTTGATGATCTTAATGATATTGATATTTCATGCTACTTTCATTTCTCAGGAATTTGGAAATTTTTATGCTTATACTAGTGACATTTTTTAATGGCAATGATAGGGTTTGAAATCAATGCCAAAGGGGGAGTTTGTTGACCCCTTTAAAATTGGATGAGTTTGGCATTGATGTAAAAATGACATTAATATTGATTCATATTTGGGGGCATAAGGTTTATGGATTTGGTTGATATTTGGTGATTTTTGGATATCAATGTTTTTACCAAGGCAACAAAAATTGATTAAGTTTTGGTCTTAGACTTCACTTAGCACTTGGTGCTCTTGAGACTTAGACTGACACAAAGGTTTTGGGCATTATGATGTTTGTTTATATTCATGCAAAATAAAAAAATTATAATGAACAAACCATGACACAATGATAACCCTAATCGACCAAAAAAAGGCAGTTTATTGTGAAAACATGATGGCCGCATTAGGGCATAGCATGGAGCAACTAAAACAAACTTGGTATGGCGGCAAAAAATGTGATTTCTAGGTAGGTTTTTGTCGACCGTGGAAGGATTTGACAACAACAAACTTGTGGTGGTTATGAGTAGTTGTAGATTCGATGGTGCAGTTGAGCTTTGTAAGTTATTTTAGTTGCAAGTAAAAATCAACCAAGGTATGGTTGTATTTCATTTCACCAAGTTAATGTTGGCTATTTATTTGAGATGCTCAAGCTCATGCTTTGGTTACATAGTAAGCTGTAAAAAATTGAGATGTCAAGTATCATATTTGTTTTTTAGTTCTTCTTTTATTAGATAATCATTATGGTTTGAATGTGGAGGTTCCTCTTGAAAACCTAGTTTTATGAAATGAGAATATTGAAAATGTTGAATGTAGTTAGAAAATGAACTGAATAATCTTGTAAGAAAAGTTGTATATAAAAATTATAAAAAGAAAAAATTAATATGCTTTGTGTTTTCTAGGTTTCAAGTGCAATGAAGCTTATAGGACACATAATGTATCAAGGCAAAAAACTTCCATGAGCATTAGAGAAACAAAGTATCCCTCTATACTTTACGCTTTATCTTGATTATTGATCAGTGTCAGTATATGCCAATGAGACAATTGTTAACCTGAAAATCTAGTGAGGCATTTTTGTAGCCAATGAGACTTTTCTAGTGAGGCATTTTTTTAGCCAGTGTGGTTTTTCCAGTGAGGAAAATTTTGTATCTAGTTGTAAGGGGGGGAAATTGGGTCTCCACTAGGGTTTAGAACCTAGGAAAATAGATTTTCTACACTCCACATTCAAGGAAAAACCATTGAGAATTCAATGCAAAGGAGATTGAAATCTGGCAAAGGGAATTTTCTAGGGGGATTGAATGAGGAAAAGTTAGGGGTTCACCAAGTGTAAACTTGGAAAACAAAATGTTTGAAAACACACTGTAGTATGCAAGATGACCTCGAAATGCAAGTAGAATGCAACAAATAGTTGTAAAATTGGAAATGTGCACATGGGAAACTAAAGAAGGTAGAACGGAGATCTGGAATCTTGAAAAATCCACTGTTGGAGCCAACTAGGGCTCATACACCAAGTTGGGCAAATCAGTCCAATTTTAGGTAAACTATGTCATAACAGGTTTTAGACAAATGGGTACTCAGATCTGCAAAAATCCTTGATAGATAGGTATAGTGGGACTCATTCGCTAAGAGTGGTGAACCAGTCCACTTCTAGATTTTTGGAAATTCAAAGCTAGATCCTATAGCTCTCGGGCTGATTTTTTGTTCCTGATTCAGATACAGGTCTAAAACTACAAAATTCAACCTAGAGACCTTCTCTAAGCTTCTCTAATGCTTGTTCACAGCTTAAAAAACTTTTAATTTCTTTGACAACTTGATAACAACTCTTCCAATCTTGCTCCTTGATAAATTTGGAACATAGACCTATAAATCACATGCAAAGAGAGGGGAAAATGGTTGTGGGGTTAGAGAATAGGGGTTTGCCTTGGTCAAACCCCTTGTTGGTAATTAAACCTTGGAGTGAAATAAAATGTAAAGAGAGAATGATGAATGAACAAAATATGATGTTGAAACTCACCAAACCCTAGCAATAAAGTGTTGCATTCATACTTGAAACGACTACAATGGATGTGGTTCTTGACTCTTATTTGATGTTGATAGATCTTGAATGCAAAGCTTGTTTGGATCATGAAATCTACATCATAATTGTGAGCACAATAACAAACATGAAGAATATGATATTTGACATGATGATTGATGCTTGAATAATGCTCTTGAATACTTGATAATCTACTCTTGAATGCCTTGAATGCTCTTGTGAACTCAATTTTCTATAAGGATGAGTACTTGAATGGTTGGGGTGTTAAGATGAAAATGAGCGAAAGAACCTTGTATTTATACCCAATTATGCAAGAAATCTCAAAATTACAACACTACAAGCCAAAATTGGATCTTGGAGAATAAAATCCTGCCAAAGATTTAAATTAAATTTGATTTTGAGTTAAAGGGGACTCATTCATCACCCTAGGCGAATGGGTCCCACCTAAGGGGACTCGTTTGCCCAGAATGGTGAATGGGTCCCACCTAAGGGGACTCATTCACCCAAAATGGCGAATGGGTCCCACCTAAGGGGAATCATTCACCTAAAATGGAAAATGAGTCCCACCTTAGGAATTTGAGGTGGGTTTTTGGGATTTTGATGTTTTAAATGCCTTTTGTCGGGATTATTCTAAAAACTACACATAAATAAGGCCTGTGGATGCAAAATGGGGCCAATTAAAGTATAAGAAAGTTCAATTATTAATGAAACGCCTAGAGGAATGTGAAATTATGTTACAACACTTTACAACACACCAAATAAGGCAAGATTAAGATAAATTATGATTGAAAGTATGTTTATTATGCTTAGTTAATTGATTAAATCCTAGAAAAGTGTGAAAGTGTGTTACAACACCTTTACAAGAAACCATTAAAAAGCATTAGTTCACAAGGCCCACGACCTAATGTGAATGTGCTATCCACATTACAACACTAAATCAAGGCCACAATAAGCCAAAATCCGCAAGGAGGACCCAAATGAGCGTGAAAAAGCCTAAGGACCCTTTTTTTGATGCTACACTAGTTAGGCTTTACCAATGAGGTTGTATTTTGCCAATGAGGCAGTATTTGCGAGTGAGGCATATTTTGTAGCCAGTGAGGTGCAAAAGTAGCTAGTGAGGCTCTGTAATTAGTGGGATTTTATTAAGCCAATGAGGCTATTTTCTTGAGTGGTATTTTATCCCTATGAGGGTTTTCCACTCATAAAAATATTGTGTTATGGTTCTTTTGTGGTCCATGTGATTATCATGATTCATGCAATTTAGTTTTGTTGCCTCCTTTATCTACTTTGCAACATTTGAGTTTTCATGATTGTTTAAAGATCTACTATTTGCTATTGCATTTGGTTACACTCTTGAAATTGAGCATTCAATGATTATCAAGAGATTATGTGTTTTGAAAAACCATTGAATTGAAGTTGATTATTGAAAAACTGATTCACCCTCCCTCTCAATGTTTCTTGTATACCACTTTGATTAGGTTTCTTTAATCCAAACTACTTGTACTATTGAAATGGCACACAAGAAAGTCGCATCCTTGTCATGCTTCCTAGATGGTGCATCAATGGGCCTACATTCCATTTTATTTCTTATGTATGATCTCAAAGTCACAACCCAACATATAAGTGACCCACTTATGTTGTTCTTCAAAGGATAACTACCACTCTAGAAAATATTTCCACTTGTCATGATTTTTCTTAACTTTGAAGTGTCTACCTATCAAATATGGTCTCCACCATTTTACTACATGAAGAATATCTAAAATTTCCTTATCATAAATAAGTTTTATTTGATTCTTACCCTTCACATAATGAATTTAAAATAAGTCGGCCTACCTCCCACATGAGAATTTCTCATTTATCATTTCTTGAAGCATCAAAATCTATAATAAAATACTTGCTGAAATTTGGAGTGGCTAGAACTAGAGTGGTACATATTGAGCTTCCTTCAATATCTCAAAATATTATTTATCTAACTCGGTTATTCAAAATAATACTTTTTCAAGAGAACTATGGGGGGTGTTGTTATGCAGTTGAAACATAGAAAAATAGGGCTCGCCAAAATGAATGAAGAAGATGATGAGAAACAATGATTTTCTATCATTCAATTATGAACACAAAAATGCTTAAATAACAATCAAAACTTAATCCTAACTATTATAGAAACAATAGGGGAAGTTTTGAGAAGCTAACACAATGTGTACCTTGTAGAAAACTTGTTGTTTTTAGGCCACTAGGGACTCATTCACCTTTAGTGGTGAATGGGTCCTAGTTAAGGTTTCTAAAAATAGAGATTTGGGTTCTATTATTCTTGGTTTGCAACTCAATGTTCCATGCGTTCACTACTTCAGGCCTGATTGAGGACTCATTCACCTTTAGTGGTGAATGGGTTCCTGTTAGGTTTTAAAAAACTAAATCCTAGGTTTTGTTCTTCAATATATGCACTTCCAAATCCTAGGATTTTAGCTCTCGAAAGTCTGAAAGAAATCCTATAGAGATCTTTCTATGATCTTGCAACAAATATGGAAATTTTGCAACTTGACAATTTTGACAACTTTTCTTCAAATCTTACCCTTCAATCTAAAACCTACAATCACACATTAAAGGAAAAGAAAAAAATGTTGATTGTTAGGGAATAGGGTTTTCCTTGGTCAAACCCCATTTAGGTAACTAAACCTTATGATGAAATAATGAAATAAGGACATGAAACATGAAACATGAAATGAAGATACCTTGGATGATGTCTTAGAATGTAAATCAACAATCTAGCATGAGATGGCCATGTAGAATGTAGATCTTGATCTTGAATTAGGATGTGAAATAATGCTTAGCTTGGATCTTCAATACTACATCAACAATCTTAGCTCAATAACATGCTTGAATGCACTATGCCTTTGACAGGATGATATGATCTTGAATTACTAAAATAAAATCTTGATAATCTACCCTTGAATGTCTTTGAAATGCTCTATAATGCTCTTGTGAACTCTTTTGTAAGTTCTGTTGATTTCTTATTAAGATCTAGGATTGCTTAGGATGAAACTATGTGAATTAATCTTATATTTATACTAAATCTAATAATTAACCTCAAAATTCAAATAATCCAAGCTGACATCAGATCTAGGATTGAAAATCATTAAAATCCAAACATAAATAAATTCAAAAAGGGGTTTCCTATGTGAGGAGGACCCATTCGCCACCTTGGGCGAATGGGTCCTAGCATATTTTCCTAGGACCATGCTTCAAGGAGGTGAAATAACATCAAAAACCCATTTCAAATATTCCAAGAAAGGGGTGTCCTATATTAGGAGGACTCATTCGCCAGTAAAGGTGAATGGGTCCTCGCATAGATTTCTAGGATACTAATTTTGCCAAGTTAAATGTCATGCAATATCATTAATGGGTTTCAAGGCAAATCCTTGAAAAATGCAATTAATAAGGCTTGAATTTGAATTAAAGGGGTCCATTAGCCACAATTAATTAATGAAACCCTAGATAAGTATGAAATTATAATACAACACTTTACAACACCCTGAATAAGGTACAATTTAAGTACAATTTAGTTAAAATGGTCCTAGACTTAGTGTGAATGTGTAAAACACATTATAACACTAAATCAAGGCCTTATTAGGTTAATTTGTTATTAATTATTTCCAAATGCAAGAAAAGGGATACTTTTTTTGTTAATAAAATTTTCCCCACTTTAGTGAGAGTTTTCCCCCATGAAAAACTCACACTAAAGTAAACATTCAAGACACTTAAGTATGTAGCAATAACAAAGATACATATTCATACCCTATAAAAGACCAAGAAAAACAAAGGATCAAGCACAACTATTCCAACACAATATGGAATGTGATTGTTTGTCTATCACATATGTTGCTCACTCTAGGGTAGTGGAACCTTAGTACGTCCACTAGGTGAGTTATCCCAACCATGTGTGCTCACTCTAGGGTAGTGGAACCTCAGTTTGTCCACTAGGTGAGTTATCCCAATGAGGTGGAAAATGAGAGGATCATATTAGCCTCCCATACCATACTGAATTTATCCTCCTGACAACTTCAATAAGGCACCACAATGTAATGCTTTTATGAATGCTTTTGAATTTCATGTTTATATGTTTTTGTTAAAGCAGATTTTTCTTTGTTCGTGTAAGGTCTTCTTCTTAGGGAACATTGTATCTAATGTCTCCAAGAGAGGACAAGTTGAAGAATTTCATATTGCCACTTATGGGATGCCTCTCACTTCGCATCATGAAACTAAGGGAAATCATATGATTAGAAAATTGCACTCTTGGAGGATATCAAACCCAATGACACCACCAAGAAAAGGACATGTCAAAATAAAAAACAAAATCATCCCATGAAATATACCAAATGATTTCATTGATGTCTGCCCCCACTTTAAAGTGGTTGCTAACACCATTATTGCGAACAATTTCCTTAAATTAGCCAATGTTTTCTCCTAAGACATGAGATATTTCCTTGGAAAACCCTATGCCAAGTCATACATTTCCAAAGTAAAGCTACACCATGAAAAAGGAAAGAAGGGTTGCCCCCAAAAATATAATACTAAACATAGAAAGAAAAGTAAGTCACATGCAAGCCAACTTAAGGCATTTCGGTCACATCTCAAGCTTGCTCCTATATATACATGGAAGGTGATCAACTAGCCAAAAGAGACAAAGACAAGTGACATATGAGGATAAATCTACCTAACCCCTTGCCCCCACTTAGTGCAAGACAAGGATGAGTTGAGATGGTTGATGAGAAACATGAAAATCAATATCAATTACAGGAACAAGGTACTTCAACACAAGGAAGAGAATCACAATCCTTAAGATGTTGAATTTTATTAGCCAAAGTCTTACATTCATTAGTAGAATGACCATGAATTTTATTAGCCAAAGTCTTACATTCATTAGTAGAATGACCATGAATTTTATGATATGCAAAAAATGAATTCTTGTAATAAAATTTCTTTCATGTTCTTGGAGGGAGAGATATCAAACAATCTTGGAGGAGTCTCGACAAGATACTCTCTTGATCAATAGTAGAATATGTTCCTTTATTTTACGACAAAGATATCTCTTGCTTAGTACAAGATGTCAAATTTACACAAGACTCTTTAGATTGAGAGATTTTATTCTCTCCTTGAAAGGAAGGTGTAAAATATAACGAACTCCAATCGTTAGTGTTTTAATTGATTACATTGATATTAAGTAAAGATTTCTCTATGTCTTTCAAAGGAAAATATCCAAGACCACTAGTTTCTATCAATTTAAAATGCACTAAAGTTAAAGTTGGCTTAGAATAATATTTTGTAAGAGTGTTGATATTAAGTGAAGGCTTGTTTGTTTCTTTCGAGGGACAATAACCAAGACCGTTAGTCATTTCTTATGTGTTAGGCTCTATAGGGACACGTATACCTTGTTCTCTAGCACCACATCCTTTTCCACTATAGCCAAGTTTTTTCATAAGTTCATAGCCTTTTCCATAAAGCTTTTTCATTTCTTATGGATTTGGTGGTTGTTAGTAATTTTTAGCAAAAGGATTGGCCCCTATTGATAAAGATGGTGATAATGTAACTCCTCTACCCGATAAGCACTAGAGATTATTCGCTAACAGTTATGGAAAGGCCACAATTACATTTGTGGATTTTCTTTAAATTGAGAGGTACAACTCCCTCATGTGAATCAAATGAAAAATGGGTGGCTTTTAACTACAAAGAAATAAGGAAAATAACATCAATACATAAAAATGTAATTAATGCGAGAGTAAACCTAAAAGATCATCAATGGGACAGCTCACAGACTATGTCCAATTAATGACAAAAGATAGATTAAGTATGGATGAAAGATTTCATAATTGCAATATAGGAAATAACTGTAGTAGAATAAATCTCACATAGAAAATGTATTCTATATTGTACGTGACTCACAGGTCAACATAATCAACATTACATCCTACCAATAACACAAATTATTAGTTGTTACAATCAAAAATAAAATACTAGAAAATGAAATCTAAATGTTCCTCTCTTCACGACAACACTGTGTAATTCTAGAGATCGTACCCTTGCCAAAGAGCCCTCTTATCTAGATATAGGAACCAAATTCCCCTCTTAACAGTTACCGATCAGTTGTGACAATGTTTTATTATCGCCTAACTGTTTATCTTGAAACTGGTGGCCGTGAAAAATAAATAACATATCATGATTACATTTCCAGTGAGAAGACTTTGAAAAATTCCTGAGCACTTCTTGATCTAACTCTCGCCTCATGGCCATTGATCACAAATGGTTTGCATACCTCACCAATTAAGGATTGAACAATTGTCACATGTGCATGTTGTCCTCCCATGAAATCAATTGGGAATGTAACTTAAATTTCTAAAATATCACCATTAACTCAAAATGCATCACCATCCTATCATCTTAATTGTTCTCAAATAGCATGTCTTGCCAACCTTCTATAAATTCCATGGGAGTAACTTCATTTCACTACCCTGCAACATCAAAAATGTATAGCACTCAAAATGATGTTGTTTCCATGAATGATTTTGTCACCATTGAGGAGATTGAGTGTAGTCCCCTCTTTAGGAGGATGACTAATCAGTTAAAGGAAGTCTTCATGATTGAGAGTGAGATTTAGGAGGAAGTGTTGCACAATATATTGGGAGATACCTCCCTAAACTAGGTTCACGTACATAATGCAACACTACTGGAGTGTTTCATGTACACCATATTTTGGACTTCTGGTAACCATGATTGAGGAATGCGGGCAGTGGAGCATTTAGTGAGACCATATTTTATTCACCGGGTGAACTTAGCCATCTCGAGCCTCAACAATTATCCTTAGAGTGGCCTGATAGGTGATGCTATTTGTATTACTTCTCTAACATAGAATGAGGCCTTGGATGAAGCAGTGACACTTCTATGCGTGAGACTTTTGAGGAACAACATGGAGTTGTTCACTCAGTGTCTATAGACACACAAGAACTTGCTCTCACCTACTCAGATAGAGCATCTTCAAGTAGTCATAGAGGCACTTCATGTGTTGATGTTTACCCTTTGTGCCTAAGAAGAAATCCCCATTATGATATTATGTATCTCCTCTGTTAAGATGTAATCAGGATAAATTTAATATTTCCAGTAGTACCCATATTACACATATATATAATATGTATAGTATTTTAGTACTCTTGGCATTGATTTTCTATATCGTGATTATTTGTGTTTTGCTTCTAATTTCAATCTTGATTCATATGAGTGGATTTTCTTCATTTAATTTTGCATAATGATTTTCATTTACGCCTTTGAATGATACTTTGTATGATAACCATTTAATTCCCCAAGAAAACATGTTTTGGTGGCAAAATAGGAACTTCATGAAATCATATAAATCACCACCATAGTTATAAAAATAACTTTGTCTTGCGCTCAGCCTTGAAAATACATTGAAAAGATAGGCGGTGGCCTTTTTAGTAAGTTCGTCAACCCTATGTACGGACCGCCCAAACTTCAAAAGAGAAAATTTGAAGCATGCAATGAGTTATGATAGAGACATAAAATGAGTTCACAAATGACAAAAGGAAGTGTCATGGTGACTAAGCAAGGAATTAGGTTAAGTAATCAAAACATTGCTTGGGTTATAATCACTTTGTAAAACCCCGCCCAATAAAGACAACCATAATGACCATAAGGTACCAATAAAAAAGGGGGGTCCCAAATTTTTAAAAATAGTGGCTCCAACTAGGGACAAGGACTACAAGGATGCAAATAGGAACCTAGAAGTAATTGACTAGTCTTATTCCATGGGGTAACAGAGTCAAGTAGAGAAGGAGGATAACCAATAGAACAAAATGAACACACCCAAAAATGAAACACCAAAAGTCTATATACAAGGTAGGGTGACACCTACTGAAAAGGGAAAAATTAAATTTTTTTTACACAAAGCCATTAATAGGCTAGGAGAAAAATGACCCAGACCTGAAAAATCCCATTGATGTATGCAGCTTCTGAATGAAAGAAAGAGTTTGAACAATCCAAATATAATCTATGCAATTAATCAGGATATCACTTGAATTATTTCTGAACAACCACTTCTCGTCATAAATTTCTTCTTGATGTAGGGGGGGAATACATAAACTTTAAAGATTCTCATTATTGTTTCTAGTGGTTTGTTTGGAAATATTTCATGCCTTTGAAGCAAATCTAAAATTCCCTCACCTTTCACATCAATGCAACTCTTTTCTCCAAGAACCATTCCCTACTTAGTACATTTTCTCAGTGATTCTATAGCATCCCGATCCTTCACCCTCATAATGTTATTCCTTTATTGATAATCAATGGAATAATGAGTGACATCAATCATCATTGATTCTCGTAGATCTGATTTGATCCCTTCAAACAAAGCATTATCATGGATTTCAAATTCTTCAAAAATAAAGAAGGGGTTGGAATGTATTGACCACCTCACACCAATTTCATCTAGATGATCTTTAATAATCTTCTCAAAGACACATAAATCCTTTTCTTGATTGCATTCAAACATGAAGGTTTCATATTCTGGGATGAAAAGATCGCTAAACTCTTGGTCTTCACCTTTTGAACTTAAAG
The DNA here is from genome assembly GCA_007115665.2 of Sequoiadendron giganteum. NCBI lineage: Eukaryota > Viridiplantae > Streptophyta > Pinopsida > Cupressales > Cupressaceae > Sequoiadendron > Sequoiadendron giganteum. The sequence continues at coordinate 217,725,364 of CM021104.1, forward strand.
GAAGTGTATTGTTTACAAAAACTGATGAGGAACTAGATTTATAGATTGGATTACACTTTCTTTGAGGAGTATAATCTTCATCATCATTGGATGAACTAATCTTATCTTCTGATTCCATTGTAGTTTTCGGGATATAGGCCTGGGCATACCAATACTGCTCTTTTTATTTCACAAACTTTCTTTAGTCAGATGAAGATTGAACGTCACCAAATATAGTTAAGTTAGTTTTTTCAGCGATAGGATGGGAAGTATTAGTAATCATCTAAAAATGAGAAGAGACAAGAGCAAGGGGGGATGGTGATCAATAGGAAAATAAACTTGGTTAGGTCTCTAATTACCAAATGCAATCATGTCATTTTCAATATTCACCGCCTCGGTTTGGGCTTGTTCAATTATGATGACTTTATCTCTTTTAAGCATGGGTTGAATATCATGGTTGAGGGTAGAAACAAATACATGAAATTGAATTACCTTACTTGGTTGTTCAGGTGAAGGGATTCGTTGGAGATATCAGTTAAACTGATAAACAAAATCCTTCATAGATTCATGACCCTATTTTACAATCTTGAAGAAACTTCTAAGAAATGTAGCCACATCAACAGGGATCTGAAATAACCTAAGGAATTGTTTGTGTAGGATATCCCATCCAGTTATGTAGCCTTTTTCTAGCCCTTTGAACTTTTCACCGGCCTTCTCAACTAGACTTTCAATGAAAATTTTGACAAAAACATCTTCATTTTGGATGCCCAGGATTATACACACTATGGTCATAGCTAGGATGTGTTCTTCAGGATCTTGATCAAAACTTCCAGAGAAATTTGGAAACCTCTTCCTTGAGCCACATGGTAGATCATTACATTGAGATAGGGCGAGGAGCCCAATATAATTACCCCAGGGAACTGACATCATGATGCTCGGAGTCACCAACTCTTGAAGGAGTAATGGGGAAGAACTACAAGTCACCATTGAGGTGGTGATTGAGCTGGAGGATTATTTGGTGGTTGACCGAGATGTTGATTTAGACACTGAATAGGAGGTTGATTTTGACATGGATCAGGACAGTGAGGTGGGTCATCGTAGTATTCAAATTTCAACCTTGGGTTTCATTCCACTATAGGTGGTGGTGGACGTAGGGCTTGCTCCTCCTCTTCCTCTAAGATTAAATTAACTCACATATAATCAAAATTGTTTCTTCTATACCTGCAAGCAAGCGTATTTAATTGTGATATAATATTTTCCTATTTTGCCTATATCCAATCAAGGTCAAGTTGAAGTACGAGGGAACACATCATTATGGGGAAGAACCATCTTGTTGCATGACATAAGATAAATTATCAGAAGTTTAATTTTCCCAACGGAGCCGCCAAAAATTTGTTAGCGAACATATTGGCCCCTCTTGATAAAGATTGTGATAATGTAAATCCTCTACCCAATAAGCACTAGAGATTATTCACTAACAATTCTAGAAAGGACATAATTGCATTTGTGGCTTTCCTTTGAATTGATAGGTACATCTCCCTCATGTGAATTAAATGAAAAATAGGTGGATTTTAACCAAAAAGCGATAAGGCAATTAACATTAATAAATAAAAATGTAATTAATGTGAGAGTAAACCTGAAAGATCATCAATGGGATAGCTCACAGACTATGTCCAATTAATGATGAAAGATAGATTAATCATGGATGAAATATTTTATAATTACAACATAGGAAATAACTACAACAGAATAAATCTCACATAGAAAATGTATTCTATATTGTACATGACTCACAGGTACACACAATCAACATTACATCCTACCAGTAAAAAATAGATTATCAGTTGTTACAATAAGAAATAAAATACAATAAAATTAAATCTAAGTGTTCCTCACTTCACAACAACACCATGTAATTCCAAAGATCAGGACCTTGACAAAGAGCCCTCCTATCTAGATATAGGAACAAAATTCCCCTCTTAATGGTTATCAATTAGTTACAGCAACACTTTCTTACAGTGTAATTGTTATTCCTAGAACTGGTGGTTGGGAATAATAAATAACATATCATGATTACATTTCCAGTCAAAATACTACGAACAATTCTCAAGCACTTCTTGATCTACCTCTTGCCTTGTGGCCATTGATCACAAACGATCTCTATACCTCACCAATTGAGGATTGAACAACTATCACATGTGCATGTTGTCCTCCCATGAAATAAATTGGGAATGTAACTTAAATTCCCGTCGTATCATCATTAACTCAAACTGCATCACCATCCTATCATCTTAATTGTTCTCAATTATCATGTCTCACCAACCTTCTATAGACACAAAAAATATACAAGTTGATCCAACACACTTGATCCTGATCACTAACCTCATTTCATCCTGAATCACCTTCTCGGCTTGTCATCACCTTTAATTAAATAAATCATTATTTATCTAATTAAATCATTCTTCCCTGTTGATTAAATTAATCAATTTAATTTAATTAACCTTATATCTCTCTTTAATTAAATAATACATTTTATTTAATTAATGTCTAAAGTCATCATATTAAATGGAATAAATTAAACCTTGTTCTTTTTAATCTAACATCATCATTCCTCTTTAATTAAATAAATCAAATCCCTTTATTTAATTAAATCTATCTCTAATCCTTTTGATTTAAATCAACACATAAATCTAAGTCAAAATTGTCAAATCATCTAATCTCCTATTAAATTGATCAAATCTTGATTAAATCTAATCCTAATCACTTCAATTCTCTAGATTTTGCAACTTGCACAATAAATCAATTTATTTGATTTATTAAATCATCAATTTCCATTCAAAAGGGCATCTTTTGTGGAATATTCTTCCAATTCAAAAATCCCTCCAAAAGGGGATGGATACTTCCAACAAGGCATTTAAGGCCTCTTACATGTCCTTGGCCTTGAGCCAAGTGACATTAACTCCATTTCCTTCTCCCTCTAACATGTCACATTCAAATTTCAAATTTGAATCTCATAGCATTTATCATGCACATTGACCAAAATGTGCTCATTCCTCCTCCAATCACATTTGGACAAGTGGCATTCTCTCATTGGTTGGTCTTTTGTCCCACATTCACCCAAATCCTTCAATCTTCCATTCTTCAAATATATAAATAGAGGCCTCCTCTATTGCAATATCATCCACAATTTGAGTAAACTCACTATACTCAATTTCATCTTCAAGCATATCCATTTTCATCTATTTTTGTCAAGTTCTTAGTTAGGTTATTCAGGAATTCAACCAAAGTAGATCAAATCCTCATCAAATCATCACAAAGCTTGTGTAAGAGTTGGGAAAGGACCAATTTATACACATAATTGGAACCAACTCCCCCATGGGATCAAGAGTTTGATTTACATTGAATAAGATTTGATAGCTTTTGTTTATGTTTTCTTGTGTTCTTCATCTCATTTCTTGTTCTTTGCAATTTAAATGGATTGCATGGGGAATCCTTTTTCTTAATTGCATTTGATCTAATAATGTGTTCTTTTCTTGTGTTTGTGTAGGTATAGGATTGGGGTTCACATTTTGGCGCTAGGAGGGTGAACTTGAAGAATCTAACATGTTTTTTGGTCAAATTTTGCTATTTTTTGTCTTCCCAAATCAAACAGAGCTGCTAGAGGTCAAATAGAGCCACTAGAGGTCAAACAGAGTCATTGGAGGTCAAATAGAGCCATTGGAGGGAATTACAACACATTTGTGGTCTCTCTTTTTCCAAACAGAGTTGCAAATTTCACCATAGCGCCGCTTGAACCCCAAACAAATCCGCATTTGCAAACAACACCACTGCAAAGGGCACCACCTTTGATTTCTTACTTTTTCACCCAAACTTAAAATGGCCCTATCTTGGTAATTTTTTGGTCTTTTTTGGAGCTTTTGTTTTTGAAATGGGGTAGAGTTTCATAAGCTAACTAATGGTGTAGGTTTTCCTTAACTTTCATAGAGTTAAAATTTTCAAATTTTCACCTAATCTCAAAACACTATGAAACTTGGTCTAAGTTTTAGGGTTTTTATGCTTAATGATTCATCTAACCCTTATATCTTCTTCTTTCTTGATCTCATCTAACATTTTGAGCAATTTTTCAAGTTAGGAAATCAAAAAGAGGAGGAGGAAACAAAATAATATCTTCTTATGACATAATTTCTCTATTGTATCAAGTGTCTTCAGACACTCTTGGGAGCAATTATAATTCCAAGTTTAAAGATTTTATCTCTTCAAGCTTTTAGGACTCAATAGATTTCAATTTGGGCTCTAAAAAGAACAAGACAAAAGGATTAAAAAGAACCTTAGGAAAATTTACTAGATTTTGTTTAAAGGTTAACAACTGAACAAGCAACTTTCACTTTTCCTTTTGGTGCTTAAAAGGAATTCATTATCGCTTTGAGGGATTTAAAATGAACATGTGATTTTGTGTCTTGTAATATTTTTTGCGAAGTAATTTCATTTAAAAAGGCGTATGCGCTTCTCTCGTGCTTCACGATGATCTTAAGAATCAAAAATATTTTTGGTGACATTAAGTTGCATAAAATATTACCTCCACATTTCAATTTGGGTACCTAAAAATTGAACCAATATTGCGAGTGTGAGCGTGGTATATTGCGAGTGTTCTCCTTTTTTTTTTCAATGAAGGTCGATTGAACTACGGGATATGTTTGCTCACTTTTGTTTATCTTAGTGGGCCTACCTTGTGGGAAAAATTAATCACCCAAGGGAATGACCCAACTGCAAACACGCTAAATCTAAGCGACTTCCACTTGGGATATAAGTGTGGATATTGGAACAAAAGCCAATATCACGAGGATTATTTTGATGAGAAGGGTAGTAATTGTCTCTCACCGCATGGATAGTCCCCCATGAATGGAATGTATGCATTAAAACCCTTGTTTATCACAGACCAAAATCCTTAACTATTTTGTTAGTGCAAAAGGTCATGTCCTTTGAAGCCGCCCCACATGTACATGTAGTTTTTTTGTAGAGATGAAAAGAATACCATGGGAGTTTCATGGGTATTGATGCTTGACTGACCTGAGAAGTGTGTGACGTGGAGGGGATCTAGTGTGGTCAAGCATCTAATCATTTACACTGAATATGTACAACTGGATTTATCCAAGTGAGAACCCAACAAAATATTGTCTCTTCATCCTAGGATTGTACATGTTCTTGGAATCAAAAAATGCATTGCTTGGTTCTCAAAACATTTAAAAATAAAAATTCACAAAAAAGATTCAGAATTTCAAACCCTTTGGAGGAAACAAATATCCATTGAAAAATCTAAGTGCTCTTGCTTTCCCTAGGGATTCTATCCTTAGAGGTTTCTAATTACTTGGGTTTAATCATCATTTGTTTTCACTAAAGTCAACCTAGGAAACTATGTTCTTGAAACCTTGATTTTCACATAATGGACCTTGTGGAATGAAAAGGAGTGGAGAAATAGACATTTATTTTAGAAAAGCTAATCAACAGGTGGATGTGGTAAATAAAATCAAGTCATTAACCAAGATAAAATCAATTGAACCCCACGCATGTGCTGGTTTATCTTTTGTCTTATGGTCTTTTGGTTTGAAATGATCTTAGGGAAAAGAATGTTCTTCAAAACTTTGGTCTTGTAAGAAAGTCCCTCTTAGATTCATTTAGGATCAAACCAATCATCTCATCTATCTCAAACATCAATCAAATATCATCTCACCAACAACTCTTGGAAACTTTGAAAACATCATTCATGCTAAACTTATAAGAAAAATCAACATCACCTTGTTTGAATTAATACACTTAGTCAAATCATCCTCTTGAGAAAATTTACCTCTAGGATAACATGACTTCCTAAGGTTTACAAGTTAAAAATCACTTTATTTGGCTTAACACACCTAGTCAAATCATCTTCTTGTGCACAAGTTTACTCTAGTATAACACAACTTCCTAGAGTTTACAAGTTCATTATCCGAAATCATCTTGTTTGACTTAACACACTTAGTGAAACTATCCTCTCATGTGCGATTTTACCCTAGGATGAAACAACTTCCTAGAGTCTACAATTTCATTATCAATCAATCAAAATAAAAATAAAAAACAAGTCCTAAAGTCTAGCATTGATCCAAAGTTTCTAAAAGTTTAAACACCCATATCATTCACCCCTTTCATCCTCCATCTCATCATTGGTCCTAAACCCCTCAGAGGTCAACAAGTTAAAAAAATAAGAGGAACATGGAATATAAACTTGATTCATCCATCATGAGAATCTAATTCAACCAAACTATCCAAACCTTACGATGCCAATTGATTTACAAAACTTGCATTTGTACAAACCATACATGGGACCATTATCTCCTCCAATTTTCAATGGTACAACAAAAGTGAGCATGCCCAATCTAAATTTTAGAACACCTTTCCCTTTGGTAGATTTAAATCAAAGTCAAAACTTACAAATCTATCAACCAAATAATCAAGGCATGAGCCTTCCCCCTTTATGAACCATCAATCAACCGAATTTAAGCAACACCCCCTTCATAATTCAAAGCATCATATCAAATCCTCTGATTTTTCCATTGATATCGCATGAAAATATGGAAACCATCCAAGCAACCCCAATGGTCAACACAACCACCATCCCTCAAGCATCTCAAGGACCAAGTGTCTCGCTCACATCATCCATAATTCAAACCCCGATGGTCAACACAACCTTTCTGCCTATCACAATAGTCAACACCATTCCCAATCCACCGCTGATTCCACCAAAACACAACATGATGAACTCATTCATCACCATGATTTAGGCAGTTCAACAAGCCACCCACCAAAGGGTACTTCAACAAAATCAAAAAGATGCTCAACTGGCTTCTCAGCAAGTGCAAGCGCAATTAGCTTCCCAACAAGACACTCAAGCTGCACAAGCCCAACTAGCCACACAAGTTGCGCAAGTGACACAAGAATCCCAACAAGAATAGGATCAAGCTCAAGCCTAACACCATGCTCGACAAATGCAAGCACAATACCGGGCACAATTGCAAGCAATCCATCAACAAGTGTATCAACAAGTCCTGCAAGATTTTCAGACACAACAACAAGCCCAACAAAAAGCATTGTTGGCACAACAACAACACGACCATCAACAAGTGTTTTTGGCTCAGCAGCAAACATAGGCATTACTCCCTCAGAAAAGATTGCAACAGATTCCCACCATAATCATTGAAAATGATGATCAAGATCCTTCAACCAATGATCATGTTGAAAATGTCTCTACATCACCTAATGAGTTAGATGACATATCTCAATAATTTATTCCAAAGCATGATCAACATCTTCCACCAAGGTCTAGCAATGATCCTTTCCAAAACATCTGGACATCCTTTGATCTCATGACATTTGATAAAATTCCTATGCCTAATGAAGATATCTAAGAACCCTTTATAAGCAATCCATTCTTTGAAATTGACCCATGTCAAGAACTTGATCCAAAGCATGTCGAAAGCAATTCCAAAATCATTTGAGATCAAGAGTTTGCATCTCTGAGCTAATATAATGATATAATGGACACTCTCCTATCTATACAAGATGATAACATCCACATAACACATACTCCTCCATCTACCCATGCGATGTTTTCTTTGGATGGACATGTAGATGGTCTTCATTCAAAACAGGATTCCTTTACTCCTGACATTATTACATAAAAATAGCAGGTTATTGATTCCTACAGTCAAACTAGGTTGTCAACATCAGGATCAAATATATCCAAAATTCAGACTAAGGACATCATATATGAAAATATCCAATATTATCCACTCAAGGGAATAGGTTAGACAGAATAGGATACTCCAGAATCAGTAGAGCAGCAAATTGAAATAACGTCATCTGTAGTGGTCATTTATTAAAAGATGTCTGCTCAACAAGACATCTCAAAACAAGTAAAATCAAAGCATGAAGGTACTACTTCCATGCTAGGGGAAACTATGTCTCAAGATAACATCAACATAGGGAGCGCGAAGAATCCTTATAATGAAATTAGTGCCAATACTACAACCAACCACATCGTTAATTTTGTTCCACCCATCATCCCATCCACGAATTGGGACCAACATCAAAATAAGGTTTTGAATCAAAGCACAAACAATGTTATCAAAGAAAAAATGTAAGAAGCATATCAAAGAAATCAAATACATATGGATACCAAAAAATACAAAGAAATATGATCCCTATCAAACTCCATTAGTCAAAGAACCTATGGGAAAAATAAAAAAGGAAAAAGTATCCATCAAAAATGTCCACAAAGGCAAAAGCAAGCTTCCCAAGCAATGTACAAAGTATATCAAGTTGTTGGTCCTAATTCCATGCACACTTTCGTATCCACTCATCATTGCTCATCTTCCCAAGTTTGGAGATCCAAAGGTTCCAAACTGTCAACCAATCCATCTTTTATTCCTAAACACACTCCACCATCCATGCCTCCACGCATGATATACAATTCTCACATTGACCATTTATTGGTAGCAACCCTCCATCATAAGGATTCAGAAGGCACTCTATCATGATGTGCGCACAGAGACAAAGTTATCCTTGGTATTGACAAAGCAGATCAAGAATCTCAAAAGTTGCATTCAAGTGCATGTATTTTGGCAAGGCAACTTCTTCAATTAGGATATCGATGGCACATTATGACAGAAACATCTACATCGACAGGACCAAGTGGTTCAGCATGAGCTTAAAATCTTTCAACAAAAAATCCAAAAAAAAAAAGGATTGAAAATAGTAAAGAGAAAAATCATCCTCTAGTGAAAACCACTTTGATGGTGCTTTGGACAAGTACCATGATGAAAACCTAGAAAAAATGCATCATGTGTAGAATCAAGCATCTGCGTGCACTAGTTCAATTGGAATCATCTCATCACATCCATAATAAAGTAAACATTCCCTCCATCTTATCCATAATAAATCCATTTATCCAATCCATTTTCATCCATCTACATCCGTAGTCCAAATTATTTTTATTTTGACCAATTTTGGTGCACACTTCACACTTGCTTATGCTAGACATTTTGACATGGGTCATTTTCATTGATCTTATCATACCAAATGTTATTTGAGCCTTGAAGCATTATCCAAATAAACATCCACTATTCGAACCCCTTATCTTATCACAAGATAATCCTTGGAATCCTTTGCATGCTTACCATATCCATCCATCCACACACCTATCCAAGAATCCACCCATGGCCTTCCGTACATTTCTAGACATTGGGGGCAAGTATTTACATCTTTCTTCGGGAATAAATCTTGATTTGTATCCACCAAATTATGTGGTGACCCAAGCATTGGCAGACATAAAATAAAATTGGTCAAAGCATTTGTGAGCACGAATCTGAATCGCTAGCCCATTGCATATTTTGGCAAGACGACGTTCCTTATCAAGCTTTATCTTTCATCGAACATCAATCCAGACAATCAATATCAGTCGCATCTAATGTGTACTTCAGCATCACATCAAATCATCAAAACAATTTTGTTCCAAATCAAGCTTCAAAGTTCTGATCAATCAAAATCCAATCAATCCATCATCATCTTGTGATATCCTTCTCAATCCTTGTGTTTCTTAACACTATCCTTGAATTGTTGTGTATCCTCAACAATTTTATCATCATGAATTCATAATCAATCTTGAAATCCTTGTGTTTCTTAATGCAAGCATGTGATTAGGTGTAAAGCACAAAACACTTCTTAATACAACATTATATCAAAGATTAATCAAATTGAATCAATTCAAAGCAATAATCAATTGAAGGCGTCATATTGTAATCTATTCTCAAGATTTATTAAACCACTATTGCTCTTAGATCACGAGTGCACTATGATTGTTAAAATGACAATTGAAAGAACGAGATGGATACTAAAACAATGATACTAGATGATAAATGAATTAAACTAGCATGAAATTACATGAAATAGATAATTGTAGCTATAGGAGGCAGCCATGATATGAAAACTTGATTGCTGGATATTGGATGCTTGAATGCTTTAATTCCTGCAGAGTAAGAGTTCATAAACTTGATTATCTAGATCCTTTTCTTGGTTCAATGAGGCTATATTTATAGATTTCCCGACTGTAGAAATGCACAGGGAAGACATTGAGAGGCTTGGATTAAATCTAGAGGATTGAATGGTGAGAGATGGAGGGGATTGAGAGAATTTTGGAGATTGTCTCTACCCATGAAAACACCAGGAAAGAGAAGAGGAAAGATTGATGGAGGAGGATTGAGAGAAGAATTTGGAATTTGTCTCCAAAACTTCCCATGAAGTTTCAATCAATTAATTTTGACATATTTTAGACATGATTTAGACATAGGATATCTAATTCATTTTTGAGAGAATATAGATGGAATATTCTTTGTGCTTTAATTCAAATATTTTTGATTTATTTAAATTAGCAAAAGAGGGATAAATAATTTAATAAAATGAACTATAGGATAGTTGTTTATTAAATTAAACAGAAGAATAATGGTAATTAATCAATAAAGTGTTTTGATATTTATTTAATTAATTTAAGATCGATGTGATAGATTAAAATAGGGATTTGATAATTAAATCGAACAAAGTATTTAATTTTGTTTATTTAATTAAGATGAATTTAAATGTGAACTATATAAATAAATATTTCTATTTACTCGATAGTAGAGAAAATTAGGATAATTAATCAAATAATTTGTATTTAATTAATCGGGTGCTCCAGACCAATTTTAGGTGTATACATTTTTCCCTTCTTCGAAGTGATGTGTTTACACGTTGCTTTAAAGAAAATTTTGCTGCTACTACCAAGATCGATGATAATAATAAAAAAATAATTCTGTATGCCCCAGACTTTGATTTTCAAATGTTTGATGATAATATGCCCCCTCGGGAGATAAATAAATGATTTGATGATGATTTGATGAGGAAATAATTTATCTTCCGACAAATGATGAAGAAATCTAGCCCGCAAATGAGTTTTAATTAATTTTGTGGATAAAACTAATCAAAAGATAATAAAACCCACCAAAAATACCTTTCCAAAAATTATATATAGTGCAAAAAGGTCATTTTCCAATTCCTTTTCACTATTTGATTTAAAAAACCTTTGTGATAGATACTTTTCTACTATCTGGAGCAAGATGCCTATCCCCTACCACACTCATCGTTTCGAGTGTGTTCGACGTCACCGACAGTCGGCCGTGTATGGACCTCCAGTATGTACCCCTTGACCTCCTCATAATTCGTGCATTTTTTTTTTTTATGCATTTCATAGTGTAGGCATGTTTTAGCTTGTTTTAGCACTTTCAAGCTGTGTTGTAGTGCTTCCGGTAGGTAGATTAATGCTTTGAGTTTTAGCACTTGTGTTAAAAACTCTAGCGCTTTCATAGGGTAATGTAGCGCTTTCATTGATATAGCACTTAGGAGTTAAAAATTAGCGCTTTGATGTCGGATTTTAGAGCTTTGAGACTTTTAGCGCTTTCATGGTCTGTTCTAGTGCTTCTGGTAAAGCGATGCTTTGATGGACTGTTGTAGCGCTTTCATGCAAAAAGATAGCACTTCGAGACTTTTAGCACTTCGAATGCCTAATTTGGCACTTCGGAGTGCTGAAGTAGTGCTTTGGGTGCCTGATTTAGCGCTTTTGACCAATAAAGTAGCGCTTTTGTGATTTAGCACTTTGGAAGCCTGTTTTAGCGCTTCCATGTCAGAATTGTAGATTTTGACTTAGTGAACCCTGATTTTGTCAATTTTGATCATGTCCATTCTTTGGAGTGGTATGATTGATAATCCAAATTCTTGATGTGTTGGATTGATGATTTAAATAAGACTAACTTCTCATAATAGGCTAGAAGAGAATTCTATTTGTGATGATCCTCATGATAGGTGAGGAAATGATTCAATATCCGATAAATCTCATGATAGGCGAGATTAGATATTGTTTGATGAACCTCATGATAGGTGAGGTTTGTTGATGTTTGTCCATGAATTTTGATCAAAAATTCATACCAAAACTTTTGGAATAAACTTGATAGTAGAATGACTTTTGATTTCTTGACATAGTTCATTGATTGTAGATTTTTCGTTATGATGATAGAAGGATTTGGGTACTCTCTAGATGCGAGAGAGGTTTCCATGGACAATAGACTTGATACCTAATTTGACTCCAGATGAGCTTCAGGTGGTAAGCCGATGCGGCCTTACTAGCTTGCTTGATATGCCCCAGATTAGGATTAATCGGGGTCTATTGACTGCTTTGGCTGAGAGGTGGCATAGTGACCACAACACCTTTCACCTACCCACTGGTGAGATGACGGTCACACCTGAGGATGTGTGGCATATTCTTCGTATTCCATTTATGGGGGAGATCGTCGTATATGATTCCCATGGGACTGGCAATAGAGATGTTCTGCGTAGAGTATTTCACAATCAGGACATTGTGGGTTCGAGCATTCGGTGGAGGAGGATCATTGATTCTTATGCGACACTACCAACAGTGCTTGCTGGTTTCATTGGAGGTTTCCTTTGCCCTGATCATAGGTCAAAGGGATTCCTCATTGGTTGGGGCATGACTCTTGAGAGCATGATGGTACACAGTACCAGATATGCGTGGGGGATGTGCATGTTGGTACATCTTTATCATGATCTTCACTCTGTTGTGTACCTCAGAGTGCAGAGTTTATCAGCAGGTATGACCCTGTTACAAGTGTGGGCATGAGAGCATTTTGCTATTGCTCAACCATTTCCTATGGAAGATAGACCACCAGACAGACCTTATTTTTTCAGATACAGAAGTCGGTTCACATAGGCCCGGATGGGAAAGTTAGAGCATTGGAGGCAGGTGTTTGATGACACCGAGACAGTTACCTAGCATCCATAACTTGACTGTGAGTAGTGGGATGAGGATGATGTAGTGTTGGGGTTTCTCTGTGATTCCATGTATCTCATCGGCCGGACCCCATTTGTTCTAGAGATATTTCTGCTACACCGAGTGTATAGGCAGTATGGCATCATACAGTGCATGCCACAGGGGGTAGCCCATTATGTCAGATGACAGATGGATATTCCTGATTGGGGGCCCTGTTTATCATATGATGTTGTAGTGGAGGGATATAGGGTATTGCAGCCATCACCCTGGGATATGCGGAGGGATATTGCAGAGGCGCCAGTTACTGAGGAGTATGCTGCATTTTTGGCCTTGGTTCCTCATCCTCGTATTACCATCCCAGATGAGCCAGCACCGCTATCGGTAGAGGAGGATGTGGTAGAGGGTTATGCACAGAGCGAGGGTGATACTCCGACAGGCAGTAGAACAAAGAGTGGTAGTGATGACAATAGTAGCGATGATAGTGATGGTGGCAGTGGAGGAGACTGAGGGGTAGGGCCAGCCATCAGTAGTGCACCATCATCCAATAGGACTCGTAAGAGGTGAGCAGTGATCGTGCCAATGGTAGATCAACAGAGACAGATAGCAAGTCTGCAGGCACAGGTTCAAACACTGCAGGGGTAGTTGGTATAGGCCAAGGGTATGCTAGTTCAGACCCAGATGTAGATGCAGGCTCAGGCTTAGGCTCATGCCCAGGTTTTAGCACAGTTGTAGGGACAGTTGGCCATTGTACAGACACAGGTGGCCACTTTGACAGCTGAGAGAGACAGTGCTCGGTAGATTGCCGAGAGGGCACAGGAGACTACGAAGACTCTCCAGAGAGTGGTCGATGGCACCTCCATAGGAGATTACATGAGAGAAGTTCTACGGGCTGGTCGAGAGGCAAAGTTCTATAGAGGCAGATATCATGATGCAGTGCCTCCTGAGCGTAGGCTTAGTTATGCCCTATCAAGATCTCAGTGCACACATACACGGACAGTGAGCGAGGGGGTGACACAACCTCCATGTAGTGATCCCAAAGATCCTGGTCCTTTTGGGGGTGGTGGTGGTACAGGTCCTGTTGGGCCTGCACACTCTAGTAGTAGCAGATCGTAGATGCTATTGTGAGCCTCCATGATGTATAGTATGATGTAGCTCATTGTTGATGATGTATTTTTAGACCAGACTTCATTGTATACTTGACACTTGATATATATATGAGATGCAGTTGATGTGATATGATTATGGTTTATGATTTCTATGTGATGTATGCATTTATTATGTGATGTTCTATATGAATGATTTTATTTCAAATGTGATGATGTAATGATAAATGTTTGCGTAGAATAGATGATATATGGATGTATGATGTGATGTGGTAACAATATGATGATTCTATAATGATAATGTGATCAAAATGTGATAATATGTATGGATGAATGGATAAATACTTTTTTATTTTTAAATATAATGATGATAAATGATGATCTTATGATGAATGATAATGGATGGATGTAATGAGAATAATGACGTGATTTTATTTATTAAATGTGTGGATGCTAAATGATGTATGCATATGATGTTGGATAGATGATAATGTAATGAATTTTTTTATGGTAAAAATGAACCTAATGTACTTATGGTACATTTGAATTCATAATTTATTAGATGTATGATAAAATGTATGAATGATGAAATGATGATACTAAATGATGCCATGATGACTCCTACATGTTTTTGATGATTTTTGGATTTTATGTCAATTATACTTAGTCTCATTTGTATATTAGATAATCATTGATTGGAATCCTTTATGCAACAAATACTCTACAGATAATGAATGATGATGAATGTAATCTAATTTTTAACATGTAACTATATGCAAAACAATTGTCATTTTAACGATACTTTGTGCTTTTTGTCATCATAGAGCTTTATTGAATTTTGAAAGTGAATACAAGCGTCAATGGTATGTGTTAGACCAATGACAACATGAGTACTTCTTTCATGATTTTTGATATTGCAAGCAAACACAAGCATCTAGGTATGATTTAACCGAGATGACCTGAGCACTCGTTGCGTAAACAAGCAATGGTTAATCATTTGAATGTGTGAATTCTGAATGTCATCGGTGATACATTTGCATAACACATCCCCCGACAATTCATACATTTATGATTAACATATAGACAACAGATAATAAAAACATCATTCTTCTTCCTTGTTCCTCTAGTTCAATACATCATTGATTAACTCCAAATATATGATAATCAAAAGTACAATTAATCCATTGTTGAAATTAAAGTGTTTCATCCATTATTCAAATTTTAGATCATCCATCCTGAATTTGTGATGTTTTTGGATTTTGAGATTTTGAACCAAAGACCTAACCTAGTAACCTATCTTTTGGGGGCTGATCAAAGATTAGCCTTGCCTACGTTACACACGCAGAGACCACGTAGTTCGACTGACACAGACCTTTTTTTTTTTGGATGTTGCTTTTTTCAGACATACTTTTTTGACATGTTTTTGGATTTTTGACATGATACAAATTGTGATACCTTTCTAACGATGATTGGTGTTGCTCGTTGATCTTTTTTTTTGGTTTTCTGCTATACTGTTGTTCGCCCTTTGGTGTAATCGATGTTTTTGTCGCCCCTAGTGATATCCAGATGTTGCCCCCAAGCTTTGGAGTGATACTTGACTATTTAAAAATGATTTTGATATGGATGTAAAGATGGCAAGACTACTGCCATGATATGAAATGGTACTGACTGCCAGACTAATGATCCTGATATATATCAAAATAGATGGGAAAGCTGATCTTAGAATCACATACGATGCCTATTTCCAGGTTTTCACCATATGCTTTGATTACACTCTTTGTGTTTTTGTATTTTTCTCATTTTTCCTTCTTTTTGTAGTTTTCTATTTTTTTTGTATTTTGTGTTGCCAAGATGCTTGTTTGCCAGGTTTTCATCAAGGAAACAATTTTCAAAAGTTTGACCCATGCACTAGGAGATTCAAGCATAGAATTTTCGGAGATGAATACTGTTGATAGGTTCATCAAACAAATCGCCTTCTGACATTGATAGCTGATATGCTCCTGATCCATATACTGATGTGATGACAAAAGGACCAAGCCAGTTAAGCTCAAATTTTCCTTTCTTCTCCCTGTCCTGTTGATTTCTAGGATTTTCTTTTAGTACCAAGTCATCAACCTGAAAGACCCTTGGCTTTACCCTATGGTTGTAACTTCTTGACATCCTATGTTGATAAGCCGTTAGATGATTAACAACTTGTTAACGATGCTCATCCAACAACTCTAGATCCTGCAGTCTAGAGACCCTATAGTCTTCATCTGAAATGATAACTCTGAGTGATACACGAAGGGATGGAATCTCAACTTCAATGGGCAATATGGATTCTAACCCATATACCAAGGCATACAGTGTAGCTCCCGTTGGTGTTCTAATACTTGTTCTATAAAAATGTGGTGACTATCCTAGGATTGATAAATTTCTTTTAGAAAAACTACAAGTGACTACCCTAGGATTGATAAATTTTAGAAAATCTAAAGTGACTATCCTAGGATTGGTAATTTTTATTCCAACTGTGAAAAAAATTAAAATATGGCCGCAGCCACATCGAATCCAGATTAATTTTACAGAAGTGCTGAAATATTGCACCGAAGCACTAAAACAGTTACCTGTTGCGCTAAAACTCGAAAGCACCAAAATAGGACACCGAAGCACTGAAGTTTTCCATGGAAGCGATAAATCACCGATGCGCTGAAAAAGTTGACGGAAGCGCTAAAGTTGAAAGTGCTGAAAGTTTTGATGGAAGCGCTATAGTAACACAGAAGTGTCGAAACAAAGCATGGAAGCACTGTAGTTTTCCATGGAAGCGTTATAGTTTTTGACGAAAGCGCTGAAATAAAATACGTCATGAACCTTTGTGACACTTTCTAGAAATTTGTAAGATTGGGGTTAATGCCCCATGGTGGGTGCCAAATTGTAAGCATGTGATTAGGTGTAAAGCACAAAACACTTCTTAATATGACATTATATCAAAGATTAATCAAATTGAATCAATTCAAAGCAATAATCAATTGAAGGCGTCATATTGTTCGCTATTCTCAAGATTTATTAAACCACTATTTCTTTTAGATAGTGAGTGCACTATGATTGTTAAAATGACAATTGAAAGAATGAGATGGATACTAAAACAATGATACTAGTTGATAAATGAATTAAACTAGCATGAAATGACATGAAACAGATAATTGCAGCTACATGAGGTAGCCATGATATGAAAACTTGATTGCTAGATATTGGATGCTTGAATGCTTGAATTCCTGCAGAGTAAGAGTTCATAAACTTGATTATCTAGATCCTTTTCTTGGTTCAATGAGGCTATATTTATAGATTTTCTGGCTGTAGAAATGCACAGGGAAGACATTGAGAGGCTTGGATTCAATTTGGAGGATTGAATGGTGAGAGATGGAGGAGATTGAGAGAATTTTGGAGATTGTCTCTACCCATGAAAACACCAAGCAAGAGTAGAGGAAAGATTGATGGAGGAGGATTGAGAGAAGAATTTGGAATTTGTCTCCAAAACTTCCCATGAAGTTTCAATCAATTAATTTTGACATATTTTAGACATGGTTTAGACATAGGATATCTAATTCATTTTTGAGAGAATATAGATGGAATATTCTTTGTGCTTTAATTCAAATATTTTTGATTTATTTAAATTAGCAAAAGAGGGATAAATAATTTAATAAAATGAACTATAGGATAGTTGTTTATTAAATTAAACAGAAGAATAATGGTAATTAATCAATAAAGTATTTTGATCTTTATTTAATTAATTTAAGATCGATGTGATAGATTTAAATAGGAATTTGATAATTAAATCGAACAAAGTATTAAATTTTGTTTATTTAATTAAGATGAATTTAAATGTGAATTATATAAAGAAATATTTCTATTTACTCGATAGTAGAGGAAATTAGGATAATTAATCAAATAATTTGTATTTAATTAATCGGATGCTCTAGACCATTTTTAGGTGTATACACTTAACACTATCCTTGCATTGTTGTGTATCCTCAAGAATGTTATCATCATCAATCCATTGATCCGATCAATCAACCGTAGCTTGGTTTCCAACAAAATACCAAAACAAAGTACTGGTATCATCACATATCCACCATCCAAATCATATCAAAATCAAAAAGTGGCATCATCTTTTTGAACTATGTCATCTCTGAGCTTGAACGTAGGCAAGGTTGATCTTTGATCATCCCCCGAGACATTTTAATTGAGTCTTATAGGGGTCCATCTCAATGACAATCCATTTTCCCATCTATCTCATCATTGAATCAAGTATGTCATCTTGCCGAAATATGCCATCTCTAAGCTTAAATGTAGGCAAGGCTAATCCTTGATTGGCCCCCAAGATGCAAAATCCAAAAACATTCATAAAATTTCAAAAAACACCAAAAACATCCAATTATCTGAAATAACCCAAAAATGTTGCACCCGTCTCATCTCACTTTCACCCACAATAATCATCATTCATAATAAATCAACCGTCACCTTCATCCTTTGGCAAAGCAATCGGAATGAATTCTAGCAAGTCCAAAAGTGAACACCTAATCGTCAAATTCTCAAGTGTAGGTCAATAAACAAGCAAGTTGATCAACTTGAAATATCAATAGCTTATCATCCAATCAATCTCATCAAAACCCTGATCACAACATGTCTTGGGATGCATCCTTACCATGATGGACATCAACATCAGGTAATACTATAGTTTAGTCTTGGCTAGCGGTATGAAGAACATTAGCTTGTTTGTTTACTTTATCCTTTCTTTAGATTTATCTTATTGCGCTCATTCCAGAGACCTCTCGATGATTCCTAATCAAAAGGTTTAGAGAGAAAAGAATGGGGCAATGATCATTATTATCTTTTATCTACTGTACTTGTTGGATATTCTTGTAAAATAACCTGACGAATACTTGCTTTGTTAGGTGTTTCCTAGCAAAGTTTTTGTATGTTAGGTGTGAATAGAAATACTCTTATCTGATTATCGATTCAAATTCCATCACACTAGGTACAATGTCATCCTAGTCCTTTATACCTTGATGCATCATACCTATGTGTGTTATCAAACATAAAGAAACTAGCCCTTTTAAAATCCCAACTCCTAGTAAGAAAATCATCATCATTATCATCATTAATAATGTATACTTAGTGGATCCTCCTTTAATCATTATTTTCTTCTTATTCTTCTATCTTTACTGACATTTCTATCCAAAATCGATGTGTTGTATCAAAATATACATGAGGCTACCCATGGCTGATGGGTGTCTATACATCATCAAAATTGTCTACGTCAAATATCTGATGTTTCTAAAGAATTATCTTTTGTCCTTTGATCAGTAGAACCACTCCTCTCGCATTTTATCATGATCTTGATCAGAAAATTGAATGTTTCTGCTCGATCTCTTGAGGGGGAATATACCAGCATAATCCTTATTCCTGGGGCAGCAGTGGGGCATTTGAAAAAAAATAGATTTTTTTTAATTTTGATCAGAACAGTTTATTCTTTGAACCAATGCAACAAGTGCATTGCTTCAAAGAGTGGAAAAATGTAGACATGAAACATATACAAGTTGATCCAACACACCTAATCATGATCACTAACATCATTTCATCCTGAATCATCTTCTCGGCTTGTCATCACCTTTAATTAAATAAATCATTATTTATCTAATTAAATCATTCTTCCCTATTGATTAAATTAATCAATTTAATTTAATTAACCTTATACCTCTGTTTAATTAAATAATACATTTTATTTAATTAATCTCTAAATTCATCATATTAAATGGAATAAATTAAACCTTGTTCTATTTAATCTAACATCATCATTCATTTTTTAATTAAATAAATCAAATCCCTTTATTTAATTAAATCTATCTCTCATCCTTTTGATTTAAATCAACACATAAATCTAAGTCAAAATTGTCAAATCATCTAATCTCCTATTAAATTGATCAAATCATGATTAAATCTAATCCTAATTACTTCAATCCTCTATATTTTTGCAGCTTGCAAAATAAATCAATTTATTTGATTTATTAAATCATCAATTTCCATTCAAAAGGGCATCTTTTGTGGAATATTCTTCCAATTCAAAAATCCCTCCAAAAGGGGATGGATACTTCCAACAAGGTGTTTAAGGCCTCTTACATGTCCTTGGCCTTGAGCCAAGTGACATTAACTCCATTTCCTTCTCCCTCCAACATGTCACATTCAAATTTCAAATTTGAATATCATAGCATTTATCATGCACATTGACCAAAATGTGCTCATTCCTCCTCCAATCATATGTGGACAAGTGGCCTTCTCTCATTGGTTGGTATTTTGTCCCACATTCACCCAAATCCTTCAATATTCCATTCTTCAAATCTAGAAATAGAGAGCTCCTCTATTGCAATATCATCCACAATTTGAGTAAACTCACTATACTCAATTTCATCTTCAAGAATATCCATTTTCATCTATGTTTATCAAGTTCTTAGCTAGGTTATGCGGGAATTCAACCAAAGTGGATCAAATCATCACAAAGCTTGCATACGAGTTGGGAAAGGGCCAATTTATACGCACAATTGGCACCAACTCCCCCATGGGATCAAGAGTTTTATTTACATTGAATAATATTTTATAGCTTTTGTTTATGTTTTCTTGTGTTCTTCATCTCATTTCTTGTTCTTTGCAATTTAAATGGATTTCATGGGGAATCCTTGTTCTTACTTGCATTTTATCTAATAATGTGTTTGTTTCCTGTGTTTATGTAGGTATAGGATTGGGGTGGATTCACACCTTCTATAAATTCCATGAGATTAACTTCATTTCACTATCCTGTAACATCAAACATGACTAGCGCTCAAAGCAATGGTGTGTCCATGAACAATTTCATCACCATTGGGGAGATTGAGCGTAGCACCCTCTTTAGGAGGTTGACTAATCAATTAAAGGAAGTCTTCACAATTGCGAGTGAGATTAAGGAGTAAGTGTTGTGAAATATATTGGGAGATACCTTCCTGAACTAGGTGCACATGCACAATGCAACACTGCAGGAGTGTTTTGTGTACACTATAATTCACACTTTCAATCACCGTGATTGGGGAATGTGTGCAAGAGAGTGTTTAGTGAGACCATAGTTTCTTCACTAGGTGAACGTAGCCATCACTGACCTCAACAGTTATCCTTAGAGTGGTCTAATAGGTGATGCTATTTTCATTGCTTCTCTTCCACAAAATGAGGCCTTGGAGGAAGAGGTGACACTTCTACATGCAAGACTTGTGAGCAACAACATGGAGATGTTCGCTTAATTTTTGCAAACACACAAGAATCTACTCTCACCTGCTCAGATAGAGTGTCTTCAAGTAATTGCAGAGGAACTTCATGTGCTAATGTTTTCCCTTACAGCCTAAGAATAAATCTTCATTATGATATTATGTATCTCCTTCATTAATATGTAATCAGGATAAATTTTATATTTCTAGTAGTACCCATATTACACATATAATACAATATAGTGTTTTAGTACTCCTGGCATTGATTTTTTGTATCGTGATTCTTTCTGTTTTTCTTCTAATTTCAATCCTGATTCATATGAGTAACTTTTCTTCATTTAATTCTACATAATGACTTTCATTTATGCCTTTGAATGATATTTTGTATGATAACCATTTAATTCCCCAAGAAAACATGTTTTGGTGGCACAATAGGAACTTCATGAAATGATATAAATCATCACCATAGTTATAAAAAGTGCTTTGGCTTTTGCTCAACCTTGAAAAGACATTGAAAACATAGGAGGAAGTCTTTTAAGTAAGTTCATCAACCCTATGTATGGACCGCCCAAAATTGAAAAGATAAACTTTGAAGCATGCAATCAGTTATGATAAAGACATAAAATACCACCCAAGTTCACAAATGAGAAAAGGAAGCGTCATGGAATTTAAGTGAGGAATTAGGTTAAGTAATCAAAACACCAGTTGAGTTATAATCACTTCGTAAAACATCGCCCAACAAAGACTTAGCCAAAATTATCATAGGGTTCAAATAAAAAAAAGGGGGCCCAAATTTTTTGACAATTGTAATCATCTCTGTCAAATTTTGTTGTGTAATTTTATTGATCTTGTAAAGTAGTTGAAGTGGATGCTGTTGAGTTTTGTGTTGAATCTTGTGTCATCATTACCAATTTTTATTTTCCCTTTTTTGACTCTTTATTTGTGATCTTGTATTCTCCCATGAATGTAGGTGAGAAATCTAAGGAACCACAATCGTCTTCTAATAACCTAGTGACTTCATCAATGTTCTTATCTTTTTATTTCTCTGGCATAGTTTCCACTTGTATAGTTGATGTCAATGTTTCAAAAGGTTTTCCTTGTTTTTCTCAATGAGTAAATCACTATAAGGCTTAGGATCAATTTCGAGTGTGTAAATTGTGTTATGCTAGACATACTTCATTTTATGATGAAGAGTAGAAGGCACCACATTCATCTCATGAATCCATGGTCTGCCTAAGAGGAGATTGTATGAGAGATCATGAGGCATAATGTGGATGAGAGTTTTCAAGGTAACCTTTCCAAATTTAATAGGTAATGTGATGACTCCAAGCAGGTGTTTTCCTATGTTTTCAAACACATGAATAGACAAAGAATCGGGGACAATGTCACTCTTATTCATATCAATATTCTCCAAGAGTCTCACACTACACACATTAAGGGATGAACCATTTTCAAAAAGGCTTATCTTTATCCTAATGCTATTAATATGAGGTGCTATCATAAAATCTTCATTTTTTTTAAATCTTATAACAAAGGTAACTCATCTTGACGGAAGGTAATGTCTAAGTTGGTTGGAGTTATAGCTTGGATTTGGGATGCCACATCATTTGATTGCACATTAGGAATGGAGGAACTTGTTGTAAAGAAATTTGAAGCATGTTATGATAAATAGAGGAGGCTTGAATAAGGTTCCATAAGGATATCTTTGCAGAATTATTTTTAAGTTGTTCAACAGGATCATACTCTTTTTCACTTTTTAAAGGAAAACGAGAAGGCCCAGGTAAGATAGGGTTAGGCAATGGGAGGGATGTTTGAGTTATTTTTCTTGGTTGTGGATATCTAATGTGCATAACCTCAGAAGACTTATCCTTATTTTCATGATCTATTAGTGAAGGGGATTCTAATGTCACTTCCTCATCTTCATCTAAGGAATTACTATTGTCAATGTTCTCATTTTCTTCCATCATGATATCTTCCCTAGTAGGAGAGTTGTTAGGAGAGCTACAAACTAGATTTTCATGACATTCATTGTTTGGTTCTTCTAGAATAACTTCATCACAAGTAGGGGAGTCATCAATAATTTGTTTCCTAGTAGGAGAGGTAAGGGAAGAGAGACAAATAGGACTCTCATAACTCTCACTGGTTTGATCTTATAACACCAAAATATCTTCATCACTAATAGGAGAAGACCGAATTTGATTGTCATTATTATCCACCATTGTATTCTCTTTCACTAAAGCATTCTTATGAGTGTAAGGGATGGAATTTTCCTTAGCATGTTTAGAAAGGTAGGATACTAAAATTGTTTGACCAAAAATGGAAAGTACTTCTAGCCACCTTATGCAATGCTTCACAAATATAAACAATGTATATCCAAAGATACAAAGTACTTTTATTAAATTTACACAAAGCTTAAAAAATGAAAACAATGTGTATCCAAAAATTAGAAGCACCTTTAGCAAACTTATGGAAATCTTCATGAATGTAAACATTGTGTATGCAAAAGTGAAAAGTAATTTTATCCATATTATGCAAAGTTTCAGAAATGTAAACATTTCCAAATTTTTAGACTTAAAACAAGGTAAATTTCTTATTACACTATGCAATAAACTGAAAATGAATTATTGTAAATTCCATTTTGAATTTTAACAATGCCCTAAATGAAGAAAATTAAGATAGATTCAATGAATTTAATGAAATAGAAATGTAATAGCAACAAACAAAAGCATAAAATAGGGATTTCAGATTCCTGAAAATTTAGATCAATACTTGATCAAGGACTCATTCACCTTTATTCGTGAATGGGTCCTGGATGAGGATTTTGGAATTTTTTAAAACTAATTATTAAGTGTTTTGCAATGAGTTTTAGATGCCAAAAGATGAAATTCAGATCTAATCAGGGATTCATTTGCTAGTAGGGTCGAATGGGTCTTGGATCAGGGTTTTAAAGAGGTGAAAACTATAATTGGTTTATGTATTTTTTTCGCCCAGGTTCAAACTATAACTCTTGTGACAAAAATTTCCAGAATTTGATGGCCTAATGCAAATGAAATTAAGGGTAAATGATGACCTATATGACACCTTTTGAAATGCAACTTTGACTCAATTTTTTATTATGAATGATGAAAAGTACACACTAATATGCAAACACTATGTAAAATCAATGTAATATGCATGCA
This sequence comes from Sequoiadendron giganteum, assembly GCA_007115665.2. Classification (NCBI taxonomy): domain Eukaryota; kingdom Viridiplantae; phylum Streptophyta; class Pinopsida; order Cupressales; family Cupressaceae; genus Sequoiadendron; species Sequoiadendron giganteum. Next base: position 217,749,791 of record CM021104.1, read on the forward strand.
AATTTTTTGATTTTTTTTAGATTTAAACAATATAAGAATACAAATGTAAACCCCTATATCAATGAAAACTAATACAATTTTAAAGAACCCTAAATGTAATGCTAATAGTGCAAACCTAATGAAAACTATTGCAAAACTAGGATCTAGGGTTTTAATGTACTCCAAATCAGAAATTAGGATGTTCAAAGGGATTGGGTTCACCAAAATGAAACATAGAAAAATAGGGTTCACCAAAATGAATGAACAAGATGATGAGACACAATGATTTTATAAGAATGTTTCATTCAATTATGAAGGCCAAAATTCTTAAATAACAATAAAAAAACTAATCCTAACTGTTATAGAAACAATAAGGGAAGTTTTTTTAGGCTAAAACAATGTGTACCTTATAGAAAACTTGTTGATTTTAGGCCACTGAGGACTCATTCGCCTTTAGTGGTGAATGGGTCCCATTTAGGGTTTCTAAAAATTGAGATCGAGCTTTTTTTCTTCTCGTTCTGCAACTCTAGATTCTAGATGTGCACTGCTTCAAGCCTCATTGAGGGCTCATTTTCCTTTAGTGGTGAATGGGTCCTTTTTAGATTTCAAAAAATTGAATCCTAGGTTTTGTTCTTCAATATCTGCACTTCCAGATCCTAGGTTTTCAGCTCTCGAAATTCTAAAACAAATCTTGTAGAGCTCTTTCCATGATCTTGCAACAAAGATGGAAACTTTGCAACTTGACAATTTTGACTTTTCTCCAAATCTTGCCATTCAATCTAAAACCTAGAATCACACATCAAAGGAGAAGAAAAACTTGTTGATTGTTAGGGAATAAGGGTTTTCCTTGGTCAAACCCCGTTTAGGTAACTAAACCTAATGATGAAATAATGAACTAAGGACATGAAACATGAAGCATGAAATTAAGATACCTTGGATGATGTCTTAGAATGTAAATCAACAATCTAGCATGAGATGGCCATGTAGAATGTAGATCTTGATCTTGAATTAGGATGTGAAACAATGCTTAGCTTGGATCTTCAATACTACATCAACAATATTAGCTCAATAACATGCTTGAATGCACTATACCTTTGACATGATGATATGACATTGAATTTTTGCAATAAACTCTTGATAACTTGCCATTGAATGTCTTTGAAATGCTCTATAATGCTCTTGTGAACTCTTGTGTAAGTGCTCTTGATTGCTTATGAATTTATAGGATTGATTAGGATGAAACTATGTGAATTAACCTTATATTTATACTAAATTGAAGAATTAACCTCAAATTTTAAACAATCCAAGCCGACATTAGATCTAGGATTGAAAATCATTAAAATCCTACCACAAATAAATTCAAATATGGGTTTTCTATGTGAGAAGGACCTATTCGCCACCTTGGGCGAATGGATCGTAGTACAACTTCCTAGCACCATGCTCCGGGGAGGTGAAATAACATCAAAAACCTATTTCAAATATACCAAGAAAGGGGTGCCCTATGTTAGGGGGACTCATTCACCAGTAATGGAAAATGGGTCTTAGCACATATTTCTAGGACACCTATTTTGCAAAGTTAAATGTCATGCAATATCATTAATAGGTGTCTTGGTAGATCCTTAAAAAATGAAATTAATAAGGCTTGAATTTGAATTAAAGGCTCTCATTAGCCAAAATTAATTAATGAAACCCTAGATAAGTGTGAAAGTGTAATACAACACTTTACAACACCCCAAATAAGGTATACTTTAAGTACAATTTAGTTAAAAGGGTCCTAGACTTAGTGCGAATGTATAAAACACATTACAATACTAAATCAAGGCATTATTAGGTTAATTTGTTATTAATTATTTCCAAAAGCAGGAAAAAGGGATAATTTTCCATTAATACAACAATTATTTCTTTTAAAATATTTTATAACATCTCGTAAGCCCTAGGAAATCCATCAATTTATTAATGGTTGTAGGAATCAACCACTCCATCATAGCCTTTATTTTTTTATCAACTTTACTCTCATGAGACAGTAAATGATCTAAATAATCCACCTCTTTGAGACCAAAATCACACTTGGAAGGTTTTACTTAAAGTTGATGTTGTTAGAGAATTTTTATTACTTGACCTAGATGGTGAAAATGGTCTTCCCATTCCTTGGTCTAAATCAATATCATCAAATAAAAATAATATAAACTTCTTGTAAAATGAATTAAAGATAGAATTCATCAAAATTTTAAATATAAAAGAGGCATTATTAAGAGAAAATGGCAACACTAGAAACTCATAATGAACCTCATGATTCCTAAATTTTCTATTGGGAATAGATTCTTTGTTAATTCTAATTTAGTGATAACCTAATCTAAGATCACTTTTTTTTATAAAAAATCTAGCTCCATATAGTTTATCTAGTAAATAATCAACTACTAGAATAGGAAACTTATTTTTTATGGTGTAATTTTTTATTTCTCTATAGTTTGGACACATGCACCAAGTGTCATCCTTCTTACATACTATCACCATTAGAGAGGAGTAAAAATTCTAGCTATGCCTAATAATACCTACCTCTAGTCTCTCTTGGACCATATTCTCTATCTTATATTTTATAAATAGGGGTACCAATAGGGCCCAATTTTTGGTTGTTGGCTCCTTCTTGCTATTTAAATTACATGATCATTATCCATTTTAGGAGGTAATTTTTTGGGTATCTCTCCAAAGAATACTAAGTAACTATCTATAATTTCTTTTAAATTTGGTTGTGTAATAAAATTTGATTGATAAACAATTAATGAAAATAAGTGTTCCACAAATCTATTAGCCCCTTTGTTAATAATATTTTGTATTGAATGAAATCTTACCATCTCTTCATAATTGTCATGTTACCCTCTTAGTTTGACTACCCTAACCTTTAAGTGAAATTACATGAATATTTTTTGGAGTTTATCTCAGTTATCCCCAATGTAGTAATCAATTATGCTCCCAAAATAATATCTATTGAACCCTTGGGATTAGAAAACATCAAGAAATATATTTTGTATTCTCCCTGTCAATTTAATATTATAAAATTTCACCAAAAAACTAATAGTACCCCCATTTGAAATATGGACTTAAAATTTTAGATTTATATATACAAAATAATTAATATGAGTAGCTCACTTCTAATTTATAAATTTGTGAGTAATTCTTGAGTCTATCAACACTATTAATCTCTCTTTATTTAATAAATCTACTATCTTGAGGGTTCGTTGGGGCATAATGCTAGAAAGTGCATGACAAGTAATGGTTGGTTGGGTGTCACCTAATTCCTTATCTATCTTATTTACTCACTCTAGTATTTCATATTTCTCCTCTTCTTCCCCACTAGGCCCTTTAATATAGATTTAGTGTATAAAAAATGTACTTATTTACATTTTCACTCTATGCTTGGACCCCTTAATTAATTGGACTTAATTAAGCCTCTAATTGGCCCAATTATGTATTTAAAAGCATAATTAATCTCATTTTCTAAAAGGGAAACTTGTATTAAATAATTGCAAACATTAATTAAGTTGCCTTAAAATTGGTGTGTCCTAGGTTTGGGGCCTAGGACCCATTCGCCCAAGGGTGAATGGGTTCCCCTTAAGTTTAGGACCCTAACTTTTAATATGTTTTTGGAGGTATTTTTGTGATTCAAATTCAATTTACAATTGTCAACTTTTGAATTTTAATTTTTAGGAAATTAGAAAAATACCTATAAATACCTAGTATTTTTTTCAATTCAAAACATCTAGCAAGAGGGCAACTTTCACAAGAGAAAATATTATTGTCAAGAGTATTGAAGAGCAGATTTTTCAGTCATCTATAGTAGAATTCAAGATCTTATCATGATGTCAAGATTTATGTGTGTTCATTTATCTTTTTGGAGCTAACATTGTGATGTCGGTTTCAAGCATTTAAGTCATGATTCAAGCTATCAAATAAAGCATCAAATCAAGCCATTCATGCAAGATCGAGACCTTGGAGAGATGTGTTATATTTCATTCCATCAAGGATCTCCATTCAAGGGTTTGGTGAGTTGCAACATAGCATTGTTCATTCATCATTCCTTACATTCATTTTTCATTTCATTTCAAGGTTTAATTAACAAAACGGGGTTTGATCAAGGTAAACCCCCATTCACCAAAAATAAAAAATTCTTCCCTCTCTTTGTATTTTCAGATCTTAGGTTGAAGAAGGATTAAAGATTTATCAAAAGTGCAATTTTGCAAAGTTGTCAACATTATCGTCAAGATATAGAAACTCACTCATAGAATTCAATTCTGAATTTCCAACTGTGAAATCCGGAGGAAGCAATAATGTAGACCTAGGAGCAGAGGGATGCCTATATCAAGACCCATTCACCCTAGGCCAAACTCTTTGTATGCAATTAGAATAGGAATTGTTTTTTGAGCCATGATGAAGAAATGTAAAAAGTAGTGCTAAAATAAAGTGAATACAAGAGCACAAAATCACCCCCACCCTTTTCACTAGTATCAAAAATCACCACCCCCAAAAAAAATATTATAAGGCTGGCACTTTATAGTTTAGTGTTTTTACAAAGTATTTTTCCAAGACACAATGCTCAATAGGCCCACAATGGCCAAAATTACAATTTTTTATAAAAAAAAATGAATCTAAGACAAAATTTAAAAATATTAACCCTATAGTTGTGTAGTGTTCTTCAACACCTTTCCAATTCTTATTTGTTTACAAAAAATGGAGCACCGAGGTGAAAGTTATGAATTGTCGAATAAATTAGCGACAAATAGCTTCAACCTGAAATATTTGGAAAAAAATAGAAAAAATTATTTTCAATACCTCCATAGATGGAAAGTTCTCATCTCTAGTGTTGTGTCAACATCTCATTCGTTAGAATCTGATAAGAAGAGAAAAATTTATGCAAGTTCAAAAAAAGGCTCAATTTGGCCTATATGGAGGGCCTAGGTGGACCCCTACTCAGCATTGCTAGGCGATGGACTGATGGTTGGCGAGTTGAGATGGGCAACACACCTAGTGCTTTAATTTAATTGTGCGGTTTGATTTCTACCTAATGATTAGTGTTTAATATTCTAAAAGTTCCCTAGTGATTTAAGGTTGTAATTGGTGGCTTATAGTCACATTTATTTATGGACAGGCAGCTTAGGCCTGCAAGATGACTTCCTACACACAAGCGTGTAGCGTATTAAGAATTAGTGCTTATGAGTGCAATGTGGTTTATAGTGCTTATGAGTGCTTAGCCTGGTGACTTTGTTGAAGGATTTAGAACTGAATTCTATTCAAATGTCAAAATAATAAGAAATTGTTGTAACTTTTGAAATATTATCGTGTAAAGTACAGATTCACATTAATATATCTCAAGTTCATTTTTGAGATGCAAAGCTCATAAATCGTGGAAGGTTGTGGGACTAAATCATACTCAAAAGTCAAATCATGAAGAATAATCCTAACTGTCGAAATACCTTCAGGTATTTTAATTTAATGCCTACTTAAGTTTCTTAAAATTCAAAATTTGTTAAGGACTCTAGGGCTAAATAAATCCCTAATCCCAATCAGTAAATGGAAAATCAAAAATTGGATCAATAAGAAAATTAAAAATATTGAGGGAAGATGTCTGGATAGGAGATTGAGTGTGAGGTGTAAAAGAAAGCTCCTTGTGGGCAGGAATTGACAAAAGATCTCAAACCAATAGCATCTGATAAGTATGGTGGGAAAATCATCAGTAATGGCATAGTGTGATGGTTAAATTATAATGTAGTGGTATAATGAGGAGGAATTGACAAAATAATTGAAATCGATAGCATATGTTATGTATGATGGGAAAATCGCCAGGAATGGCATAGTGTGATAGTTAAATTGTAGTGTTGTAGTTTTGGCTACCAAGATTCAAACCTATACTAGAGTGTTATTGATGTGTGTTGATGTTGGATATGAGTCCCCATATGTGACCTCAATAGCTCCAGGCAAAAGAAATTCCTCATTAAAAAAATTAAAAGTATGATGGGAAAATTCTCAAAGATGTGTAGTCAATCAAAAGTATTTTGAACTTTATAATTCTTTACAGAATGTCCTATATAATACGAAAATCCATAATCACTAAATAAAAATAATGATATTTATCTAGTGCAAACAGTGCAACCCAAATACAAAAAAATAGAATTAAAGTTAAGCCTATTGAGATGCCCCTTTGATAGGTTTATCTTGTACTGTTATAATCCCTTCTACTTCAATAATAGACTCTTTGTTAATTTTCATTACAAATTTAACCATTCCCTTACTAAGAACCTCAAGAGCTACGGCCACCACGCACTGTACAGTAAACCCTGCCTCTCTGACCAACAAAAACACCATCTTGTTACTCACTAAGCTCTGATGCCATGGGCACAAACTCTAATCAAAACCTCCTTTTCATTATATTCTTCAATTAAAAACCCTACTTTCATCCAAATCATGCCACTGATTTGATTAGATTGAATGACCTCAAAGGGAAAATTGCCATAGTTTCCAGCCAAGGGATCAAATTATTCTACTACAGTGGTAGCGACATTCGTCGCCAATCGTCTCTTCTCTAGCATTTTCACCTTTTTGTTCTGTTTACCCATGACATTTTCCTTGTTTTGTTTAGCATCGTATTTTGAACTTTCAGAGTCAATATCGATATTCTTTATGCGATTTTTAGTGGACTCTATGATATTGCTACTCTTTTCTGAGATCCCCAACACCATTTTCTATGAACTTGTGAAGATGTTAAACCAATTCTAAATCCCGACCTTCAAAAGAAATTGCATCAAAAAATTTAACCCTAAAAATTTGACTGGATGCACACTTTTTAATTATTTATTTTTTTTTTCAATTGTGCATTTAAAGAACCTTGTAAGCACTTTTATAGCATCAAAAAATAATGTTGTAAGATCAACCAGATGGTCCAATGCACAGTGTCCCTCTTTTATTGACTTGGTGTCAATGTTACAGTTTTTCTACCTGTCTTAGTCTTCTATGGCTGAAATTTGAAATAAGTAATTTCCCAAAAAAATAATGAATTATAAATTTTATAATATTTAAATGTATTTAAAGTAAAATATTTTGTAGATATGGTCTCTCATAGGTAATGAAATAATTTGCATACTCAAAGGAAAGGAAATAAAAAATAAAAAATAAAATAGAGATAATGGTGTAATGGTAAAGTTGAAAGGTTCAGAATGAGCCCACCAAGGATCAATTCTTGTTGATTGCAAAGCCTTGACACCTAAAAATAGATGAGGTTGAGATCGTGCATCGAGCGGATTTTGGTAGAATGGATACCCCTCAGTCCTTGGCTCTAAGCTAAAGGGGATCCCCTTGAGGGTATTGAAAGGAAAATAAGAGGTGCAGAATATGCTTTCCCAATGCTAAGACCATAGAGGAGAAGTGCAAAGACCGAATTTAACTTCTAAGATGAAAAAACAAAGCATAACAGGAAACCAAAAAATCAAACATAGAGATAATACCGGATTTACGTGGGAAAACCCTTTCGGGAAAAAAACCACCACACCAAGAGAAAGACACGTTGTATTACAGTAAGAAAAAATTACAAACAAAGTTATAGTCCTCGCTCTCTGATAGTTAGCTCACAGCAGCACTTGAGTTTTCATGCACTCATTGTTACAATGCTATTTCAGCATATAGTGAATACAAACTCATCAACCCTAGACTCACATTCTCTTAGTATTCAATATTATGTGTTGTCCTAGATTTTTCTTATCATCAACTTCTCATCTAAACCAACTATTACAAGTCTACTGTCAAGCACCAATTAGGGTGCATTAATTTCCAGTTCTTCACCGACATGCCAAATCGATCTCAGATCGGATCCACCTACAATCCTGCATCGACCCACCCCCGCAATAAATTTTTTGTAGAGAAAATACTAAATTCGGGCTCTGCCAACCACTAAAATCCAATCTCAAAAAAGATTGCATAATATATCGCTTTTCAATAATCCAGCTTTCGGTAATAAATGTTGTTTCGCAACAATGGTGCAAAAAAAACCAATGAAAGATCACCATGTGTCTCACTGTTATTCATTCTACTGCTTGACTGAGGAGTGATTGGTCAACTATCCCCACGGTTTGAAATCCCTTCACTATCGCTAACCATTTCATCATATTTCGGGCTGAAAACAATCCGCTAACGCCAAACATCGATCGCCAGCTTTATCAGGTCCCACAAACCACGTGTTCATCACTCAGGAGGTTTCATGATATCCAGAAGGGAATCTCCAAGATTCCCATGAGCCCACCCAGAATGAGCTTTCGAAGCTACCACGTGTCCACCACTCGTGCCCTCCGCTTGGCTTACGTGGAAGCCGTTGGAGCTCCTTCGGGGGATCTCTAGTGGCATCCACTAGATTCCCTAGGGGACTCCTGAGGTGCAAACAAGTGTCCATGGCTAGAGAACCCTTTGCATAAAGCAACTCGGGGCCCACCTCCTCTTCACTGCACTCACTGCTTTATCAAGCCACAACGCATCAAGCCGTGAAGCAATTTCGCTCGGTGAAATGGTTTTCGGTTGTACCTGCTTTCCAATGTCGTGGAACACAGCCAACACCATCAGATGAAGCCGATTACAGTCATTGATGCAAATCATCAGCACATCAGCGAGGCACAACATTGCCTCCTACCAATGAGTGACAGATCCGCCGATGAAACCCATGCCAACCGAAATTCCACCAACTCCACGCCCGTCAACCCATCGCTATGACAACCCTTAGAGTCCCATTGATCAGACAAAGTCTCAGCGACCAAAGGGTCAAACCAACCAAATGAGAACATCACGGTAAAGCGATAAGGGCATAAATTCATCAAGCCTATTTTAGAGGTCCAAGCTAGTAAATTGAGGCACATTTTCCAACAAGCTCCCACTTGACGAAGACTTACTAGCTTCCTCCAGACTTCAAATTTATTGACGATCATAGGCCCCAAGGCCCATTGAACTTGCACACAATCTGAACTTGTTAGTTCCCACTAGCTTTGTCAATGCATCAACAACATTCTTCAGAGTATCCACCTTCTCTAAAGTAACCTTTCCATCCCCCATAATATCTCTCACGAAGTGATACTGCACATCGATATGCTTCGTCCTAGCATGGAAAGTTGGATTTTTTACCAAACAAATGGCACTCTGACTGTCACAGTAAATTGTAATTTTCCCTGCATTAAAATGAATATCAAAGCACAATCAACTCAGCCAAACTGCTTCTTTGTAGGCGTTTGTTTTTGCCATGTATTCAGCCTTTGTAGTGGATAAATCGACTACAGCTTGTCGCTTGCTCATCCAACTGACTGCACCACCATTTAACATGAAAGTATATCCACTGGTGGATCTTTTGTTGTCAATGTCCCCTACCCAATCAGAATCCACATATGCATGAATTTTGAGTGTTCTCTGCGATGCAATCGAACACCCATGGTAACATAGAGCATATTTCAAAGTTCCCTTCAAATATCTGAACACTCTCTTCACAACATCCCAATGTGATCTTTCTAGATTTTCCATAAAATGACTGAGAACTCCCACTTCTTGGGAAATGTCTAGCCTTGTACAAACCATTGCATACATTAAACTGCCAATAGCACTAGCATAAGGCACCTTAGTCAAGTCCTCCATCTTAGTAGCATATTTAGGACAGTCTTCAATAGATAGTTTTGTTCCCTGCATAACTGGAACAACTAGCTCCTTGCTATAATCCATACCAAATCTCTCCAGAACTGTATTGACATATTTACTCTAACTTACCTAGAGCTTTCTGCTTGTTCTATCCTTGGTTATCTCCATCCCCAGAATGTACCTTGTTCCACCCAGATCTTTCATTTCAAACTTTGCAAACAACTAAGATTTAAGATCAGAAATCATAGACTTACTATTTCCTATGAATAACATATCATCCATGTACAGGGTAATAATAAGCACATAATCATTTTTAGATTTATAGTAAACACAATGATTAAATTTTGATCTCACAAATCCCATAGACAACACAAAAAGTGTCAAAATTTATGGTACCACATTCTAGGAGACTGCTTCAAACCATATAGAGATTTATTTAATTTGCATACCAAACTTTGTTTACCTTTTTCAACGAAGTGCTCAGGTTGGGACATATAAATCTCTTCTTCCAACTCTCCATGGAGAAACGTTGTCTTCACATCCATCTACTCAATCTCTAAGTCATATGTTGCTTCCAATGACAACAGAAATTTGGTAGATTTCAGCTTTGCTACAGGGGAAATATTTCTCTATAATCAATTCCCTCTATCTGGGAAAATCCCTTTGCAACCAACCTTGCCTTATACTTTTCTACACTGCCATCTAGACCAGTCTTCTTCTTGAATACCCATTTACAGCCAACAGGTTTTCGCCCTTCAGAAAAAGGTACCAAATCCCAGGTTTCATTTTTCTTCAATGATTCCATTTCTTCATTCATGGCTTCCAACCAGAAATTTGCTTTGGGCATATTAATTTCCTCTTTAATAGTCCTAGGCTCCTCAGTGTTAGTAATTAAAGCATAGGCACAATTCAAATGCAAAATGGAGAATCCATACCTATCAGGTTGTTGTTTTTGACGTGTAGAACTTCTCACTGGTTGAGGTTGTGGTTCTTCATCTTCAAAACTTTATAGAGCTGCTAGAGCTCTCCTCAGTTTTAGGTACACCATGCAGTTCTCCCATTTCTAGAGTTTGGGGAATCTCAACTGCATCATTCTTCTTTTCTCTTTGATCTATCTCTAGTTGTGGATCGGTTGTAGAAGGTTTCAGCTCATGAAATATTACACTTTTGTTATACAAAACCTTCTCAGTAATGGAGTTCCAAAGCTTGTATCCTTTCACACCAAGACCATAGACAATAAAGATACATTTAACAGCCTTGTTCTCTAGCTTGGATCTTTTCCCATTTGGAACATATGCATATGCCTCACAACCAAAGACATGAACATGTCTCATAGAGGGCTTCTTACCAGACCACGCTTCCAAAGGTGCCTTATCAAAAAGAGCAGAGCAAGGAGAACAATTTACCAAGTAACATGTTGTAGCCAAGGCCTCAGCCCAGAACTTCTGCCTCTAGACCAACACTACCCAACATACTCCTTGCCTTTTCGATCAGCATCTTGTTCAACCTTTCAGCAACTCCATTCTGTTGTGAAGTATAAGGTGTATTTTTATGCCTTTTAATCCCATGGCCTTTATAGTATCTATTGAAATCTGCAGAACAAAACTCACTGCCATTATCTGTCCTCAAACATTTGATTTTCCTTCTAGTCTGATTCTCTATCAATTTTTTAAACTCTTTAAAACGACTAAACACTTTTGATTTACTCTTAAGAAAGTATATAAATGCCCTTCTCGAATAGTCATCAATAAAAGAAACATAATATCTAGACTTCGATAATGAAGGAACATTCACTTGACCAAACACATTAGAATGAACAAAGTCCAGTACAACAGAATATTTATGAGAACTTCAGGAAAAAGAAACACGTTGTTGCTTTCCATAAATGCAGTGTTCATAGGAATTGAACTCAAGATTACAATCTACAATCCCTTCAACAATATTTTTATTTTTCAAGGTTTTTAAACCTTTCTCACCTATGTGACCGAGTCTATGATGCCATAGCATGGTCTTCTCTATTGGGAGTTTCACCTCCATCATATTTGCAACTAGAGAAGTGTCTTTCTCCTTCTCATCATGATTAGTTTTTCTTGACTTCATAGAGGCATTGTTACATTAAATATGATGTGCATCTAGCTTGTACAAAGTGTCAGTATGAACACCCTTAGCCAACACCATAGCGCATCTAGCCATCTTACATCCTTTTATTGAGAAATAAACTTCCACACCAACATCATTCAACTTACTAACGTAAAGTAAGTTACGAGCCAAACCTGGTATGTGCAGTATGCCACCAATACCTTTGATTCTACCATCAGGGAACTGTATTTTGACTCTTCCATGGCCAACAATCTCCAAAGTTGAATCACTCACTAGGTACACCTTTCTACCATCATGCTTCTCATACTTAGTGAACCAATATCTATGAGACGTCATGTGAAAGGATGCACCTGAGTCAACCAGCCAGACATCATTTGATGCTTTAGTTTCCAAGGTTGCAATGAAGGCATCTACATCACTTTGAGAAGAGTCATTATCTGAAGCGTTACTCTTCTTCTTCTTCTCCTAAAAATCCTTTCGGATATGACCAGGCTGCCCAAAGTTCCAAAATTTCACCTTGGACATTTTACCAGGAGACTTTGATCTCCCTATAGATTTAGATTTGGACTTCTTGTCCTTCTTCTTGTTTTTCTCCTTCAATCTACCTCGAACATCAAGGGCCTCTTTTGCCATCTTTGAAGACTTCCTCCTTATCTCTTCAGACAACAGTGAGGCAACAATGCTTTCCATATTGAAAGTAGTGGTCATACTTCCAATAGCCATTACGAGATGATCCCAAGTGTCAGGTAACGAACATAACATGAGCATGCAACGATCCTCCTCCTCAATATTCACACCCATAGACATCAATTGCGAAACACTCATATTAAATGAGTTCAGATGGTCTGCAATAGATGCACCTTCTTCCATCTTCAAGGATTACAACTTCTTCCTCAGGAATAACTTATTTACCAAAGACTTTCCTTGATAAATATCACCAAGCTTCTCCCATAATGAAGTTGTAGAATTCTCCTCATGGACGTTCAAGAGTACAAAATCAGCCAGACAAAGTTTTATTAGACCTCTTGCTTTTCTATTTGCGAGGTCTCATTCTTCTTGCTTCATACCTTGTGGTATAGTTCCAGACACTGTTACCTAGAGGTCTTTATCCACTAACAGGTCTTCCACTGTGATTTTCCACAACTAAAAGTTGTTGCCATTGAATTTATCAATATCAACTCTTCCTGATGTACTCACCATCTTAGACGAAAATTGGTTCTAACTTTGCAAGACTCCCACTAGAATAGTATTAGCACAAAAAACCAGCCCTACTAACAAGGATAACACAACTAGCCAGGTTCTGATACCACTTGAAAGGAAAAGCAGAGGTGCGAAATACGCTTTCCCAATGCTAAGACCACAAAGGAGAAGTGAAAATACCAACTTTAACTTCTAAGATGAACAAGCAAAGCATAATAGGAAACCAAAAAATCAAACACAGAGATAACACTGGATTTACATGGGAAAACCCTTTTAGGAAAAAACCCACAACACCAAGAGAAAGACACTTTATATTACAGTAAGAAAAAATTATAAACAAAGTTATAGTCCTCACTCTCTAATAGTTAGCTCACAACAACACTTGATTTTTCATGCACTCACTGTTACAATGCTATTTCGACATACAATGAATACAAACTCATCAACCCTAAATTCAAAGTCTCTCGGTATTCAATATTTTGTGTTGCCCCATATTTTTCTTATCATCAACTTCTCATCTAAATTGACTATTACAAGTCTACCGTCAAGCACCAATTGGGTGCATTAATTTTCAGTTCTTCACCGACATGCCAAATCGATCTTAGATCTGATCCACCTACAATCCTGAATCGATCCACCCCCACAATAAATTTGCTACAAAGAAAATACTAAATTCGGGCTCTGCCAATAGCCAAAAATCTGATCTCAAAAAATATTGCATAATATATCACTTTCCACCAATCCAACTTCCGGTAATAAATGTTGTTTTACAAAAACGGTGCAAAAAATAACCAATGAAAGATCACCACATGTTGCACTACTATTTTTTCTTCCGCTTGACTGAGGAGTGATCGATGAACTATCCTCGTTGTCTGAAATCCCTTCACTATCGCTAACCATTTCATTGCATTCCGGGCCGGCAATAATCCACTAATGCCAAACACTGATCACTAGCTTTATCAGGTCCCACAAGCCAAGTGTCCGTCACTCAGGAGGTTCCGGGGCATCTAGGAGGTAATCTCCAAGATTCCCATGAGCCCACCCAGAACGAGCTTCTGAGGTTGCCACATGTCCACCGCTCGCACCCTCCACTTGGCTTACGTGGAAGCCGCTGGAGCTCCTGAGGCACAGACAAGTATCCACGGTTGGACAACCCTTTGCATAAAGCAACTTAGGGCCCACCTCCTCTTCACTGCACTCACCGCTTATCAAGCCACCATACATCAAACGCTGAAGCAATTCTACTAGGTGAAAAGGTTTTTGGTTGTACCGGCTTTACGATGTCATGGAACATGGCCAACATCGTCAGATGAATTCGATTGCAGTCTTTGATGAAAATCATTGGCACATCAGCGAGGCACAACATTGCCTCCTGTCGATGAAACCGATGCCAACCAAAATTCCACCAACTCCATGCCCGTCAGCCCATCGTTGTGACAACCCTTAGAGTCCCACCAATCAGACTAAGTCTCAACGACCAAAGGGTCAAACCGACCAAATGAGAACACTGCGGTAAAGCGATAAGGACATAAATTTGTCAAGCCTCTCTTAGACATCCAAGCCAGTAAATTTAGGCAACTTTTCCAACAGGTATCTCAAAACAAAAAATATATGTATTTTTTTTGTAGATATGGTCTCTCATAGGTAATGAAATAATTTGCATACACAAGGGAAAGGAAATTAAAAATTAAAAATAAAATAGAGATAACGGTGTAATGGTGAAATTTGCATATTTATATTTCTTTTATATTTTTTGATATATGATAATTGTAAGTGTTCAAATTTAAATAGATATATATGGTAAATTAGATGATAGAATAGAATAGAAGAATTTTAGAGTTTACGAGGCCAAAAATATCCTATGGGATAGTAACCCCTACTATTTTAGCATTGTGAAGTGTTGTTCTCCTATAGTTTATATTGATAATGAGCTCTCCCATTTTTTCCACCCATTCCATGTTGAATAAATCTTGAAATTTTTTTGTTGTTAACCCACTTATATAGCTTCCTTTGATGTCATTGTAAGCTTTACAATTGAAGACCAAATTCTTTTGTGTTTCCATGTACCTTGTTGCACATAAGATAAAAACCCTCTCTTCCCAAACTTATTTTTGCCTTTTCCACTTCCTTGTTTCACACCGAAGATGATGTGAGTTAGTCTTCAATTATGCTATGAGAATCTTTGACCTCCACATAATATTGGCCTCTATATATGCCTTTTTTTGATGGTCCATGTTGGGATTAAATTCTTCTACATAATACTTTTTCTTTCTCCCAACCACCATTGCCCACATAATCTTGCAAAAAAATTCAACCACATACAACTTTAATTCTTTACTATTATTAGAACACTCGTTCAAGTCAATGTTCCATTTTTTCATCCACTTACAATTTTATTTATCCATGCCTTCTATCTTTCACCAAAGACACCTCTAAAAATAATATTTGGCAATCGATGAGCTTCCATCTACTCAACCTTTTTCAAATATCTCAAAAAACTCACCATAGTGATGGCCTCAATAGGAGTTGCCCCTATTTCAACTGAATCTCTTACTTTGAATTTTCTTGTGATCAAACGCTTTTGAATTCTCTCTTTCTATACCCACTTGATGTTAGAAGTACTACTAGCCCAAATTTCACACCCATAAAGGACCATTAGTATAACTAGCAGCCCAAACAATATTTGAATAGTTTTCCAGTCCCATAACTTTGCCTCTCTACATTTATTTTGAAGAGAAAAAAGTGCTCTCAACCCTCCCAAAGTTCTTTTCCTTCTACAAGTTTCCCAGCATAGCTTGTTGTTGAAGTCAATTCCCAAGTATTTATAGTTTGTTACTTCCTCTAGGATACTATCTTCAAAATAAAATTTCAACTGATTCTTTTTCTTTTTCTTAGAGAATATCATGATCTTGGTCTTACTAATTTTAACTTGCATACCAAAATCCTTGTAGAAATGCTCAAGTGCAACCAAATGTGTGTGCAACCCTTGGACCGATCTAGCAATCAAAATAAGATCATTCAAGTATAAAATAATTCTTACAACATACACTCTTAAAGGGACCCCTTCTACACCCTTCAAATTCAACCACTCCTCAAGCTTATCAATATAAAGGCCAAAGAGAGTAGGAGATAAAGGGCACGCTTGTTTAACACCAATTTCACCCCTAAATATTTTTGAAGTACCTGCATGCATTCTATTTTTTACCCAAACCTCTTCATAAATCCTATGGACATCATCTCTACAATTCTTAGGAATGCCAATATTTTTCATTCTACCCCATAACTGTTGCTTGGGCACTATGTGAAAAGCCTTATTGAAGTCAACAAAACAACAAAAGGCTTCCACTTTCTCATACCAATTTTTTTCAATGATATGCCTCAGAGTGATGTCACGATCAGTTGTTGAGTGTTTTGGCCTAAAACATGCTTTCCCTTTCTCTCTCTTATTTTTAACTTATGCCCAATTGTTTATTTTTTGTTCAATCATGTTGCCAAACAATTTTATAAACAAAGGGTTGATCATGATGGTTCGATAATTAGATGGGTTGCTAACATCCCCACTCTTGAAAATGGGTATGGCTAAGCTGGTTATCCAATCTTTTGGAAACATGAATTGGATGATATTGTTAAATATATGCATAATGTCAGGAGCAATGATTTCCACCCCCCAATTTAGATACTCCACTTGAAGCTCAACCATGTCTCTAGCCTTTCCTGCCCTCAAATTTTTGATACCTTCTTTATCTTCTTGCAAAGTGAAAATTTGTGTTGATGTGTTTACCATTGGAGGCTCTTCATTCCCTATATCTTGCTCATACAAGTGTTTTTCATATTCAAAACATTGAGCAAAGTTGATGTTATTCTTCATTTCCTCCTTTGATTGAAGCTCTTTCCAAAAACACTTTCGGTTGTTCTTCCCAAGATATAACAATTCTTCTCATCTAGTGCTCATGAAACTCGTTTTTTAAACTTTTACCATTTTCTTGTATAACCTTGTGTTCGCCTTTTCTTTACCTAGATTCTTGCTTTCTTTCCTTGTAGCTTTACATTCCTCATCAAACCATGCATTTCCAAAAATTGACTTACTTTTTTCCTATTATTCTTTTCCCTTTTATGTATCCCTCAAGAGCTTCTTGAATTTTGTGTGTTAGCTGATGACTTTTTAAACCTTGTAGTTGTTTCCTTTCCTGCTGCATTAACTGCCTTAAATTTTTCAAAAATATGTTGCGATTTTCTTCTGTTGATAGAACTCTACTATTTTTTTGAGTTTGATGAGTAGGTTGCTCCTATTTGCAAAATAATGGAAGTTGTGGTTGAGGAACTCATGGAAGACTTAAAGTTTGATCATAATCTAGTTTGTATTTTGTTATATTGGCCTAAAAGTTACTAGTCTATAAAAGTAAAAAATGCTTGCCCCATTATATGTTTTGCATGTGAAATTACCAAAGTTCATCCAATGGCCCATACCATTACAAATAACTAGATAAAAAGTGCCACAAAAGGCAAGTAACTCTTTTTCAAAATGGTTGATAACCCCTCTATCCTTTGAACACCTTGCCCAAAGCTTATTTTATTTTTCTATTAACCAAAGTGGATTGTTATCTTCATTGGTGCATAAGCTACTTGCTTTCTCATTGGTTTTCCTTGCATTGAAGTCACCCACTAGAAGAAATTCCCCTTGTTGCAAGAAAGAGATAATATATTTTTGAGAGATACATATGGTTCCTTACCATCTAGGCCATTCCTTTTATAAATTTTTGACCCTTGTGGGGCAAAATAACATGGTACAATGATGATGATTTATTATTTTATAAGATTTTAAACCATATATATTGCTTATTTGGGTCCATTTTTTCTAGCTAAATGTTTATTCCCAATGCTTCTTTTATTAGGACCAAAATACCACCATATCCCTTGCCATTGCCAAGTGCCTCATTCCAAATTGCAAATTTTGTATAGCCTTTAAAAGTAGGAGACTTGCAGCCCACATGCTCATGTGTTTCTACAAGATATATTATGTCTCTCCCACCAACAATCGGCCCTAATATATATAAGGTTAAGTATCATGTTGACCTCATAGGACTTTCCATATGCCATTTTCACTAGTCCTTTGTCATCTATCAAATGTTTGCATCTTTATTTTGAGAAAAAAAATTTATGACAAATTCATTGATTTTTTTAGTGACAAATGTTTTACTATCAAAGTAAAAAATTCATTATGTAGTGATAAATACATCACTTTTGTTCTTACATGTGATTTTTCTCATTTTTGAGAATTCACCTTGAGTTCATATATCTTTTCATCCCAATTATGTTTAGGAAAATCTAACTTTAACCTTCAATTACCCATATTCATCCTCAAATCTACTAATAATCATCTTTGAGTTAGTAAGAAGACTAGATTTTGTAGCCAAGAAACCATTACCATGAAGTTTTAGACCTTTGAAAAAATGTGTTGAAGTTTTTTTAAAATTCCTTACATGTCATTGTTTTGCTTATACAATTCATACTATTATCTCCTTATATGAATATTAGTTTAGTTTTCTTGCCTCTTTTACATTGGAGAGCTACCACAATCAAACATTGGAGAGAAGGAACTTATTAGATTATTGAGGAAAAAATTGGCACCACTGAAATGTAATTTGCATCTAAAATGAATCCAATTTCACATGTGGAATTTCATACTTTGTTAAAGTAGAGTTAGTATGAATTAATTCAGCTTTTCTATGAATTGTTTATGAAAGAGGTGTTGTAGGTAGTATAGGTTATTTGTTGAAAATCTTTAATTGTTCAAATATGTGCTTCAAAGCTTCTATGAAAATTGAAGGAAAATCTTCTTATTTATTTTAAACAATGTTTACAAGCTTTGTACAATTACTTTATTTAAAAGTTTTTCTTCAAAAGAAATTAAAAAATCAAGAATTGAAATCATATAATCCTACCTTCCCAAGAAGGATTTCCAAAGAGTTCTTTGTGATCCCTAATCTATTTATATATATAGAAGAAACATTAATAATCCCTTCAATGAGTTGGAGTCAAAAAAACACAAAAACTAGTCAAGAAATACAAAACAAAGAAGAAAAGAAGAAAATCTATTGTTTTATTGCAGACTAAAAGATTTTGTGGATTTTGTTGAAAGAAGAATGATTTAGTGTATAAATCTTCTTCTCATGCGTGCTTTTACAAAAAGATTGTATTTAAAAAAAATCATATACTTCCTCACTTTGCACTATAATTTTCATCAAGCTTTCTTTATTTTATCATGCAATTATATAATTAAAATCAATTTATATTAAATCAATTAGAATAGTTGATTAATGGATTAGTTATTGATTGGTTAATTATTTTCTTTTCTTTTAAAAAGAAATTATTTTACTTAATTTTAGATTTAGTCTTTGCATAATGAATTGATGATTAATTATATCAAGTCGAAAAGAGTGATCTATTTGACTTGATGAATTAATTATTTAACTATTATTAGTTAATTTAGTTAATGTATTCAAAATAATTAAAATTAAATAGAACATTTTTTCATTTAATTATATTAGATCTATTTTTAATACATTCTAAAACAAACAAAAAAATACTCACCTTTGAAATATGAGGTCAAAACAACCGACAAAAGAATCAAATAATAACAAACATTTCTAACTTGAATAAATGATTAAAAAATCAATTTATCTACTTTAATCCTAAGGATCATATTTGATATCATCACTTATGTGTCATGGGATAAGCCCAGATTTGTTGAAGGAAATCTTAAGAGAACAAGGGGATATTTTAGTTGCTCCTCCAAACATTGGTCTTGAACAAATTATACTCCTTCAAAATATCCAATAGGAAAATGAATGTTTGGAAGCATTGGAAAAAATTGCTCCTCTTAAAACCTTTTAATGTGAGAATGTTAGAGTAATCATGCATTAGCTAATAAGTAATTACTCTCTAATTAATTATTGGTCTAATTTATTCTCATGCACATAAGCTAAACTTAGGAGTTCTTTATTAAGTTAACTAAGCATTTTTCTATGTTAACTGAAGTGAGCTATTATTAGACCATTTTGTCTCATTGCATGTGATGTTGACACCTGTTATGATCTAATCTCTTTACCATTTAGGGTTGCTCCTATATAGAACTCAACCCTCATTGTATTATTGTGCTCCTAATATTTACTCTTGAACTCTCAACCTTTGAGGACTTTTGCTTTCGTTGAAGATTGTTAAGGTGTAGCTTTTTCTTGTTGAGGAATATTGCACATATTGTCTGCAGATCTCTTGTGTGGAAGGTGTCTTTGTTTGTTGTTTACTCCTATTGCTCATGTTTTTTCACAATTTTATCATGGTATCAGAGTGTGGATTCATCAAACCCCTTCTCGATTTATGACGTTTTTTCTTCAACATGGGTTACAATAGAAATTTTGAAATCTTCTTTGTTGTTTTTTCTTTTTTTCTTTTTTTCTTTTTTTAAAGCAAAAAATACAAAAAACAATAAAACCACCACCCCAAGGTCATATGGGTAACCAGTGCCTAGCCTCTGGGGGGCTAAAAATATTGCTTTTTTACAAAATAGGAAGAATCGGGAAAATGGGCATAACTTTTCGCTCGGGTATCGAAATTGGGCAAACAAAATATCATCGGAAAGTTCATTCTAATCCAATTTTTCTTTGTGTTTTATTGCTAGCGTATTCTACAGCCTGTTGAAGTTAGAGGTGTTGTTTTCAGTCCTAAGTTCATAACTTTTGATTTGTTTCTCTATTTTTCATGATTCCAATGGCGTTGGGATAGTCTTACTAAACTTTTCCTAGTCATCCATACACTTTTTCTAGATTTTTCTCCAAGTATATTTTATTCAATTTTTTGTGTTTTCACACTCTAGTGAATTACTTGGACATCTTAGCTCTTGGAAATTTTTGGTTTGCATGGGATGACGTGTTTTTGGTTGTTCTTTATATATTTCTAGTATTTTGTCTTATTTGGGCATTGTAGACTTTTTTTTTCATGTGCATTCTCTTTGTAGATGCACTAAGTTAAAGTGCCATTATGGTGTATATTTTTTGGAGATTTTGCACATCATGTTGTGCCTTTTGTATTCTATAGTGTAACAAAATGCATACCCTTGCATTTTCACATTTGTTTGGGCTCGCCTTGCTTAATTTATCTTTATTTACATCTTAATTGGTCCTCTTTTGCATCCACAAGCCTAATGAACCATATACTTTTATGGCTAATCCTAACAAACATCAAAGGATAAATGATAATTTAATTATTTTGACTGTGTGTCCCTAATTTTTGGGTCAGGACTAAGATGCCACTTAGGGCATCTTTGTCCCCCAAAGGTTTTGGGACTCTCTTTTCAAAGGCATCTTAAATGGGCCCCTTTTAATAGTCTATGCCCCAAGTTTCAAGCCTTGGGACTAAGACACCACCTAGGGAATCTTAGTCCCCCTTAAGGTATTTTTGGGATTTAATTTCAAATCTTGGTGGGATTTAGCCTCCTTTAATTAATGATTTCATGTGTCAGCTTGTTGTGGTGTAATTTTTGGATATTAAGCATGGATAAGTATAAATACAAGGTTCATTCACTCATCTTAACCCCAAGCATTCAAGTATTCATTCCTAAGGCAATTTTAAGAGATCAAGACCAATTCTTCAAGCATTTGGAGCCATGATCAAGATTCAAGCATCATATCAAGGATATTCTTGCATCATGTGTTTTTTTGAGCTAACATTTTTGATGTAGGGTTTTGGTTCAAGCAAGCAACTCAAGTCAAGATCTATCAAGCATTCATTGGAGTCAAGATCTACATTCAAGCTAGCCAACTCACACAAGTTTGTAGATTACATAAAAAGGGTTTAGTGAGTTAAAAAATAGTACTTTGTTCATTCATCTCTTGCATGTTTGTGTTAGTAGATTTAGCTTAAATACTTGAAGATCATTTGAAGTGAAAAGTTGTAAAGCTACAAAGTTGCATTACAAAGTTGTCATATTCACAAAAACTCACCTACAAGCTAGATCTAGAAGTTTCGAGACCTAAGATCTGAGAAGAAGTGAAGACATTGGACCCCAAGATCCCGTTCAGAGATTTCAAAAATTTCATATGGGATTAAGTCGCCACCTAGGGAATCTTAGTCCTCCTGAGGGTATTTTCATATATTCTTTCATATTCGGTTTTGACATCTGAAGCTCTCGCATCTTCCTTGAAAAATAGCAGTGAGACTAAGAAAATAGTAAGGGCACCTTAGTCCTCCCTCGCATATTTTGATAGATTCTTTGCATCTCTAAAATCCTCATCACATTTATAGACTTCCTAGGTACACATACCCTAACTTTTTGTTGTTTAATTTCATCATTTGTACTCTTCAATTAGCTTGCATTACTAGGTTTTGTGAGTTGAATGTTATGTTTTCTTTTCAAAGAATTTTCTTGGTGGTGAACCCCTTGAAGTTTAAAGAACTCCCTCCTAGGTCTTCCCTATTGAGAATTGACTCACCCTTTGGGTTGATAGTCAATCCAATTTGGGACCCTAGGGAATTCTTGAATGACCTAAGGACAATAGGGGCATTTCACCCCCCTATTTTCATCGTGGTTCATTTTGGTGAAATCGACCTTTTAGAACATTCATTTTCTGATTTGGAGTCCCTTAAAGTCCTAGATCTAGGTGGCATTCATTCTTGCATTGCATCTTTCATTACTAAAAGTGCATCTAGGGTTTCTCATATTCGCATTAGTGAAAGTGCATATAGGTTGCAATTTTTCTTTCTTGCATCATTCTATCTCATTGAAAAACTGAAAAGTGCATTGTCAATCATCGTAATTACATTTAGAAAAATTGGTATTGCATTCAATTGCTTGTCATGTTAGTTACTTTTTCTTGCATTCATTTGCACACTTTTTTTTGTTTCTAAATATTAGGTCTTTGGGTAGGCAACCTAGGAACACTATTATCAACTTAGAATTTCTTGTTTTTTTGCAAAAAACCCTTACTATGACTAAAACACCCTTCCTTGCATCTTAGTCCCTCTATGGGTTTTTGGGTCAGAACGTTGCATGTGTTGTTTGCCTTTTGTTTCACTTTTTGGAACTCCAAAATCTCACTAGTAGGACCAAGATACCCTTACTTGCATCTTAGTCCCAATTGACTTTGACTTTGTAGTTTTGAATATTTAAAACATGTTTTTACATTCTTTTGTTGTCTTCTTTCAGTTTTCTATTACAATTTGTAGAATTATTGGTATTACAGTTTCATTCATTTCAAGTGTATTTTTAATCTTGCATCATGGATATGTGCTTTGGAAATTTTAAGATGTCCCTGAAATATTTGGTAGATGTGTCAAGTTGTGCTTTTGGTAATGATCCTAATGACATTGAACACACTCATGCTCAATCAACTCCTAATGCATGTCCTCCTCATGATGTTGACATCATTAGAGAAGATGATGACAACATGAATATGTTCCTAAATGATTGTCTTAACAACCTTGAAGCATATGCATCCTTTTATCCATCAATGAAACAACAAACATGCCCTACAAAACCACCTTTTGAAATGTTTGGTTTCTTACATTCCAAAACTGAAACAAAATTCGAACCTATGTTCTCTACAATAGATGAACCTAGTTCCTCTAAAAAAGAAAATACTCAACCATTTTATGATAACACAGTAAAACACACTCCAATCAATCTAGAAGAAACATATGGAAAAGGATTCACAATCTTGAGTAAACAAGGATGTGATACAACAAGTGAACATGAAATCCATCAACTTCTAGAGAAAATACCAACTAATGAAAACAAAAAAGGATTAGGATATCAAGATCCTGTTGGGTCCCAAAAACGTTGGTTTCAATGAACCATGAGAGGCTGCCAAACTCTCAATACGTTGTTGGTCAACTAACAAGGCCAACCTATATGGTTGAACCCTCTACTCTTAAGGCTTTGCTAGACCTAGGTGGGTGCACCTATATGAGTGACACAGATTTTGAATTTTATTTTTCCTACTTGATCTAACTATCCACAAATGGCAATTTGATAGTGGAAAGAATATGATCCTAATATGGTATGAACCGTATAAGGTATGAATTAATATGTTTAATTAAAATATGTCAAATGAAATGGATAGAACTGATGTAATCTAAATAGGGGAGACCAGTGCCTTGTTGGGTAAAATGGAGTCAAATAAAAGCTTTAAATGAATGGTTTCTATCTGGCATAAGTTCTAATTATTTGGCATATTATATTTAGTCTATAACTTGTATAAACATGCAAGGATGTAATTATCAAACTCTTCTTAATGATCCAAATGATAATTTCCAGATTACCGTGAATGACTTGAAGGAGTTAATCTTTGCTTGAAAGAACCAACCAATCACATCACACAAATACAACAAATGTGTATTGATAAACTAATAATATACTTGATATGTCAATTTAAATA
The DNA here is from genome assembly GCA_007115665.2 of Sequoiadendron giganteum. Lineage (NCBI taxonomy): Eukaryota > Viridiplantae > Streptophyta > Pinopsida > Cupressales > Cupressaceae > Sequoiadendron > Sequoiadendron giganteum. The sequence goes on from CM021104.1 coordinate 217,774,153, forward strand.
ATGGAGAAACATCAACTTGGAGACAACTTGATAATATTTCAATTAATTTCAATAAATAATTGATACCAGAATAGTGCCACAACATTAAATTCCATTCATCTGATCCTTTAAAATTTATACATGCATCATAGTCTCCTTGAATATCATTCTGAAAATACTTACAACAATTTTCCTATTTCTAAAAAAATCTATCTCCTCTCCTTCAGAATTTTACAAATATTTATACATTACAGATCAAGGGTCACGACCCTTCATTTTCTAGATATGGTCATTTGTATTTCATGACAGAAAATTAAAATATTTAATTAATTGTCTATCGGAAAACTAAATATTTTTTATTATAGTTATACCTTTGATTTTCACCTTATGCTTTTCCTGCCTTGTACATTTTATTCTATCGGCACTTTATACCTTACTGCTCCATTGATTTTACCTCCATGCAGATTTATTGTGTTTACCACTATACCGTAGTCATTATCTTTCTACCCGGCAACATGGTGGTATTAACCGTCACGGCCCTCCCTATTGTTTACCGCACTACTGCGATCACTGGCTTGACTGCTAGCGGTACCGTGATAGCCGCTAGCTATTATCTGTCGCTTCCTCCACTATTGACTCAATGTTTACCGCATTACCGCGGTCTGTGTCTTGACCCCCAGTGGTAGCGTGGTAAGCATCTCTTGCTACACTATCTTCATTCACCGCATGACCACCGACTGCTTCGCTGACTATTTTCCTCGTCAACCGTTACCCTCACCGTCTACCGCATTACCGTGGTGCCTATTAGAACCCCCTGTGGTTGAGCAGTAACAACTCACACTGACTACGATGATTGTCTCACCACCACCACAATACCGTGGTCAATGAATTGACCGTGCGCGGTATAGCGGTAAAAACCTTATGCTCGCACCTTAACCGCCACTGCCATACCGTAGGCCCCTTGTGGGAGGTCATGGTAAAGCTTTATGATGTAAAAAGCGAAAGTTAAAGGAGGGAATGAAATGTGTAAAGTATATTAGGGCCTTGGACGGGAAATTAAATGAAAGGATAGTGAAATAATAAGTTGAAAAAGGGAATAAAACCTCAGGTTTTTATGGATTTTTACAGAAATTTGATAGGATAATCCTAGGAATTCTAGTGGAAAATTTTAGTTCTAACAGTGGCTCCGTCTGGGGATGAATGTTTGTGAGATCATTGCAAGGATCCATATCTCTGGGAGAGTAGACCAAACATTATGATGAGAGCAAGTGGAGATGAACATGATCCTAAACTACTGTACATGGAAAAAAAGATCAAATAAGGGATTCCAGGATTGTCCATGTACTGGCAATTTCCTGCATCCTTTTCTTCCTATACTATTGTGCATGGAAAATTTATGAGAATTCTTCTTCAAGAGTTGTCCATGCACTAGCAACCCTTGATCCTCTGTGAATTTTAAGAGAAAAAGTTCTTCAGAAATTGCCCGTGTACAGGAAATTCTTTCTCTTCACCACTCATACTTTGTAAATAATATGAATCCTCTCCTTGCTTTCCAATAATAAAAAAAGGTCCTAACCACAGTGCCTCAAATTTTCCATGTTTTCCCTTCTCTTGGCATCTAGCATTCCACATTAATACTAGATCATCTTTTTCAAATTTTCTACTTCTTGCTTTTTTGTCAAACAAATATTTCATTTGTGCTTGCAATTTCATGTTCTAGTTTTGAGTTGTTCTTCTTACTTCATCAAGTTCTGCAAGTTGGTCCATTCTCTCCTCCATTGGTTCAGGAACATCTATATCCTCTTGAAGGATAAATTTGTATACCGGAAATAAATTTTACAGAGGCATCCTAGCTTGTGTTTCATAAACTAATTCATATGGGGATTTCCCAATTGCCCTTTTGATGGTAATTCTATCTACCCATATAGCCAATCTTAACTTTGAATCCCAAGATTTTTTGTTCTTACCGAGCATCCTTTTTATGATTTTTAAAAGACTCTTATTGCTAGATTTTGCCTGACCATTAGCTTGTGGATGATATGGGACAGAATAAGAAACATTGATACCATATGTCTTACAAAACTCTTTGAACTCATTAGACCTAAAACACATGCCATTATCTGTGATCACTCTCAATGGTGTACCGAATCTAGTAATAATTTTATCCATTAGAAAGTTGATCACAACTTTACTTGTTTCTTGCTTGGTTGGGATTGCCTCTACCCATTTGGTGAAGTAGTCAGTGGCCACTAGTATCCACCTATGTCCTCCACTCGACTTCTCTTGAATTTCTCTAATGAAATCAATTCCCCATTGGTGAAAAGGGGCTTCAACCTGCATAGGTTGAGTGGCAGAGCTCCCTCATACTTCATTTTCCTAGAGAAATTTTGGCATGCCTCACACTTCCTTACATATGAAAATGAATCACTAAAAAATTTTGGCCAGTAATAACTTGCTCTGAGGATTTTATGTGCAGTTGTCTTTGCTGAATAATGTCCTCCACAAACTCCTTCGTGCATTTCTTTCAGAACATGATCAGCCTGTGATTCATCCAAACATAATAGCAAAATTCCATCCTTGTTTTTCCATAATAGATCTCCTTCTATAAATACATATTTTGAAGCCTGAAGTTTTAGAGTTCTTTTTTGGTTATCACTAAGTCCCTCTGGGCATTTTGTGTTCCTAAGGTAATGCATGATGTCTGTGTACCAAGGTGTATACTCAATGCTTGCGATTGCATTTTCTTCTCCTTGTACATTGCAGATTTGATTTGCCTCAATGTTTGTTTCTGCCATTAATTTGGCCAAGCCTTGGCCCCTTACCAATTTAGTAATCTGTATTTCCATATCAAATTCCTGAATTTTGTTAATCCACTTACATCTTTTCCCTGTCACTTCTAATTGTGTCAAGATGTCTTTGACTGTTGCGTGAGGAACATATGCAATTACTTTGGCTCCAACAAGATAAGGCCTGAAAGATTTTGTGGCCTTTACCAGTGCAAAGGCTTGTTTTTCCATTATGTCATACTTCAATTTTGATCTCTGTAAAGATCTACTAAAGAAAGATATAGGTTGCTCATGACCATCCTCATTTTTCTACAACATGACAGTAGCTATTATATGCAGGGAAGCAAATGAAAATATCTGAAAAGGCTTTGTGAAATTAGGAGACTTGAGGACAGGGGCTTCCTTAATGGCCCTTTTAATGGATAGAAAGGCTTCTAATGCTTTTGGGGTACATCCAATCTTTTTTCTTTTCTTTAACATTTTTGATATGGGTTTGACAATCTCACCAAAGTTGGATACAAATATCCTAACAAAATTAATCTACCCAAAGAATGACTAGATGGCTTTCACATTTTTAGGGACATGAACTTTATCTATAGCCTCAACTCTCTCAGGATCTATCCTAACTCCTTCTTTTGATACAATGTGTCCTAGGAGCTTCCCCTCTGTAACAACAAAATGATACTTCTTAGGGTTCAAATTGATGCCATATTCTAAAGCCTTAATGAATATTTTTTCAAGGTGCCCTATACGATCTTCAACTCTTTTTGAGTAAGACATGAGGTCATCCTGATACACCACCATTATAGCATTGATCAAATCAGCAAATGCTAAATCCATAGCCCTTTGAAATGTTGCTCCTGCATTGGTGAGACCAAAAGGCATTCTCACATATACATATGTTCACCATGGGATTGTGAAGGCTATTTTATACTACTCACATTCCTTGACCTTAACCTGGTTATAACCAAAGAAACAATCCATCATATACAGCAACTCACATCCAGTTACTTTATGCAAAATGGCTTCCATGTTAGGCAGTGGGTAGTTATCTTTAAGAGATGCTACATTCAAATTTCTGAAATCTACACACAGTCTTATATCTCCACTTTTCTTTCTAATAGGAAGAAGGTTTGACACCCATGTTGAGTGCCTCACAGGTTTGATAATACCTCCATCTCTAAGCTTGGTCAATTCCTCATGCATTTTTTGTTCAAGAGTGGGGTCAATGGGCCTTTGTTTCTGTCTAAATGGCTTTGCATCTGCTTTCAATGGAATTTCATGCTGAAATAAATCCTCCCTATACACCTTGAGGTCTCCATAAGACCATGTGAAGACATGTTTATATTTCCTTAACAATGAAATCAAAATTCTTCGGACAGTAGGGCTTATCTTTTTTCCAATGTATACCTTCCTTGGTGATAGTTCTGTCCCCAGGTTTATTTCTTCAACATCTTCCCCTCTGACTGGTACGGTGGCGTATGATAAGTCAAATTGTACATTGCCTCCTACTGCAGCAGTCCATTATCTTGATAGAAGCATCCCAAACTGATGTGGTGTGTCAATCACAGTTATATCAATAATGTAAGAGGCTTGTGGGTAAGTTGCCAACCTAACTTCCACATTTTTCATGATTCCCACAATCGGGACAGGCCTGCTATCCATAGCATACCATTTACCTCCCTCTACATCTACCCATAAACCAAGCTGCTTCATTACCCCTACTGGCATGATATTCATAGAAGCACCCGAGTCTATCATGCAATTTCTTACTACTTTGCCTCTTATGAGTAAAGTGGTGAAAAATGGGTCAATTTGTGGTGTGTTCATTAGGCAAGCTTCTGGGATTTTTACCTCCTTTTTATTATTTATCTCTAAGACCTCTTTATTCGCAGGGCTTTGATTTCCATTAGAAATTAGTTGTATGGTACTTTCCCTATATTCTTGTATTTTCATCATTTCAATCAAGGGCACAAACATTTTCAATTGAGAGAGAGCTTGTATAAAATCAAAATATGTACCCTCAACTTTGATTGCCATTTTAGATTCAGTGCATTCTCCTTTGTTTTCTTCTTTCTCCAGTTTTGATGTTTGATCTGCCTTTTGTTTTTCAATGGGAGGTTTCTTGCTTTCCTCCTTGGGGGATCCTTTTTGTTCTCTATTGTCCGATTGTTTATTATCAGTCCCTTTTGATGTCTCATCTGATGCATTTTTATTTTTTATGAATATCCCCCTCGGGACACCTTCATCTTTATTTACTATTTTGTTTCTCAAACAATATTTGCTTCTGGCATCCTCCATTGCTGCAATTGTCAATCTTTTAATCTCCTCTTCACTAGGTCTTCTTATATTACATATGTTAGTCTGGCTTGATGCAATAGGGGGGTCTTGATCACTTTCATTTTCCTCATGGTCAGAGAAAACATGCTGCTCTACCATGTGAACATTGTATTTTTGGTGGTCCACATTGTATTCATATCCTTCCTCTTCTGAAGATGCATATTCCTGTTCCAAAGGGTTAAGAATGTGAGATGTTAAATATACATTCTGGTCTTCACCGCCATCATTTTCTGGTATATCTTCCTCTAGTATTGACTAAGCTGTTACACAATGTTCAGGGGAATGCGGTGCATGACAGACTAAACACCAGGGACTTTTATCTACCATGTATGCCCCTTTTCTTTTTAATGGATCGGGTGTCTCTTTATTTCTAGGTCTCTCATTCATTGGTTTCCCATCTTTCCAATTGGTATTATAAGGCATGTCATGCAACCTCGGTCTCTCATTCCTATATGTGTTCTCTTTCCTATTTGGGGGAACATATTAGGGAATTCTAGGATTTTCCCTTTTAGAAAACATCCCTGTAGCTTTTCTGTTATTTTCTATAGTTAAGGCTATCTTTTGGGCCTCAGCCAGATTCCTAGGATCTTTATTTCTTAGTTCATATCCTATCTTAGGATCAAAGGCTTTCAAATAGACACTCAACGTAGTAGGATCAGTCAACTTGGATGCCTGAGGTATTTTATTGTGTAATTTAATAAACCTCTGGTTAAAATCAAAGGTTGACTCATTTTGACATTTTTGGATATTCATTAACTCGTGGAAGGCAAAATCTGATGCACACTGATTTCCATATTGCTGAAGAAATAGATCATAGAATATTTGAATGGAATGAATGGATGTTGTCGGTAGGCTATTAAACTAGTCCCTGGTATCCTCAATCAGTGACATCATAAATAATATCATTTGTACATCCTCATACTGCATGCCCAAGTCCTGAATGACTGTTCTAAAATTTCTCAGATGTTCCTCAGTTGTAACTGCACTACTTCCTATGAATTTAGCAACTAAGTTACTCCAACTATTGTCCAGGGGATAAGGGAAAATCTGAAATCCAGGAAGATCAAATTGCCTAATCATAGTTGTGCATTGTGGGGGAGGATTTTGGTATTGTTGGTGTTGGTAGAGTAGGTTATTATTTCCCATGTATTGATGGCCTTGTGGAGGTATATACTGCTGATAAGGAGGTGGCTGAATATTTCAGTGTTGTGGTGGAGCATTTGTGTTTCTATTATGATTCCTTGGCGGATTTCGGTGGGCTGGTGGGGAATTTGATGGCTTCCTATTGTTGTTCTTATGAGGAGGGGTATATTTGGGTGAATTAGCCATTGGTGTTTTGATCTGAGCTTTGTGTAACTTCATCCTTCTTAATTCTTCTATTGCTTGAAGTTCTTGCTCATACTCTACCCTTAATCTTTCTGCATTTTGCTCCCTTTGTCCCAGCCGCATATCTTCTTCATCTCGTGTCGTGAATTCATGATTTTCTTCGAACGTCTGATCATACTCAAGACCTCCTTCATAGAGTGTTGTTCTCTGCTCAAATTCAAACTCTTTTCTTTTTCTAGCTTCAAACTCAGCCATATGCTCATCATATTTCTCAAGGTTTACCCCATGGGAAGGATTTCTCCTCTCCTCAGGAGTGTGAAGCTCCTTAGATGAACTTTCTTCGTTTGCAAGCGTATCATATGAATTGTATGTTTCCAATGATTTTGAAACTTTGATTTTTGTTGTTGTGTCCAATTCATTGAATGCTTTCTTGCTCTGATTATTTTTGGGATTTGACTTTCCTTTATTATCAGGATCGTCCCCCTCCTTGTACAAAGATCTCCTTCCTTGCATGTTATGAGAGACTGTGATGGTCTGAACTCTAGGATGATTCCTTTCTGATTTGTATCTTATTGTGCCAATCTCAATACTTTTATTCATTCAGAGTCACCACCCACTTTTTCTAAAAGTGAGAAAATATTTTGAGGGTTATCTTACCCAGTAGAGTCAATTTCTTTCAAATTTTAGTTATGGTTTTCTATAACGACTTTATATGGAAAGGTTGTCTATTACCAAACAATTCCTCTAGTCTTTTCCCCAACAGAGTTGCCACTTTGTTGGGTCTCAAAAATACTGGTTTCAATGAACCATGTGAGGCTGCCAAACTCTCAATATGTTGTTGGTCAACTAACAAGGCCAACCTATGTGGTTGAACCCTCTACTCTTAAGGCTCTGCCAGACCTAGGTGGGTGCACCTATATGAGTGACACATATTTTGAATTTTATTTTTCCTACTTGATTTAACTATCCACAAATGGCAATTTGATAGTGAAAAGAATATGATCCTAATTTTGTATGAACTGTATAAGGTATGAATTAATATGTTTAATTAAAATATGTCAAATGAAATGGATACAACTGATGTAATCTAAATAGGGGAGACCAGTGCCTTGTTGGGTAAAATGGAGTCAAATGAAAGCTTTAAACGAATGGTTTCTATCTGGCAGAAGTTTTAATTATTTGGCATATGATATTTAGTTTATAACTTGTATAAACATGCAAGGATGTAATTATCAAACTCTTCTTAATGATCCAAATGATAATTTCTAGATTACTGTGAATGACTTGAAGGAGTTAATCTTTGCTTGAAAGAACCAACCAATCACATCACACAAATACAGCAAACGTGTATTGATAAACTGAGAATATACTTGATATGTCAATTTAAATAACGGAGAAACATCAACCTTGGAGACAACTTGATAATATTTCAATTAATTTCAACAAATAATTGATACCAGAATAGTGCCACAACATTAAATTCCATTCATCTGATCCATCAAAATTTATACATGCATCATAGTCTCCTTGAATATCATTTTGAAAATACTTCCAGCAAGTTTCCTATTTCTAAAAAAATATATCTCCTGTCCTTCAGAATTTTACAAATATTTATACATTACAGATCAAGGGTCATGACCCTTCATTTTCTGGTTATGGTCATTTGTATTTGATGGCGGAAAATTAAAATATTTAATTAATTGCCTATCGGCAAACTAAATATTTTTTATTATAGTTATACCTTTGATTTTCACCTTATGCTTTTCCTGCCAAGTACATTTCATTCTATCGGCACTTTATACCTTACCGCTCCGTTGATTTGACCTCCATGCGGCTTTTATTGTGTTTACAGCTATACCGCGGTCATTATCTTTCTACCCGTGGTATGGCGGTATTAACCGTCACGGTCCTCCCTATTGTTTACCGTGCTACCGCGGTCACTGGCTTGACTACCAGCGGTACCGCGGTAGCCACTAGCTATTATCTCTGTCACTTCCTCCACTGTTGACTCAATGTTTACCGCGTTACCGTGGTTTGTGTCATGACCCCCAGTGGTAGGATGGTAAGCATCTCTTGCTACATTGTCTTCATTCACCGCATGACCACCAACTACTTCGCTGACTATTTTCCTCATCAACTGTTATCCTCACCGTCTACCATGTTACCGTGGTGCCTATTAGAACCCCCTGCGGTTGAGCGGTAAAAAATCACACTGACTGCGACGATTGTCTCAACGCCATCACAATACCGTGGTCAATGAATTGACCACACACGGTATGGTAGTAAAAACCTTATGCTCGCACCTTAACCACAACCGCCATACCGCAGGCCCCTTGTGGGAGGCCGCGGTAAAGCGGTATGATGTAAAAAGTGAAAGTTAAAGGAGGGAATGAAATGTGTAAAGTATATTAGGGCCTTGGACAGGAAATTAAATGAAAGGATAGTGAAATAATAAGTTGAAAAAGGGAATAAAACCTTAGGTTTTTATGGATTTTTATGGAAATTTGATAGGATAATCCTAGAAATTCCAGTGGAAAATTTCAGTTCTAACAGATCCCTCTCACAACATAAGAATTCCTAAAGAATACCTAAGGCTTCGTAGTGATGGTACAGTGATCTTCGATTCTCCTCCTGATATGAATTCCCTTCTTCCTAAAGAGAAAACAATGATTCATAACAATGAAAAGGATGATAGGATCACCTCAGGTATTCCTTCTCAACCTTAAACTCGATAAATTGGTGAATCTAGCAAGCACAAGAGGCCCTACAAGCTATAAAAACTAAATTTCCCTTCTACACCACATGAAAGTGAAATAAAATTGCAATTACTTTTGAACAAAAAACTAATAGAATTGCGACCGATAAAAGACAGGCTAGTGGTATATCCCAAAGATGCAAAAGTTCCACATTGTCAATACCACATAACTCTTAGAAATAGTACTCATGAATGATGGGCATTCAAATTAGTATTGAAAAAATTTCACTTTGATGGCAATAATTGACATCCATTGATTGCATAGCCTATCCTTTTCCATCCTTTCTCATGTAATAGTTGTAGAACATTCTATTCTCACTATTACATGATCTTTCCCATCACCTACCTCGGCTCATTCTTGTCTTTCACTCAGTGGGGGCAAGAAGTAGATAGCCTTGTCCTAGCAATGCATTTTTCGTTGTCCCTTCGATTCATTGTCTACCTTCTATTTATACAGACTGAGAATGGGAGGCGGATGACCTACTTTAGAATGACTCGCCTATTCCTTACTAGTATTTTTCATTATTTCCTTTTTTTGTGTGTGATTGCATGTGTGTAATGTGATCCCTCGTGATGTTAAGTTTGTATTTCTCTCTCTTTGTGCATTCCTCTATTTGTACCTACATTCTTCTATATGTTGTAAATCCTTTATCTTCTCTTTGTCTTGTGTTTTCCTTTTGGGGATGACGCAATGTGTTGAGACACCCTATGTCTCTTCCATGTTGACCCAAAATATATTTTATTATCTTTCCTTTTCATTTTCATTTTTGTCTTGTGTTTTCTTTTTCGGGATGACGTGAGGTGTCGAGACACCCTATGTCTCTTCCATGTTGACCCAAAAGGTTTTTCTTTGGTTTAAATCTCTTTGAGTCATTCTTCTGGTTCTATGTGTATTTGGGGAATGATGATAGTTGTGAGCTCTCTAATATCATTGCAACAAAGAAAAATATTGACCCCAAAGCCATAGATCCCTTATGTGTTTCCAGGGGGCAACCCTCTTTTTCTTTTTCCTTTTCATGTTTTTCTACTTTAAATTAATTTCTCACAGCATGGTGTTTAGCAATTTCTTTAAAGTGGGGGCATACATTGGCATTATTTTGGCATGATTTCATTTGCATTTTCCATGTTCCTTGATCTGGTTTTCTTATTTCATGTGATGTTTTTTTCTCTTTTTGGTGACATTGGGAGTAATGTCCTTCAAGAGCTTGATCTATCTTAGCATATTACATTCCTCTTAGTGGTAATGTGACACACTGCATTCCCTAAGATGCGAATCATTTATCCTTTGATGGGTCCTCTCTTGGAGACATTAGGAACAATGTCCCCTAGGATTAAGACCTTCCATGAACTAAGCGAAATCCCTTCAAACATCTCTCTCTTATTTCATTTTCCTTTTACAGCCTATCTTTTGACAAAGCATCCTTGTATTAAGGCTAATGGTTTCTTTTTTTCTTTTAGGTTCCAAGCCTATTTTCAAGGATCTTATTATTATCATCAAAGATATCTTTATTTGAATTAGATTCTTTGATACACTCCTAGGATTTACAAATTATTTTGAAAACATTACACCTTGCAGGAACTACTGGAAAGGAACAAGCTACCAAGTCACTAAATGGAAGCATCTTCCAAGTTTTGGCATGTTTGGGTACTGCTAGTTCGATGTTGTTCCTTATTAAAAATTTCCATGGATCATTCCCTTCTATTTATTTCAATATCCATTTGACATCGAGGGCCACACTATGCCACTTGAGATCCTTCAAGCCTATGCCCCCTTTGTTTTTCCCCAGACAACACCAATCCCATTTTACAAAGTGTTAATTTTTCTTACCTTTTTCATCTAATCATAAAAAGTTCCTAATTATTTTTTTAATTTCATTAACTTGGTAGCTACTAAATATCCAAACTGAGGAGTAGTATAATTTATAGGAGGATTGAATTTTTTGGCAGACTTGAATTCTTTTGACCAATGAAAGAATTTTTTTATTCCATTTCTCAAATTTTTTCCTAAATCTTTCCCTTTATCCATAGCCATGTGTCCTTCAGACATTGATAATAGAAAATAGGATCCCCATGTATCTTCCTTGCTTATCACCCCATTGAAACTCATATTTTTGAAACCAATTTGGAGGGGTATCCAACCATCCTAGCATAATAGATTTATAATTAAAGAGTTTGGCTCTACAAGCATCACATAAAATTATATATTTCATCATGAGGGGTTTTTTATTATCCTCATTAAGTTCCAAGAATAAGGTTGTAACATCAAAAAATTACAGATTTAAAAGATCTTCCTTATTATGGAGGGAAATACCCCTTACCCTAGGAGAAGCAAAGGTCTCTCTTAGAAGGTAGAAAATTACATCTGAGGCAATGACAAAAAGGGTTGGGGCAAGGGGGAATCCCTACCTAATTGGCCTTTCAAGATTGAATTCTTTAGTTAAAGAGCTAGTTATCTCAATTTAGGCAACAACATCTTTCATAAGAGTCCTAACTAGGTGGAAAAGGTTGTCAAGAAATACAAATACCTCCAAAGTCATGGGTAATAATTCCCATTCTACTCTATCATTGGCCTTTTCAAAGTCAAGAAGAAAAATGGCAACATTTTGGTTGGATTTTTTGGTCTAGTTCATGGCTTCCCAGTTGGTCAGCAAGTTCTCTATAATGTATCTTCCCTTTATTAAATTGGTTTGTGTATTACTAATGAACTTAGGGAGGATATCCACCAACCTAATGGATAATATCTTGGCTATAATTTTGTAAGAGACATTCAGAAGGGTGATGGGCCTCTAATTCTTGATGAGGTTTTTATCACCTTCTTTGGGGATTACCTTAATCACACCCTATACATATTATTCCCTAGAGTTCCTTTTTTATATATTCTTTGTAAAGTTGTAATAAGTCTTCACTGATCCAATCAATGTTATTTTTGTAGAAATCTATTGGAATTCCATCATCCTCGGGAGACTTAACATTATTTAGGACATTAATGGCTTTCTTTACTTCCTCTAGTGTGGTTTCCTTATCTAGAGTTTTGATTTGATCTTGTGATAATTTTTTGGGATAAGATTTTTGTACAGGCTTCTTACATATTAACTAGTCAAGTTGTTGCATTCAAAGGTATACAAGTTCATATAGGAATGAGCTCTTGATTTCCTCTTGGTCAAGGATGTTTTTGTTGTCTATCTAGATCCTGTCAATATTCACTTGTACTTCCTTATTTTTAAAGTTCTAAAGAAAAACTTAGAACCTTTGTCCCCATTTTTTAGCCAATTCAACATGTATCTTACTCTCAAACCTTGGATTTTCTTGGATTGTGATATTCTCAAAGAATCCTTGATTAAATTCATTTCTTCACTTGAAGCCATATTGGAGGGGTCATTTTGAATATTTCTTTAAGCAATTAGAAGCTTCTCATCAAGATTAGCCTTTTATTTTCTATTATCCATAGCTCTTTTCCCCTATGGTTTGAATGATTTTTTTCCACCCACTCACACTATATTCCCATATTTCAATTATCAATCTATCTTTTAGCATCCATATATTAAATTCTCTAGGAGTAAACACAACATCATTATAGTCCTCATCTTTGAGGAGGTTGGTGTTGAGTTTGAAAGAATTCTCTCTTTTCTGATCATTTTTATCCTTGGCCTTCAACAAAATCTTCATAAGGATAGGATGGTGATCAAATAATGTGTAAGGATATACTATAACAATGGTTCCCTTTTCATCTTTGCAAAAGCTAAAGTAGTCTTTGTTTGTATAAAACCTATCAAGTCTGCAATAAATTTTGTTATTCCCTTTCTAGGAATTACACCATGGTGTACCAAATATCCTTATTATCTTCCTTGTTTCCACTTAGGGTGTCATAAAGATTCGATTTAGGTTTCAATTTTGACCAGAACTAGAGTTAATTTCCTTTCCATTTCAGTTTCATTCCACCATTTTTATCTTCTTGATGCTAGATCATGTTGAAATCCCAAACTATTATCTAGGGGATTTTGGGTAGTCTGTACAACCACTACCACATATCACTTCTACCTTTGTAATCATTAGGGGAATATACTAAAAATTGGCCAAACTTAATTTCATCATTTTCAATAACTACCCATGTAGCCCTTTGACAAGGTGAAGATCCATTTTCCTTCACATGTTGGGCCCATGCATTGGATAGTAGTATGACAAAGAATCCTTTCCTTTTTTCATGGTTGGTTAAAAATCGAACTGAATCTTTCCAAATAAATTTACGATTGGTTTCAAGAGTAAACTTGGTGGCCTTTACCTCTTGAAAGAAGACAACATCCTTCTTATTAACTAGGTTCAAAAACCTTTGGACAATGTCTTTCCTATCAAGGGATTCTAGTGGACCCTAACATTCCATGATGTATATTTTAGTCCCATATTGGTGATTAGTCAATAGTCTCCATTCATTTCCTAAAGCTATCAAAGCATTTAGGATGATTATTTTCTCCCTCCATTCTTTTGATAAAGGGATTAGGTAACTCTTGAGTTTTTCTCTTCCTTTTGAGTTTTGAGATAATCACATTTCCATTACCTAAAGGGATTATCTTATCCTTTGCCACAACTTATGTGTTTGGGTGAGAGCTCGAATAACGGAGGTACTTCCTTTCATTCCCTTCAAGGTATTTCTTCTCTCTAGTAGTTTTTGTAGGGGTATACACTTTTCCCATCTTAAGTCTCTCAGTTTGAAGGAGATCATCATTTCCCCTTCTCAAGTTGCTATTCTCATTCTCACTAATGGATTTTTTTGTATTTATTTTCTCTTCCTTATTCAAGGTTAGTTGAGTTGCAATTCATTTTCCATCAATATGTAGATCCTATTGGTGTTTCAATTCACACCTCTGGAAAGTAGATTGGAAATAGATAGCTATTCACAATTGAGCTGCTCTTCAAATTAGGAGGGGAAGCTCCCTCTTCGTTGATGATGCTTAAAAAGAATACTAAACTACATGCCAATATTTTTATTCTCAACTAAGAGTACAAGGTTATAAAACTCTTTACATCATAGCTAAGGTTTTATATTTTCTAAAACTTCAAACTACAACTAGGTCTACTCTAAAGACGCTTCTGACAACTCAATTAGACTCAGAGCTTGAGAATCAAAAGTAAAAACATAATGATTTGATTAACACATAAAATTAAATAAAAATTCTCCCAAATAACATCTAAAGACTCATTTTACTTATGAGATGTAAGATGAAATAAATATTATAGAAGCAAATACGTAAGACAAAACATTGAAAGAGACTAAGATAGTAGATCAAAGAAAAGTAGGCATAAAATTTCCTTCCTCAAATTTCCAATAGAAATTACACTACAAAATGATGTTGAACAGTCAGGATAACTGAGACGGGGGGTGAATCAGTTATCTTTAAACAATTTTATTTTCTTTATTTAATCTGGATCAAACTGATACCGATCAAAAATTAATCAAATAGATAAGAGCATGAGTGCGTATAACAACACGAAGCACAATGAGCACCAGAATTTATGTGGAAACCCATGAAGGGAAAAACCATAGAGAATGCTAATTATCAATTATAAAGCACCAATTAATGTGAAATCGGTTAAGGTGATTTTTACAAGGGATCACTGCAGTGTGGCTCACTTTCGGTTGGTCTCACTGCCCAGATATTATCATCAAAGATACAAAAAGGCTCACTACCAAAAGAGAAAGGCTCACTACCTACATAAAATGGCTCATTGCCTAAATAATGATGAAAGGGAATCCACCACTGGAAAGAATTGCCACCAACAATGACACCAGATAGAATCTCACTATCTGGTGCCTCCGATCATACACTTTTCACACTTCACAATGTCTAGATATTCATATTCGGATTTATCATGCTTTCCTTCATCGAAAAAAAAAATCTTGTACCTATACCATTCAATGCTTCCATAATCTCCCAAGTTGACCAAACACAATTTTATAATTTCTAAGTCGTCTAAGCACAAATTAAAATAGGTCACCACAAAAACATTCCCACAGTGGAGAGGAAAGAAATGTGGACTACATAAAACCTCCTCCCTCAAATCAACATGCTACATGATATCCAGAACCACAGAATAATATATACATGTTACAAGGGACCAAAATAGGTCATACCTAAGATAGCATAATCACCAAAAGATAGCACATTTGAATTTCATGAAATATATTTTGGGGCCAATGAGAATGCCACAATCAAGACCAAATCTATTTTATCATTAATTTCAGTGTCAATCAGAGAAACACAATTTGACATACAATAACTTCTAACATTCTACATGAAGTTCTGGATAGCAAGGTTACTTAGAAAAGGCTTTAAATACAGTAGTAAAAGATTAGTCTTTAGTAATATACATTAACTGTCTTCCATAGATGTCTCAAAAAAGGAGTACTACCATTATCCAGATTGAGGATACCATCCATACTACGCAACATTATAGAATAGATCATTTATGGATATCATCCAAAGAACAACCTTCCCAGGTTTTGACATCAATGACAGCAATGCCACATCAACAACTTCTCAACAATCTCCCCCTTTGGCATTGATGGAAAAATAGAAAAAATTCAAAAACACAAAAACTCCAAAAGTCCTACTCCAAAACTCCAAGCACTCCCCCGTAGTCAAGAAATTTAATACCTCTTCTTGCGTTTGTTTTTATCTTTATTTTCTCCCCTTTTTACCATCAAAGGCAAAGGGCCAAAATATGAACATTTAGGAGCTCAAGTAAAAATAACACTTTTCACATGAAAAAAATCTTCTTGTACCTTTCTCTCACAATTGGAAGAATCTTCTTCCAAGCTAGCAGTGCAGAATCCATTTTAGAACACATGCTATATAGTAGAGCCAAAAACATAAATTAGGATGGCTAGTCTGGAGATAGGCACTGTCATTCACAATCTTCTGCATTAGAAAGTATCCTAGAGAGATGATCTAATCAAACCTCAACAATTTCTTGGACCAACTAGAAATTCCTAACCACATCTTCCCTCTATCTCTGAATAGACAATAAATCAGCTTGAAACTATCTGACTCTTATTCTTTGTTTTCCATCTTTATCTTTGAAGAAATCAAAACTCTTTCCAATCTCATTCATCTCAGATTCAATAGCTTAAATTTTGCTTCTAAAATTAACAAAAGTTCCAGGCCATCAGAGACAATACTTGTAGGTTTCAAACATCTCCTAATGCACTCTCTTGTCTCACCAATGTGTTTGGATAAAAATAAATATCTTTGACACATCTTCTCTCAATCATAGCTTTGAAGTTATGTCCTTTAGGTCCTTCCAAAAACATTATTTCTTCAAAAACTTGTACTAGATCATTTGGTAATGAGTTAGAAACATCTGAAATAGTAATAGCCTTCTTGAGAAGATAATCAACCAAAGCATCATCAATTTTAAGCCTTCTCATTAGAGAACAATAATACCACATCTCACCAACCTTCTTCATATCACCTTCATCTAACACCGACCGAATATCATCTGGATTGAGAAATTTAGATCTAGGTAGAGATTCTTCTTCCTTCTCCTTCTCTTCCAAGATAGTGATGACATCTTCTATGTTAACTTTCCTTATTTTAGGTTCTAGAGGGGAACCATCAATAAAAAATTCCAACTCCTTACCGGAGGAGTAACCCTCCTCAAACTGACTGGATACTATCACATCGGAGCACAGATTCATCTATAGGGATGAGAAATAGACTTTGCATGCACTTTCTTTATCCTCCATACATTCCAAATACATATAAACTTGCTTTCTGATAGGGATTCTGAACTTCCACTTAACATTCTCTTTTTTTGGTAATGAACTTAGAAAGTAAAATGTCAAACATGTGAGTAGAGACCCAAACCAAAAAGGATAACTCTCAACCGAAGACATTTTGACATTCTCAATTAGATTTTCCATTACTAGGCAACACAAATCAAACTGATTGTTTTTCTTCACCATCACGTTTACAAGATATACAACAATATCTAAAGTATAACCTTCATGATTTTTGAAATAGATTTTATAAGTGATGTCATAAGAAACATACCTTACTACAATATTGAAAATGGTATTTATCAATAGAGCATGGGGTTCTTTATTGATACCAATAAGTTCCTCCACATCTCTGTATTTCACCATTTTCTTCCCAGGGAGGTCACCAATACTTACAAACCAGTAATAGCTTCAATGGATTCCTTCATGATCAAATAGGGTTTGTCTGAAACAATTTTTCCATCCTTGAATCGACTCAATAGAAACAAGATGGATTCCTTGTCTTCAAACCAAGGAAATTCTCCCCATAAATCCATACCCAGAGTATTTACATTTTACAACTCATCCATCTTCAACCCTAGTTCCATTTCCTTCATTTTATGATGATCAAACTCATCCAACTCAACTCCCTTTAGCCTTAGTGGAGCACTACCACAATATTCTCTATCAATGAATTCTAGCGTCGCACTAGCCTTATTTTTCAAACTTTTTATCGCTCAATGAAACTTCTTCTTCTCCTTTGAAAACTATGAGAAATGATTTTTAAAACTCCACCTTTTATCCTTAATTACTCATAATGATTTTGATGCCAATAATTTTACTTCACTTTTCAATCAGTTGGATCAAGCTTCATCATATATCATCAACCAATTAGACTTAATCATGTTAAAAATCACATCAATATCCCTTCAAAGAGGGGGAACTGATAGGATATGCAATGCAAAACTCCCCCTGAGCCAAGGAAGTCTGGCTAAATTATCGGTAGGTCACGTACCGGAATCTGGTACTAGAGAAGTGTTCTCCACACTTGTTTCCTTTTTCTACCACATCGTGGTCTTCTTCTTTTAAGATTCATCTAATTCTGCAACCTTATTTTTGTTCTCGGACTTTTATGGAGCAACATATCTACATGTGTTAGCATAATGTCTGGTTTAAATGCACTTGTAACATCTTTGTCCTGAATTTTCTAAGTGAACCCTAGGTCTGCACTGAGTAGCTTTATGACCATAACCATAGGATAAATAGAAAAAAAACATGAAAGATATTGTTCATTCCATTCCTTCTTGCTGGATTAGATAATTCATTTATGCATTGACTTGCTTTGTGACCAAACTTGTGACAATTGAAGCATTAAATATCTAGCTCCTTCCTGCTTCTACATTCTACAGCCTTATGTCCAAAATTTTCGCATATAAAACAATAACCATTGAATGATAAGTACCTTTGAGCATTTGGTTTCATGACCGAAGGTATTTTGTAGGTGCATTAGAGTTCTGGAGCTTTCTTGTTAAAACTGATCTTTATTTAGCTTCAACTGCTTTGCCTTCACCCTTAGTGTTCTAATTTGAGCTTTCACCAGTGAATCCAAGTCCTCCTTTATCCCTGTGAAATCTCTATAGGGACAGAAGTTGATCCAAAATTATGCTACTTTTACTTACTCTTGCTTCTATCTTCAACCTTCTTAACTCTTGATCTAACTTCTCATTTTCTTCTTCTTTTTGTTTGATGGTATCTTTAAGATTTTCTTTTGTCTTCTTTCATTCTGCTATTTTCTGTTTGATGGTATCTTTGAGACTTTCTTTTGTTATTTTGCATGCATCCAACCAAAACTTTAGATTCATAGCACTTTCCTTTGACTTCTTTAATTCCCCGTTGACCTCTCTATGTCTCTTTGAAGTTTCGGATTTGCTCCCTTAGCTCTGAGATACAAGCATTTTCCTCCTAGAGATTTTCTTTCAATTCTTCATTCTCAGATTTTGTACTTTCCATGGCGCTCAATATTGACTTCAATTCTTCCTCAAAGTAATAATCTCCTTCCATCTATTCAAACTTCCAAGATCTCCCTCAAGTAGTTAAGCTCTATCTACAAGGGACCAGGCTCTAAGATTAATTGTTAAACAATTTGGATAACTAAGAGGGGGGTTGAATCAGTTATCTTAAGACAATTTTCTTTTCTTTATTTAATCCAGATTAGACTTATACCAGTCTGAAAGTAATCAAATAGATAAGAACATGAATGCACATAACAACACCAAGCACAATGAACACTAGAATTTATGTGGAAACCCAAGAAGGGAAAAACCATGGAGAATGATAATTCTCAATTATAA
Source organism: Sequoiadendron giganteum (assembly GCA_007115665.2). NCBI lineage: Eukaryota > Viridiplantae > Streptophyta > Pinopsida > Cupressales > Cupressaceae > Sequoiadendron > Sequoiadendron giganteum. Next base: position 217,793,443 of record CM021104.1, read on the forward strand.
ATCACCAATTAAGGTGACACTGATTAAGGTGATTTTTACAAGGGCTCACTGCCAAGTTGCTCACTACAAGGTGGCTCACTGTCAGTTGGGCTTATACCCTACTATTATAGTTAAAGATTCAAAAAGGCTCACTACCTACAAAAAATGGCACATTGTCTGAAGAATGATGAAAGGGAATCCACCACTGAAAATAAATATCACCAACAATGACACCAAATAGAATATCATTGTTTGTTGCCTCTGGTCATACACTTTCACACACTTCACAATGTCTGGATATTCAGATTTAGATTCATCAGGTTTTCCTTCATCAAACAAAAACATCGTGTACTTATACCATTCCATGCTTCCATAATCTCCCAAGTCGGCCAAACACAATTTCAAAGTTTCTAAGTTGACCAAGCACAATTTAAAATAGGTCACCACAAAAAAATTCCAATGGTGGAGAGGAATGAAACATGGACCACATATAATCTCCTCACTCAAATCAACATGCTACATGATATGCAAAACCATAGAATAAGATATAAACATTACAAGGGACCAAAATAGGTCATACAGCATAATCACCAAAAGATAGCACATTTGAATTTTGAGAAATATATTCCAAGGCCGATGAGAATGCCACAACCAAGACCAAATCTTGATTATCATTAATTTCAATGTCAACCGAAGAAACATAATTTGGCATACAAGAAATTGTAACATGCTACATGAAGTTCAAGATAGCAAGCTTACTCAGAGAAGGCTTTAGATACAATAGAAAATATTAGTCTTCGCTATTCTGCATTAACTGTCATCCATAGATATCTCAAAAAGGAGTACTACCATTATCCGAATCGAGGATACCGTCCATAATACACAACATTATATGATAGATCATTTATGTATATCATCCAAAGCACAACCTTCCCAGTTTTGACATCAATGACAACAATGCCACATCAAAAAATTCTCAATAAAATATTGAGCATAAACTAAACAATTATTTGCAACAAAGACAAGCTTGAAAATTTGATTTTACACAAAAAAAAACACTAAATAACAAAGTTGCAAGAAAAAGTAGGCTCAAAAATTTGTTATCACAATAATAGTTCTTGAGAAATGGGTAAGGTTGTCCTTATTTATACACAAACAAGTAGTAGGGAACCCTTAAATATCCTTGTTTTTAACAACTAGACTTGCCAACATGCAAGCTTTATTTCTAAGACTAAACAAAAGATAACTAATTGTTAATTGATTTAAAAGCAATAAAAGCTCCAACTTCATCAAATATTTCACCAAGAATAGATACTCATGAATGAGAACAACAAGTTTAACTTGGAAAATGAATCAAGTTAACTGCTACTTTCCTTGAGTTTTATTCTTGGAAATATTTGCTGCCCCAAAATGGTGACTCACAGTCATAAATTAAGAAACTATATCTCCCAAAAAGCTGGTAACCACCTCTTTGTTAGGAGCATTGATAATATCCAAAGAAATATTATATTTTTTCAACATCTCTTCACCATCTACAATAAAACTCATAAACTCCTTCATCCCTTTCATTGCTTTATCAAATTTTGTTGGCATTGTGACAGCATGATTCATCTTGTCGATAATAGGATCACTACAAAAACTGCCACGGACAAGATTCTGAAACTCTATTTGTACTTCATCGAGATCAATGTAAGTGCCATCATCATGAAGATATTGACAAGGGATCTATGAAACAAATGTCCTTATGAACTTGAGATTATTAGCAACCTTTTGTCTACAATCAGTCAACTCTACAAATATTTTCTCATAGGTTTTTACTTTAAAGAGGTGTTGTTCTCTCCAAGAAAAAATTTTCTTCTTATGTTCTATAACAACTGAATCATAAGTTGTCCTCAAGTCACAAATGATGATTTCATGAATTGGTTTCACTTCTACCATATACTACTCAAATCCGTAAATCCCTTGGCAAAGATCGTGGGTGTTATACCTCAATTGGTATCTCTCTGTAAGTATAAATCTACCCTTGGTGATGAATCCCGCTATCCAATCTTGCATATGCTTCTCATATATGACCAATTGACTCAACTGATGTTGATCTTTCGATGACTCCAAAATATATGGAAGCAATAAAGTATCCTATGAAGTGCCATGAATGAGATTGGAAATATATTGTCATAGTTACCCAATCTTAGCCTTGTGAGTTGCCTTATCTTCTCCATCCTTGAGCACTCACTCCTTTAGATTATCTGCTACAACCTCAAAGAAATTCACATCACTATAACGGACCTTCTTCTACCAATATTAGCCTTGAAAACCTTGAAGTCATCAATTTCAACCTCATCGACGTTCTTGACCTCCGGAGGTGCAACAATCTCAGTGATAATCTCATAAATCAAAATTCTTCTTCATATGAACTTGCTTCTCAATTTTCTTTGCTAATGTGTCCTGGTAGATGTTATCAAGTTCTACAAAGTTCAACTGACAAAAAAGCTTCCTCCTCTTCCTTCCTAGGATGTTCTCAAGCCAAGATGGGGACTCTTTACTAACTTCTCTAGGAGGATCGATTCTAGTTCTGTCAACTCATAATGAAAGAATCGATGTTGAGATGTTGCGAATTAGTGAATCAACTTTTGAATCTACATGAATGGGAGAAAGCCTGAAGAAACAAGAGATGAAGGGACTGCTTAAAATTGTGGTGATTATTCAACTAGAACTTTGGATACATCTGCTTGTTGTTCTTGTTGAATCCCAATAGGACTTCATCTTTTCTTTTAAACTCCTTGAAATTCTACCTATGTTTGTACTTTCTAAAGGAATTCTCATAGTTTTGACTCTGGTTTCTAGTCTAGAAGAAGAAGTTAGATATGGCTAAACTATTGGTGGCTCTACAATTGGAATATCTACCTTCCACGTCCTCTTATTTTTCAAGAATAACTTACTATTCTTGATAACTCAACTCGTTCTTTTCTCAATTTAAGTGTTCTCTTTATCAGACCAGTTAATTTGTGGAAGTGATCATTGATCAATTTGATCTCGAGTATACATGGGGAAGTAGGACTTCCCCATCATCATCTAAAATACCTTCCATATCTTCTAATAATAAATCAACCATCTGTTGTAGAGCAAATTGTTGAGCCTACTTTCACTTGCAACTTTGTTATTCAGTGTCTGTTTGTTTTGTGTAAGAGTGAGTTTGCAAGCCTGTCTTTGGTGCAAATCATTATTTAGTTTATGTTCAATATTTTATAGTGTAATTTCTATTAGAAATTTGAGGACTTTGATCTACTATCTCAATCTCTTTCAGTATTTTTCCTTATGTATTGGCTTGCATAATCTTTATTTCAGCTTACATCTCATAAGTACAATGAGTCTTCAGGTGTTATCTAGGAGAAACTTTTTTAAAGTTTTCATGTTAATCAAATCATTCCTTGTTTATTTATGATTCTCAATCTCTTAGTTTACTTGAGTTGTCAGAAGAGTCTTTATAGTAGGCCTAGTTGTAGTTTGAAGTTTTAGAAAAGAGAAAATCTCAACTTCGATGGCAAAGAGTTTTATAACCTTGTGCTCTTAGTTGAGAATAAAATATTGGCAAGTATTTTAGTATTCTTTTTAAGCATCATCATCAAAGAGGGGCTTCCCCTTCTAATTTGAAGAGAAATTCAAGTGTGCATAATTGTTTGTTTCCAATCCACATTCCAAAGGTGCAAATTGAAATGCCAACAGATCCTTAGGCTGAAAAAAATCAAAAGAAGTGTTCAAAATTGAGCTCAAAGCCCTAGGAGCCTATAGAAACCCAGTCCTTTGGTCAATCTATGATTGGGAATTAATATCCACATTTTCCTTAAATTCTAGAGATTAAGGCATATCACTTTCTATTTTGTCTCCATTCACCAAGTAGGATTTTGACCCAATTTTAGATTTTTGTAGGTTCCTAGGGTTTTGATTCAATATTTCAATTTATTTAAAAATACTCTTGTGTGAGGGTTAGAAAGCATGTTAGATAATTCATACAAGAAGGACATGAAAGAAATTTGACGAAGAAATCTAATCTATAGCCAAAAAGCTTAAAATCTAAAATCTAGAAACTCTTACACATACAAAATTGAAAATATCCTATTGCAAACATGATGACAAGCCTATTGATTACCAAATGAAATGAATACAAACTATAGCTTTTACCATCCCATATTGGAGTGTATTCGCTTTATGTTGGATTGCTCTTATCATAGCGAAGCCTACAAAGTTCATGTACAAAGTGTGGATGAATGCTTGTTGTGTTTGGTTGATCGAATAAAATGGATGAAGCTCTCTCAAAGATGCTCTTGAAAACACTTTGTTGCTCAATGTATGTTGATTCTTTGATCCCTATTTTGTGAGGAGAGAGGTTTGTTATATAGAAAGTGAGATTTGAAATGGGCGATCAAGATCGTTTTGAAGAATACCCAGATCAATAGTTGGAGTGTGTTGAGAGGATTTAGACGAGAGAATTGTGCAAAGTGTATTGCAAAATTTGTGTGATTGGGAAATAGATTGGCCAGTCGGGGATGTGATTGATCAATTAATAGAATACATTGATCACTCAAGTTTGTGATGGCTTGGTTAGGAATGTGATGTTTTAGTTAACAAAATAGATTGATTAGTTAACAAATTAGATTGCTTCGTCAACAATCATAATTTTCTCAATCAAAAAGTGGGTAAGGAATATGAGTTAATTGATTTAATTAATTCATTCCTTTTTGGAGTTTGAATGTGCAAATCAAGTTTGACTTCTGCAAACAAAGTTGCATTAGTTTGATTTGATTTTTTATAATTGATTTGAATAGTTTGATTTAATTATTCAAATTTTGGAGGGAAAGTGTTGTAATTAAATTATTATTTAATAATTTAATCCACTTAGGGGAATACGATGATTTAGCAACGTAATTAAATAATTGGCATTATTTAATTAGTCAAGATGAAATAAGGTGGGATTAGGACTTTGTTAAATAAATGAGATTTATTTAATTGGTCGAAATGATGAAACATGAATTAATTAAATAATGTTGTTTTATTTAATTAATAGAGGAATTAGGTTTTTTGGGACTTTATTAAAATAAATGAAATTTATTAAATTTGTCCAAAATGATGAAAAAGTGAAATACTTAAATAATGTTGTACTATTCAATTAATAGAGGAATTAGGGTTTTTAATGTTGTTTTGATGTGATGTGATGTGGTGTGATACAGTAATGTTGTGGTATAATTTTGAGATGATCTGATACATTATGAGATAATTCTGAGATATTCTGGGATGATTATGAGATGTTTTGAGACATTATGGGATGATTTTGAGATGTTGTGAGATGTTTCGGGATGATTCTAAGTCATTTTGATGTGTTTCGAGATGATTCTGAGTTATTATGAGATGTTATGGGATTATTTTGAGTCATTTTGAAGTGTTATGAGATGATTCTAAGTCATTCTGAAGTGTAACAAGATGATTTCGAATCATTCTGATGTGTTATGGGATGATTATGACTCATTCTAAAGTGTTACGAGATGATTTTGAGTCATTCTGAAGTGTTATAGGATGATTTTGAGTCATTTTGAAGTGTTACAAGATGATTCTGAGTCATTCCAAAGTGTTACGAGATGATTTCAAGTCATTCTAAAGTGTTACGAGATGATTTTGAGTCATTCCAAAGTGTTATGGGGTGATCGGAGGTGATGTTCCTTATCATTTGATGTTGTTTGAGGTTGTTCGATGTTTTTCAGTGTTGTTTGATGTCATTCGGTGTTGTTTGATGTCGTTCAAGGCTGTTTGATGTTGTTCAAGATGATGAATTAATTAAACAATGTTAAATCACTTAATTAATAGATGAATATGAGTGCCAAAAATTCTAGTTCACAAGCTAGGACATTTCTAGGTGTCTACAACTCGTAACCATATAATTAGTTTCATTATCTATATTATAGTTCATCATATCCAACTTACTCATGCTTCTAGAGCAGGAAATTGTAGAATGTTTAGTGTTCCCATTATTATTTAAATTTAATGCATTTTTTTCCATTTCTATCACTCTAATATTGTTGTTACATTTAATATTTTGATAGAATTCTTCCACAACTATTTGTTGAGCATTCTTCTTTTCCATTTTGGGTCTATTTGGAAATCTTTCAACAATAATCTCAACCAATTCATAGCTTGAGAAATTTTTGCGTTCCTCAAGAGTCAAAGGCTCTTTAGAGAAATAGGAGACATGTGATATGGAGGCATCAATTTCAATAACTTGTTTTTTAGAGTAAGAACTAGTGATAGGGTTTTTCCCCACCTCACTACAGATATTCAAATTTTTGTTACTCAACTCCATGTCATCGAAGCCAATAAACCCATTTTGGGTCAATGGTTCTGATATAATCTAAGGGGAGCTCTCAGCAGGAACCAAGGAGGCTTTTGTTTTAATATTAGGATACACCTTGCTTGACCCATTTTCCCTTACCAATAGGGGTTCAAGATCATTAAACAAAACACTAGGATTTTTAGTCAAGGTAGGTTTGGCTCTATCCATATTAACGAGAGCAGAAGTAGGGCTTTGGCTTGGTTTCTTTTTATTAATACATTTAAGAATAATAGGGAAATTTCTTCTAGTATTTCCTTCTTTCTTGCAAAGGTAACTTGCATTGATATTTCCCAACACCTTTATATCACATGATAGGATAGAGTATTTTAAAGAGATTTCAATGGTCTCTGGTATTTCCATATTGGGTTGCAAGGAAATCAACACTCTCGAATCCATATGCAGAAGGGATACCTTTGAATCCTCTATTCTAATTATTTCCAAAAGATGAGAGAAGATGAGGTATGACAACCCATAATAGAGGAGGAATATTTTTAATAGTTAGCCACCTAGGGCTAGATAATTCCAATACCTCATCATATATAGCTTCAAGTGACCATTTCAAGGTCCTAAACATACATTTTCCAATATTCTAGAAAGTTGCTTGGCAATTACTATTTCTTGCATCTTAGGGTTTTGAAAAAATAAAAAATTTAAAAGTATTTTTGAAACATTCTAAAGAAGGTAACCTTAATGCCATATTTTCCCCCCATATATTTACTATCCATTCATATAAAAATATTTTGGCTGGGATTTTGTTATAATCCATAGCTGCCAAGAAAATGGATACATTTTTTAACCTGATTTTTTTATTGTTTAAAGCTAGGACCATTTCTAGATTAGGAGAGATAAATTATTTTAGGAATTTTAAGAGATTACATACCTTGTCTCCCTCCATCTTGTCTATCAAAACCTTTGAAGTCGTTCTTATTCAAGATAAAATTTGCAAAGCAAGGCATTGCAATAGATTCTTCTGCAATGATATCGTGAAAGGACTTAAACCCCAAGGAGTTGAATGAATCCCCATCTGGGGCTTTGAATAAGAATCACCATCTATAACACACCATAAATACCAAAATACTTACTCACAAATTGTAATTCGAGATACAAAACTACTAGCCTCTACAATTAAATGCAGAATAGAGGAAATAAAGAAAAGCCAAAAAACCAAAGAATTCACATGGGATCGAGACATGAGGAAAAGAACAAGTGAAGGGAATGCTTACACAAATGTAGCACAAACCTTTATGGAGGAGGAATGAATCCCCCTCTATCATATAGAAGATACTACCATACTATCTACTCTTAGCCTTTGGGCCTCTTGGGGTATGAGCCAGCACCCAATATCTAGGGCATTTCACCTCGCTTACATAGATCGACTCCTTTTCTCCCTTAGAGGATTAATAATTTTGGTATATTATTTATTGTTTTTCATTACAAGGATTTGATTATTAGCCAAACCTTATTTTTTGTATTCTATTTTTCCTTCATAATTTATTTCAAAAACATTTGAAATATAAAAATTTAGAATCTACACACAAATCGCCACAAATCACTAGTTTGCATCATCTTAAAATTCTTAATGTTTAGCTATTATAGGTCTCAGAAAGTGAAGATTTCATTTTAAAATATTGATTTCAATGTCCTACTTTGGCCAAAAATTGAGACTCATTATTGTGGGATTAACCAAGTTTGTATGAAGATGAAGCCATGTGGTGCAAGGCACTAGAATCAATAACCCAATAGGACGGTGGACAAGCAATCACTACAAAGGCCTTGCGCTTTCCTTTTCTCTTGTTGTTTTATTTATCCATGTGAGACCACTTGAAATCTATTTGATATATTCATAAACACTAAGATTATTCTTTTCAAGAATGTGTATCAAGTGATCAACTCATTTCTATAAAAATTTATGCTCATCATGACCATGTCTTTTACAATAGACACATTTGATGTTCTCTTTCTTAGACTTATTTTTATTTGAAGATGAGGTCTCATTAGCTACTTCTTTTTTTATTATTTTGTTTCTTATATGTGTTACTACTTTGTCCTCCTTGTTCTTTTTGTGCCATGGTTGGTAGCCAAGGCATGTGACTTAAAAGACTTTAGAATCCCCATCTAGATTAGCTTGTCTTGCTACCATATGAGAGTAGTAAAATCAACCAAAGATGGAATGGTGAAATTAGACCCAAATACATCTTTAGTGGTAAATAATATAGAAACAAATATTGAATATTCAAAACATAGCTTAGAGATAATCCTAAGAATCTATTGTTCATTTTTCTTTTCAATTCCACATTGCTTTAACTGCAACCTTAGTGATTTCAATTTAGTGAAGAAATCTTGAATTATGTTGAAGTTGCTTGGACTTAGACTAATTAATTAATTTCCCAACATATGGCCCCCATAGAATCTTGAGAACCAAATAGAGTTTCTAACTGAATCCATATTTCATTTGGTGTATTCAAGAGATTCAATATGAAAGAGAAAATCGGAAGAAATAGACAAACATAATGCTTCATCACATCTATTGAACCACTTAGGATTTTCTTCATCTTTAGCAGGTTCAATTTCTAGTCCCAATATTATTCTATGCAAACCAGGACTTCTTATGTGAAATTGCATTTTATACTTCCACTCAAAATAGTTGTATGCAGTTAGAATAGGAATTGTTGTTTGAGCCATGATGAAGAGATGTAAAAACTAGTGCTCAAATAAAGTGAACACAAGAGGACAAAAGCACCCCCACCCTTTTCACTAGTATCAAAAATTACCCCCCTACCCAGAAAAAAAACTATTATAAGGTTGGCACTTTATAGTTTAGTGTGTTTGCAAAGTATTTTTCCAAGACACAATGTCAATAGGCCCACAATGGCCAAAATTAAAATTTTGATACAAAATGAATGTGAGAAAAAAATTCGAAAAAATGACCCTATAGTTGTGTAGTGTTCTTCAACACATTTCCAATTCCTATTTGTTTCCAGAAAACGGAGCACTGAGTTGAAAGTTATGAATTGTTGAATAAATTAGCAAAAAATAGCTTCAACCTGAAATATATAGAAAAAATGGCAAAATTTATTTTCAATACCTCCATAGATGGAAAGTGCTCATCTCTAGTGTTTCGTCGGCATCTCGTTCACTAGAATTTGATAACCAGAGAAAATGTTATGCAAGTTTGAAAAATAAGGCTCAATTTGACCTATAAGGATGGCCCAGATGGACCCCTACGTAGCATTGCTAGGCGACAGACTGATGGCTAGAAAATTGAGATGGGAAACACACCTAGTGGTTTGAAGTTTAGTGGTTTAATTTAACTATGTGGTTTGATTTCTACCTAACGGCTAGCATTTAATATTCTAACAGTTTGCTAGTGATTTAATGTTGTAGTTGGTGGCTTATAGTCATAGTTGTCTACGAATAGGCAGCTTAGGGCTGCAAGGTGACTTCTTGCACACAGGGGCTTAGCGTCTTAAGCATTAGTGCTTATGAGTGCAACATGGTTTATAGTGCTTATGAGTGCAACTTGGTTTATAGTGCTTATGAGTTCTTATCGTGGTGACTTCGTTGAGGGATTTAGAACTAAATTATATTCAAATGTCAAAATAATAAGAATTGTTGTAACTTTTGAAATATTATCATGCAAAGTACAGATTCACATTAATATATCTCAAGTTCATTTTTGAGATTCAAATCTCACAAATCGTGGAAGGTTGTGGGAATAAATCATACTCAAAAGTCAAATCATGAATAATAATCCTAATTGTCAAAATTCCTTCAGCTATTTTAATTTAATGCCTACTTAAGTTTCTTAAAATTTAGAATAATCTATTTCCATCTGTTCAAATTGCCAAGATCTCCCTCATGTGGTTAAGCTCTATCTGTCTGTAAGGGACCAGACTTCGATACCAGTTAGTGAACAGTTCGGATAACTGAGAGGGGGGGTGAATTAGTTATCTTAAGATAATTTTTTGTTCTTTATTTAATTTGAAGCAGACTTATACTAATCAGAAATTAATCAAATAGATAAGAACATGAATGCACATAACAACGCCAAGTACAATGAACACCAGAATTTACGTGGAAACCCAAGAAGGGAAAAACCGTGGGGAATGCTAATTCTCAATTATAAAGTACCAGTTAAGGTGACACCGATTAAGGTGATTTTTACAAGGGATCACTGCCAAGTTCCTCACTGTAGGGTAGCTCAGTGCTGGTTGGGCTCACTACCCGGCTATTATAGCCAAAGATTCAAAAAGGCTCACTACCAAAAGAGAAAGGATCACTGCCTACATAAAATGGCTCACTACCTGAAGAATGATGAAAGGGAATCCACCACTGAAAAGAACTGACACCAATAATGACACCAGATAGAATCTCACTATCTACTACCTCCGGTCATACACTTTCACACACTTCACAATGTTTGTATATTCAAATTTGGATTCATTATGATTTCCTTCATTGAACAAAAATGTCTTGTACTTATACCATTCCATGCTTCCATAATCTCCCAAGTCGGCCAAACACAATTTCATAATTTCTAAGTCAGCCAAGCACAAATTGAAATAGGTCACCACAAAAAAATTCTCGCGGTGGAGAGGAATGAAACATGGACCACACAAAACCTCCTCTCTCAAATCAACATGCTACAAGATATCTGGAACCACAAAATAATATATGCACATTACAAGGGACCAAAAAGAGGTCATACATAACATAGCATAATCACCAAAAGATAGCACATTTGAATTTCATGAAATATATTTTGGTTCCAATGAGAACGCCAAAACCAAGACCAAATCTTGATTATCATTAATTTCAGTATCAACCAAAAAAACACAATTTGACATATAAGAACTTGTAACATGCTACATGAATTTTTGGATAGCAAGGTCACCCCAAGTAGGCCTAGATACAGTAGCAAAAGATTAGTCTTCAATATTTTGCATTAACAGTCTTCCACAGATGTCTCAAAAAAGGAGTACTACCATTATCCGAATCAAGGATACCATCTATACTACGCAACATTATAGGACAGATCATTTATGTATATCATCCAGAGCACAACCTTCCCATGTTTTGACATCAATGACAACAATACTGCATCAACAACTTCTCAACAAAATATTTAACATAAACTAAAAAATGATTTGTAGCAAAAACAGGCTTGTAAACTTGCTCTTACACAAAATATACAGACACTGAATAACAAAGTTGCAGGAAAACGTAGGCTCAAAAATTTGTCATAACAATAATGGTTCCTGAGAAATGGGTATGTTTGTCCCTATTTATACATAAACAAGGAGCAAGGAACCCTAAATCTCCTTTTTTTTAACAACTAGACTTGCCAAAATACAAGCTTTATTTCTAAGAATAAACAAAAAATAACTAATAGTTAACTAATTTAAAAACATAAAATCTCCAACTTCATCAGATATTTCACAAAGAATAGATATGGGTGAATGAGAACAAGTTTAACTTGGAAAAGGAATCAAGTTAACTGCTACTTTCCTTGAGTTCTATTCTTGGAAATCCTTGTTTCCCCAAAAACTTGAGAAACTATATCTAGCAAAAATCTGGTAACTGCGTCATTGTTAGGAGTGATGAACCTAGTTTTTTGTCTAATTTTAGGTAGAATCTATAGATTATTTTCTAAAGTTGACATGGAATTTGATCTTAAAATGTTGATATTTTCATAGTGTTTCCCTCAAACCATAGACATTGGGTTTAATTCTATTTCTGCCAATTTTAATGACATTAGTCTATTATGTGGACTATCTATATTAATTTTGCATGTGGTTAATGAATGTTCTTTAAGATGGTTATAGATGTGCAATTATTATGCATACTGATATTGCCATGCAGACATACTTGAGGATGCTAAATTGAGAAACACAGCCGCTAGTTGGTCATGTAGATGAATCGTTTGAAGATAAACTGAAGGACAACAGCAGGAGATTCCCCATGTCAGCTGAATGTAACCACCTTATATTGTTATTTAATGATATTGAGCAGATGTGGGTGTTACTGCAATGTTGAGTCTATGTTTGGACATGCATGTCTGACCGGATTCTCTACATGTGTAATCGCCCTTTGATTCTTTTCTTTGTTTTCCCTAAATGGCATCCTCTCATTTAGTGGGAGTTGGCCGCCTTGTTTAGTTGGTAGTATAAATAAGGTTTGGATCCTCCTCCTTCGTATGTTGGTTGTTGAGTTATTGATATTGTACGATCTGATAATATTTCTAGGCAAGCTACTCTTTTTGTATTCGCATTTCCCAATGAATAAGATAAAATTTTGAGCTGAGCATTTGAGTTTATATTAGTTTTAAAGGATACTCATCAAAGGGGGCCCACTTGGTGAGTAATCCGTCCTTTAGTTTAGCTAGATTAGTTATTAGTTTTTTTTAGTACTTAGTTAAGAATCTGGCACTGACTGTTCCTGCAGCTACTAGAATTTCATTCTGACTATTCTTGCAGCCAAAGTGGACAGAGTAGTTCCCTATTTGTTGCTCAAATTTTCATTCTTGTCATGCATTTTCAGTTTAGTTTAACTGTTGAGTGATCTTTAGCATTTACTTTGTTCCTTTCCATGTAATTTACTTTTAGTATTGAATCTTTCTTAGCTATAGAATGAAGGTGCCTACTTTGAGTTCCTAGTGCACATACTGTGCTGACCCATTTCAAGTTTATGTCCCTAGGTTGACAAATTAAATACACCTTCATGATGGTTAAAATGGCTATTCAGGCTAGATGTCCAATCTCTCAATCACGGTTGTAAAGGCTTAGTTATTAAAATCATTGTAGGAGGCCAAATTTTTTGGTGTCATTATCGAGGATAGTGTCAAACTATGGAGTCCTTTAGATTCATTGATAGTTTTTCTGTTGTAGTATTTCTAGAATTTTTTCTTAGTATTTAGAAGTTATGATCCACTATTCTTTCAGCAACTCTTTGTGTGATTGTTTGATGTTAAGTTGATATCACATGCATAGAAGAAGAAGAGATTCTTATGGGAGATTTCTTCCTAATAATTCAGAGCCATTTCAACTAGTAGAGCTTCCAAATCTACTCAGAAACGAAGAAGAAGAAGAGCCACACCCCTTTGCTGATACATTTCCTGACTTAACCAGTTTTGAAGTTTCCCTTGAAGATCAAAATCCAGTTGAAGATCCCTCTATTTTGGAACTTCATCAAGCAGACATGGTTGATGCAAATGGAAACAGGCCTAATAGGCAAAACCAACTAGCTTTTCCTTTTCCCATTGCTCAATAGAATGAAGTAGACAACCTCAAAAATATCCCTGCTTCAGTCCTTCCTAAGTTCTATGGGCTTGTCACAAAAGATCCTGATACATTCTTGTTTCAGTTTGATAAAATTTGAAGAATTTATGACTATACCACTAATGTCCACAGGCTTAAGCTATTTCCTACCACTTTGAAAGAAGTTGCATTCAGATGGTTTATGAGTCTTGGCAGAGATACTGTGGAGACTTGGGAGGACATGAAGACAAATTTCCTTGAGAAATACAAAGAGTATTGCAGGAGAAGTGATATGAGAGGAGGTGACATTTTCATAATGCAGCAAAAGGATGAGAGCCTAGAGGATTTCATTTCAAGGTTTTTGTTTTGTCTGCAGAAATCTCCACACCATACACTCAATGAAGACTCACAGAAGCTGCTTTTCTTGAGAGGAATTAATGAAATTTGCACTGATACCTTGGACCTAATGGCAGGAGGAGATATCACTCAAGTTTCTTGGGAGGATATCAAGAAGATATGTCAAAACTATTCTAGGGAAACTTCAAAGAAAGGGAGAGCTTACCAATCCTCTATGGGTAGGCCATCCATTAGTGGAGTTTCAAGGATGGAGATTACTCATTTTCTAGAAGATTTCAAGAAGGATATTTTCAACAATCTAGCTACTCAGTTGGATACACTTCAGGCCAAGAAGAAACATGAGGAGGCAGAGGCAATGCTAACCGAATATTGTCCTCATTGCAGACAAAAGAAGAAGGATTGCAGATGCAAGATGATAGTTAACATTGATAGCAAGCATATTCCACTTGAGTTCATACCAATTTAGAATGAGGAAGACCAAGTCTACTTTGTTGCACATAAAATTCCATGGGCTCCAAGATAAGGTATGCCACCAGATCCACTATCTTTTGTTAGGCCATATTTTAATTCGTATTCATCTAGTAACCAGTGGTAGCCCCCATGTCCATCCAACTATGGATAATATCCACCACAATCTTGGGGTAACCCTCCAATTGCTTGGCCCAATTATCAAAATTCTTCAGCTTAGTGGCAGCAACCTTAGGGGAATTGGCAATAGTTTCAAGGACCTTGGTAGCCACCTCTAGGAAACTGGCAACAAACATCTCAATGCAGGGGTGGAAAATAATGGCCAAACCAAACAACCAGTTACATGTAGCCACCTTCTCAACCCCAACAACCTACTATAATGCCTCCCCCTACTAATCCAAGTTCAAATGCTCCCAAACCCACTCAACTACTAGCCCAATCCACACCCAACCCAAATAATAAATCATAGCAACAACCTGTATACTATGTTGATCCAAATCAATTTCCTGCATATGTTATGATTTTAAGTGACATATGTTTGCATTTAGGAACTACTTTTCAAGATCCTTCCACACCCATCATTATTGAGATTCTTGTGGAAGAGCAAGAAGAATCTTTGAATGATCCCATTCAGCCTAGTGCACCTAAAAATATTGAACCAGTTCCAACCAAGCAGATGACACAACAACCACCATTCCCCCAGATATTGGAAGTTGCAAAACAAAAGGAAGACAAGGAGGACACCACTTTTGACATTGTAGACTAGCTGAAGCATATATGTGTCTAGATGCCCCTATTCTAGGCCATAAAGTATATTCTTATATATGGTAAAGCAATCAAAGAAGCATGCCTCAAGAAGTCGGGAAGAAAAAAGAAAGACCCAACCATAGTTCATGTAGTGGTATAGTTGGCTGACATAATGCTTGGAAAAGAAACTATCCTCAAGTACAATGATCTAGGTAGTCCCGTGGTTGAAGTTATTATAAATGAGATACACATAAAGATTGCTTCAATTGACTTGGGTGCAGCAATAAATGTGATGACTAAAGACATCTTGCAGCAACTAAACATTGTAAGTATGAGATCCACTCCTACTATCCTACAGCTTACTAATAGTTCCACTGTTAAGTCTGATGGCATAGTAGAGGACCTTGTGGTGATTCTAGACTCATGGGAGTATCCAGCCGACTTCATGATTCTTTCTCCTAAAGCTATATTAGGCAAGTATTCTATTATCCTTGGAAGACCATGATTAGCAACAATAGACACTTATTTGGATTTCGATCAGGTGACATGACCATTTATGATGGTAGGAACACAAAAAATCTTGTTCTTTACCCTCTTACTAAGCCATCTCATGATGAGTATAATTTTGTATGGCCACATGTAGGTGAAGAGGTCGAGGAAGTCAACTCTATGGCACAGCTTATGATGTTAGGTAGAAGTCCTTTCCTATAGTTTCAAGATGAAGATGAAGTGTTATCTAATATAATTCAGAACCATTGTGAGGTAGAGGAGGTATCACCCTCCCATGCATCTAGTTCTACTGACCCCGTGAATACAGTTTTGCCTGCTTTGCTTGAACTTCCTGCAGCCACTCTTCCTGTAGACAAACTTCCTTCCACAATAGGTATGTTCCACACAATGCTGCCACATGAACTTAAGGTACCGTGTATTAATGAAACAACTATGATAGAGTTAACTACACAAGTACAGGTTTCCAAAGGAAGATATTTGAATATCAACAATAAATTGAGTGAAGAACAACAGTTGACATTGGAAAATTTGCTTAAGGCCTGCAAAAGTGCATTTCCATGGGATTATCATGATATGAAGGGATTGGATCTTAATTTTTGCACTCGTAGAATATATATCAAGGATTATTGTCAATCGATCAGGAACCCATAAAGAAGAATCAACCCTGCATTGAGAGAAATTGTCAAAATGGAGCTACAAAATTTACCAAATGTAGGATTTATCTACCCCATTTCAGACTGCTAGTGGGTGTCTCTATTGGTGATTGTGTCCAATAAGGGAGGAAAATGGCAAGTTTTTGTTGACTATAGGGAAATCAATGCTACTACCAAGAAATATCATTTTCCCTTGCCTTTTGTAGATCAAGTCCTGGATTCACTTGTAGGAAAATAGTATTTTTCTTTACTTGATGGATTCAGTGGTTATAATCAGATTCAAATTGCACCAGAGGACCAGGAAAAGACAACATTGACATGTCCATGGGGGAAATATGCCTATTCAATACTTCCCTTTGGTTTATGCAATGCACCTGCAACTTTTTAGAGAGCAATCATCAACATATTTTTAGACATCTCCTTTGAATGCATGGAAATCTATATGGATGACTTTACCACCTATAGTGCTGATTTTAATGAAGCATTGGAAAATCTTAGGAAATTCCTACAGAGATGTGAAGACCAAAATCTATCTTTAAATAGTGAGAAGTGCTTCATGATGATGCAAGAAGGTGTAGTTCTTGGTGACTACATTTCCCACCAAGGAATTCAAGTAGATCCTAGAAAAATTGAGGTAATTACTAAATTGCCTACACCTACAAAAAAAAAAGATGTTAGGAGTTTCTTGGGACATGCAGGATATTATAGGTGTTTCATCAATGATTTCAGAAAAATGGAAGCACCATTGTATAGTCTCCTGACTAAATATGTTGTTTTCCAATGGACAAAAGATTGTGCCAAAGCATTTTCTGACTTGAAGGCTACTTTGACTCATGCTCCTGTACTTAAAGGACCTAATTGGGAAATTATTTTTCACATCCATAGAGATGCATCAGACTATGCTATAGGAGAAATCCTAGGAAAAAAATAAGGAGCCATTGAAAATGCCATTTATTTTGTCAACAAAAACTTACAAGGAGTTGAATTCAATTATACAATAACATAAAAAGAAATGCTATCAGTGATCTACACCCTGAAAAAATTTAGGCACTACATAACAAGCTACCAGATCTTTGTGCACATTGATCATGTAGCCATTAAATATCTCATGAATAAACCCCTGATGTCAGGAAGGTTATCCAGATGGTTGTTGTTGATGCAGGAGTTTGACATAACCATTGTGGAAAAACCAGGGAAGGCCAATGTTGTTGCAGATTTTCTTTCAAGACTGACCACATCGAAAGACAATCAAGCCATAGATGACTCCTTTCTTGATGAGCATCTATTTTCCATTAGTGTGCATGCATCCTGGTATGCTGACATAGCTAATTACCTAGTGACAGGGAAGTTCCTCCTTACTTCTCTCCAAAAGAGAGAATAGTTCTCATTGAAAAATATTTTCCTTTTTCATGGATTGTTGGATGCTTGTTTTATAGTACACCAGATCATGTTATGAGAAAATGTGTGAGGGAAGATGAGACATATGAAATTTTGCATACATTTCATGATGAACCCTGTGGAGGGCATTTTTCAGCCAAAAGGACAACAATGAAGATTTTGAACACATGATACTATTGGCCTACACTCCAAAAAGATGTAGGAAGATATACAAGGAAATGTGATAGGTTCCAAAGAATGGGTCGGCCAACCAAATCAGATGAGATGCCACTCTATCCCAAAGTAGTAGTCACTCCCTTTGACAAGTGGGGATTGTATTTTGTGGGACCCATTGATCCCCCATCAAATGGTAATTTTTATATCTTGGTATGCACTGATTATGTAACTAAGTGGGTGGAAGTCAAGGACATGAAGCATGCAAGAGATAACAAGGTTTCAAAATTTATTTATGAAGATATTTTCACATGATATGGAGTCCCAAGAGAAATAGTAACTGATCAAGAAGCTCAATTTACCTCAACACTTGTTACCACACTAGTCAATGAATATAACATAAGGCACATAAAGTATACTCCTTATCACCCTCAGGCCAATGGACAAGTTGAGGTGACCAACAGAGAAATTGAAGCCATTCTAACCAAAACAATGGATATTCATAGAAAAGATTGGGCAAACAGATTATCAGAAGCAGTTTGGGCGTACAGAACCACCTAGAAAATAACTATAGGCTTCACTCCATTTGAGCTACTATATGGTAAGACATCCATGATGCCCATTGAATTCAAACACAAGACTCTTAGAACTACAGTAGAGTTGGGGATAGAAATTTTTGAGGCACAAAAAGAAAGAATCATTTAGTTGAATGCTTTAGATGAGATGAGGAAAACAACCTTGCACCATACTGAGGTTGTGCAGAATCAAAGAGCCAAATGACATGACAAATTTATCAAAGAAAAGAAATTTCAGCCAAGTGACTGGGCATTGCTTTATGACTCACGATATCAGAACAATGCAGGAAAATTGCAGACAAGGTGGCTAGGACCATATGAAGTTGTTGAGGTCTTCCCCAATGGATCTGTTCAGCTCACCACCATTGACCATGTCAGATTCAAGTTACTAGTCAATGGTCATCGTCTCAGATTGTATCACAAGCCATCTTCCAAAGAAGAGTTCCTGAAGCAATTCATCTAACATGCAACACCTAAGCTTCCTACAGCCAAAGGAAGTGGACCTAGTGTCCCTCCTTTTGGATAATTAAGGTACGTACTTGTCATAATAAAGATTTCTACTTTTGTAGAAGTTCATTTCTTCACCCATCCGCCCATCTGCCCATCCATCCACCTTTCTCTCTCTTCCATCACTTCATTCCACCTCACATCATTCCACTTCATCATCATTAATTTCTCAATTATTTTCTAAAAAGGTGAATGGTACTTTCTCTACAATCTTTGCAATGTATCCTCCACACATTCATGTTCGTACACATTTAGGTATGTGTGCATTAATTTAATCGTTGTATGTTAGTATGGACATTCAAATATTTATCATAACCCCCTATCAAATCACTACTGCCATCTCGCATGTGTGGACACATGTCCAAAATTAGGTTTGGAGTGGGGAAGGAAAGATGTAGGTACATTGCCCACATGTTAGTCCATGATTGTCTATGCCAGCAAATCTAGCTGAGCTAATTTGAAATTTGAAATGAAGGATGGCTCGCATATGTGATGTGACACTAAATTTTCGCCACCATTTATTTTCATCATAAATCCCTTTTATTACCTCTTATTTTCCATTATTGAACCCATCATAATCTTGAATTGTAAGTGGTAAAAGGTAAAAATAGAGAGAAGGAAAATTCAGTCGACAATTCAGCTAGCAAGTGTTGGAGAAAAAAATTATTTTCAGATGAGAATTACAGGGAGGGAAATTTGTAGAGTGATAGTTGATTGCAAACAATGGGAAAAAAACTAATTCAAAATGAGCCCTCAATTCATGATACTTTATTGCAGGATGTACAGTGCCTGGCCGAATTTAGAAACTGTGGCTAGTTGGACTACTTCCTAAAATTGGACGGTTTTGATGAAGATATTGCACTAGAGTTTGCCTAGACATTTTCTAATGGAAAAGCCACAGTAAAAGGGTTTGAGGTTGTGGCAACTAAGGAAAGAATTGTAGAAGTTACAGGGTTACCTTCTGATAGCAAGCATTACCCTATTTCTAAAGACGTCGGTTCAGCTAGGGTCGTATTCATAATACATGGTGACCATTCAATCAATATAGATAAGTAGGGTGCCAAAAGAACCTCTCTACCCGAGTCATGGAAGTAGGAAACGATCTACATTATCAGGTACATCACTTGTGAAGGTCGATTGTCAAACCTGCATTCAATACATTTCAAACTTTTGAGTCACATGAGACACGGGAGGAGGATGAATGTGCCCAATGTCTTATAAAACCTTCTCTCCATCATGGCGACTGAAAATTAAAAAGGTAGGGATAATTTTTTTCCCACCATTGTTTGATTAAATTTTTAGTTGAAAAATCTCTGCATAATGTAGCACCTAAAATGACCTGGGAGAAATTCATAAAACTTGATCAATTTAGACCTGAGTAACTACAATCTAGGATTTTACCTCAATGACGTAGGTCTAATAGGAGATTAATCATGGCTAAATCCACCCCTGGTGCTTCAACCTCTGGTGTCGACTCTAGTATGAATCCTCCTATGATAGAAAGGACCATAGACATTAGTTCCTCTAAAATAGAGCACTTTGAAAAAGAAATTTCTTCATCGGATTCAGATGATGATGATGTTCCACTTGAAACCATCATAAGAACTAGGGCATAGAAGAAGGAGGCAAAGGCAAGAAAAGGAAAATCCAAAACATAGCCTATGGAAAGAGAGGTGCCAAGTCCTAAGAAGAGAAAGATTGACACTATCCATCCTGCAGCCAAAGGAAAATGTGAAAGCCTTCTCAATAAATCAAAACCAGCTGTTGATATGCCTTCACGGAAAAACCCTAAGCATGGAGGGACATCACATAAGAGCATAAAAGCCCCAATAGAGCAGAATTTTTTTGAAGAAGAGAATATATTCAATGAGGTAGAAAAAGTGACCCTGGTAGATCTTGCTACCCTTGTAGAGGAAGTTGGAATTCAAGAGCATGAAGAAAACTAGGAGTTCTTGCAACAATACCAAGAATTGGATCAGAAGTTTGTGCAGCAACTACAAGAACAAGAGGCCCTGCAGCAAGAAGTGGGAGAAGAAATTTTAGCTCTGCAGCTTGAGCCAGTTGGACAACCTGAATCTATGCAAATGGTACTATATGGGGAGCAACCATCGACAAAAATCTTGGTAGGAATTCATAACCCTCCTAATTTTTCTATACATACAACAATTTTGAATTTATGGAAAGGGATACAAAGGAGGGAGGAAGAATGTAAAAAGGAAAATAAAAGAATGAAAAAGGAAATTTAAGAGGGATGAAATTATTGAAGAAAATAATGAGGAGATTGTCTTTCTAAAGGAGAGGATGGGCAACATTGAAACCCTGGTACCATAGATTTTAGAATGTAGAACCCCTCCAAGGGTTTATGCTCTGTACCTGAAGGAAAAATATCTCTCTTTTAAGCTATCAAGAAATATCTCAAGTTTGAATCCCTCTATTGAGACTCCCACTGAATTTTTCAATGCTTATAGGATTTCCTCCCCTAAAATAAAGAATTTTTTATGTAAATTTTATTTATATAATTTTTCTATAACTCAAGACCAAGATTGGAACCCACTATTGTATGTTGCAGATATCTAATTAAGAGAATTCATGTGGGTATGTGCAGGATCATGATGGGCCAAAAAGTGGCAATGAGAAAAAAATCATGTTTTGGATCGACCCAAAAATGCGGAAATGGCGAGTTGACTTTTCTAGGTTCGGGTGTCAATACATTTAGCTGATCCAAAGCCCAAACCTAGTCTCTACAAATTAGATATCCAATTTGTGGAAACATTATACAAAAGCCAGCCGACTCTTATAACTTCATTTCTCACTATTTGCACGTGGGCGCACAAGGAAAAGCGAAAATCCGATATCCACTTCTATCAGATAGTCGATTTCAAAGGTAAGTATTTGGTTTTTTAAATGTTGTAATCGATTTTTCAAGTAGATTCTCTTAATTTGAAATAGTTTTATGAAATTTTTATCAAAAATAGGGTTTTCTATTGATTTTTATCAAAAACTAGAGTTTACATTGAATTTTTATTAAAAATTAATGTTTCTAAATGGATTTTGATTAAAAACTAGTGTTGTTGATATATTTTAATAAAAAATTAGAATCTTTTATGGATTAATGTGAAGGGATTTTTATTAAAAACTAGGGTTTTTTTACAATAATTTCATTTATATTGTGTAATTTCAATTAGATTAATTAGTTTTTAACTTTAATTAGGTATTATGGCTGAGAATGAAAATCCACAAATGTCAAACACTCCACCACCTCCATAGCCAAATTCTCCACCACCTCCATAGCCACCAATTGAAGACTTAATTGGTGAAAAATTGGGGCAATTGAGGGGCATTTGTGAATTTTATAAGACAATCCCTCGATTGAGAGATATGACAAACACATTGAAGGAAATAATAAAAAAATATATAAACCCTCTCCACCCAACATAGTTCTTTTCATTCGTGTCGAGAAGACATGAGGGAATATTATGGATGTGGATTGTCTTACGATGATGTGAAAGATCTCCAAATAACCAAAGCCCAAATAGCCTCTTTATTCATTGACCCCCACATCGGTTTGCCAGTGAATGTTAATAAAACAAAACTTTCTATAAAATGGCGCATTCATAGGGACACTGTAGCTAACTTTTGGGATCATTGGTGTATGGGGGTAAAAGCACAAAGTTGTGTCACACTTTCAACCAACATATCAACACAACTGAATTTAAGTATTTCTAACTAAAAATCAATTTTGGTAAAACATATGACCTAGTAAGATTCATTCTAGCTAAATTAGAAATTTCCACAATTTATTCAACTAAAATTGTTGGCTAAAAATATATGGAGCACCACTTTGAGTCCAATTTACCAAAAAAAAAAATTATTTGAAAAACTTGAAGTTTTAATAACTCCTCCTCATGTAAATAACATTTTTTTTTAAATGTAAAAATACCCTTTTGTAGATCCATAAGTGTAGTTCTCAAATATATATTTATTTTAATAGTTTAATTATTATATTATTTTTATTTTTATTTATAATAAAAGTAGGTTATCAGCAAAAAATATTAGGTTGATTACCATGCCAAGGAAATATACTAAAACTTTTTAAAAAAATTTGAAAAAAATATGATGCACTAGATTAAAGAATCTATTTCAAGATGGTATAATTTTTTTTCCATTTTAGATAAATTTTTAATATGAATGTTGACGTCTGATGGAAACAATTGTTTTTTATTCACGCACATTTTAATACTTATATACAAATATATATTTATCAAAACTGGAAAAAAATATATCCATGCACTAAAGTTTCAAGTTATAAATACACACAAAAAAATTGAAAGAAAAAAAATAAAATTTACTATAAAAATTTTGACGTCCCGTGCAACTTCATTTTTCAGTATTTTATCAACAACTAAATTATAGTGTTAATTTATGAAAAACTAGTTTAAAATAATTTTTTAATTTCTTATAAAAATAAAAACATAAAATATACTAAAAAATACATATTTTACTAGTTTACATCATTTAAAAATTCAAAACATATATGCTACTTTTTAGTGATTCAAGTTTAAAAGTTGGATTAGCATTGGTCGTTTCCTTTATAAAGTGTGGCACAACTTTGTGCTTTTACCCATGGTTTTTGATAAACCACCAAACAATGATTCTAATATACCATTTTACTTTATTAAAAAATTATATGTTGATTTTGTGTTAGGGCATCATGTCAATTACTTTGACATTAAACCCTTCCATGGCGTCGGTGGAGGTATGCCCCAGGATAGACCAAGGGCAGTTAGGGTAGTCTCGCACCCAAATTTTCCCCTTCCTCCCCTTCCTTCGCCACCTCCAATATATCATCCAGAGATTATCCAAGATGCAGCCACACAGACTATTCAGGCTATTCGCTCTTTGAGTGATCATTTGGTTTTGCATGCTTCTATAGTAGCTCAGCCACATTCTAGTGATGTTGGTGAAGGCTAGAGTGTTGGTGCATCATCCTCCTCAGGTCCACATATTTTTGTGCCACATACTTGCACTATGTTCCACCAAATATGCTTGGGTCCTCTTGCACAGTTGAACATCCCTTGGATACTTTGGATTATGACCTCCATGATTTGGACATTATAGATCAGTCGTAGGGGAGTGGAGCGCACCCTATAGAGTCCTCTCCTGCTAGAGAGGGGGATGCTGGAATAGTGACACAGGTAAGATTTAAGTTGTAATTTCATAACTTGCATTTGTTTTTAAATGAATATTAATAAGAGATAGTATCAAGTACTAATATTTATTTACATGGTCTATTTAATAGTTGATGTCTGAGGAGGAGCTCACACGGTTGACTGATAGCACCCTTAGGGCTATTTCATTTGGCTTGGACACACACACAGTATATATTTTTGCACTCACTCATTTACATTTTATATTATATACTTGCTTGTCATTTGAATTGTCATTAATGAAATTATATAACTTATATGCTTATCTTTTTTTTTTCTTGTAGGAAATACCTAGTGCGAGTAAGGTGCAGCCTCGTCTAGACTATGGAGACGCAAAGTTAGATAAGGGGAAGGTAATTGAACTCAAATTGGATTGAATTGAGATTTTTAAGATCTTATATTGATTATGCATACATCGACATAGATTGGTAGTTTCATATATACTTGTCAATTTTATGTACATGTAATTATGAGCTATACAGATTTGTTGACAAATGACACACCGCCTAAAGGAGTAGGTATTGGAACACCTCAAGGAGTAGGTGTTGAAACACCTCAAGGAGGAGGTGTCTAAACACCTGAAGGAGATAAAGAAAAAGATCAACCTAAAGAGGTATGTGTTTATTTTATTTTGTGTTTGGTAAATATGTTCCTATTACCAATAATCGTATGCTAACTTGGATTAATTTTATGTTTTTGTTCACATATATAGATTGGAATTTCAAATGTTGGTTTGATATATTCTAGGACTCCTGGCCCTTTGAAGAGATGTACATTTTAGGTAATCAAGATTTTAATTTTAGAGTTCAATTAAAATTCAATGTATATTGATTTTGATGTTAATTATTCGATTTTAAATTATATAGTATAACTAATCTCAATTTGGTTTGAATTTTTCTTGTCCAGCTACCTTCAGAGCCAACGAGTGTTTGAAAGAGGCTCCATTTTGATGATCCACCAGTATTTTAGGATGAGATAGACATTTTGGCAAGTAAATTTTGAATACATATTGAGATGGCATATGCCACATTTTGTTAAACTTTATTTGAGTTGGCGTCGATGCCATTTTTGTATATGGACATACACTTGATTATTAGATAATTTGATATATAGAAGTTGACAATTAAAATTTAATTTGCTCCTCATGTGCTTGATTAAACTCTTTGAAAATTTTATCTTGAGCAATGGTTAAATATCAGTGTACAATAGCATAAAAAACAATGGTTATATTATGTAGTTTATATTTATATTGTTGATTACATTGCATTACACATCTTTCAAACTCAAATCATTACTTCACATTGCATAACTAAAAACTATGATCAGTTCTCAATTGCATTTGTTTGTCATTGAATTCTATGAGACCACATTTCTTTGAAGTTTTTTTTCAAATAGTCCACTCCCTTGTCTATGCTACCACATTTTTCATACATGATAGCAATCACATTAAGTTGTAATAAATTAAATGATAGCCTATGGCTATTTAATTTATACTCATTTTATTTAAATGGATGAGACCGACCTTCCTCGATATTATTTTGTAATTTATTATTTTCAAGAGAGGCCGACCTCCTTGAAGAGTCACCTTATTTTGTATAAATACAAGGTGATGTTTGTTAATTTCCTCAATCAATTTCATTCATCATAATTCACATTCCAATCAAAATTTTGCACTTGAGCAGTAGCGCTTCATCTTGCAATAGCAGACCAATTTCAAGGAGAAGCATATTCGATTGTATCTTTGCATCTAGGAGAGGTGCTATTATTCATTGTATCAAATTCATCCATGAACTAGGCCTGAGTTCTAAGCAGATTTCTTGTTGTGTTTATTGTCTTATGTGTTGCATTTTTTGAGTGCTTTCAGTTGTATTATCTGATCATTAAAACACTAACATGGTATCAGAGCGGGTTTGAAAAAGATCGTGTTGCGACCAGTTATTGTAGCGATACCTCTATTCCCTTTTTTTTGTCTATCTCTATCTTAGTCAAGATGGTGAATGGTCTTAAAATTGAGGATAGACTTAAAGGAGCATCAAACTTCACTTCATGGAGATTCAAAATTATGCTCACTTTGGAGGAAAACGAATTGGTTTAGTGTGGAGAGAAAAAATTTTGAACCTACAGATGAGGAAGAGAAATTTCAATGGAGGAAGAAATATATCAAGGCGAAGAAGATGTTAGTTGATTCCATGAAGGACCATATTGTTCGTATCATCTCTAAGTTGAAGACAACGAGAGAAATTCTTAAGAATTTGGAGGAGATGTATGAGATCAACAACACAAGTCATGCTCTAGCCTTGAAGCAACAACTTCATCATGTTAAGATGGTGGAAGGAGAATTTGTCATCACCTACTTCATGAAGATTTCTGAATTGAGAGATCAACTCTCTACCATTGGTCATATTGTTGATGACAAAGATTTGACCATGTTGGATCTTAATGGTCTTCCTTCATCTTGGGAGTCTTACATTCAAGGAATCAATTTTTCTCAAATTCAGTCAACTTGGATTTAACACTGGTAGCTCCACAAACCTATTCAGAATAGAGTGATCTGAAGAGGACATCCCTAAATCTCTATAAAGGTGTAAAGTTTCAAAGTGGTGTAACTTTCATTCTTGAACTCGTACGACCAAATAGACTGTTCCAACATGTTTGGATGGGTATGTTTATGTTAGGTATGGTCTTCTTTTGCACCCAAATATGTCGATTCACTCTGAGCTACATTGGACCGATGATTTCCCTTAAGAGTACAAAGTGCTAAAAGGCAGCAATCTTTGACAAACTAGTCCTTAGAAACCATGATTCTTACAGACTCTTCGTCTAATGATATGGGATCATGTTGGGACCATCTACAATAACCTCTCTCGGTTTTTTCTATCTTGAAGGCGTTTTCCCGTGGTGATGAGTTTTCAGTTGAGGGAAAAGTTGTCAGATGCAAGCAGTGTAAAGTTGCAAAGTGGTGCAAATTTCGTACTTGAACTTGTATGACCAAACATAATATTCCAACACATCCGGATGGGTACATTTATGCTAGGTATGGTCCTATTTTGCACCCAAATACGCCGAATCACTTCAAGTTGCATTAGACCATGATTTCCCTTAAGAGTCTGAAGTGCTAATGCCAATGAAATGTGGGGGCAGAAAGATTTAAGGTTGGATCAAGATTCTACAAGTCCTAGCTCTTGCATTAGAAAACTCTTACCCAATCAACTTGAATCAATTACATGAGAAATGAAATTCACATGAAATTTTTACTTTTTTGTTTTTCGAAAAAGTGGCAAGCCACTGTAATTTGTTATATATAAATAGGATATACAAAATCTAGTTCAAATGAGCATACCGATAGGAAAGAACCAAGAAGAAAACCTTCGTTTGTAGCTCGATTAAGTACAAAAATCTTTTTACGTTTTAAACATACCCTTTATACAATGCCAGACATTTGACCCGTATTTCAAAAAACATCACTGGATATAGATTATGCCTATACACAATTATGACCTTTTTACATTGTTTCACATTTCAAAATTTTCCTATTTGAGGCATTTAGGGCACAGTCTTCCACAAGAGTAGTATGTTGGTATTTTGGAGTGATAAGCACCTGTACAAACCATCAAAGTAGCAGGTAAACTACATAAAATAGAAAATATGCTTAGAATAACCAATCTATATTATTGTAATTTTTCACATACCTCTCTAAAAGGGTCAGAGCTACCTATTGTTGTAGTAGGTCCACAATCAATTGTGCCAGGAATATCACAAAAAAATTCAAATGATAAATCTATATTGTCACAATAAAAAAGATGCTTAGACTAACAAATCTATATTAATCTAAACAACCTGAATGATGATGAATTTGTAATGCAAACTAATTCTCGAAACAATGTTGGACATACTCAAACGAGTGAGATCTATCATCACTAATATAAAAATGATACTCTCTGATTATCTTTTGATCCTCCTCTATACTATTAGGTGCATGTCTAAACATTATGTGGACAAAAATAGCAATATGAATGGAATTGTAATACTAAGATTGTACCTCATTTTGTGGTTGCAATGTGTAGTTTTCAGCAAAATCAACAACTGATATAATATTGTCAATCGGAAAAGAGTCCTTACATATCCTGCATTGTTGATCCAACCACTAAGACCTATGACTATGCCTTGCATATTTGTAGAATATTGTCCTTAAAATCTAAAATAAAATCAGCAACATTGCATTCTTTTGTAACCAACTTGCATCTAGAACCTTCACCTCCACTCTGCAAAGTGTATTTGACTATCTCATATCTCTTTTTCTTAACAAGATTCTTTCCAAATTCATGTTCGGAACCCTCATGAAAACATTGAACAAAATTTGACTAGCCACCACATTGTAAGCACTTCACATTCAAACAATAATTTCTATAGAAAAAGGAACCATCATCCCTAGAACATAAAAATAGATCTAGCAAGTCCCCTGATGATTTCGAAAGATGCATTGCACCACACTCTTGCAACATTTCATTAGTATGCAAAGTAGAATGGATATAGCATAATAGTTCATAGTAAATTGAAAACTCCACATGGTATTTGCAACAACAAGTATTAGAATCTTAAGAGGCACACAATAAAATGGCTTCAAACCTTCAAAAGTTCTTTACGATATTTCCATATTTGAATGTGTTTGAATAAATTTGTTGAACAACATTGTTTGGCTTGATTCCAAGAAATGTTTAGGATGCGGTGTACAGTCTCGACTGCCAATTCTTAACTTTAAAACATCCTTTGCATTGGGTGATACTCTAAATTTATCATGCCAAAAGTGTTGAATTTCCTACTTTACATTATTGCTTAGCTTCTTATCAACACATGGAAGCCTTCCGAAAAAAGCCCATGTATCATTTTGAAGAGGATCATCTATTCTTTCTCTTCTTGCAAGTGCTCTATCCAAAGTTTTACAATTTAAGTCAAAATCAATACAAGTTTGTCTCATAAAGCGAGCCTTTTTCAATTGATGGCTTACTAGGGCGGTTGTAATGACTCTCCGAGCAGCTCTCTTATCTTTTTCCTTGTTATTTTTTCCAATAGACTTGAGAGCATTAAAAATATTTTTGACAATAATAGAATTTTTTTCAGTCCTCTTGTTCACACAAATCTTCAATTTGGCTAGTAAAGGTCTCATCTTTAGCAATTGTACAAAAATTTGGCATTGTTCGGTCAAAGTCTTATCACTAAAATATTGGTTGAAAAGTATTCTAGCCCACAACCAAATAGTTCGTGTTGACTTCTTGCCTTCAAAATTGTTTATAATGTTATCATCAATTTCAACTAACCATTTAGGGGTCCTTGAAAGTCTTGAATTTAGAATATGTCTTTCTTCCACAAAAAGTTCTTCATTTCTCGTGTAATCTGGTGAAACATAATTTACATTTGCTTCAATATTATGTTCAACATCTTCAATTCCAACATTTTCATTATCAATTTTAATATTTTCATTCCCAATTTCAATACCATGTTCAACATCTTCAATTCCAACATTTTCACCTTGAAAATTTTCAATATCAATTTGAACATTTTCATTCCCAATTTCAATATCATGTTCTACATTTTCACCTTGAACATATTCAATTTCATCTTCACTTGAAAAACCATAGGGCTTAGGTTTGCCAATATTTAACATACCTTGTCTTTTCTTCCTATTACCTTCTCTATCTCTTTGTCTATATTCTAATATTTTTTATTTTGTAAGCTTTCTCTTATGCTTTTGATTTTGACGACTGTTGTTCCCCATTATACCTCATAAAAGATGCTAAAAAATCATTCATTATGACAAATTTGAGTACAAGATGCTCCAAAAAGTTGATCTTTTTCTCTTCCTATCTAAAACCGTGCATTTGTCGCCTACAAAGTGCTACAAATAGAATATAGGGTCCGTTGGAATGGACAAAAATGTCCCACATGGGGTTTTTCTATGATCCACAAATCCGATATCTGATATAATCAGATATCTGATTTGTAAAATATGTTCTGCAATAGTAAGATTTTGGCTCTACACATCAAAGTTTCACAAATTGGATATCTGATTTTTACATACATAGACCTAAGGTTTAATGGTAGAGAGTGGGAGAGTGCGAGAGAGGAAGGAGGGAGGGAGAGTGGGAGGGATAGAGGGAGAGAGAGGGAGAGGGAGAGGGAGGGGAGAGTGAGAGGGAGAGTGAGGGAGAGAGGGAGAGGGAGAGGGAGAGGAGTGAGAGTGGGAGAATGAGAGAGGAGACGGAGAGAGGGAGAGGGAGAGGGAGGGAGAGTGGGAGATTGAGAGGGAGAGTGAGAGAGTGAGGGAGAGTGGGAGAGGGAGAGAGGGTTTAGAGTTGATGGGAGAGGAAGAGGAGAGAGAGGAGAGAGGGAGAGATAGATGGTGGGAGGAAGGGTAGGAGAGGGAGAGAGAGAGAGTGGGAGAGGGAGAGAGGGAGAGAGGGAGATGGAGATAAAGGGAGGGAGAGTGGGAGAGTGAGAGAGTGAGAGGGAGAGTGGGAGAGGGAGAGAGGGAGAGGGAGATAGAGTGAGATAGTGAGAGGGAGAGATGGAGAGAGAGAGGGAGAGGGATAGAGGGAGAGGGAGAGGAGAGGGCGACAGTGAGAGGGATAGTGAGGATAGGAGGAGAGAGGAGAGGAGAGGGGAAGAGGAGAGGAGGGAGAGGAGAGGGAGAATGAGAGGGAGAGGAGGGAGAGGAAAGAGGGAGAGGAGAGTGAGAGGAGAGAAGAGAGAGAGAAGGAGGAGAGGGAGAGGAGAGAGAGGGTTTAGAGTTGAGGAGGGGAGAGAGATAGAGAGAGTGAGAGAGAGAGGGAGAATGGGAGAGTGGGAGAGAGATAGAGTGGTGAGTGGGAGAGGATAGTAGGAGAGGAGGGAGAGGAGGAGAGGAGAGGGAGAGTGAGAGAGGAGAAAGGGGAGTGAGAGAGGAGTGGATATTGGAGAGGGAGAGGGAGAGGGAGGAGAGAGTGAGGGGGAGAGGGAAAGAGAGAGTGAGTGAGAGAGGTAGAGAGAGGGAGAGAGATGGAGGGGGAGGGGCACAGGGAAAGGGAGAGAGTGAGAGAGGGAGAGGGAGAGAGATGGAGGGGAGAATGGGGAGGGTGACAAAGAGGGAGATGGAGAGTGAGGAGAGAGAAAGGGAGAGGGGGAGAGAGAGGGGTAGGGAGAGTGGGGGAGAGAGAGGGAGAGGGAGTGAG